>JABAKD010000012.1:5175343-5775343 GCA_012845835.1 Undaria pinnatifida | reverse complement strand
CAAGGTTCCTGACAAACGAACGTGGTGTTTTTTTTAACTTGACATTTCAGAATTTCAAGATGTCAGAATTTCAAAATGTCAGGGATCGTGATATTTTGTCAGGATTCGTGTTTTTTTGCGTTCGTTAGGAACGACCCTGATCTCATGTACGACTATGTAGTACGTACCTGGTACACATTAAAAAGTATTTGAGAACTATCATGCAAAATATGACCGAACGGAAAAAGGCGAGAGCAGGTTCGTCGAAACAGCAGTAGCAGCAGCAGCACTGGCAGCAGCACTGGCAGCAGCACG
This sequence comes from Undaria pinnatifida, assembly GCA_012845835.1. Classification (NCBI taxonomy): domain Eukaryota; class Phaeophyceae; order Laminariales; family Alariaceae; genus Undaria; species Undaria pinnatifida. Next base: position 5,775,049 of record JABAKD010000012.1, on the reverse strand, counting down.
GGCAGCAGCACCAGCATCAGGCTCCGGATTCTCGCGGATTGCAGCCCCTGATGACAAGTACACCATCCCAGTTGGGGTTGCTTCCGGGGGTGGCTTAGCGATAGACTGATTGCCGTGGCCGGAGAAGGCACAACTCGCTCGTTGAGGTGGAAGCAGAAGCCATCGGGCCAGAGCTGTTGGGTCGAGCCGGGGGGTTGGCGCTACGGGCACGGCTAGGTGCATATGTGTGTGGGTTGTGCCTTTCTCGTTTTTCGCGCGCACAAGACAAACTGCTGCACAACGCATGTGACAAGAAAAAATAAACTCAATAAAATAAACAGCGAGCACGGCATTCTGGGAAAAGTACGAGGGACCAAGGACCAACCAATCGACCCAAACGAACAAATCATACCAACGATTGCATATCGGAACCCGTGAGTTTTTGACTGTGACCCGTGATATACATCACAGGGCCGATGGACCCGGCCCGCATGAAACCCGTATGTATCACACGAGTCAATCGAAGGGTGACGGGTCGGGTCAACAGGCTTTCAAGCGTCGCCGATCGGATCGGGTCGGGTCAAGCAAAGCGGTGTTCATATTTCATGCGTCGGGTCGGGTCGGATCGGGTCAATAGCGGTTCAAATCTCACAGGTCGGGTTGGGTTGGGTCAGCTGACCCGACCCGATTCGACCCGTGATGTTTGGCCTGACGCGTTAACAGCCCTCCGAAATACAGAAGCCTTCACCTGTTGGGCTACTTCACTCGCGCGCAAAAAGTAGCTCAACATTTAGATACTTCCAACCAACACAAGTTCAAACCTACAGCGTCCCCACCCGTCCCCCTTTCCGATGGACAACTGAACACTCATCCACCACCATCCACCACGTATTCATCTTCGGTGGTCTCGCTCTTGGCTGGGCCTGTGTCCTTGACGTCCTCGGAGCCACACTGTCGATGCCTAGTCGATCTCGTCGATGCCCATCGCCGCAGTCTCTACCTTCAACACCTCGAACCGCGCCGCCAGTATGCTCTCCCCTCGGCGGGAGACGATTCCCTCCAGAGCCCGCAAACCCGCCTTCTTCTGGGCCAACCGGTACGTCGCCCAGGCGGCGTTGTCGTGCCAGGTACAGAAGCCCCTCCGCCTGACCAGATTCGCGTGTACCTCGAGGAGGAGGCTGCCCTTCAGCTTGGCCAGTGCGCGCCGCTCCGCCTCCAGCTTCTTGTTGACCTCGAGGATGTATTCCTCGATGGCGTGAGACTCGATCTTGACGTACAGGGAGAACGCCATCATCACGAGGACCATGTAGGCCACAATCGTCTTCAAATTCACCGAGATTGCCACGCATGTGTTACCGAAGACCGTCCAGCCCTTCTCCATCGCCAATGTCGGCAAGCTAGTTAGTATCGTTGTATCGACGGTATTGTCGTTACAGCGACATCAACGGAGGAGCGGGAGGGGGGGACGAGGGCGGGGAAGTGGGTGGGGGGGAGGGGGGGACGACAAGAATAGGGCTTGCGTTGAGTGGGATATGTATGCTGCGCAGCAAGAAAAACATAGCATTCATTCCATAAGCGCGACAGGTCTGCGATTGAGCTACCAGAACAGCATTGACTTGGAGCACAAAATGGACATGGTAACATACAGCGCGATCGGTCTGCGAACAAACTATCAGAACAGCAACGGTAGTCATATCGCGCGTGATAGATACTTGGTAGCTAACAACGGCGCTTTGGTCTTTTTCGGTGGTTTTACTGTTTGCTCACTCGATTGTGCACGGCGCCGTAGCCAACGTGCACATCATGTGGCACGCTTCTTTTTGATGGCTCCATAGAGGGAATATACGGCTGCTCTTGCATCGGTTAATGCATGCGTCGAGGCCGTGGCCGCCAGCGGTGTCGGCCGTGGCACAGGTCGCGGGGCTGCCACGGCGGACACCGCTGGCGGCTACGGCCTAGGCGCATGCGTTAACCAATGGAGAGGCAACCGTGTACTCCCCTATAGAGCCAGCGAATGGAAGCGTGCCACATGATGTGCACGCTGGCTACGGCGCCGTGCACAACCGAGTGAGTAAACAGTAAAACCGCCGAAAATGATAGGAATAAGGGTTACGTTGAGTGGGATATGTATGCAGCGGAGCTAAAAAACATACCATTCATTAGGGCTGTGGGTTATATATAAGTTGCCAGCTAGTTACTAGCTGGCTAGTTATTGAAAGTAGTTGCGGCGGTGTCAACTACCCAACCATTGTGTGTATTTGGGTTTCCTTAGTTGTAGGAGGCTTGTTTCGTAGGAAGCACGCAGTTCCCCGGGACAGGAGCCCAAACTCGCTGCGAACAGAGAGGCAGCTCATGGCGCATCGTTCGCCACTCCTTTTGCGAGGATGCACATTTGTATACGTGGTATTATTTTTCTTGGGTACTCTCTTGCGTATTGTTTTGTGTTTTACCGATCTTTCTCCTTTTTCTACTGTACTCGCCTGGTTTCTACTGTTCTCTTGTTTCGATGTGTCCCATTATATTTTTCTCTTAATAGTAGACTATGCGTTCCCCTCGGAGTCTGCTGCAACTCGTACAACTCGTAGTATCCGGACCAATACAGGTGTGTGAGTATGCGTTTTCATTTTATCAAGTGCAGAAGAGAGATCACTTCGGAACAGTAGCGATCGACGTCCAACGCATGTTCCATCATGACTCGACAGCACTAACAACCCAAACATCAGGCCTCGGCTGAAACTCCGCTGCCCAGCCACATATACGAGGAGTAGACAGGAACTTGCGTACAAACCCGGTAGACCCAAGTAGCCCACTCCAAAAGTTAATTTACCCTATGACTATTGTGTTATGCATACTGAATTCCACAGATGACAGGTTTTGTCCCCCTCAATGCGGGTTATACAGTTTCCGTGCGCAGATCAAGGCTGAACGTCTTAGTCCTGTTGACCCTGGCATTAGCAGGGGAGTCACCGACCTGTATCCTTCACGAGGGTATGCACACCCCGTAGAACGCGCGATCGAAGTATCACACGCAGCTTGCAAAGCTGAGTGTTGATTCGATTTTTTTTTGGTCGAACTCACACAGCTGAAGTATATTTTTAGCATTTTCTCATTAATATCCGCGCACTGATTGATCCCCCCGCCCCCCCCCCCCCGCCGTCCTGCCTGGTTGGTGAAAACCCGACGTGCTCCGTCCAGGCATGGTAGGGATGCGGGGATCTATGGTCATACGACTACGGCCATGCACGAACTGAGTACCCCCCCCCTCCTTTTACCTCCCTCCGTAAAAACTCCGCCCTCCCCTCACCGATTATACGACGTGCAGGGTATACATGATAAACTGATGCGTTCGTTCCACAGCCGTCAGATTGTGTCCCCCTCAAAAACGGTTTTACTGTTTCCGCGCGTAGATTGATTAACATCACCCTGTTGATCCTGGAACAAGCTACACTGTAGCTCTAAGGGGAGTCGCCGACCTAAATCCTTAATGATGACATACCCCCAGTAATACGCGCGATCGGAGTATCACACACAGCTTGCAAGGATGAGTTTCGACGAAATCTTCGATCTCACAGCTGGAGTGTATTTGTATTTTTATAACAACGTACGAGTAGATGCATATGGTACGTATAGCACGCTGGTATCTGATTTCTGATTTCAGTTTTATTTCCTCGTGTGGTATTAGTTTCGTCTGATTGTTTCCTGAGATATTTTTCCACTCCAAAGTTATTGGAGCCAGCTCCTCCAGTGACCACGGACTCGGTTTTGGCGCTGAGTTATTGTGAGAACAACCACATGTACAGATACGACGACAATAATAAGGGATCCCCAAACCGGGTCGGCGTATCTATGTTTTTGGCATATCGATCTACCATGTATGCCTTTACAGACCAACACGACGATTTTTATAATTCACCCTTTTCTTATGTATATACCAGTGCTAAACTAGGCCGTTTTGTTATTTTTTTTGCCTATAAAATGACGCCAAATGACATAATTTTGGCCTCCGGTGGCGCCTTCAGCGGGATCCTCCGGAGGCGCCTCCAGCGGGCCTCCCTTAGCCGGGGGGGGCTGTTTTGGCTCGCTTCAATCGCCCGACTTTACTCGACTAGTTGGCTGCTTCGCCAGCCAACTAATAACTAGGCGGGAACTCCAGCCAACTCACAGCCTTACCATTCATTCTATAAGCGCGACAGGTCTGCGATTGAGCTACCAGAACAACACCGACTGGAAGCAAAAAACAGACATGGTAACATACGGTGCGATCGGTCTGCGAACAAACTACCAGAACAACACTGGTAGATATATCGCGCGTGATAGATACCTGGTAGCTAACAACTGCGCTTTGATCATTTTCGATGGTTTTACTGTTTTACTCACTTGGTTGTGCACGGTACCGTAGCCAGCATGCACATAATGTGGCATGCTGCCTTTCGCTGGCTCCATATAGGGAATATACGGCTGCTCTTGCATCGGTTAATACATGCGTCTAGGCCGTGGCCGCCAGCGGTGTCCGCCGCCACATGTGCCGCGGCGAACAACGCTGGCGGCCACGGTCTAGACGCATGCGTCAACCGATGCGAGAACAACCGTATATTCCCTCTATGGAGCCATCGAAAGGCAGCGTGCCACATGATGTGCACGCTGGCTACAGTGCCGTGCATACCCGAGTGAGTAAACAGTAAAACCGCCGAAAATGATAAGAGTAAGGGTTACGTTAAGTGGGATATGCATGCAGCGGAGCTTAAAAACGTACCATCATTCTATAAGTGCGAAAGGCCTGCGATTGAGCTACCAGAACAACACCGACTGGAAGCAAAAAATGGACATGGTAACATACGGTGCGATCGGTCTGCGAACAAACTACCAGAACAACACTGGTAGATATATCGCGCGTGATAGATACCTGGTAGCTAACAACTGCGCTTTGGTCATTTTCCGCGATTTACTGTTTACTCACTCGGTCGAACACGGCGCCGTAGCCAGCGTGCACAACATGTGGCACGCTGCTGCCTTCCGGTGGCCCCATGCAGGGAAAATGCTGTTGTTGCTCTCGCATTGGCTGGTGCACGCGTCGAGGCCATGACCGCCAGCGGTGTCGGCCGTTGCACAGGTGGCGGCGGGGTTGACAGTCCCCGCGAAATCGGCGATCTCGTTGTCCATGGTCTTCGGAGTCTTCCTGTTGCCATCCGTAGTCGCCACGAAGATGGCATTGCGGATCTCCGACGCAGTCGTGGCGTCGATAAGCTGTTTGATTCTGCGCGGCGAGCGAGTGCGGCGGATGAAGGACGGGACGCGGATTTGAAACTATCAATAATACGAATTGAGTGCCTGGTATACAGTGTACAGGACACCTACTACATACAGCAGGGTATAGTAGGAAACATGGCAATAAGAAAAACATGCTTAGTCTATATATATACGGGAAAATCGTACATCCGAAAGCCGTTTTACCGCAGTTATTAATAGTGCAGAACGCACCTTCTCTGTAATAAGAAAACCAGCCTGGGAGAGCATCTGCGTTTCATAGCAGGTGTCCTGTCCTGTAGCTGCCACTTCTAATAGAATCTATTAGCGACAACCTGTAACTGTCGTCAACTTGCGTGTGTTGGGGGTAGCGTGCTGTTGGTCGGCTGTCGAATTCAACGGGTGTTTAACGAAAGGACAAGCGGCATCAGTCATCTCGAAAGGGATCCCTTTTTTTGGCGTCGCGTAGAAGCTAGGAACTAACATGAAGATAACTGCATGTTGTGCATATGCACTACCAGTATTTTTTAATAGTAAAGCACGCACTATGATACGCACAGCCTTCGAAAGACCGGCAGAACGCCTGCACTGCACACTTTTAACACCGCCCAAGCATGCAGCATCATCAGTGGTCAGGGAGGGCAGCAGAAGAAGCATATTAGCAGCAGCGATGGCAGACGCCTCAAGCTATCAAACTACTACTGCTACAGCATGAAGAGTAGACTAGACTATACAATTAGGCATAAAGTACTACCAATACTATACAGAGTGCCACTACTACCGCTACTATTACCTACCACTCCTCCTACTACTACGGTAACCAAAACGGCAGCTCGCTGCAGTATTATAAAATACATAAACTCTAGTCACTCACTCGTTAAACTTAAGCGCCTTCTTAGATCCCGACTGTCGCGCGGCGCTGGTAAACTCGGTAACGGCGACCGCCATCGTCTTCGTCTTGCTCATGTGGGCCAAGTCTTTCGTCGACCACCGCTTGTCCGCTTGGGTCCATACTTTCCTGGCAACGAAGCCGTGAATGTCCGGCGCCATCAACACAAGAGCAGTGGGGACGCCCGCGAGAAAAAGCGCAAGAATCTTCTTGCCAATCATGGTGTAGATTGATGGTGTACTCTTGGTTTTCCTCTTTCGCTCTCCTGCCTGCGCGATTGTAAATGCGACGAAGATAGGCAAGAAGGAATACAATACAGGATGGTGAATAAGAAGCACATGACCACTTTTCGCTGGGTCCGCTTTTTGCATGTATGTATACAATCCATACCAGGTACATGTTATTTTGGCGTTTTCGCTGTGCTACGAGTATGTCGATTTTGCTCATTGCGCTGGTTTTCCTCACACCTCTCTGCTCGTAAAACACGGGAACAGATCCCGAGCTCTAAAAACTGACTACATTTAAATGAAAACATGAACCATTAACATTTGGCAGCGCCGAGGGTACAGGACGATGCAGCGATGCCTAGCCGATTGATGCTGCCATGTGCATACCACTGCTGTACTACTGATGATGCACTTATTCTGCATTGTGGCCACGGCTCACACCGCCACCACCACAGCGCGACGTCGCGAAGAGCGATGGAGGAGGGTCCATGTTCGTCTCGTATTCTACCGTATATCCATCCCATACCCCCCCCCAAAAAGTACAGCCTTGGGGACTGGAGATTCGTTGGGATTCACGGTTGGGAAAAGGAGCTATCATATATGAGCCACGTCTACAACGCGAGACCCTCTTTCTCCGGAGAGACTTCTGAACCCGGGGAGGCTGTGAACTTTTGAACTGCTGTGTAGGAGAGCGGAGACCTTTGTCGTGCTGGTTCGTAGACACCAGCAGATTCCACAGAGAGACAGATAGATCGAGATACCGACAAAAAAGAAATATAGGGAACTTTTACACACTAATATAAACATAAATCGGCTCTTAAACTTCCGTCCACACTGGTATACGCTCGTGGAGAATCCCAGCTGGAGAATCATTTTACAACGGCAGCTTGCGCTGCCGGGGTTGTAACGAGGACCAATGATAGGGACAGCTTACGCTATACCTACAATGGGACTCGAAGGGTGCGCCAGCTAGCGTTGGGCTGCGAAAGCAACTGAGTTAAATCGACACACGACGCGTATGAAAATACGCGGAAGTGTGGTGAGCTAAAGCTTTTTTTTTCCCCATCCGCCGGAGGATAAAAAAAAAAAAAAAAAAAAAACCTTCTTATGACTTTGCATCGCCCAAAAGAAAAAACGCGGGACAAGCACGGACCAAGCAAAAAAAAAGGCTGGAGAGCTGTATGATATAGGGCTTGGGAACGACCGGAACTCTAGATACGTTTTTTGTAAAATTATTATAATACCGTCAGTCAGCTGTGAGTTTGAGAAATTTAGGGTCGATACTCTATTAATAGAACACATCCTACCGATCGGCGAGGCGGAAGAGCGGAGAGCTTTGCCGTTGCTTCGTACACACCAGATTATGTTAATACAGATAACCAGATGGATCGGGATACCGGTTTGAGCGTAATTATAAGAAACTTTGACAAAGTCATATCAGGATCAATGGGTTCTCAAGTTTCCGTCCGAATTAGCATATTACGAGATCGCTCGTGAATCCACCTCAACCTTTTTTGCAAGTCCCCAAGAAAAAAAACGAGTGTTAAATTTGAAAAGAAAAAAGCAATATATATGTGCCAAGGGCTGTACCTGTAGAGCTGTGGGGCTTAGGAGTTACGAGCTGCGACTACAACGTGGGGCTCTAGAACCCTGGGGCCTAGAGCTCCAGGCTGGAGAGCGGAGAGCTTCGTGGCTGCCGCGAGTACACACGATATCCTTACCTACGGCAGACCTCCTGCTGTATCACCACCCTCCGGGTGGATCGAAATACGAATATGGTCTTAAATATAAGGTACGTTGAAAAATTAATACTAGGTATGAATTGAAAAAAGGTTGTTATATTTCCGATTAGTGATCTTCGTGTTTTTATGCCCCAGTATGCTACCGGTGCACAAAGAAAATACGTGTTGCAGCCCAGCATGCAATGATTTTGCTCAAGACGCTGCTGGTGATAGCAGGCATGCGGCAACCTCCCGCGGGTCACACGTGGACAAGCCTTACGTCCTGCGCCCAAATCTTGCTCTGGAATAGAGTCAGGGGGGTGACGGGGCAAGAGGATCTTGGGGCTCTCTCGCCGGTGGGCCCAGGGCTGCTGCAAGATCCAAGAGGGTGATTTATTTTTGTTTGCGACACAGGCAGAGGAGACATGCAGGACGCAGACCACAAATACAACTTGGAACGCTTTGGGGTTGGGACGGACGGTCCGAGACCGACCAAGCCAAACTCAGGAACGACTATATACTTCCCTCGCTGCTGCGCGTCACGGCTGCCGCACTCGCAAGTTTGGTTGCCGCTGCTCTTCTGCGCGCCGCACGAGCAGCCCCTCTTGCGGGCGCTGCGCACGAAAAAGAGCTGGGTGGGGGAGATACTCGTAGAATGTACGAGACCAAGCAGCGAAAAAGTCACCACGAAGAGTACTCGAGAGGGAAGGGGTGAGAACACCGTGCGACCTGAACTCACCTGTGGTCTTCTCAGCGGCTTCTCGGCCCTCGTTGCACAGGACGACTTGGGCAAGCAATGCAGCAGCAGCAGGCGCGCAGAGTGCACAGGGGGGTGGAGGCCGAGTCGGATCCAAACGAGAGCTTGGGTACCGGAGTGGAACCCTTGTGGGTGCAAAATTTGCCCAAGAAAAACCCGTTGTCCGTTTTTGTACACGTCTCTTTAAAATCGAGTCACTCTGTTTAGTCCCCGCATAGCAACATGCCTTCATATTTTATTGCCCTCGCTTTTACTGCAGGATTTCCAAATGTCAGGGAGACTTTTGTGTTAGTGTGTGGCGGGGGGGATCATCTCGATTATGCACTCACGCACTGTGGACTACAGTAGTAGTAGTACATATAATTCGAGGTCTCCAAGCAGGGCTCGCGCTAGCCTCCTCCTCCCCGCTACGGCGCACACAGACCGTTTTTAAGGCGTGCCGGGGTGATGAGCGCTTCCATCGCCCGTCGACGACGTTGACCACGTCGAATTAATTGTTGCATGAAAAACAATCACGTACGTAAATAACATACTATTAATAAGAAAAGAAACGTACCGTATACAGCAGCTGCCGCGTTAGTCGAATGGTTGTTGGTACGCGCTACCAGCGTGCTACACGTTTTTTGTGTGCACGCCGTTGCCGTTGTACAACAACAGTTTTTCCCCGCTAAAAAGGAGGACATAGTTTATGCCGCCCCCCACCCCCGCAAGGAATAATATTAGTAGTGTCTTTCGTGAGAAACTGCCTGCTACTTTTTAACCGTAATTTTTAACACACACGTACACACGTAACATAAGTGCAGTGCCTACCCCCGCGCCATGACGCAGCAGTACCTGTATGTACGTATACGATATAAATTGCCAGAAGAAGGTGTTTCCTTTTTTCGCGGTGCATCTTCGCCCACCCCCCCCTCACGTCGAATACGGCTATGATGCATGAAATGTGAGCCCCCTTTGCTCGAGGCGTGCGGGTGGCTGGGGGTTATTTCGGTATTCAGTTCAGCACCCCCTCCCCCCACTTTCGTTCCGAAAGGGATGCGTAGCCAATGGTCAAATGACAAACGCAAGCAACAAAAAAATGAGTATGCCCCCACCGCCCTCCTCCTCCCCCCTCCCGTGGGAAGTGAGTTTAACTACGTACGGCATCTGACGTTTCCAAAGCAGAATTATCGTCACGCCCCCCGCAGGGGATGGCGGGGCAAGGTACGGTGTCTGCTGTTTTTTATCATCTTGCGGATGAATTATTACCTTTCTTCTGTTCCCCCTTTTGGTGCCCCTTCAAGAGGCTTGATAGTCTCACAGGGTAGAAGATGTGTGGGGAGTGTTTCGATCATATTCTCACCACGAGGTGAAGCAAAAAAAGCCATCCATTACGATGACCGGTCTTCTTCATTTTTTAGCGTACAGGCCTGTGCAGGCCACATCATATCTATGCTTGAATGAGGTAGATTAGATGAAACACCCATGCATCAGTCACCAGGTAACCGGTATGATTATTGTACCAGGTATATATACAGCAACCAGAGGGTACCACAGGAGCACATGATTTTGCTCCATCCATGTCGAAACTCAAACGGCTTTAGAAATCACATTCAACACGCACGCGCCGTCAACACGCGCCGCCTCCATCCATCACACAAAAGACTAACTCGGTTGAAAAGAGGTAAAAAAAAACAACATTGCAACGCAAAGCACCATATAATAATCCAGTTGGCCCCGGTTAACGCCCGGGGGGGTAAAATCCCACGGGTGGCACATACATGCAAACAAACGGGCAATTACACCGCACCATCCCTTATAAGCATGGGCACCAAAATAATTCCCAGGGTACGGTGCTCCGTCTCGAAAGGGATTCATTCGTCGTTAGAGTGGTCAAATGACCAGGCAAGCAACAAATAATTAGTACTCCCCCCCCCCCCCCTCCCCCCCCGCACCCCGTCTCCCTTCCTCTCTCTTCCTCTCACGACACTAAGCAGCATTTCAGAGTGCGGCCTTTCTATAATAGTATGTACTAGCTCTAAGGCTGTATTTTATAACTCTCCTAGCCGCTTTTCATTCTGGTCTTCAGGCCAGCACGAAACGCGCAGTGACCAAGTAGTGTGTGTCTGGTACTAGCTACCTAACAAGGAAAATCACGCCATCCCCCCCCCCCCTTTCCACCGTCAAACTTCGAACGGCAGGCGCGTCAATAATCGTCAATAATAGTCGGTACCAAAAGCTGCACAGCACGAAAAAGCCTCGAGCGCCGGGTATATGGCGACGTGCTCCAAAGATGAGAGCACCTTACCATTAACTAGACACCAGGCACTACTGTTTATTATGTTTGATTGGTTGGTGGTTGACGGTTTGAGGGTCGCTGTGTACGCTACGAACACAACTAACCAAACCCTAACCCTAGCCCCAGTCTAACCAACCAATATTAGGGCTATTCATTTAAAATAGTCCTCTTCGTCTCGTACGCGGTGTGCGTCAAGCATAGTAGTAGTGTCATGCAAGTTGGTATATTCTTCTGCGTAGGACCGCAAACGGCAGGTACCATAATACGCGGTTTATTTCGCTTTGGCTGGTGAAAAAAGGAAGCATTTTTTACCGCATTGACTGATGCCATGCAGCGTACGTATTCTTCAAGCTAGCTATGCTACGAGTATGACAGCAAGCGAGTGAGTGACTTTTCCTGCTGCAAAAATGTCATGCTCAAATTGCAAGTTTTTTTCCCCAAGAAACGTGGGTGGAATTCTAAACATAATCGAAAAGAAAAACAGACAGGCAGCAGGGCGGTCGTCAACACCTACGCGTATGTATGTATTATAAAAATTAAAATACACTCCAGCTGTGAGATCGAATATATAATTTTTTGTCGAAACTCATCTTTGCAAGCTGTGTGTGATACTCCGATCGCGCGTATTACGGGTTGTGTGCCCTCATTAGGGATATAGGTCGGCGACTCCCCTTGCAACTACATTTTTTTTTTTTTTTTTATCCTCCGGCGGATGGGGAAAAAAAAAGCTCTCGTAGCTCACCACACTTCCACGTATTTTCACACGCGTCGTGCGTCGATTTTCCTTGCAACTACAGTGTAGCTATCAGGGTCAACAGGGTGATGTTAGGCAGTCTGTGCGCGGAAACTATAAAACCCGTTTCTGAGGGGGACAAAATCTGACAGCTGTGGAAGGAAATGCATCAGTTTATCAAGTGAATCCCACAATATAAGTCGAATATCCGGTGAGGGGAGAGGGCGGAGTTTTTAAGGACGTGTGGGGGCCTGATTTTGATCAAAAGGGGGGCGGGAGGGGGGGAGGGGGGGGAGGGGACGGGTGGGGCAGGTCAATTTGTGCGTAGAAACTACAAATATTTCTTGTGGGGGAGGGGGGGAAATATGGCGGGGGGGGGCGGGGGCGAGGGGGGAGGGCTATAGGTCGTATAGATGTAGGGGTTTGCTATACGCGTGGTGCTAGGTCTAGGCGATGGTGTGGGTGTGTACCAGCGAGCGCTGAGGCTTGCAAAAAAAAGCTAATAACTGCTGCACCTATGGTACCATAGCAAAATACACAGACAGAAAAAAAAAGCACTGTGTCACAACAAAAGAAAAAACATGAAAAAACTAAAATAAACAACATCAAAAAGAGAAGCTGACCATTCTCTCCCCCCCCCCCCCCTCCCGTTTCCCCGTTTGAACCTCTTCTGTTACGTATCCGATCTATCCTATACCCAGATACACTGGAATTTACCACTCACTCGGGAACGGGAATATAGAGCCCATTGGGGGTATTAATATCTATACCAAACGGTCCTCACATTTCCGTCCACCGTGGTACACTAATACAGCAGTGATGCCTCTACAGTGCCGGTTGCCCATATAGTGACTGTGAAAACGCTCGGCACATGTGAGAATCCGCAGTAGTGGCCGTATGCGAAGAGGCGTCGGTTGCCGCTATAGTGCCGGTATTTCCAGCTGGCGCATGTACCGAAACTATAGAGGGACTACTATTGTACAGTAAGGGTCCTCCAGTAAGGCGGTGGTGTGCCAGAGCAACATGACCGCCATATTGGGGGAAGCCGCGTTATTCCGTATCCAGTCCGGGTTGTGAATACAATTCTCCAGTCACGCCACGCAGTCTTGACCGCCTTATATCGGCATTGCGCCTTTACTCCGACAGCCTTACTGGGGGACCCCTACTGTATATATTTACCCTATATCTACTCCATCGGTGCCACGGCGTCAACGGTGGAGTAAAGCGCGAACGCGACCTGGCTACCGAACCCTGCCGCGAATCGCATGGCGTACTTGGCGGGGTAGGCCCCGCCTGTGCTCAGCCGAAGTTTCCCCTATCGACGGGGGCAGTTTCGCGATGGCGGCCGCGGGATAGGAAAAAGGGGAAGGAGGGACGAGGCATAGTACAGCGTGAGGAGGGGATGAGGGATAGGATACCGGGAAAAGGGAATGAGGGATACGAGAGCGGCAGGAGGGGATGAGGTGGAAAACATCGGTGACAAAAAAACAGCCCAGGCTGTACTGGGCTGCATAGGACAGTGGGCAGTGAGAAGCGGGGTATGTAGTAATTGCGTATGGTGCCAGTCGATGTACGGATCAAAGGTCGACGGTCGTAACCTGAAACAATGGCGCCGGCTTTTGCATCTCTTCTCATAGAGACAGAGCCTCGACACGCATCATTCATTCAGGGACGAAGTGGCAGGATCACCGAAAAAAAGAAAAGAACGGCGCGGGCGTTGCTGAGTTGCTGATATTCAAAGGAGATGAGTTCAGTAAAGTACGGCAAAGAGTAAACTCCGACACGTACGCATGCGTGCATGCATGATACTATTATAGCTAGCCAACACTACCGTAGCAGCGTTGCTGCTGCACGTTCCCAATATCAACTACCATTAGGACCCATGTATAACGACAAAAAAAAAACAGTACTTCGAAGTATGATTTTTTCAAGATTGGAAGGACCTGCAACAGACAACTATTACTATACCGCGCGCGTGTCGTACAGCACGTTACGTTGCACTTCAGGTACATACTCCTTACCCCAGTAGCTCGGGCTGCGGCCGATGTTGTACTCGTCATCTAGTGTCGACGTGTTTCCCCTCTCAAGTTCCAACGGGGTTTACTCAATAGACGCTCTCGGTAATACCATACCTCTGGTACATTTTCGTTCGCTGCATCTGGGTCCCGAGGAGCAGAGGGAATGTCGAAAACTATACGCGCGAAAACGATGGAAGAACGGAAGACGCCTGCGACCACGGCTTGAGGAGGTCGTTGAGGATAAAACCTTCCATCGCTTGAGCTTGCAAACGAAACCGATGACGAAAAACAAACTAAACCCTATGCGCGAGTGAAAATTAAGGCCAGGTACCCGGAGGGGCGGGGAGGGGGCGGGAAGAACACCTACCTGTGACCACGGCTGTCCGGGAGGCCATTGAGGGTAAAACCTCTCAACGCTTAAGCTCAAAATCAAAAGCGACTATCAAAAAACCAAAACTAAAACTAAACCCTTTATGTACGAAAAAAGTGAAGACAAGTCCCGGGGGGATTGGGGGGGGGAGACGTGTAACCATGGCTGTCCAGGACACTCGTTGAGGGTAGCCTCCCACTGGTTTAGGTTGGAAATATAAGTGATGATCCGAAACATAAAGACAAAAAGGCGACATACTGAGTGCTGTGCGCGCGAAATAAAAACGAAGACACAAGCGCCGCGGGGGGAGCATGGGCGACACCTGTGACCACGGCTTACGTGCAGGAGGCCGTTGAGGGTGAAAGCTTCCAACGCTTGAGCTCGAAAGCAAAAGCGACGATAAAAAACACGAAACTTGTAAAAACTGAACCCTATGTGCACGAAAGAACATGAAGGCAAGTGCCGGGGCGGGGGGGGATACTGGAGTAGACACCTGTAACCACGGCTGTCCAGGAGGCCGTTGGGTAAAGTACTCCAACGCTTGAGCTCGAAGAAAAATAACATGCTAAGAAAGAACTAAACCCTATATGTGTGCACGAAGAATAAAACGAGCCCAAGAGTGCCGGGGGGGGTACGTGTAACCATGGCTGTCCAGGACACTCGTTGAGGGTAAGCCTCCCACTGGCTGAGCTGGAAATTAAAAGTGATTATCCAAAACAAGAAACGCAAAAAAGCAATGCTGAACCCTATGCGCGAAAACAAATGAAGGCAAGTACCGGGGGGGGGGAAGGGCAAGCACCTGAGACCACGGCTTGTCCAGGAGGCTGTTGGGGGGAAAACCTTCCAACGCTGGAGGTCGAACGCACAAGCGATTAAACACAATGAAAAATTGAATCGGAACGGTATTTAGTAACGCTATTTTGTGGGAGGGCAAAAATAAAAGTATGAAAAAACTGAACCATACGCACGAAAATACATGAAGGCAAGCACCGGGGGGGGCGGGGGGGGGAGACACCTGTACCCATGACTGTCCAGGAGACCGTCGGAAGGTATGCATCTCACTCGACGAGTTGAGCTCGAAAGTAAGGCTATATCGCCCAAAACAAACCCATGATAAAATGATGGATAGGCTGTTACGGGTGACCTTCCTCATGTACACACCAGTCCCCGACAGCAGCAAGCAAACCCCCGTTTCTCACGGTGCGAGGGCATCACCCGCTATTGATATGGAGACTGTACCCTGATGAGAAAAGGCACAGAATGGTACGACTGTGGGGAGGATGCACGCTTTGATAGCATGCACAGGCAGTCAAGAAAAAACATTTTGTGTCGAATGTACACATACACGCCGACCGCATTGTCTGTTGCTGCTCGCTACCCCTATCTATGCCATCCCCTCTAATGCCGGTCTTGCTTGAGCTTTCACCCTGTTATAGAAGTGTACCATATCTCCGCTGAGCCACAGTCAACCTTTCAGCAAGCTGACGGTGGTTCGGTGGTTGTGGTGCGAGTTTGATGCGCTAGAAGCCTCCGCCTGTTGGGCTACTTCAGGAACGTGACCGAAGTAGCGAAACAGGTGGAGGCTTCTAACGAACAAAAGTAAACCACAACAAACAAACAAAATGAAAACATTTTTTGTTCTAGCGAGAACCCCCTGCTTGTTGGGCTACTTTAGTCGCGTGACCGAGGGGTAGCCCTAGGTCAACAACTAGAGGCTCCAGCACTGTATTGCTAGCTAATAATAGGAGTTTCTGCTGCTAGGGCTGGTTCAGTCGCGTGGCTTGAGCGGCTCTAACAGGTAGACACTTTCCAACAACAGAAATGATAACAAAAGATAAAAAGTCAGTAATCACATATTTTTGTTGGTTAGAGGCCCTTGTTACCTGTTGGGTGACTTTAGTCGCGTAACTTTTAAGTACAGTAGCGCAACAGCTAGGGGCCCCAGCATATTTTGTTAACTGACCAGCCTCTACTGCTGTTGGGCTACTTCAGGAACGTGACACCCGAAGTATCCCAGCAGGTTCAGATTTATAACCAACAAAAAGAAGAAAGAAATATCAATAGTCTAGACTAGTCCATAACATATTTTGTTGGTTTGTAAGCCGAGGCCTTTTTTTAACTTATTCAGCTATTTATAGCACACACTCCCGCCACCTCACACCACTAGGCCCGCGACGTTTTCAGAGGCGATCGCGATGGGGATCTACCGGGACACTTTAGTCACATGGCTTAAATAACCCAACAGGTAGAGGCTACACTATTTTGTTATATCAATAGTTGGAAGCCTCTGCCTATCGGGCTATGATTTCACAGTCTCTTTTGACCGAAGTAGCTCAACAAGTAGATGTTCCCAACCAACAAAAAGATAAAACTCCACCCAGCACATAATTAATTTAGTTAGAAGCCTCTTACATGTTGGGCTAGTTTAGTCTCGTGACCCAAGTAGCGCAACAGCCAGAGACTCCAACACATGTGCTTTGCTAGCTAGAATCCTCTTCGTTTGGGCTACTTCAGGAACGTGGCCGAAGTAGCTCAACAAGTAAAGGCTTCCAATTAGCAAAAAAAAACAACGGATATATAACTCCAGCACCATTTTTGTTTGTTCTAAGTAAGCCTATCTAGCCGTTGGGCTGCCCTTGTCACGTGGTGCCTGAAGTAGCCCACTTTAATCACGCGGGGTGACTGAAGTATATTCTTCTAAGGTAAAGGCTTCTAAGGTCAAGGGACTAGTTTTAAAGCCACGGCAGGGGGGATGTGAAAATACATATATACATATACATGTTAATAATACCCCCCTTTTTCAATATCATACTATCATACTACCATATACTCACACGAGCGACTCTGTGCCTTGCTGACAAAACCAGGTTAGGTTATTCCGTTTGGCGCAGCGAAGCTAATCATCCCGCTGGGGATTCATATCGAGAAATTAAGACAGCACGAAGGCCTAAGACACCCAGGAAGAGGGGGGGGTCACACTCGCGAAAGTGAACCCGAGTCACTGCTAAATAATCCCCCAAAACGGCATACCCTCCTACCGTAGCTTTGGTCCTAGCCAACCAATACCAGGGCCTTTCTCGGGTCATGACCAGACCCGCGGTTCGGGTCACAGGCGGGTTTCACAATGTCGCGGGTCGGGTCGGGTCGGGTCAAGAGGTGTTAAAATCTCGCGGGTCGAGTCGGATCAAGAGGTTTTGAAATTTCGCGGGTCGGGTTGGGTCGGATCAAGAGGTTTGGAAGTCTCGAGGGTCGGGTCGTGTCATGATCACGCGAGATATAGGTCACTCGCAGCGGGTCAAGCCAGCACGACCCCCACGTTTTTTTTTTGCTGACCTGCGGGTCGAACCTGCGGATCTGCTTTTTTCAAATTTACAGCTGCCTGCCGGAGGGCCATTGTTGTGTTGCCGACCCGCGGGTCCGAAAAATGGCGCAGAACTTGCCGCTGCCTGCCCGAAAGCCTCTCTATTGCCGATACTCCGATCATATGTCATCATATAGCGCGTAGAACACTCAATCAAGCATGCCAAACACAGTGGCTACTCGTACAACAGGCGTACAGTATTACGCGAATCTCGCGTGTATTTCTTGCAGGGTACAATGCTAAAGGGACGACACATGAATGGAAAATTATATGGGCCGTTCCTAATGAACGCAAAAAATGTCAGGAATATCGTGGCAAAGAAGACGTGACATTTTTCGAGAATGTGCTCGTATTTTTGTCAGGAATCCGGATTTGAATCGTGTTGGCATTTTCCTCCAAAAGCGTGTCAAGGTTCCTGACAAACGAACGTGGTGTTTTTTTTAACTTGACATTTCAGAATTTCAAGATGTCAGAATTTCAAAATGTCAGGGATCGTGATATTTTGTCAGGATTCGTGTTTTTTTGCGTTCGTTAGGAACGACCCTGATCTCATGTACGACTATGTAGTACGTACCTGGTACACATTAAAAAGTATTTGAGAACTATCATGCAAAATATGACCGAACGGAAAAAGGCGAGAGCAGGTTCGTCGAAACAGCAGTAGCAGCAGCAGCACTGGCAGCAGCACTGGCAGCAGCACGGGCAGCAGCACCAGCATCAGGCTCCGGATTCTCGCGGATTGCAGCCCCTGATGACAAGTACACCATCCCAGTTGGGGTTGCTGCCGGGGGTGGCTTAGCGATAGACTGATTGCCGTGGCCGGAGAAGGCACAACTCGCTCGTTGAGGTGGAAGCAGAAGCCATCGGGCCAGAGCTGTTGGGTCGAGCCGGGGGGTTGGCGCTACGGGCACGGCTGGGTGCATATGTGTGTGGGTTGTGCCTTTCTCGTTTTTCGCGCGCACAAGACAAACTGCTGCACAACGCATGTGACAAGAAAAAATAAACTCAATAAAATAAACAGCGAGCACGGCATTCTGGGAAAAGTACGAGGGACCAAGGACCAACCAATCGACCCAAACGAACAAATCATACCAACGATTGCATATCGGAACCCGTGAGTTTTTGACTGTGACCCGTGATATACATCACAGGGCCGATGGACCCGGCCCGCATGAAACCCGTATGTATCACACGAGTCAATCGAAGGGTGACGGGTCGGGTCAACAGGCTTTCAAGCGTCGCCGATCGGATCGGGTCGGGTCAAGCAAAGCGGTGTTCATATTTCATGCGTCGGGTCGGGTCGGATCGGGTCAATAGCGGTTAAAATCTCACAGGTCGGGTTGGGTTGGGTCAGCTGACCCGACCCGATTCGACCCGTGATGTTTGGCCTGACGCGTTAACAGCCCTCCGAAATACAGAAGCCTTCACCTGTTGGGCTACTTCACTCGCGCGCAAAAAGTAGCTCAACATTTAGATACTTCCAACCAACACAAGTTCAAACCTACAGCGTCCCCACCCGTCCCCCTTTCCGATGGACAACTGAACACTCATCCACCACCATCCACCACGTATTCATCTTCGGTGGTCTCGCTCTTGGCTGGGCCTGTGTCCTTGTCGTCCTCGGAGCCACACTGTCGATGCCTAGTCGATCTCGTCGATGCCCATCGCCGCAGTCTCTACCTTCAACACCTCGAACCGCGCCGCCAGTATGCTCTCCCCTCGGCGGGAGACGATTCCCTCCAGAGCCCGCAAACCCGCCTTCTTCTGGGCCAACCGGTACGTCGCCCAGGCGGCGTTGTCGTGCCAGGTACAGAAGCCCCTCCGCCTGACCAGATTCGCGTGTACCTCGAGGAGGAGGCTGCCCTTCAGCTTGGCCAGTGCGCGCCGCTCCGCCTCCAGCTTCTTGTTGACCTCGAGGATGTATTCCTCGATGGCGTGAGACTCGATCTTGACGTACAGGGAGAACGCCATCATCACGAGGACCATGTAGGCCACAATCGTCTTCAAATTCACCGAGATTGCCACGCATGTGTTACCGAAGACCGTCCAGCCCTTCTCCATCGCCAATGTCGGCAAGCTAGTTAGTATCGTTGTATCGACGGTATTGTCGTTACAGCGACATCAACGGAGGAGCGGGAGGGGGGGACGAGGGCGGGGAAGTGGGTGGGGGGGAGGGGGGGACGACAAGAATAGGGCTTGCGTTGAGTGGGATATGTATGCTGCGCAGCAAGAAAAACATAGCATTCATTCCATAAGCGCGACAGGTCTGCGATTGAGCTACCAGAACAGCATTGACTGGGAGCAAAAAATGGACATGGTAACATACGGAGCGATCGGTCTGCGAACAAACTATCAGAACAGCAACGGTAGTCATATCGCGCGTGATAGATACCTGGTAGCTAACAACGGCGCTTTGGTCATTTTCGGTGGTTTTACTGTTTGCTCACTCGATTGTGCACGGCGCCGTAGCCAACGTGCACATAATGTGGCACGCTTCCTTTTGATGGCTCCATAGAGGGAATATACGGCTGCTCTTGCATCGGTTAATGCATGCGTCGAGGCCGTGGCCGCCAGCGGTATCCGCCGTGGTACAAGTCGCGGGGCTGCCACGGCGGACACCGCTGGCGGCTACGGCCTAGGCGCATGCGTTAACCAATGGAGAGGCAACCGTGTACTCCCCTATAGAGCCAGCGAATGGAAGCGTGCCACATGATGTGCACGCTGGCTACGGCGCCGTGCACAACCGAGTGAGTAAACAGTAAAACCGCCGAAAATGATAGGAATAAGGGTTACGTTGAGTGGGATATGTATGCAGCGGAGCTAAAAACATACCATTCATTAGGGCTGTGGGTTATATAGACGTTGCCAGCTAGTTACTAGCTGGCTAGTTATTGAAAGTAGTTGCGGCGGTGTCAACTACCCAACTATTGTGTGTATTTGGGTTTCCTTGGTTGTAGGAGGCTTGTTTCGTAGGAAGCACGCAGTTCCCCGGGACAGGAGCCCAAACTCGCTGCGAACAGAGAGGCAGCTCATGGCGCATCGTTCGCCACTCCTTTTGCGAGGATGCACATTTGTATATACGTGGTATTATTTTTCTTGGGTACTCTCTTGCGTATTGTTTTGTGTTTTACCGATCTTTCTCCTTTTTCTACTGTACTCGCCTGGTTTCTACTGTTCTCTTGTTTCGATGTGTCCCATTATATTTTTCTCTTAATAGTAGACTATGCGTTCCCCTCGGAGTCTGCTGCAACTCGTACAACTCGTAGTATCCGGACCAATACAGGTGTGTGAGTATGCGTTTTCATTTTATCAAGTGCAGAAGAGAGATCACTTCGGAACAGTAGCGATCGACGTCCAACGCATGTTCCATCATGACTCGACAGCACTAACAACCCAAACATCAGGCCTCGGCTGAAACTCCGCTGCCCAGCCACATATACGAGGAGTAGACAGGAACTTGCGTACAAACCCGGTAGACCCAAGTAGCCCACTCCAAAAGTTAATTTACCCTATGACTATTGTGTTATGCATACTGAATTCCACAGATGACAGGTTTTGTCCCCCTCAATGCGGGTTATACAGTTTCCGTGCGCAGATCAAGGCTGAACGTCTTAGTCCTGTTGACCCTGGCATTAGCAGGGGAGTCACCGACCTGTATCCTTCACGAGGGTATGCACACCCCGTAGAACGCGCGATCGAAGTATCACACGCAGCTTGCAAAGCTGAGTGTTGATTCGATTTTTTTTTGGTCGAACTCACACAGCTGAAGTATATTTTTAGCATTTTCTCATTAATATCCGCGCACTGATTGATCCCCCCGCCCCCCCCCCCCCCCCGCCGTCCTGCCTGGTTGGTGAAAACCCGACGTGCTCCGTCCAGGCATGGTAGGGATGCGGGGATCTATGGTCATACGACTACGGCCATGCACGAACTGAGTACCCCCCCCCCTCCTTTTACCTCCCTCCGTAAAAACTCCGCCCTCCCCTCACCGATTATACGACGTGCAGGGTATACATGATAAACTGATGCGTTCGTTCCACAGCCGTCAGATTGTGTCCCCCTCAAAAACGGTTTTACTGTTTCCGCGCGTAGATTGATTAACATCACCCTGTTGATCCTGGAACAAGCTACACTGTAGCTCTAAGGGGAGTCGCCGACCTAAATCCTTAATGATGACATACCCCCAGTAATACGCGCGATCGGAGTATCACACACAGCTTGCAAGGATGAGTTTCGACGAAATCTTCGATCTCACAGCTGGAGTGTATTTGTATTTTTATAACAACGTACGAGTAGATGCATATGGTACGTATAGCACGCTGGTATCTGATTTCTGATTTCAGTTTTATTTCCTCGTGTGGTATTAGTTTCGTCTGATTGTTTCCTGAGATATTTTTCCACTCCAAAGTTATTGGAGCCAGCTCCTCCAGTGACCACGGACTCGGTTTTGGCGCTGAGTTATTGTGAGAACAACCACATGTACAGATACGACGACAATAATAAGGGATCCCCAAACCGGGTCGGCGTATCTATGTTTTTGGCATATCGATCTACCATGTATGCCTTTACAGACCAACACGACGATTTTTATAATTCACCCTTTTCTTATGTATATACCAGTGCTAAACTAGGCCGTTTTGTTATTTTTTTTGCGTATAAAATGACGCCAAATGACATAATTTTGGCCTCCGGTGGCGCCTTCAGCGGGATCCTCCGGAGGCGCCTCCAGCGGGCCTCCCTTAGCCGGGGGGGGCTGTTTTGGCTCGCTTCAATCGCCCGACTTTACTCGACTAGTTGGCTGCTTCGCCAGCCAACTAATAACTAGGCGGGAACTCCAGCCAACTCACAGCCTTACCATTCATTCTATAAGCGCGACAGGTCTGCGATTGAGCTACCAGAACAACACCGACTGGAAGCAAAAAACAGACATGGTAACATACGGTGCGATCGGTCTGCGAACAAACTACCAGAACAACACTGGTAGATATATCGCGCGTGATAGATACCTGGTAGCTAACAACTGCGCTTTGATCATTTTCGATGGTTTTACTGTTTTACTCACTTGGTTGTGCACGGTACCGTAGCCAGCATGCACATAATGTGGCATGCTGCCTTTCGCTGGCTCCATATAGGGAATATACGGCTGCTCTTGCATCGGTTAATGCATGCGTCTAGGCCGTGGCCGCTAGCGGTGTCCACCGCTACCTGTGCCGCGGCGAACAACGCTGGCGGCCGCGGTCTAGACGCATGCGTTAACCGATGCGAGGGCAACCGTATATTCCCTCTATGGAGCCATCGAAAGGCAGCGTGCCACATGATGTGCACGCTGGCTACAGTGCCGTGCATACCCGAGTGAGTAAACAGTAAAACCGCCGAAAATGATAAGAGTAAGGGTTACGTTAAGTGGGATATGCATGCAGCGGAGCTTAAAAACGTACCATCATTCTATAAGTGCGAAAGGCCTGCGATTGAGCTACCAGAACAACACCGACTGGAAGCAAAAAATGGACATGGTAACATACGGTGCGATCGGTCTGCGAACAAACTACCAGAACAACACTGGTAGATGTATCGCGCGTGATAGATACCTGGTAGCTAACAACTGCGCTTTGGTCATTTTCGGTGGTTTCACTGTTTACTCATTTGGTTGTGCACGACGCCGTAGCCAGCATGCACAACATGTGGCACGCTGCCTTTCGCTCGCTCCATATAGGGAATGTACGGCTGCTCTTGCATCGGCTAATACATGCGTCTAGGCCGTGGCCGCTAGCGGTGTCCACCGCCACCTGTGCCGCGGCGGACAACGCTGGCGGCCACGGCCTAGACGCATGCGTCAACCGATGCGAGGGCAACCGTATATTCCCTCTATGGAGCCATCGAAAGGCAGCGTGCCACATGATGTGCACGCTGGCTACAGTGCCGTGCATACCCGAGTGAGTAAACAGTAAAACCGCCGAAAATGATAAGAGTAAGGGTTACGTTAAGTGGGATATGCATGCAGCGGAGCTTAAAAACATACCATCATTCTATAAGCACTAAAGGCCTGCGATTGAGCTACCAGAACAGCACCGACTGGAAGTAAAAAACAGACAGGGCAACATACGGTGCGATCGGTCTACGAAAAAACTACCAGAACAACACTGGTAGATGTGTCGCGCGTGATAGATACCTGGTAGCTCACGGCGGCGCTTCGGGCATTTTCCGCGATTTACTGTTTACTCACTCGGTCGAACACGGCGCCGTAGCCAGCGTGCACAACATGTGGCACGCTGCTGCCTTCCGGTGGCCCCATGCAGGGAAAATGCTGTTGTTGCTCTCGCATTGGCTGGTGCACGCGTCGAGGCCATGACCGCCAGCGGTGTCGGCCGTTGCACAGGTGGCGGCGGGGTTGACAGTCCCCGCGAAATCGGCGATCTCGTTGTCCATGGTATTCGGAGTCTTCCTGTTGCCATCCGTAGTCGCCACGAAGATGGCATTGCGGATCTCCGACGCAGTCGTGGCGTCGATAAGCTGTTTGATTCTGCGCGGCGAGCGAGTGCGGCGGATGAAGGACGGGACGCGGATTTGAAACTATCAATAATACGAATTGAGTGCCTGGTATACAGTGTACAGGACACCTACTACATACAGCAGGGTATAGTAGGAACCATGGCAATAAGAAAAACATGCTTAGTCTATATATATACGGGAAAATCGTACATCCGAAAGCCGTTTTACCGCAGTTATTAATAGTGCAGAACGCACCTTCTCTGTAATAAGAAAACCAGCCTGGGAGAGCATCTGCGTTTCATAGCAGGTGTCCTGTCCTGTAGCTGCCACTTCTAATAGAATCTATTAGCGACAACCTGTAACTGTCGTCAACTTGCGTGTGTTGGGGGTAGCGTGCTGTTGGTCGGCTGTCGAATTCAACGGGTGTTTAACGAAAGGACAAGCGGCATCAGTCATCTCGAAAGGGATCCCTTTTTTCGGCGTCGCGTAGAAGCTAGGAACTAACATGAAGATAACTGCATGTTGTGCATATGCACTACCAGTATTTTTTAATAGTAAAGCACGCACTATGATACGCACAGCCTTCGAAAGACCGGCAGAACGCCTGCACTGCACACTTTTAACACCGCCCAAGCATGCAGCATCATCAGTGGTCAGGGAGGGCAGCAGAAGAAGCATATTAGCAGCAGCGATGGCAGACGCCTCAAGCTATCAAACTACTACTGCTACAGCATGAAGAGTAGACTAGACTATACAATTAGGCATAAAGTACTACCAATACTATACAGAGTGCCACTACTACCGCTACTATTACCTACCACTCCTCCTACTACTACGGTAACCAAAACGGCAGCTCGCTGCAGTATTATAAAATACATAAACTCTAGTCACTCACTCGTTAAACTTAAGCGCCTTCTTAGATCCCGACTGTCGCGCGGCGCTGGTAAACTCGGTAACGGCGACCGCCATCGTCTTCGTCTTGCTCATGTGGGCCAAGTCTTTCGTCGACCACCGCTTGTCCGCTTGGGTCCATACTTTCCTGGCAACGAAGCCGTGAATGTCCGGCGCCATCAACACAAGAGCAGTGGGGACGCCCGCGAGAAAAAGCGCAAGAATCTTCTTGCCAATCATGGTGTAGATTGATGGTGTACTCTTGGTTTTCCTCTTTCGCTCTCCTGCCTGCGCGATTGTAAATGCGACGAAGATAGGCAAGAAGGAATACAATACAGGATGGTGAATAAGAAGCACATGACCACTTTTCGCTGGGTCCGCTTTTTGCATGTATGTATACAATCCATACCAGGTACATGTTATTTTGGCGTTTTCGCTGTGCTACGAGTATGTCGATTTTGCTCATTGCGCTGGTTTTCCTCACACCTCTCTGCTCGTAAAACACGGGAACAGATCCCGAGCTCTAAAAACTGACTACATTTAAATGAAAACATGAACCATTAACATTTGGCAGCGCCGAGGGTACAGGACGATGCAGCGATGCCTAGCCGATTGATGCTGCCATGTGCATACCACTGCTGTACTACTGATGATGCACTTATTCTGCATTGTGGCCACGGCTCACACCGCCACCACCACAGCGCGACGTCGCGAAGAGCGATGGAGGAGGGTCCATGTTCGTCTCGTATTCTACCGTATATCCATCCCATACCCCCCCCCAAAAAGTACAGCCTTGGGGACTGGAGATTCGTTGGGATTCACGGTTGGGAAAAGGAGCTATCATATATGAGCCACGTCTACAACGCGAGACCCTCTTTCTCCGGAGAGACTTCTGAACCCGGGGAGGCTGTGAACTTTTGAACTGCTGTGTAGGAGAGCGGAGACCTTTGTCGTGCTGGTTCGTAGACACCAGCAGATTCCACAGAGAGACAGATAGATCGAGATACCGACAAAAAAGAAATATAGGGAACTTTTACAGACTAATATAAACATAAATCGGCTCTTAAACTTCCGTCCACACTGGTATACGCTCGTGGAGAATCCCAGCTGGAGAATCATTTTACAACGGCAGCTTGCGCTGCCGGGGTTGTAACGAGGACCAATGATAGGGACAGCTTACGCTATACCTACAATGGGACTCGAAGGGTGCGCCAGCTAGCGTTGGGCTGCGAAAGCAACTGAGTTAAATCGACACACGACGCGTATGAAAATACGCGGAAGTGTGGTGAGCTAAAGCTTTTTTTTTCCCCATCCGCCGGAGGATAAAAAAAAAAAAAAAAAAAAACCTTCTTATGACTTTGCATCGCCCAAAAGAAAAAACGCGGGACAAGCACGGACCAAGCAAAAAAAAAGGCTGGAGAGCTGTATGATATAGGGCTTGGGAACGACCGGAACTCTAGATACGTTTTTTGTAAAATTATTATAATACCGTCAGTCAGCTGTGAGTTTGAGAAATTTAGGGTCGATACTCTATTAATAGAACACATCCTACCGATCGGCGAGGCGGAAGAGCGGAGAGCTTTGCCGTTGCTTCGTACACACCAGATTATGTTAATACAGATAACCAGATGGATCGGGATACCGGTTTGAGCGTAATTATAAGAAACTTTGACAAAGTCATATCAGGATCAATGGGTTCTCAAGTTTCCGTCCGAATTAGCATATTACGAGATCGCTCGTGAATCCACCTCAACCTTTTTTGCAAGTCCCCAAGAAAAAAAACGAGTGTTAAATTTGAAAAGAAAAAAGCAATATATATGTGCCAAGGGCTGTACCTGTAGAGCTGTGGGGCTTAGGAGTTACGAGCTGCGACTACAACGTGGGGCTCTAGAACCCTGGGGCCTAGAGCTCCAGGCTGGAGAGCGGAGAGCTTCGTGGCTGCCGCGAGTACACACGATATCCTTACCTACGGCAGACCTCCTGCTGTATCACCACCCTCCGGGTGGATCGAAATACGAATATGGTCTTAAATATAAGGTACGTTGAAAAATTAATACTAGGTATGAATTGAAAAAAGGTTGTTATATTTCCGATTAGTGATCTTCGTGTTTTTATGCCCCAGTATGCTACCGGTGCACAAAGAAAATACGTGTTGCAGCCCAGCATGCAATGATTTTGCTCAAGACGCTGCTGGTGATAGCAGGCATGCGGCAACCTCCCGCGGGTCACACGTGGACAAGCCTTACGTCCTGCGCCCAAATCTTGCTCTGGAATAGAGTCAGGGGGGTGACGGGGCAAGAGGATCTTGGGGCTCTCTCGCCGGTGGGCCCAGGGCTGCTGCAAGATCCAAGAGGGTGATTTATTTTTGTTTGCGACACAGGCAGAGGAGACATGCAGGACGCAGACCACAAATACAACTTGGAACGCTTTGGGGTTGGGACGGACGGTCCGAGACCGACCAAGCCAAACTCAGGAACGACTATATACTTCCCTCGCTGCTGCGCGTCACGGCTGCCGCACTCGCAAGTTTGGTTGCCGCTGCTCTTCTGCGCGCCGCACGAGCAGCCCCTCTTGCGGGCGCTGCGCACGAAAAAGAGCTGGGTGGGGGAGATACTCGTAGAATGTACGAGACCAAGCAGCGAAAAAGTCACCACGAAGAGTACTCGAGAGGGAAGGGGTGAGAACACCGTGCGACCTGAACTCACCTGTGGTCTTCTCAGCGGCTTCTCGGCCCTCGTTGCACAGGACGACTTGGGCAAGCAATGCAGCAGCAGCAGGCGCGCAGAGTGCACAGGGGGGTGGAGGCCGAGTCGGATCCAAACGAGAGCTTGGGTACCGGAGTGGAACCCTTGTGGGTGCAAAATTTGCCCAAGAAAAACCCGTTGTCCGTTTTTGTACACGTCTCTTTAAAATCGAGTCACTCTGTTTAGTCCCCGCATAGCAACATGCCTTCATATTTTATTGCCCTCGCTTTTACTGCAGGATTTCCAAATGTCAGGGAGACTTTTGTGTTAGTGTGTGGCGGGGGGGATCATCTCGATTATGCACTCACGCACTGTGGACTACAGTAGTAGTAGTACATATAATTCGAGGTCTCCAAGCAGGGCTCGCGCTAGCCTCCTCCTCCCCGCTACGGCGCACACAGACCGTTTTTAAGGCGTGCCGGGGTGATGAGCGCTTCCATCGCCCGTCGACGACGTTGACCACGTCGAATTAATTGTTGCATGAAAAACAATCACGTACGTAAATAACATACTATTAATAAGAAAAGAAACGTACCGTATACAGCAGCTGCCGCGTTAGTCGAATGGTTGTTGGTACGCGCTACCAGCGTGCTACACGTTTTTTGTGTGCACGCCGTTGCCGTTGTACAACAACAGTTTTTCCCCGCTAAAAAGGAGGACATAGTTTATGCCGCCCCCCACCCCCGCAAGGAATAATATTAGTAGTGTCTTTCGTGAGAAACTGCCTGCTACTTTTTAACCGTAATTTTTAACACACACGTACACACGTAACATAAGTGCAGTGCCTACCCCCGCGCCATGACGCAGCAGTACCTGTATGTACGTATACGATATAAATTGCCAGAAGAAGGTGTTTCCTTTTTTCGCGGTGCATCTTCGCCCACCCCCCCCTCACGTCGAATACGGCTATGATGCATGAAATGTGAGCCCCCTTTGCTCGAGGCGTGCGGGTGGCTGGGGGTTATTTCGGTATTCAGTTCAGCACCCCCTCCCCCCACTTTCGTTCCGAAAGGGATGCGTAGCCAATGGTCAAATGACAAACGCAAGCAACAAAAAAATGAGTATGCCCCCACCGCCCTCCTCCTCCCCCCTCCCGTGGGAAGTGAGTTTAACTACGTACGGCATCTGACGTTTCCAAAGCAGAATTATCGTCACGCCCCCCGCAGGGGATGGCGGGGCAAGGTACGGTGTCTGCTGTTTTTTATCATCTTGCGGATGAATTATTACCTTTCTTCTGTTCCCCCTTTTGGTGCCCCTTCAAGAGGCTTGATAGTCTCACAGGGTAGAAGATGTGTGGGGAGTGTTTCGATCATATTCTCACCACGAGGTGAAGCAAAAAAAGCCATCCATTACGATGACCGGTCTTCTTCATTTTTTAGCGTACAGGCCTGTGCAGGCCACATCATATCTATGCTTGAATGAGGTAGATTAGATGAAACACCCATGCATCAGTCACCAGGTAACCGGTATGATTATTGTACCAGGTATATATATACAGCAACCAGAGGGTACCACAGGAGCACATGATTTTGCTCCATCCATGTCGAAACTCAAACGGCTTTAGAAATCACATTCAACACGCACGCGCCGTCAACACGCGCCGCCTCCATCCATCACACAAAAGACTAACTCGGTTGAAAAGAGGTAAAAAAAAACAACATTGCAACGCAAAGCACCATATAATAATCCAGTTGGCCCCGGTTAACGCCCGGGGGGGTAAAATCCCACGGGTGGCACATACATGCAAACAAACGGGCAATTACACCGCACCATCCCTTATAAGCATGGGCACCAAAATAATTCCCAGGGTACGGTGCTCCGTCTCGAAAGGGATTCATTCGTCGTTAGAGTGGTCAAATGACCAGGCAAGCAACAAATAATTAGTACTCCCCCCCCCCCCCCTCCCCCCCCCGCACCCCGTCTCCCTTCCTCTCTCTTCCTCTCACGACACTAAGCAGCATTTCAGAGTGCGGCCTTTCTATAATAGTATGTACTAGCTCTAAGGCTGTATTTTATAACTCTCCTAGCCGCTTTTCATTCTGGTCTTCAGGCCAGCACGAAACGCGCAGTGACCAAGTAGTGTGTGTCTGGTACTAGCTACCTAACAAGGAAAATCACGCCATCCCCCCCCCCCCTTTCCACCGTCAAACTTCGAACGGCAGGCGCGTCAATAATCGTCAATAATAGTCGGTACCAAAAGCTGCACAGCACGAAAAGGCCTCGAGCGCCGGGTATATGGCGACGTGCTCCAAAGATGAGAGCACCTTACCATTAACTAGACACCAGGCACTACTGTTTATTATGTTTGATTGGTTGGTGGTTGACGGTTTGAGGGTCGCTGTGTACGCTACGAACACAACTAACCAAACCCTAACCCTAGCCCCAGTCTAACCAACCAATATTAGGGCTATTCATTTAAAATAGTCCTCTTCGTCTCGTACGCGGTGTGCGTCAAGCATAGTAGTAGTGTCATGCAAGTTGGTATATTCTTCTGCGTAGGACCGCAAACGGCAGGTACCATAATACGCGGTTTATTTCGCTTTGGCTGGTGAAAAAAGGAAGCATTTTTTACCGCATTGACTGATGCCATGCAGCGTACGTATTCTTCAAGCTAGCTATGCTACGAGTATGACAGCAAGCGAGTGAGTGACTTTTCCTGCTGCAAAAATGTCATGCTCAAATTGCAAGTTTTTTTCCCCAAGAAACGTGGGTGGAATTCTAAACATAATCGAAAAGAAAAACAGACAGGCAGCAGGGCGGTCGTCAACACCTACGCGTATGTATGTATTATAAAAATTAAAATACACTCCAGCTGTGAGATCGAATATATAATTTTTTGTCGAAACTCATCTTTGCAAGCTGTGTGTGATACTCCGATCGCGCGTATTACGGGTTGTGTGCCCTCATTAGGGATATAGGTCGGCGACTCCCCTTGCAACTACATTTTTTTTTTTTTTTTTTATCCTCCGGCGGATGGGGAAAAAAAAAAGCTCTCGTAGCTCACCACACTTCCACGTATTTTCACACGCGTCGTGCGTCGATTTTCCTTGCAACTACAGTGTAGCTATCAGGGTCAACAGGGTGATGTTAGGCAGTCTGTGCGCGGGAAACTATAAAACCCGTTTCTGAGGGGGACAAAATCTGACAGCTGTGGAAGGAAATGCATCAGTTTATCAAGTGAATCCCACAATATAAGTCGAATATCCGGTGAGGGGAGAGGGCGGAGTTTTTAAGGACGTGTGGGGGCCTGATTTTGATCAAAAGGGGGGCGGGAGGGGGGGAGGGGGGGGGAGGGGACGGGTGGGGCAGGTCAATTTGTGCGTAGAAACTACAAATATTTCTTGTGGGGGAGGGGGGGGAAATATGGCGGGGGGGGGGCGGGGGCGAGGGGGGAGGGCTATAGGTCGTATAGATGTAGGGGTTTGCTATACGCGTGGTGCTAGGTCTAGGCGATGGTGTGGGTGTGTACCAGCGAGCGCTGAGGCTTGCAAAAA
The DNA here is from genome assembly GCA_012845835.1 of Undaria pinnatifida. NCBI lineage: Eukaryota > Phaeophyceae > Laminariales > Alariaceae > Undaria > Undaria pinnatifida. The sequence continues at coordinate 5,743,854 of JABAKD010000012.1, read as the reverse complement.
AAAGCTAATAACTGCTGCACCTATGGTACCATAGCAAAATACACAGACAGAAAAAAAAAGCACTGTGTCACAACAAAAGAAAAAACATGAAAAAACTAAAATAAACAACATCAAAAGAGAAGCTGACCATTCTCTCCCCCCCCCCCCCCCTCCCGTTTCCCCGTTTGAACCTCTTCTGTTACGTATCCGATCTATCCTATACCCAGATACACTGGAATTTACCACTCACTCGGGAACGGGAATATAGAGCCCATTGGGGGTATTAATATCTATACCAAACGGTCCTCACATTTCCGTCCACCGTGGTACACTAATACAGCAGTGATGCCTCTACAGTGCCGGTTGCCCATATAGTGACTGTGAAAACGCTCGGCACATGTGAGAATCCGCAGTAGTGGCCGTATGCGAAGAGGCGTCGGTTGCCGCTATAGTGCCGGTATTTCCAGCTGGCGCATGTACCGAAACTATAGAGGGACTACTATTGTACAGTAAGGGTCCTCCAGTAAGGCGGTGGTGTGCCAGAGCAACATGACCGCCATATTGGGGGAAGCCGCGTTATTCCGTATCCAGTCCGGGTTGTGAATACAATTCTCCAGTCACGCCACGCAGTCTTGACCGCCTTATATCGGCATTGCGCCTTTACTCCGACAGCCTTACTGGGGGACCCCTACTGTATATATTTACCCTATATCTACTCCATCGGTGCCACGGCGTCAACGGTGGAGTAAAGCGCGAACGCGACCTGGCTACCGAACCCTGCCGCGAATCGCATGGCGTACTTGGCGGGGTAGGCCCCGCCTGTGCTCAGCCGAAGTTTCCCTATCGACGGGGGCAGTTTCGCGATGGCGGCCGCGGGATAGGAAAAAGGGGGGGAGGACGAGGCATAGTACAGCGTGAGGAGGGGATGAGGGATAGGATACCGGGAAAAGGGAATGAGGGATACGAGAGCGGCAGGAGGGGATGAGGTGGAAAACATCGGTGACAAAAAAACAGCCCAGGCTGTACTGGGCTGCATAGGACAGTGGGCAGTGAGAAGCGGGGTATGTAGTAATTGCGTATGGTGCCAGTCGATGTACGATCAAAGGTCGACGGTCGTAACCTGAAACAATGGCGCCGGCTTTTGCATCTCTTCTCATAGAGACAGAGCCTCGACACGCATCATTCATTCAGGGACGAAGTGGCAGGATCACCGAAAAAAAAGAAAAGAACGGCGCGGGCGTTGCTGAGTTGCTGATATTCAAAGGAGATGAGTTCAGTAAAGTACGGCAAAGAGTAAACTCCGACACGTACGCATGCGTGCATGCATGATACTATTATAGCTAGCCAACACTACCGTAGCAGCGTTGCTGCTGCACGTTCCCAATATCAACTACCATTAGGACTCATGTATAACGACAAAAAAAAAAACAGTACTTCGAAGTATGATTTTTTCAAGATTGGAAGGACCTGCAACAGACAACTATTACTATACCGCGCGCGTGTCGTACAGCACGTTACGTTGCACTTCAGGTACATACTCCTTACCCCAGTAGCTCGGGCTGCGGCCGATGTTGTACTCGTCATCTAGTGTCGACGTGTTTCCCCTCTCAAGTTCCAACGGGGTTTACTCAATAGACCGCTCTCGGTAATACCATACCTCTGGTACATTTTCGTTCGCTGCATCTGGGTCCCGAGGATCAGAGGGAATGCCGAAAACAATACGCGCGAAAACGAAGGAAGAACGGAAGACGCCTGCGACCACGGCTTGAGGAGGTCGTTGAGGATAAAACCTTCCATCGCTTGAGCTTGCAAACGAAACCGATGACGAAAAACAAACTAAAACCCTATGCGCGAGTGAAAATTAAGGCCAAGTACCCGGAGGGGCGGGGAGGGGGCGGGAAGAACACCTACCTGTGACCACGGCTGTCCGGGAGGCCATTGAGGGTAAAACCTCTCAACGCTTAAGCTCAAAATCAAAAGCGACTATCAAAAAACCAAAAACTAAAACTAAACCTTTTATGTACGAAAAAAGTGAAGACAAGTCCCGGGGGGATTGGGGGGGGGAGACGTGTAACCATGGCTGTCCAGGACACTCGTTGAGGGTAGCCTCCCACTGGTTTAGGTTGGAAATATAAGTGATGATCCGAAACATAAAGACAAAAAGGCGATATACTGAGTGCTGTGCGCGCGAAATAAAAACGAAGGCACAAGCACCGCGGGGGGAACATGGGCGACACCTGTGACCACGGCTTACGTGCAGGAGGCCGTTGAGGGTGAAAGCTTCCAACGCTTGAGCTCGAAAGCAAAAGCGACGATAAAAAACACGAAACTTGTAAAAACTGAACCCTATGTGCACGAAAGAACATGAAGGCAAGTGCCGGGGCGGGGGGGGATACTGGAGGTAGACACCTGTAACCACGGCTGTCCAGGAGGCCGTTGGGTAAAGTACTGCCAACGCTTGAGCTCGAAGAAAAATAAACATGCTAAGAAAGAACTAAACCCTATATGTGCACGAAGAATAAAACGAGCCAAGAGTGCCGGGGGGGGTACGTGTAACCATGGCTGTCCAGGACACTCGTTGAGGGTAAGCCTCCCACTGGCTGAGCTGGAAATTAAAAATGATATCCAAAACAAGAAACGCAAAAAGCAATGCTGAACCCTATGCGCGAAAACAAATGAAGGCAAGTACCGGGGGGGGAAGAAGGGCAAGCACCTGAGACCACGGCTTGTCCAGGCAAGCTGTTGGGGGGGAAAACCTTCCAACGCTTGAGGTCGAACGCACAAGCGATTAACACAATGAAAATTGAATCGGAACGGTATTTAGTAACGCTATTTTTGTGGGAGGGCAAAAATAAAAGTATGAAAAAACGAACCATAACGCACGAAAATACATGAAGGCAAGCACCGGGGGGGCGGGGGGGGGGAGACCCTGTACCCATGAATGTCCAGGAGACCGTCGGAAGGTATGCATCTCACTCGACGAGTTGAGCTCGAAAGTAAGGCTATAATACGCCCAAAACAAACCCATGATAAAATGATGGGATGAGGCTGTTACGGATGACCTTCCTCATGTCACACCCAGTCCCCGACAGCAGCAAGCAAACCCCCGTTTCTCACGGTGCGAGGGCATCACCCGCTATTGATATGGAGACTGTACCCTGATAGAAAAGGCACAGAATGTACGACTGTGTGGAGGATGCACGCTTTGATGCATGCACATGCAGTTCAAGAAAAAAACAAACGTTTTGTGTCCGAATGTACACATACACGCCGAACCGCATTGTCTTTGCTGCTCGCTACCCCTATCTTATGCCATCCCCTCTAATGCCGGCTCTTGCTTGAGCTTTCACCCTGTTATAGAAGTGTACCATATCTCCGCTGAGCCACAGTCAACCTTTCGCAAGCTGACGGTGGTTCGTGGTTGTGGTGCGAGTTTGATGCGCTAGAACCTCCGCCTGTTGGGCTACTTCAGGAACGTGGACCGAAGTAGCGAAAACAGGTGGAGGCTTCTAACGAACAAAGTAAAACCACAACAAACAACAATGAAACATTTTTTGTTCTAGGCGAGAACCCCCTACTTGTTGGGCTACTTTAGTCGCGTGACCGAGGGGTAGCCCTAGGCAACAACTAGAGGCTCCAGCACTGTATTGCTAGCTATAATAGGAGTTTCTGCTGGTAGGGCTGGTTCAGTCGCGTGGCTTGAGCGGCTCTAACAGGTAGACACTTTCCAACAACAGAAATGAACAAAAGATAAAAAGTCAGTAATCACATATTTTGTTGGTGTTAGAGGCCCTTGTTACCTGTTGGGTGACTTTAGGTCGCGTAACTTTTAAGTACAGTAGCGCAACAGCTAGGGGCCCCAGCATATTTTGTTAACTGACCAGCCTCTAACTGCGGTTTGGGCTCTTCAGGAACGTGACCGAAGTACCCAGCAGGTTCAGATTTATAACCAACAAAAAGAAGAAGAAAATATCAATAGTCTAGACTAGTCCATAACATATTTTGTTGTTTGTAAGCCGAGGCCTTTTTTAACTTATTCAGCTATTTATAGCACACACTCCCGCCAACCTCAACACCACTAGGCCCGCGAGGTTTTCAGAGGCGATCGCGATGGGGATCTACCGGACACTTTAGTCACATGGCTTAAATAACCCAACAGGTAGAGGCTACACTATTTTGTTATATCAATAGTTGGAAGCCTCTGCCTATCGGGCTATGATTTCACAGTCTCTTTTGACCGAAGTAGCTCAACAAGTAGATGTTCCCAACCAACAAAAAGATAAAACTCCACCCAGCACATAATTAATTTAGTTAGAAGCCTCTTACATGTTGGGCTAGTTTAGTCTCGTGACCCAAGTAGCGCAACAGCCAGAGACTCCAACACATGTGCTTTGCTAGCTAGAATCCTCTTTGTTTGGGCTACTTCAGGAACGTGGCCGAAGTAGCTCAACAAGTAAGGCTTCCAAGTAGCAAAAAAAAAACACGGATATATAACTCCAGCACCATTTTGTTTGTTCTAAGTAAGCCTATCTAGCCGTTGGGCTGCCCTTGTCACGTGGTGCCTGAAGTAGCCCACTTTAATCACGCGGGGTGACTGAAGTATATTCTTCTAAGGTAAGGCTTCTAAGGTCAAGGGACTAGTTTTAAAGCCACGGCAGGGGGGATGTGAAATACATATATACATATACATGTTAATAATACCCCCTTTTTCAATATCATACTATCATACTACCATATACTCACACGAGCGACTCTGTGCCTTGCTGACAAAACCAGGTTAGGTTATTCCGTTTGGCGCAGCGAAGCTAATCATCCCGCTGGGGATTCATATCGAGAAATTAAGACAGCACGAAGGCCTAAGACACCCAGGAAGAGGGGGGGGGTCACACTCGCGAAAGTGAACCCGAGTCACTGCTAAATAATCCCCCAAAACGGCATACCCTCCTACCGTAGCTTTGGTCCTAGCCAACCAATACCAGGGCCTTTCTCGGGTCATGACCAGACCCGCGGTTCGGGTCACAGGCGGGTTCACAATGTCGCGGGTCGGGTCGGGTCGGGTCAAGAGGTGTTAAAATCTCGCGGGTCGAGTCGGATCAAGAGGTTTTGAAATTTCGCGGGTCGGGGTTGGGTCGGATCAAGAGGTTTGGAAGTCTCGAGGGTCGGGTCGTGTCATGATCACGCGAGATATAGGTCACTCGCAGCGGGTCAAGCCAGCACGACCCCCACGTTTTTTTTTGCTGACCTGCGGGTCGAACCTGCGGATCTGCTTTTTTCAAATTTACAGCTGCCTGCCGGAGGGCCAGTGTTGTGTTGCCGACCCGCGGGTCCGAAAAATGGCGCAGAACTTGCCGCTGCCTGCCCGAAAGCCTCTCTATTGCCGATACTCCGATCATATGTCATCATATAGCGCGTAGAACACTCAATCAAGCATGCCAAACACAGTGGCTACTCGTACAACAGGCGTACAGTATTACGCGAATCTCGCGTGTATTTCTTGCAGGGTACAATGCTAAAGGGACGACACATGAATGGAAAATTATATGGGCCGTTCCTAATGAACGCAAAAAATGTCAGGAATATCGTGGCAAAGAAGACGTGACATTTTTCGAGAATGTGCTCGTATTTTTGTCAGGAATCCGGATTTGAATCGTGTTGGCATTTTCCTCCAAAAGCGTGTCAAGGTTCCTGACAAACGAACGTGGTGTTTTTTTTAACTTGACATTTCAGAATTTCAAGATGTCAGAATTTCAAAATGTCAGGGATCGTGATATTTTGTCAGGATTCGTGTTTTTTGCGTTCGTTAGGAACGACCTGATCTCATGTACGACTATGTAGTACGTACTGGTACACATTAAAAAGTATTTGAGAACTATCATGCAAAATATGACCGAACGGAAAAAGGCGAGAGCAGGTTCGTCGAAACAGCAGTAGCAGCAGCAGCACTGGCAGCAGCACTGGCAGCAGCACGGGCAGCAGCACCAGCATCAGGCTCCGGATTCTCGCGGATTGCAGCCCCTGATGACAAGTACACCATCCAGTTGGGGTTGCTGCCGGGGTGGCTTAGCGATAGACTGATTGCCGTGGCCGGAGAAGGCACAACTCGCTCGTTGAGGTGGAAGCAGAAGCCATCGGGCCAGAGCTGTTGGGTCGAGCCGGGGGGTTGGCGCTACGGGCACGGCTGGGTGCATATGTGTGTGGGTTGTGCCTTTCTCGTTTTTCGCGCGCACAAGACAAACTGCTGCACAACGCATGTGACAAGAAAAAATAAACTCAATAAAATAAACAGCGAGCACGGCATTCTGGGAAAAGTACGAGGGACCAAGGACCAACCAATCGACCCAAACGAACAAATCATACCAACGATTGCATATCGGAACCCGTGAGTTTTTGACTGTGACCCGTGATATACATCACAGGGCCGATGGACCCGGCCCGCATGAAACCCGTATGTATCACACGAGTCAATCGAAGGGTGACGGGTCGGGTCAACAGGCTTTCAAGCGTCGCCGATCGGATCGGGTCGGGTCAAGCAAAGCGGTGTTCATATTTCATGCGTCGGGTCGGGTCGGATCGGGTCAATAGCGGTTAAAATCTCACAGGTCGGGTTGGGTTGGGTCAGCTGACCCGACCCGATTCGACCCGTGATGTTTGGCCTGACGCGTTAACAGCCCTCCGAAATACAGAAGCCTTCACCTGTTGGGCTACTTCACTCGCGCGCAAAAAGTAGCTCAACATTTAGATACTTCCAACCAACACAAGTTCAAACCTACAGCGTCCCCACCCGTCCCCCTTTCCGATGGACAACTGAACACTCATCCACCACCATCCACCACGTATTCATCTTCGGTGGTCTCGCTCTTGGCTGGGCCTGTGTCCTTGTCGTCCTCGGAGCCACACTGTCGATGCCTAGTCGATCTCGTCGATGCCCATCGCCGCAGTCTCTACCTTCAACACCTCGAACCGCGCCGCCAGTATGCTCTCCCCTCGGCGGGAGACGATTCCCTCCAGAGCCCGCAAACCCGCCTTCTTCTGGGCCAACCGGTACGTCGCCCAGGCGGCGTTGTCGTGCCAGGTACAGAAGCCCCTCCGCCTGACCAGATTCGCGTGTACCTCGAGGAGGAGGCTGCCCTTCAGCTTGGCCAGTGCGCGCCGCTCCGCCTCCAGCTTCTTGTTGACCTCGAGGATGTATTCCTCGATGGCGTGAGACTCGATCTTGACGTACAGGGAGAACGCCATCATCACGAGGACCATGTAGGCCACAATCGTCTTCAAATTCACCGAGATTGCCACGCATGTGTTACCGAAGACCGTCCAGCCCTTCTCCATCGCCAATGTCGGCAAGCTAGTTAGTATCGTTGTATCGACGGTATTGTCGTTACAGCGACATCAACGGAGGAGCGGGAGGGGGGGACGAGGGCGGGGAAGTGGGTGGGGGGGGAGGGGGGGACGACAAGAATAGGGCTTGCGTTGAGTGGGATATGTATGCTGCGCAGCAAGAAAAACATAGCATTCATTCCATAAGCGCGACAGGTCTGCGATTGAGCTACCAGAACAGCATTGACTGGGAGCAAAAAATGGACATGGTAACATACGGAGCGATCGGTCTGCGAACAAACTATCAGAACAGCAACGGTAGTCATATCGCGCGTGATAGATACCTGGTAGCTAACAACGGCGCTTTGGTCATTTTCGGTGGTTTTACTGTTTGCTCACTCGATTGTGCACGGCGCCGTAGCCAACGTGCACATAATGTGGCACGCTTCCTTTTGATGGCTCCATAGAGGGAATATACGGCTGCTCTTGCATCGGTTAATGCATGCGTCGAGGCCGTGGCCGCCAGCGGTATCCGCCGTGGTACAAGTCGCGGGGCTGCCACGGCGGACACCGCTGGCGGCTACGGCCTAGGCGCATGCGTTAACCAATGGAGAGGCAACCGTGTACTCCCCTATAGAGCCAGCGAATGGAAGCGTGCCACATGATGTGCACGCTGGCTACGGCGCCGTGCACAACCGAGTGAGTAAACAGTAAAACCGCCGAAAATGATAGGAATAAGGGTTACGTTGAGTGGGATATGTATGCAGCGGAGCTAAAAACATACCATTCATTAGGGCTGTGGGTTATATAGACGTTGCCAGCTAGTTACTAGCTGGCTAGTTATTGAAAGTAGTTGCGGCGGTGTCAACTACCCAACTATTGTGTGTATTTGGGTTTCCTTGGTTGTAGGAGGCTTGTTTCGTAGGAAGCACGCAGTTCCCCGGGACAGGAGCCCAAACTCGCTGCGAACAGAGAGGCAGCTCATGGCGCATCGTTCGCCACTCCTTTTGCGAGGATGCACATTTGTATATACGTGGTATTATTTTTCTTGGGTACTCTCTTGCGTATTGTTTTGTGTTTTACCGATCTTTCTCCTTTTTCTACTGTACTCGCCTGGTTTCTACTGTTCTCTTGTTTCGATGTGTCCCATTATATTTTTCTCTTAATAGTAGACTATGCGTTCCCCTCGGAGTCTGCTGCAACTCGTACAACTCGTAGTATCCGGACCAATACAGGTGTGTGAGTATGCGTTTTCATTTTATCAAGTGCAGAAGAGAGATCACTTCGGAACAGTAGCGATCGACGTCCAACGCATGTTCCATCATGACTCGACAGCACTAACAACCCAAACATCAGGCCTCGGCTGAAACTCCGCTGCCCAGCCACATATACGAGGAGTAGACAGGAACTTGCGTACAAACCCGGTAGACCCAAGTAGCCCACTCCAAAAGTTAATTTACCCTATGACTATTGTGTTATGCATACTGAATTCCACAGATGACAGGTTTTGTCCCCCTCAATGCGGGTTATACAGTTTCCGTGCGCAGATCAAGGCTGAACGTCTTAGTCCTGTTGACCCTGGCATTAGCAGGGGAGTCACCGACCTGTATCCTTCACGAGGGTATGCACACCCCGTAGAACGCGCGATCGAAGTATCACACGCAGCTTGCAAAGCTGAGTGTTGATTCGATTTTTTTTGGTCGAACTCACACAGCTGAAGTATATTTTTAGCATTTTCTCATTAATATCCGCGCACTGATTGATCCCCCCGCCCCCCCCCCCCCCGCCGTCCTGCCTGGTTGGTGAAAACCCGACGTGCTCCGTCCAGGCATGGTAGGGATGCGGGGATCTATGGTCATACGACTACGGCCATGCACGAACTGAGTACCCCCCCCCCTCCTTTTACCTCCCTCCGTAAAAACTCCGCCCTCCCCTCACCGATTATACGACGTGCAGGGTATACATGATAAACTGATGCGTTCGTTCCACAGCCGTCAGATTGTGTCCCCCTCAAAAACGGTTTTACTGTTTCCGCGCGTAGATTGATTAACATCACCCTGTTGATCCTGGAACAAGCTACACTGTAGCTCTAAGGGGAGTCGCCGACCTAAATCCTTAATGATGACATACCCCCAGTAATACGCGCGATCGGAGTATCACACACAGCTTGCAAGGATGAGTTTCGACGAAATCTTCGATCTCACAGCTGGAGTGTATTTGTATTTTTATAACAACGTACGAGTAGATGCATATGGTACGTATAGCACGCTGGTATCTGATTTCTGATTTCAGTTTTATTTCCTCGTGTGGTATTAGTTTCGTCTGATTGTTTCCTGAGATATTTTTCCACTCCAAAGTTATTGGAGCCAGCTCCTCCAGTGACCACGGACTCGGTTTTGGCGCTGAGTTATTGTGAGAACAACCACATGTACAGATACGACGACAATAATAAGGGATCCCCAAACCGGGTCGGCGTATCTATGTTTTTGGCATATCGATCTACCATGTATGCCTTTACAGACCAACACGACGATTTTTATAATTCACCCTTTTCTTATGTATATACCAGTGCTAAACTAGGCCGTTTTGTTATTTTTTTTGCGTATAAAATGACGCCAAATGACATAATTTGGCCTCCGGTGGCGCCTTCAGCGGGATCCTCCGGAGGCGCCTCCAGCGGGCCTCCCTTAGCCGGGGGGGGCTGTTTTGGCTCGCTTCAATCGCCCGACTTTACTCGACTAGTTGGCTGCTTCGCCAGCCAACTAATAACTAGGCGGGAACTCCAGCCAACTCACAGCCTTACCATTCATTCTATAAGCGCGACAGGTCTGCGATTGAGCTACCAGAACAACACCGACTGGAAGCAAAAAACAGACATGGTAACATACGGTGCGATCGGTCTGCGAACAAACTACCAGAACAACACTGGTAGATATATCGCGCGTGATAGATACCTGGTAGCTAACAACTGCGCTTTGATCATTTTCGATGGTTTTACTGTTTTACTCACTTGGTTGTGCACGGTACCGTAGCCAGCATGCACATAATGTGGCATGCTGCCTTTCGCTGGCTCCATATAGGGAATATACGGCTGCTCTTGCATCGGTTAATGCATGCGTCTAGGCCGTGGCCGCTAGCGGTGTCCACCGCTACCTGTGCCGCGGCGAACAACGCTGGCGGCCGCGGTCTAGACGCATGCGTTAACCGATGCGAGGGCAACCGTATATTCCCTCTATGGAGCCATCGAAAGGCAGCGTGCCACATGATGTGCACGCTGGCTACAGTGCCGTGCATACCCGAGTGAGTAAACAGTAAAACCGCCGAAAATGATAAGAGTAAGGGTTACGTTAAGTGGGATATGCATGCAGCGGAGCTTAAAAACGTACCATCATTCTATAAGTGCGAAAGGCCTGCGATTGAGCTACCAGAACAACACCGACTGGAAGCAAAAAATGGACATGGTAACATACGGTGCGATCGGTCTGCGAACAAACTACCAGAACAACACTGGTAGATGTATCGCGCGTGATAGATACCTGGTAGCTAACAACTGCGCTTTGGTCATTTTCGGTGGTTTCACTGTTTACTCATTTGGTTGTGCACGACGCCGTAGCCAGCATGCACAACATGTGGCACGCTGCCTTTCGCTCGCTCCATATAGGGAATGTACGGCTGCTCTTGCATCGGCTAATACATGCGTCTAGGCCGTGGCCGCTAGCGGTGTCCACCGCCACCTGTGCCGCGGCGGACAACGCTGGCGGCCACGGCCTAGACGCATGCGTCAACCGATGCGAGGGCAACCGTATATTCCCTCTATGGAGCCATCGAAAGGCAGCGTGCCACATGATGTGCACGCTGGCTACAGTGCCGTGCATACCCGAGTGAGTAAACAGTAAAACCGCCGAAAATGATAAGAGTAAGGGTTACGTTAAGTGGGATATGCATGCAGCGGAGCTTAAAAACATACCATCATTCTATAAGCACTAAAGGCCTGCGATTGAGCTACCAGAACAGCACCGACTGGAAGTAAAAAACAGACAGGGCAACATACGGTGCGATCGGTCTACGAAAAAACTACCAGAACAACACTGGTAGATGTGTCGCGCGTGATAGATACCTGGTAGCTCACGGCGGCGCTTCGGGCATTTTCCGCGATTTACTGTTTACTCACTCGGTCGAACACGGCGCCGTAGCCAGCGTGCACAACATGTGGCACGCTGCTGCCTTCCGGTGGCCCCATGCAGGGAAAATGCTGTTGTTGCTCTCGCATTGGCTGGTGCACGCGTCGAGGCCATGACCGCCAGCGGTGTCGGCCGTTGCACAGGTGGCGGCGGGGTTGACAGTCCCCGCGAAATCGGCGATCTCGTTGTCCATGGTATTCGGAGTCTTCCTGTTGCCATCCGTAGTCGCCACGAAGATGGCATTGCGGATCTCCGACGCAGTCGTGGCGTCGATAAGCTGTTTGATTCTGCGCGGCGAGCGAGTGCGGCGGATGAAGGACGGGACGCGGATTTGAAACTATCAATAATACGAATTGAGTGCCTGGTATACAGTGTACAGGACACCTACTACATACAGCAGGGTATAGTAGGAACCATGGCAATAAGAAAAACATGCTTAGTCTATATATATACGGGAAAATCGTACATCCGAAAGCCGTTTTACCGCAGTTATTAATAGTGCAGAACGCACCTTCTCTGTAATAAGAAAACCAGCCTGGGAGAGCATCTGCGTTTCATAGCAGGTGTCCTGTCCTGTAGCTGCCACTTCTAATAGAATCTATTAGCGACAACCTGTAACTGTCGTCAACTTGCGTGTGTTGGGGTAGCGTGCTGTTGGTCGGCTGTCGAATTCAACGGGTGTTTAACGAAAGGACAAGCGGCATCAGTCATCTCGAAAGGGATCCCTTTTTTCGGCGTCGCGTAGAAGCTAGGAACTAACATGAAGATAACTGCATGTTGTGCATATGCACTACCAGTATTTTTTAATAGTAAAGCACGCACTATGATACGCACAGCCTTCGAAAGACCGGCAGAACGCCTGCACTGCACACTTTTAACACCGCCCAAGCATGCAGCATCATCAGTGGTCAGGGAGGGCAGCAGAAGAAGCATATTAGCAGCAGCGATGGCAGACGCCTCAAGCTATCAAACTACTACTGCTACAGCATGAAGAGTAGACTAGACTATACAATTAGGCATAAAGTACTACCAATACTATACAGAGTGCCACTACTACCGCTACTATTACCTACCACTCCTCCTACTACTACGGTAACCAAAACGGCAGCTCGCTGCAGTATTATAAAATACATAAACTCTAGTCACTCACATCGTTAAACTTAAGCGCCTTCTTAGATCCCGACTGTCGCGCGGCGCTGGTAAACTCGGTAACGGCGACCGCCATCGTCTTCGTCTTGCTCATGTGGGCCAAGTCTTTCGTCGACCACCGCTTGTCCGCTTGGGTCCATACTTTCCTGGCAACGAAGCCGTGAATGTCCGGCGCCATCAACACAAGAGCAGTGGGGACGCCCGCGAGAAAAAGCGCAAGAATCTTCTTGCCAATCATGGTGTAGATTGATGGTGTACTCTTGGTTTTCCTCTTTCGCTCTCCTGCCTGCGCGATTGTAAATGCGACGAAGATAGGCAAGAAGGAATACAATACAGGATGGTGAATAAGAAGCACATGACCACTTTTCGCTGGGTCCGCTTTTTGCATGTATGTATACAATCCATACCAGGTACATGTTATTTTGGCGTTTTCGCTGTGCTACGAGTATGTCGATTTTGCTCATTGCGCTGGTTTTCCTCACACCTCTCTGCTCGTAAAACACGGGAACAGATCCCGAGCTCTAAAAACTGACTACATTTAAATGAAAACATGAACCATTAACATTTGGCAGCGCCGAGGGTACAGGACGATGCAGCGATGCCTAGCCGATTGATGCTGCCATGTGCATACCACTGCTGTACTACTGATGATGCACTTATTCTGCATTGTGGCCACGGCTCACACCGCCACCACCACAGCGCGACGTCGCGAAGAGCGATGGAGGAGGGTCCATGTTCGTCTCGTATTCTACCGTATATCCATCCCATACCCCCCCCCAAAAAGTACAGCCTTGGGGACTGGAGATTCGTTGGGATTCACGGTTGGGAAAAGGAGCTATCATATATGAGCCACGTCTACAACGCGAGACCCTCTTTCTCCGGAGAGACTTCTGAACCCGGGGAGGCTGTGAACTTTTGAACTGCTGTGTAGGAGAGCGGAGACCTTTGTCGTGCTGGTTCGTAGACACCAGCAGATTCCACAGAGAGACAGATAGATCGAGATACCGACAAAAAAGAAATATAGGGAACTTTTACAGACTAATATAAACATAAATCGGCTCTTAAACTTCCGTCCACACTGGTATACGCTCGTGGAGAATCCCAGCTGGAGAATCATTTTACAACGGCAGCTTGCGCTGCCGGGGTTGTAACGAGGACCAATGATAGGGACAGCTTACGCTATACCTACAATGGGACTCGAAGGGTGCGCCAGCTAGCGTTGGGCTGCGAAAGCAACTGAGTTAAATCGACACACGACGCGTATGAAAATACGCGGAAGTGTGGTGAGCTAAAGCTTTTTTTTTCCCCATCCGCCGGAGGATAAAAAAAAAAAAAAAAAAAAACCTTCTTATGACTTTGCATCGCCCAAAAGAAAAAACGCGGGACAAGCACGGACCAAGCAAAAAAAAAGGCTGGAGAGCTGTATGATATAGGGCTTGGGAACGACCGGAACTCTAGATACGTTTTTTGTAAAATTATTATAATACCGTCAGTCAGCTGTGAGTTTGAGAAATTTAGGGTCGATACTCTATTAATAGAACACATCCTACCGATCGGCGAGGCGGAAGAGCGGAGAGCTTTGCCGTTGCTTCGTACACACCAGATTATGTTAATACAGATAACCAGATGGATCGGGATACCGGTTTGAGCGTAATTATAAGAAACTTTGACAAAGTCATATCAGGATCAATGGGTTCTCAAGTTTCCGTCCGAATTAGCATATTACGAGATCGCTCGTGAATCCACCTCAACCTTTTTTGCAAGTCCCCAAGAAAAAAAAACGAGTGTTAAATTTGAAAAGAAAAAAGCAATATATATGTGCCAAGGGCTGTACCTGTAGAGCTGTGGGGCTTAGGAGTTACGAGCTGCGACTACAACGTGGGGCTCTAGAACCCTGGGGCCTAGAGCTCCAGGCTGGAGAGCGGAGAGCTTCGTGGCTGCCGCGAGTACACACGATATCCTTACCTACGGCAGACCTCCTGCTGTATCACCACCCTCCGGGTGGATCGAAATACGAATATGGTCTTAAATATAAGGTACGTTGAAAAATTAATACTAGGTATGAATTGAAAAAAGGTTGTTATATTTCCGATTAGTGATCTTCGTGTTTTTATGCCCCAGTATGCTACCGGTGCACAAAGAAAATACGTGTTGCAGCCCAGCATGCAATGATTTTGCTCAAGACGCTGCTGGTGATAGCAGGCATGCGGCAACCTCCCGCGGGTCACACGTGGACAAGCCTTACGTCCTGCGCCCAAATCTTGCTCTGGAATAGAGTCAGGGGGGTGACGGGGCAAGAGGATCTTGGGGCTCTCTCGCCGGTGGGCCCAGGGCTGCTGCAAGATCCAAGAGGGTGATTTATTTTTGTTTGCGACACAGGCAGAGGAGACATGCAGGACGCAGACCACAAATACAACTTGGAACGCTTTGGGGTTGGGACGGACGGTCCGAGACCGACCAAGCCAAACTCAGGAACGACTATATACTTCCCTCGCTGCTGCGCGTCACGGCTGCCGCACTCGCAAGTTTGGTTGCCGCTGCTCTTCTGCGCGCCGCACGAGCAGCCCCTCTTGCGGGCGCTGCGCACGAAAAAGAGCTGGGTGGGGGAGATACTCGTAGAATGTACGAGACCAAGCAGCGAAAAAGTCACCACGAAGAGTACTCGAGAGGGAAGGGGTGAGAACACCGTGCGACCTGAACTCACCTGTGGTCTTCTCAGCGGCTTCTCGGCCCTCGTTGCACAGGACGACTTGGGCAAGCAATGCAGCAGCAGCAGGCGCGCAGAGTGCACAGGGGGGTGGAGGCCGAGTCGGATCCAAACGAGAGCTTGGGTACCGGAGTGGAACCCTTGTGGGTGCAAAATTTGCCCAAGAAAAACCCGTTGTCCGTTTTTGTACACGTCTCTTTAAAATCGAGTCACTCTGTTTAGTCCCCGCATAGCAACATGCCTTCATATTTTATTGCCCTCGCTTTTACTGCAGGATTTCCAAATGTCAGGGAGACTTTTGTGTTAGTGTGTGGCGGGGGGGATCATCTCGATTATGCACTCACGCACTGTGGACTACAGTAGTAGTAGTACATATAATTCGAGGTCTCCAAGCAGGGCTCGCGCTAGCCTCCTCCTCCCCGCTACGGCGCACACAGACCGTTTTTAAGGCGTGCCGGGGTGATGAGCGCTTCCATCGCCCGTCGACGACGTTGACCACGTCGAATTAATTGTTGCATGAAAAACAATCACGTACGTAAATAACATACTATTAATAAGAAAAGAAACGTACCGTATACAGCAGCTGCCGCGTTAGTCGAATGGTTGTTGGTACGCGCTACCAGCGTGCTACACGTTTTTTGTGTGCACGCCGTTGCCGTTGTACAACAACAGTTTTTCCCCGCTAAAAAGGAGGACATAGTTTATGCCGCCCCCCACCCCCGCAAGGAATAATATTAGTAGTGTCTTTCGTGAGAAACTGCCTGCTACTTTTTAACCGTAATTTTTAACACACACGTACACACGTAACATAAGTGCAGTGCCTACCCCCGCGCCATGACGCAGCAGTACCTGTATGTACGTATACGATATAAATTGCCAGAAGAAGGTGTTTCCTTTTTTCGCGGTGCATCTTCGCCCACCCCCCCCTCACGTCGAATACGGCTATGATGCATGAAATGTGAGCCCCCTTTGCTCGAGGCGTGCGGGTGGCTGGGGGTTATTTCGGTATTCAGTTCAGCACCCCCTCCCCCCACTTTCGTTCCGAAAGGGATGCGTAGCCAATGGTCAAATGACAAACGCAAGCAACAAAAAAATGAGTATGCCCCCACCGCCCTCCTCCTCCCCCCTCCCGTGGGAAGTGAGTTTAACTACGTACGGCATCTGACGTTTCCAAAGCAGAATTATCGTCACGCCCCCCGCAGGGGATGGCGGGGCAAGGTACGGTGTCTGCTGTTTTTTATCATCTTGCGGATGAATTATTACCTTTCTTCTGTTCCCCCTTTTGGTGCCCCTTCAAGAGGCTTGATAGTCTCACAGGGTAGAAGATGTGTGGGGAGTGTTTCGATCATATTCTCACCACGAGGTGAAGCAAAAAAAGCCATCCATTACGATGACCGGTCTTCTTCATTTTTTAGCGTACAGGCCTGTGCAGGCCACATCATATCTATGCTTGAATGAGGTAGATTAGATGAAACACCCATGCATCAGTCACCAGGTAACCGGTATGATTATTGTACCAGGTATATATATACAGCAACCAGAGGGTACCACAGGAGCACATGATTTTGCTCCATCCATGTCGAAACTCAAACGGCTTTAGAAATCACATTCAACACGCACGCGCCGTCAACACGCGCCGCCTCCATCCATCACACAAAAGACTAACTCGGTTGAAAAGAGGTAAAAAAAAACAACATTGCAACGCAAAGCACCATATAATAATCCAGTTGGCCCCGGTTAACGCCCGGGGGGGTAAAATCCCACGGGTGGCACATACATGCAAACAAACGGGCAATTACACCGCACCATCCCTTATAAGCATGGGCACCAAAATAATTCCCAGGGTACGGTGCTCCGTCTCGAAAGGGATTCATTCGTCGTTAGAGTGGTCAAATGACCAGGCAAGCAACAAATAATTAGTACTCCCCCCCCCCCCCCTCCCCCCCCGCACCCCGTCTCCCTTCCTCTCTCTTCCTCTCACGACACTAAGCAGCATTTCAGAGTGCGGCCTTTCTATAATAGTATGTACTAGCTCTAAGGCTGTATTTTATAACTCTCCTAGCCGCTTTTCATTCTGGTCTTCAGGCCAGCACGAAACGCGCAGTGACCAAGTAGTGTGTGTCTGGTACTAGCTACCTAACAAGGAAAATCACGCCATCCCCCCCCCCCCTTTCCACCGTCAAACTTCGAACGGCAGGCGCGTCAATAATCGTCAATAATAGTCGGTACCAAAAGCTGCACAGCACGAAAAGGCCTCGAGCGCCGGGTATATGGCGACGTGCTCCAAAGATGAGAGCACCTTACCATTAACTAGACACCAGGCACTACTGTTTATTATGTTTGATTGGTTGGTGGTTGACGGTTTGAGGGTCGCTGTGTACGCTACGAACACAACTAACCAAACCCTAACCCTAGCCCCAGTCTAACCAACCAATATTAGGGCTATTCATTTAAAATAGTCCTCTTCGTCTCGTACGCGGTGTGCGTCAAGCATAGTAGTAGTGTCATGCAAGTTGGTATATTCTTCTGCGTAGGACCGCAAACGGCAGGTACCATAATACGCGGTTTATTTCGCTTTGGCTGGTGAAAAAAGGAAGCATTTTTTACCGCATTGACTGATGCCATGCAGCGTACGTATTCTTCAAGCTAGCTATGCTACGAGTATGACAGCAAGCGAGTGAGTGACTTTTCCTGCTGCAAAAATGTCATGCTCAAATTGCAAGTTTTTTTCCCCAAGAAACGTGGGTGGAATTCTAAACATAATCGAAAAGAAAAACAGACAGGCAGCAGGGCGGTCGTCAACACCTACGCGTATGTATGTATTATAAAAATTAAAATACACTCCAGCTGTGAGATCGAATATATAATTTTTTGTCGAAACTCATCTTTGCAAGCTGTGTGTGATACTCCGATCGCGCGTATTACGGGTTGTGTGCCCTCATTAGGGATATAGGTCGGCGACTCCCCTTGCAACTACATTTTTTTTTTTTTTTTATCCTCCGGCGGATGGGGAAAAAAAAGCTCTCGTAGCTCACCACACTTCCACGTATTTTCACACGCGTCGTGCGTCGATTTTCCTTGCAACTACAGTGTAGCTATCAGGGTCAACAGGGTGATGTTAGGCAGTCTGTGCGCGGAAACTATAAAACCCGTTTCTGAGGGGGACAAAATCTGACAGCTGTGGAAGGAAATGCATCAGTTTATCAAGTGAATCCCACAATATAAGTCGAATATCCGGTGAGGGGAGAGGGCGGAGTTTTTAAGGACGTGTGGGGGCCTGATTTTGATCAAAAGGGGGGCGGGAGGGGGGGGAGGGGGGGGAGGGGACGGGTGGGGCAGGTCAATTTGTGCGTAGAAACTACAAATATTTCTTGTGGGGGAGGGGGGGAAATATGGCGGGGGGGGGGCGGGGGCGAGGGGGGAGGGCTATAGGTCGTATAGATGTAGGGGTTTGCTATACGCGTGGTGCTAGGTCTAGGCGATGGTGTGGGTGTGTACCAGCGAGCGCTGAGGCTTGCAAAAAAAAGCTAATAACTGCTGCACCTATGGTACCATAGCAAAATACACAGACAGAAAAAAAAAGCACTGTGTCACAACAAAAGAAAAAACATGAAAAAACTAAAATAAACAACATCAAAAAGAGAAGCTGACCATTCTCTCCCCCCCCCCCCCCTCCCGTTTCCCCGTTTGAACCTCTTCTGTTACGTATCCGATCTATCCTATACCCAGATACACTGGAATTTACCACTCACTCGGGAACGGGAATATAGAGCCCATTGGGGGTATTAATATCTATACCAAACGGTCCTCACATTTCCGTCCACCGTGGTACACTAATACAGCAGTGATGCCTCTACAGTGCCGGTTGCCCATATAGTGACTGTGAAAACGCTCGGCACATGTGAGAATCCGCAGTAGTGGCCGTATGCGAAGAGGCGTCGGTTGCCGCTATAGTGCCGGTATTTCCAGCTGGCGCATGTACCGAAACTATAGAGGGACTACTATTGTACAGTAAGGGTCCTCCAGTAAGGCGGTGGTGTGCCAGAGCAACATGACCGCCATATTGGGGGAAGCCGCGTTATTCCGTATCCAGTCCGGGTTGTGAATACAATTCTCCAGTCACGCCACGCAGTCTTGACCGCCTTATATCGGCATTGCGCCTTTACTCCGACAGCCTTACTGGGGGACCCCTACTGTATATATTTACCCTATATCTACTCCATCGGTGCCACGGCGTCAACGGTGGAGTAAAGCGCGAACGCGACCTGGCTACCGAACCCTGCCGCGAATCGCATGGCGTACTTGGCGGGGTAGGCCCCGCCTGTGCTCAGCCGAAGTTTCCCCTATCGACGGGGGCAGTTTCGCGATGGCGGCCGCGGGATAGGAAAAAGGGGGGGAGGGACGAGGCATAGTACAGCGTGAGGAGGGGATGAGGGATAGGATACCGGGAAAAGGGAATGAGGGATACGAGAGCGGCAGGAGGGGATGAGGTGGAAAACATCGGTGACAAAAAAACAGCCCAGGCTGTACTGGGCTGCATAGGACAGTGGGCAGTGAGAAGCGGGGTATGTAGTAATTGCGTATGGTGCCAGTCGATGTACGGATCAAAGGTCGACGGTCGTAACCTGAAACAATGGCGCCGGCTTTTGCATCTCTTCTCATAGAGACAGAGCCTCGACACGCATCATTCATTCAGGGACGAAGTGGCAGGATCACCGAAAAAAAGAAAAGAACGGCGCGGGCGTTGCTGAGTTGCTGATATTCAAAGGAGATGAGTTCAGTAAAGTACGGCAAAGAGTAAACTCCGACACGTACGCATGCGTGCATGCATGATACTATTATAGCTAGCCAACACTACCGTAGCAGCGTTGCTGCTGCACGTTCCCAATATCAACTACCATTAGGACTCATGTATAACGACAAAAAAAAAACAGTACTTCGAAGTATGATTTTTTCAAGATTGGAAGGACCTGCAACAGACAACTATTACTATACCGCGCGCGTGTCGTACAGCACGTTACGTTGCACTTCAGGTACATACTCCTTACCCCAGTAGCTCGGGCTGCGGCCGATGTTGTACTCGTCATCTAGTGTCGACGTGTTTCCCCTCTCAAGTTCCAACGGGGTTTACTCAATAGACGCTCTCGGTAATACCATACCTCTGGTACATTTTCGTTCGCTGCATCTGGGTCCCGAGGATCAGAGGGAATGCCGAAAACAATACGCGCGAAAACGAAGGAAGAACGGAAGACGCCTGCGACCACGGCTTGAGGAGGTCGTTGAGGATAAAACCTTCCATCGCTTGAGCTTGCAAACGAAACCGATGACGAAAAACAAACTAAACCCTATGCGCGAGTGAAAATTAAGGCCAAGTACCCGGAGGGGCGGGGAGGGGGCGGGAAGAACACCTACCTGTGACCACGGCTGTCCGGGAGGCCATTGAGGGTAAAACCTCTCAACGCTTAAGCTCAAAATCAAAAGCGACTATCAAAAAACCAAAACTAAAACTAAACCTTTTATGTACGAAAAAAGTGAAGACAAGTCCCGGGGGGATTGGGGGGGGGAGACGTGTAACCATGGCTGTCCAGGACACTCGTTGAGGGTAGCCTCCCACTGGTTTAGGTTGGAAATATAAGTGATGATCCGAAACATAAAGACAAAAAGGCGATATACTGAGTGCTGTGCGCGCGAAATAAAAACGAAGGCACAAGCACCGCGGGGGGAACATGGGCGACACCTGTGACCACGGCTTACGTGCAGGAGGCCGTTGAGGGTGAAAGCTTCCAACGCTTGAGCTCGAAAGCAAAAGCGACGATAAAAAACACGAAACTTGTAAAAACTGAACCCTATGTGCACGAAAGAACATGAAGGCAAGTGCCGGGGCGGGGGGGGATACTGGAGTAGACACCTGTAACCACGGCTGTCCAGGAGGCCGTTGGGTAAAGTACTCCAACGCTTGAGCTCGAAGAAAAATAACATGCTAAGAAAGAACTAAACCCTATATGTGCACGAAGAATAAAACGAGCCCAAGAGTGCCGGGGGGGGTACGTGTAACCATGGCTGTCCAGGACACTCGTTGAGGGTAAGCCTCCCACTGGCTGAGCTGGAAATTAAAAATGATTATCCAAAACAAGAAACGCAAAAAAGCAATGCTGAACCCTATGCGCGAAAACAAATGAAGGCAAGTACCGGGGGGGGAGAAGGGCAAGCACCTGAGACCACGGCTTGTCCAGGAAGCTGTTGGGGGGAAAACCTTCCAACGCTTGAGGTCGAACGCACAAGCGATTAAACACAATGAAAAATTGAATCGGAACGGTATTTAGTAACGCTATTTTGTGGGAGGGCAAAAATAAAAGTATGAAAAAACTGAACCATACGCACGAAAATACATGAAGGCAAGCACCGGGGGGGGCGGGGGGGGGAGACACCTGTACCCATGACTGTCCAGGAGACCGTCGGAAGGTATGCATCTCACTCGACGAGTTGAGCTCGAAAGTAAGGCTATATCGCCCAAAACAAACCCATGATAAAATGATGGATAGGCTGTTACGGATGACCTTCCTCATGTACACACCAGTCCCCGACAGCAGCAAGCAAACCCCCGTTTCTCACGGTGCGAGGGCATCACCCGCTATTGATATGGAGACTGTACCCTGATGAGAAAAGGCACAGAATGGTACGACTGTGGGGAGGATGCACGCTTTGATAGCATGCACAGGCAGTCAAGAAAAAACGTTTTGTGTCGAATGTACACATACACGCCGACCGCATTGTCTGTTGCTGCTCGCTACCCCTATCTATGCCATCCCCTCTAATGCCGCTCTTGCTTGAGCTTTCACCCTGTTATAGAAGTGTACCATATCTCCGCTGAGCCACAGTCAACCTTTCAGCAAGCTGACGGTGGTTCGGTGGTTGTGGTGCGAGTTTGATGCGCTAGAAGCCTCCGCCTGTTGGGCTACTTCAGGAACGTGACCGAAGTAGCGAAACAGGTGGAGGCTTCTAACGAACAAAAGTAAACCACAACAAACAAAATGAAAACATTTTTTGTTCTAGCGAGAACCCCCTACTTGTTGGGCTACTTTAGTCGCGTGACCGAGGGGTAGCCCTAGGTCAACAACTAGAGGCTCCAGCACTGTATTGCTAGCTATTAATAGGAGTTTCTGCTGGTAGGGCTGGTTCAGTCGCGTGGCTTGAGCGGCTCTAACAGGTAGACACTTTCCAACAACAGAAATGATAACAAAAGATAAAAAGTCAGTAATCACATATTTTTGTTGGTTAGAGGCCCTTGTTACCTGTTGGGTGACTTTAGTCGCGTAACTTTTAAGTACAGTAGCGCAACAGCTAGGGGCCCCAGCATATTTTGTTAACTGACCAGCCTCTACTGCTGTTGGGCTACTTCAGGAACGTGACCGAAGTATCCCAGCAGGTTCAGATTTATAACCAACAAAAAGAAGAAAGAAATATCAATAGTCTAGACTAGTCCATAACATATTTTGTTGGTTTGTAAGCCGAGGCCTTTTTTTAACTTATTCAGCTATTTATAGCACACACTCCCGCCACCTCACACCACTAGGCCCGCGAGGTTTTCAGAGGCGATCGCGATGGGGATCTACCGGGACACTTTAGTCACATGGCTTAAATAACCCAACAGGTAGAGGCTACACTATTTTGTTATATCAATAGTTGGAAGCCTCTGCCTATCGGGCTATGATTTCACAGTCTCTTTTGACCGAAGTAGCTCAACAAGTAGATGTTCCCAACCAACAAAAAGATAAAACTCCACCCAGCACATAATTAATTTAGTTAGAAGCCTCTTACATGTTGGGCTAGTTTAGTCTCGTGACCCAAGTAGCGCAACAGCCAGAGACTCCAACACATGTGCTTTGCTAGCTAGAATCCTCTTTGTTTGGGCTACTTCAGGAACGTGGCCGAAGTAGCTCAACAAGTAAAGGCTTCCAATTAGCAAAAAAAAACAACGGATATATAACTCCAGCACCATTTTTGTTTGTTCTAAGTAAGCCTATCTAGCCGTTGGGCTGCCCTTGTCACGTGGTGCCTGAAGTAGCCCACTTTAATCACGCGGGGTGACTGAAGTATATTCTTCTAAGGTAAAGGCTTCTAAGGTCAAGGGACTAGTTTTAAAGCCACGGCAGGGGGGATGTGAAAATACATATATACATATACATGTTAATAATACCCCCCTTTTTCAATATCATACTATCATACTACCATATACTCACACGAGCGACTCTGTGCCTTGCTGACAAAACCAGGTTAGGTTATTCCGTTTGGCGCAGCGAAGCTAATCATCCCGCTGGGGATTCATATCGAGAAATTAAGACAGCACGAAGGCCTAAGACACCCAGGAAGAGGGGGGGGGTCACACTCGCGAAAGTGAACCCGAGTCACTGCTAAATAATCCCCCAAAACGGCATACCCTCCTACCGTAGCTTTGGTCCTAGCCAACCAATACCAGGGCCTTTCTCGGGTCATGACCAGACCCGCGGTTCGGGTCACAGGCGGGTTTCACAATGTCGCGGGTCGGGTCGGGTCGGGTCAAGAGGTGTTAAAATCTCGCGGGTCGAGTCGGATCAAGAGGTTTTGAAATTTCGCGGGTCGGGTTGGGTCGGATCAAGAGGTTTGGAAGTCTCGAGGGTCGGGTCGTGTCATGATCACGCGAGATATAGGTCACTCGCAGCGGGTCAAGCCAGCACGACCCCCACGTTTTTTTTTTGCTGACCTGCGGGTCGAACCTGCGGATCTGCTTTTTTCAAATTTACAGCTGCCTGCCGGAGGGCCATTGTTGTGTTGCCGACCCGCGGGTCCGAAAAATGGCGCAGAACTTGCCGCTGCCTGCCCGAAAGCCTCTCTATTGCCGATACTCCGATCATATGTCATCATATAGCGCGTAGAACACTCAATCAAGCATGCCAAACACAGTGGCTACTCGTACAACAGGCGTACAGTATTACGCGAATCTCGCGTGTATTTCTTGCAGGGTACAATGCTAAAGGGACGACACATGAATGGAAAATTATATGGGCCGTTCCTAATGAACGCAAAAAATGTCAGGAATATCGTGGCAAAGAAGACGTGACATTTTTCGAGAATGTGCTCGTATTTTTGTCAGGAATCCGGATTTGAATCGTGTTGGCATTTTCCTCCAGAAGGGTGTCAAGGTTCCTGACAAACGAACGTGGTGTTTTTTTTAACTTGACATTTCAGAATTTCAAAATGTCAGAATTTCAAAATGTCAGGGATCGTGATATTTTGTCAGGATTCGTGTTTTTTTGCGTTCGTTAGGAACGACCCTGATCTCATGTACGACTATGTAGTACGTACCTGGTACACATTAAAAAGTATTTGAGAACTATCATGCAAAATATGACCGAACGGAAAAAGGCGAGAGCAGGTTCGTCGAAACAGCAGTAGCAGCAGCAGCACTGGCAGCAGCACTGGCAGCAGCACGGGCAGCAGCACCAGCATCAGGCTCCGGATTCTCGCGGATTGCAGCCCCTGATGACAAGTACACCATCCCAGTTGGGGTTGCTGCCGGGGGTGGCTTAGCGATAGACTGATTGCCGTGGCCGGAGAAGGCACAACTCGCTCGTTGAGGTGGAAGCAGAAGCCATCGGGCCAGAGCTGATGGGTCGAGCCGGGGGGTTGGCGCTACGGGCACGGCTAGGTGCATATGTGTGTGGGTTGTGCCTTTCTCGTTTTTCGCGCGCACAAGACAAACTGCTGCACAACGCATGTGACAAGAAAAAATAAACTCAATAAAATAAACAGCGAGCACGGCATTCTGGGAAAAGTACGAGGGACCAAGGACCAACCAATCGACCCAAACGAACAAATCATACCAACGATTGCATATCGGAACCCGTGAGTTTTTGACTGTGACCCGTGATATACATCACAGGGCCGATGGACCCGGCCCGCATGAAACCCGTATGTATCACACGAGTCAATCGAAGGGTGACGGGTCGGGTCAACAGGCTTTCAAGCGTCGCCGATCGGATCGGGTCGGGTCAAGCAAAGCGGTGTTCATATTTCATGCGTCGGGTCGGGTCGGATCGGGTCAATAGCGGTTCAAATCTCACAGGTCGGGTTGGGTTGGGTCAGCTGACCCGACCCGATTCGACCCGTGATGTTTGGCCTGACGCGTTAACAGCCCTCCGAAATACAGAAGCCTCTACCTGTTGGGCTACTTCACTCGCGCGCAAAAAGTAGCTCAACATTTAGATACTTCCAACCAACACAAGTTCAAACCTACAGCGTCCCCACCCGTCCCCCTTTCCGATGGACAACTGAACACTCATCCACCACCATCCACCACGTATTCATCTTCGGTGGTCTCGCTCTTGGCTGGGCCTGTGTCCTTGTCGTCCTCGGAGCCACACTGTCGATGCCTAGTCGATCTCGTCGATGCCCATCGCCGCAGTCTCTACCTTCAACACCTCGAACCGCGCCGCCAGTATGCTCTCCCCTCGGCGGGAGACGATTCCCTCCAGAGCCCGCAAACCCGCCTTCTTCTGGGCCAACCGGTACGTCGCCCAGGCGGCGTTGTCGTGCCAGGTACAGAAGCCCCTCCGCCTGACCAGATTCGCGTGTACCTCGAGGAGGAGGCTGCCCTTCAGCTTGGCCAGTGCGCGCCGCTCCGCCTCCAGCTTCTTGTTGACCTCGAGGATGTATTCCTCGATGGCGTGAGACTCGATCTTGACGTACAGGGAGAACGCCATCATCACGAGGACCATGTAGGCCACAATCGTCTTCAAATTCACCGAGATTGCCACGCATGTGTTACCGAAGACCGTCCAGCCCTTCTCCATCGCCAATGTCGGCAAGCTAGTTAGTATCGTTGTATCGACGGTATTGTCGTTACAGCGACATCAACGGAGGAGCGGGAGGGGGGGACGAGGGCGGGGAAGTGGGTGGGGGGGAGGGGGGGACGACAAGAATAGGGCTTGCGTTGAGTGGGATATGTATGCTGCGCAGCAAGAAAAACATAGCATTCATTCCATAAGCGCGACAGGTCTGCGATTGAGCTACCAGAACAGCATTGACTGGGAGCAAAAAATGGACATGGTAACATACGGAGCGATCGGTCTGCGAACAAACTATCAGAACAGCAACGGTAGTCATATCGCGAGTGATAGATACCTGGTAGCTAACAACGGCGCTTTGGTCATTTTCGGTGGTTTTACTGTTTGCTCACTCGATTGTGCACGGCGCCGTAGCCAACGTGCACATAATGTGGCCCGCTTCCTTTTGATGGCTCCATAGAGGGAATATACGGCTGCTCTTGCATCGGTTAATGCATGCGTCGAGGCCGTGGCCGCCAGCGGTATCCGCCGTGGTACAAGTCGCGGGGCTGCCACGGCGGACACCGCTGGCGGCTACGGCCTAGGCGCATGCGTTAACCAATGGAGAGGCAACCGTGTACTCCCCTATAGAGCCAGCGAATGGAAGCGTGCCACATGATGTGCACGCTGGCTACGGCGCCGTGCACAACCGAGTGAGTAAACAGTAAAACCGCCGAAAATGATAGGAATAAGGGTTACGTTGAGTGGGATATGTATGCAGCGGAGCTAAAAACATACCATTCATTAGGGCTGTGGGTTATATAGACGTTGCCAGCTAGTTACTAGCTGGCTAGTTATTGAAAGTAGTTGCGGCGGTGTCAACTACCCAACTATTGTGTGTATTTGGGTTTCCTTGGTTGTAGGAGGCTTGTTTCGTAGGAAGCACGCAGTTCCCCGGGACAGGAGCCCAAACTCGCTGCGAACAGAGAGGCAGCTCATGGCGCATCGTTCGCCACTCCTTTTGCGAGGATGCACATTTGTATATACGTGGTATTATTTTTCTTGGGTACTCTCTTGCGTATTGTTTTGTGTTTTACCGATCTTTCTCCTTTTTCTACTGTACTCGCCTGGTTTCTACTGTTCTCTTGTTTCGATGTGTCCCATTATATTTTTCTCTTAATAGTAGACTATGCGTTCCCCTCGGAGTCTGCTGCAACTCGTACAACTCGTAGTATCCGGACCAATACAGGTGTGTGAGTATGCGTTTTCATTTTATCAAGTGCAGAAGAGAGATCACTTCGGAACAGTAGCGATCGACGTCCAACGCATGTTCCATCATGACTCGACAGCACTAACAACCCAAACATCAGGCCTCGGCTGAAACTCCGCTGCCCAGCCACATATACGAGGAGTAGACAGGAACTTGCGTACAAACCCGGTAGACCCAAGTAGCCCACTCCAAAAGTTAATTTACCCTATGACTATTGTGTTATGCATACTGAATTCCACAGATGACAGGTTTTGTCCCCCTCAATGCGGGTTATACAGTTTCCGTGCGCAGATCAAGGCTGAACGTCTTAGTCCTGTTGACCCTGGCATTAGCAGGGGAGTCACCGACCTGTATCCTTCACGAGGGTATGCACACCCCGTAGAACGCGCGATCGAAGTATCACACGCAGCTTGCAAAGCTGAGTGTTGATTCGATTTTTTTTTGGTCGAACTCACACAGCTGAAGTATATTTTTAGCATTTTCTCATTAATATCCGCGCACTGATTGATCCCCCCGCCCCCCCCCCCCCCGCCGTCCTGCCTGGTTGGTGAAAACCCGACGTGCTCCGTCCAGGCATGGTAGGGATGCGGGGATCTATGGTCATACGACTACGGCCATGCACGAACTGAGTACCCCCCCCCCTCCGTTTACCTCCCTCCGTAAAAACTCCGCCCTCCCCTCACCGATTATACGACGTGCAGGGTATACATGATAAACTGATGCGTTCGTTCCACAGCCGTCAGATTGTGTCCCCCTCAAAAACGGTTTTACTGTTTCCGCGCGTAGATTGATTAACATCACCCTGTTGGTCCTGGAACAAGCTACACTGTAGCTCTAAGGGGAGTCGCCGACCTAAATCCTTAATGATGACATACCCCCAGTAATACGCGCGATCGGAGTATCACACACAGCTTGCAAGGATGAGTTTCGACGAAATCTTCGATCTCACAGCTGGAGTGTATTTGTATTTTTATAACAACGTACGAGTAGATGCATATGGTACGTATAGCACGCTGGTATCTGATTTCTGATTTCAGTTTTATTTCCTCGTGTGGTATTAGTTTCGTCTGATTGTTTCCTGAGATATTTTTCCACTCCAAAGTTATTGGAGCCAGCTCCTCCAGTGACCACGGACTCGGTTTTGGCGCTGAGTTATTGTGAGAACAACCACATGTACAGATACGACGACAATAATAAGGGATCCCCAAACCGGGTCGGCGTATCTATGTTTTTGGCATATCGATCTACCATGTATGCCTTTACAGACCAACACGACGATTTTTATAATTCACCCTTTTCTTATGTATAATGTCACATTTATCCCCTCGAAATAATGTATAGTTTCCAGGCACATATCGAGCTGCCCCACCCCCCCCCCCCCACCCCCCCCCCCCCGGCCTCAATAATATACTGGTGCCAAAACCGTCAGATTTATCCCCTCGAAAGGATTTATAGCTTACATGCACAAATTGCCCCTTCCCCCCCCCCCCCCCCCCCCCCCCCCGCCCCCCTCCAAACCCGCTCGCTTTTGATCTAAACCAGGCCCCCCCTTTCCCTTCACATCTGTCAGATTTTGTCCCCCTCAGAAACGGGTTTTATAGTTTCCGCGCACAGACTGACTAAAATCATCCTGTTGACCCTGATAGCTACACTGTAGCTGTAAGGGGAGTCGCCGACCTATATCCTTAATGAGGACACACAACTCGTAATGCGCGCGATCGGAGTATCACACACAGCTTGCAAAGATGAGTTTCGACGAAATCTTCGATCTCACAGCTGGAGTGTATTTCAATTTTTATAATATACCAGTGCTAAACTAGGCCGTTTTGTTATTTTTTTTGCGTATAAAATGACGCCAAATGACATAATTTTGGCCTCCGGTGGCGCCTTCAGCGGGATCCTCCGGAGGCGCCTCCAGCGGGCCTTCCTTAGCCGGGGGGGGCTGTTTTGGCTCGCTTCAATCGCCCGACTTTACTCGACTAGTTGGCTGCTTCGCCAGCCAACTAATAACTAGGCGGGAACTCCAGCCAACTCACAGCCTTACCATTCATTCTATAAGCGCGACAGGTCTGCGATTGAGCTACCAGAACAGCACCGACTGGAAGTAAAAAAACAGACAGGGCAACATACGGTGCGATCAGTCTGCGAACAAACTACCAGAACAACACTGGTAGATATATCGCGCGTGATAGATACCTGGTAGCTAACTACGGAGCTTTGGTCATTTTCGATGGTTTTACTGTTTTACTCACTTGGTTGTGCACGGTACCGTAGCCAGCATGCACAACATGTGGCACGCTGCCTTTCGCTCGCTCCATATAGGGAATGTACGGCTGCTCTTGCATCGGTTAATACATCCGTCTAGGCCGTGGCCGCCAGCGGTGTCCACCGCCACATGTGCCGCGGCGAACAACGCTGGCGGCCACGGTCTAGATGCATGCGTCAACCGATGCGAGAACAACCGTATATTCCCTCTATGGAGCCATCGAAAGGCAGCGTGCCACATGATGTGCACGCTGGCTACGGTGCCGTGCATACCCGAGTGAGTAAACAGTAAAACCGCCGAAAATGATAAGAGTAAGGGTTACGTTAAGTGGGATATGCATGCAGCGGAGCTTAAAAACGTACCATCATTCTATAAGTGCGAAAGGCCTGCGATTGAGCTACCAGAACAACACCGACTGGAAGCAAAAAATGGACATGGTAACATACGGTGCGATCGGTCTGCGAACAAACTACCAGAACAACACTGGTAGATGTATCGCGCGTGATAGATACCTGGTAGCTAACAACTGCGCTTTGGTCATTTTCGGTGGTTTCACTGTTTACTCATTTGGTTGTGCACGACGCCGTAGCCAGCATGCACAACATGTGGCACGCTGCCTTTCGCTCGCTCCATATAGGGAATGTACGGCTGCTCTTGCATCGGTTAATACATGCGTCTAGGCCGTGGCCGCTAGCGGTGTCCACCGCCACCTGTGCCGCGGCGGACAACGCTGGCGGCCACGGCCTAGACGCATGCGTCAACCGATGCGAGGGCAACCGTATATTCCCTCTATGGAGCCATCGAAAGGCAGCGTGCCACATGATGTGCACGCTGGCTACAGTGCCGTGCATACCCGAGTGAGTAAACAGTAAAACCGCCGAAAATGATAAGAATAAGGGTTACGTTGAGTGGGATATGCATGCAGCGGAGCTTGAAAACATACCATCATTCTATAAGCACTAAAGGCCTGCGATTGAGCTACCAGAACAGCACCGACTGGAAGTAAAAAACAGACAGGGCAACATACGGTGCGATCGGTCTACGAAAAAACTACCAGAACAACACTGGTAGATGTGTCGCGCGTGATAGATACCTGGTAGCTCACGGCGGCGCTTCGGGCATTTTCCGCGATTTACTGTTTACTCACTCGGTCGAACACGGCGCCGTAGCCAGCGTGCACAACATGTGGCACGCTGCTGCCTTCCGGTGGCCCCATGCAGGGAAAATGCTGTTGTTGCTCTCGCATTGGCTGGTGCACGCGTCGAGGCCATGACCGCCAGCGGTGTCGGCCGTTGCACAGGTGGCGGCGGGGTTGACAGTCCCCGCGAAATCGGCGATCTCGTTGTCCATGGTATTCGGAGTCTTCCTGTTGCCATCCGTAGTCGCCACGAAGATGGCATTGCGGATCTCCGACGCAGTCGTGGCGTCGATAAGCTGTTTGATTCTGCGCGGCGAGCGAGTGCGGCGGATGAAGGACGGGACGCGGATTTGAAACTATCAATAATACGAATTGAGTGCCTGGTATACAGTGTACAGGACACCTACTACATACAGCAGGGTATAGTAGGAAACATGGCAATAAGAAAAACATGCTTAGTCTATATATATACGGGAAAATCGTACATCCGAAAGCCGTTTTACCGCAGTTATTAATAGTGCAGAACGCACCTTCTCTGTAATAAGAAAACCAGCCTGGGAGAGCATCTGCGTTTCATAGCAGGTGTCCTGTCCTGTAGCTGCCACTTCTAATAGAATCTATTAGCGACAACCTGTAACTGTCGTCAACTTGCGTGTGTTGGGGGTAGCGTGCTGTTGGTCGGCTGTCGAATTCAACGGGTGTTTAACGAAAGGACAAGCGGCATCAGTCATCTCGAAAGGGATCCCTTTTTTCGGCGTCGCGTAGAAGCTAGGAACTAACATGAAGATAACTGCATGTTGTGCATATGCACTACCAGTATTTTTTAATAGTAAAGCACGCACTATGATACGCACAGCCTTCGAAAGACCGGCAGAACGCCTGCACTGCACACTTTTAACACCGCCCAAGCATGCAGCATCATCAGTGGTCAGGGAGGGCAGCAGAAGAAGCGTATTAGCAGCAGCGATGGCAGACGCCTCAAGCTATCAAACTACTACTGCTACAGCATGAAGAGTAGACTAGACTATACAATTAGGCATAAAGTACTACCAATACTATACAGAGTGCCACTACTACCGCTACTATTACCTACCACTCCTCCTACTACTACGGTAACCAAAACGGCAGCTCGCTGCAGTATTATAAAATACATAAACTCTAGTCACTCACTCGTTAAACTTAAGCGCCTTCTTAGATCCCGACTGTCGCGCGGCGCTGGTAAACTCGGTAACGGCGACCGCCATCGTCTTCGTCTTGCTCATGTGGGCCAAGTCTTTCGTCGACCACCGCTTGTCCGCTTGGGTCCATACTTTCCTGGCAACGAAGCCGTGAATGTCCGGCGCCATCAACACAAGAGCAGTGGGGACGCCCGCGAGAAAAAGCGCAAGAATCTTCTTGCCGATCATGGTGTAGATTGATGGTGTACTTGGTTTTCCTCTTTCGCTCTCCTGCCTGCGCGAATGTAACTGCGACGAAGATAGGCAAGAAGGAATACAATACAGGATGGTGAATAAGAAGCACATGAACACTTTTCGCTGGATCCGCTTTTTGCACATGTATACAATCCATACCAGGTACCTGTGGTACATGTTATTTTGGCGTTTTCGCTGTGCTATGTCGATTTTGCTCATTGCGCTGGTTTTGCTCAGACCTCTCTGCTCGTAAAACAGGGGAACAGATCCCGAGCTCTAAAAACTGACTACAATTAAATGAAAACATGAACCATTAACATTTGGCAGCGCCGAGGGTACAGGACGATGCAGCGATGCCTAGCCGATCGATGCTGCCATGTGCATACCACTGCTGTACTACTGATGATGCACTTATTCTGCATTATGGCCACGGCTCACACCGCCACCACCACAGCGCGACGTCGCGAAGAGCGATGGAGGAGGGTCCATGTTCGTCTCGTATTCTACCGTATATCCATCCCATACCCCCCCAAAAAAGTACAGCCTTGGGGACTGGAGATTCGTTGGGATTCACGGTTGGAAAAAGGAGCTATCATATATGAGCCACGTCTACAACGCGAGACCCTCTTTCTCCGGAGAGACTTCTGAACCCGGGGAGGCTGTGAACTTTTGAACTGCTGTGTAGGAGAGCGGAGACCTTTGTCGTGCTGGTTCGTAGACACCAGCAGATTCCACAAAGAGTCAGATAGATCGAGATACCGACATAAAAAGAAATATAGGGAACTTTTACAGACTAATATAAACATAAATCGGCTCTTAAACTTCCGTCCACCCTGGTATACGCTCGTGGAGAATCCCAGCTGGAGAATCCTTTCTATGACTTTGCATCGCCCAAAAGAAAAAACGCGGGACAAGCACGGACCAAGCAAAAAAAAAGGCTGGAGAGCTGTATGATATAGGGCTTGGGAACGACTGGAATTCTGGATACGTTTTTTGTAAAATTATTATAATACCGTCAGTCAGCTGTGAGTTTGAGAAATTTAGGGTCGATACTCTATTAATTGAACACATCCTACCGATCGGCGAGGCGGAAGAGCGGAGAGCTTTGCCGTTGCTTCGTACACACCAGATTATGTTAATACAGATAACCAGATGGATCGGGATACCGGTTTGAGCATAATTATAAGAAACTTTGACGAAGTCATATCAGGATCAATGGGTTCTCAAGTTTCCATCCGAATTAGCATATTACGAGATCGCTCGTGAATCCACCTCAACCTTTTTTGCAAGTCCCCAAGAAAAAAAACGAGTGTTAAATTTGAAAAGAAAAAAGCAATATATATGTGCCAAGGGCTGTACCTGTAGAGCTATGGGGCTTAGGAGTTACGAGCTGCGACTACAACGTGGGGCTCTAGAACCCTGGGGCCTAGAGCTCCAGGCTGGAGAGCGGAGAGCTTCGTGGCTGCCGCGAGTACACACGATATCCTTACCTACGGCAGACCTCCTGCTGTATCACCACCCTCCGGGTGGATCGAAATACGAATATGGTCTTAAATATAAGGTACGTTGAAAAATTAATACTAGGTATGAATTGAAAAAAGGTTGTTATATTTCCGATTAGTGATCTTCGTGTTTTTATGCCCCAGTATGCTACCGGTGCACAAAGAAAATACGTGTTGCAGCCCAGCATGCAATGATTTTGCTCAAGACGCTGCTGGTGATAGCAGGCATGCGGCAACCTCCCGCGGGTCACACGTGGACAAGCCTTACGTCCTGCGCCCAAATCTTGCTCTGGAATAGAGTCAGGGGGGTGACGGGGCAAGAGGATCTTGGGGCTCTCTCGCCGGTGGGCCCAGGGCTGCTGCAAGATCCAAGAGGGTGATTTATTTTTGTTTGCGACACAGGCAGAGGAGACATGCAGGACGCAGACCACAAATACAACTTGGAACGCTTTGGGGTTGGGACGGACGGCCCGAGACCGACCAAGCCAAACTCAGGAACGACTATATACTTCCCTCGCTGCTGCGCGTCACGGCTGCCGCACTCGCAAGTTTGGTTGCCGCTGCTCTTCTGCGCGCCGCACGAGCAGCCCCTCTTGCGGGCGCTGCGCACGAAAAAGAGCTGGGTGGGGGAGATACTCGTAGAATGCACGAGAACAAGCAGCGAAAAAGTCACCACGAAGAGTACTCGAGAGGGAAGGGGTGAGAACACCGTGCGCCCTGAACTCACCTGTGGTCTTCTCAGCGGCTTCTCGGTCCTCGTTGCACAGGACGACTTGGGCAAGCAATGCAGCAGCAGCAGGCGCGCAGAGTGCACAGGGGGGTGGAGGCCGAGTCGGATCCAAACGAGAGCTTGGGTACCGGAGTGGAACCCTTGTGGGTGCAAAATTTGCCCAAGAAAAACCCGTTGTCCGTTTTTGTACACGTCTCTTTAAATTCGAGTCACTCTGTTTAGTCCCCGCATAGCAACATGCCTTCATATTTTATTGCCCTCGCTTTTACTGCAGGATTTCCAAATGTCAGGGAGACTTTTGTGTTAGTGTGTGGCGGGGGGGATCATCTCGATTATGCACTCACGCACTGCGGACTACAGTAGTAGTAGTACATATAATTCGAGGTCTCCAAGCAGGGCTCGCGCTAGCCTCCTCCTCCCCGCTACGGCGCACACACACCGTTTTTAAGGCGTGCCGGGGTGATGAGCGCTTCCATCGCCCGTCGACGACGTTGACCACGTCGAATTAATTGTTGCATGAAAAACAATCACGTACGTAAATAACATACTATTAAAAACAAAAGAAACGTACCGTATACAGCAGCTGCCGCGTTAGTCGAATGGTTGTTGGTACGCGCTACCAGCGTGCTACACGTTTTTTGTGTGCACGCCGTTGCCGTTGTACAACAACAACAGCTTTTCCCCGCTAAAAAGGAGGACATAGTTTATGCCGCCCCCCACCCCCGCAAGGAATAATATTAGTAGTGTCTTTCGTGAGAAACTGCCTGCTACTTTTTAACCGTAATTTTTAACACACACGTACACACGTAACATAAGTGCAGTGCCTACCCCCGCGCCATGACGCAGCAGTACCTACCTGTATGTACGTATACGATATAAATTGCCAGAAGAAGGTGTTTCCTTTTTTCGCGGTGCATCTTCGCCCACCCCCCCCTCACGTCGAATACGGCTATGATGCATGAAATGTGAGCCCCCTTTGCTCGAGGCGTGCGGGTGGCTGGGGGTTATTTCGGTATTCAGTTCAGCACCCCCTCCCCCCACTTTCGTTCCGAAAGGGATGCGTAGCCAATGGTCAAATGACAAACGCAAGCAACAAAAAAATGAGTATGCCCCCACCGCCCTCCATCTCCCCCCTCCCGTGGGAAGTGGGTTTAACTACGTACGGCATCTATCTGACGTTTCCAAAGCAGAATTATCGTCACGCCCCCCGCAGGGGATGGCGGGGCAAGGTACGGTGTCTGCTGTTTTTTATCATCTTGCGGATGAATTATTACCTTTCTTCTGTTCCCCCTTTTGGTGCCCCTTCAAGAGGCTTGATAGTCTCACAGGGTAGAAGATGTGTGGGGAGTGTTTCGATCATATTCTCACCACAAGGTGAAGCAAAAAAAGCCATCCATTACGATGACCGGCCTTCTTCATTTTTCAGCGTACAGGCCTGTCTGTGCAGGCCACATCATATCTATACTTGAATGAGGTAGATTAGATGAAACACCTATGCATCAGTCACCAGGTAACCGGTATGATTATTGTACCAGGTATATACAGCAACCAGAGGGTACCACAGGAGCACATGATTTTGCTCCATCCATGTCGAAACTCAAACGGCTTTAGAAATCACATTCAACACGCACGCGCCGTCAACACGCGCCGCCTCCATCCATCACACAAAAGACTAACTCGGTTGAAAAGAGGTAAAAAAAAACAACATTGCAACGCAAAGCACCATATAATAATCCAGTTGGCCCCGGTTAACGCCCGGGGGGGTAAAATCCCACGGGTGGCACATACATGCAAACAAACGGGCAATTACACCGCACCATCCCTTATAAGCATGGGCACCAAAATAATTCCC
Source organism: Undaria pinnatifida (assembly GCA_012845835.1). Classification (NCBI taxonomy): domain Eukaryota; class Phaeophyceae; order Laminariales; family Alariaceae; genus Undaria; species Undaria pinnatifida. The sequence continues at coordinate 5,707,552 of JABAKD010000012.1, read as the reverse complement.
ACGGTACGGTGCTCCGTCTCGAAAGGGATTCATTCGTCGTTAGAGTGGTCAAATGACTAGGCAAGCAACAAATAATTAGTACTCCCCCCCCCCCCCCCCTCCCCCCCCGCACCCCGTCTCCCTTCCTCTCTCTTCCTCTCACGACACTAAGCAGCATTTCAGAGTGCGGCCTTTCTATAATAGTATGTATTAGCTCTAAGGCTGTATTTTATAACTCTCCTAGCCGCTTTTCATTCTGGTCTTCAGGCCAGCACGAAACGCGCAGTGACCAAGTAGTGTGTGTCTGGTACTAGCTACCTAACAAGGAAAATCACGCCACCCCCCCCCCCTTTTCCACCGTCAAACTTCGAACGGCAGGCGCGTCAATAATCGTCAATAACAGTCGGTACCAAAAGCTGCACAGCACGAAAAGGCCTCGAGCGCCGGGTATATGGCGACGTGCTCCAAAGATGAGAGCACTTCTAGACACCAGGCACTACTGTTTATTATGTTTGATTGGTTGGTGGTTGACGGTTTGAGGGTCGCTGTGTACGCTACGAACACAACTAACCAAACCCTAACCCTAGCCCCAGTCTAACCAACCAATATTAGGGCTATTCATTTAAAATAGTCCTCTTCGTCTCGTACGCGGTGTGCGTCAAGCATAGTAGTAGTGTCATGCAAGTTGGTATATTCTTCTGCGTAGGACCGCAAACGGCAGGTACCATAATACGCGGTTTATTTCGCTTTGGCTGGTGAAAAAAGGAAGCATTTTTTACCGCATTGACTGATGCCATGCAGCGTACGTATTCTTCAAGCTAGCTATAGCTGCTACGAGTATGGCAGCAAGCGAGTGAGTGACTTTTCCTGCTGCAAAAATGTCATACTCAAATTGCAAGTTTTTTTCCCCAAGAAACGTGGGTGGAATTCTAAACATAATCGAAAAGAAAAACAGACAGGCAGCAGGGCGGTCGTCAACACCTACGCGTATGTATGTATTATAAAAATTAAAATACACTCCAGCTGTGAGATCGAATATATAATTTTTTGTCGAAACTCATCTTTGCAAGCTGTGTGTGATACTCCGATCGCGCGTATTACGGGTTGTGTGTCCTCATTAGGGATATAGGTCGGCGACTCCCCTTGCAACTACATTTTTTTTTTTTTTTTTTATCCTCCGGCGGATGGGGAAAAAAAAAGCTCTCGTAGCTCACCACACTTCCACGTATTTTCATACGCGTCGTGCGTCGATTTTCCTTGCAACTACAGTGTAGCTATCAGGGTCAACAGGGTGATGTTAGGCAGTCTGTGCGCGGAAACTATAAAACCCGTTTCTGAGGGGGACAAAATCTGACAGCTGTGGAAGGAAATGCATCAGTTTATCAAGTGAATCCCATAAGTCGAATATCCGGTGAGGGGAGAGGGCGGAGTTTTTAAGGACGTGGGGGCCTGATTTTGATCAAAAGGGGGGCGGGAGGGGGGGAGGGGCGGGAGGGGACGGGTGGGGCAGGTCAATTTGTGCGTTGAAACTATAAATATTTCTTGTGGGGGAGGGGGGGGAATATGGCGGGGGGGGGCGGGGGCGAGGGGGGAGGGCTATAGGTCGTATAGATGTAGGGGTTTCCTATACGCGTGGTGCTAGGTCTAGGCGATGGTGTGGGTGTGTACAAGCGAGCGCTGAGGCTTGCAAAAAAAAAGCTAATAACTGCTGCACCTATGGTACCATGGCAAAATAAACGAAGACAGAAAATGAAGAGCACTGTCACAGAGGAAAGAACATGAAAAAACTAAAATAAACAACATCAAAAAGAGAAGCTGACCATTCTCTCCCCCCCCCCCCCCCCCCTCCCGTTTCCCCGTTTGAACCTCTTCTGTTACGTATCCGATCTATCCTATACCCAGATACACTGGAATTTACCACTCGGGAACGGGAATATAGGGCCCATTGGGGGTATTAATATCAATACCAAACGGTCCTCACATTTCCGTCCACCGTGGTACACTAATACAGCAGTGATGCCTCTACAGTGCCGGTTGCCCATATAGTGACTGTGAAAACGCTTGGCACATGTGAGAATCCGCAGTAGTGGCCGTATGCGAAGAGGCGTCGGTTGCCGCTATAGTGCCGGTATTTCCAGCTGGCGCATGTACCGAAACTATAGAGGGACTACTATTGTACAGTAAGGGTCCTCCAGTAAGGCGGTGGTGTGCCAGAGCAACATGACCGCCATATTGGGGGAAGCCGCGTTATTCCGTATCCAGTCCGGGTTGTGAATACAATTCTCCAGTCACGCCACGCAGTCTTGACCGCCTTATATCGGCATTGCGCCTTTACTCCGACAGCCTTACTGGGGGACCCCTACTGTATATATTTACCCTATATCTACTCCATCGGTGCCACGGCGTCAACGGTGGAGTAAAGCGCGAACGCGACCTGGCTACCGAACCCTGCCGCGAATCGCATGGCGTACTTGGCGGGGTAGGCCCCGCCTGTGCTCAGCCGAAGTTTCCCCTATCGACGGGGGCAGTTTCGCGATGGCGGCCGCGGGATAGGAAAAAGGGGGGGAGGGACGAGGCATAGTACAGCGTGAGGAGGGGATGAGGGATAGGATACCGGGAAAAGGGAATGAGGGATACGAGAGCGGCAGGAGGGGATGAGGTGGAAAACATCGGTGACAAAAAAACAGCCCAGGCTGTACTGGGCTGCATAGGACAGTGGGCAGTGAGAAGCGGGGTATGTAGTAATTGCGTATGGTGCCAGTCGATGTACGGATCAAAGGTCGACGGTCGTAACCTGAAACAATGGCGCCGGCTTTTGCATCTCTTCTCATAGAGACAGAGCCTCGACACGCATCATTCATTCAGGGACGAAGTGGCAGGATCACCGAAAAAAAGAAAAGAACGGCGCGGGCGTTGCTGAGTTGCTGATATTCAAAGGAGATGAGTTCAGTAAAGTACGGCAAAGAGTAAACTCCGACACGTACGCATGCGTGCATGCATGATACTATTATAGCTAGCCAACACTACCGTAGCAGCGTTGCTGCTGCACGTTCCCAATATCAACTACCATTAGGACTCATGTATAACGACAAAAAAAAAACAGTACTTCGAAGTATGATTTTTTCAAGATTGGAAGGACCTGCAACAGACAACTATTACTATACCGCGCGCGTGTCGTACAGCACGTTACGTTGCACTTCAGGTACATACTCCTTACCCCAGTAGCTCGGGCTGCGGCCGATGTTGTACTCGTCATCTAGTGTCGACGTGTTTCCCCTCTCAAGTTCCAACGGGGTTTACTCAATAGACGCTCTCGGTAATACCATACCTCTGGTACATTTTCGTTCGCTGCATCTGGGTCCCGAGGATCAGAGGGAATGCCGAAAACAATACGCGCGAAAACGAAGGAAGAACGGAAGACGCCTGCGACCACGGCTTGAGGAGGTCGTTGAGGATAAAACCTTCCATCGCTTGAGCTTGCAAACGAAACCGATGACGAAAAACAAACTAAACCCTATGCGCGAGTGAAAATTAAGGCCAAGTACCCGGAGGGGCGGGGAGGGGGCGGGAAGAACACCTACCTGTGACCACGGCTGTCCGGGAGGCCATTGAGGGTAAAACCTCTCAACGCTTAAGCTCAAAATCAAAAGCGACTATCAAAAAACCAAAACTAAAACTAAACCTTTTATGTACGAAAAAAGTGAAGACAAGTCCCGGGGGGATTGGGGGGGGGAGACGTGTAACCATGGCTGTCCAGGACACTCGTTGAGGGTAGCCTCCCACTGGTTTAGGTTGGAAATATAAGTGATGATCCGAAACATAAAGACAAAAAGGCGATATACTGAGTGCTGTGCGCGCGAAATAAAAACGAAGGCACAAGCATCGCGGGGGGAACATGGGCGACACCTGTGACCACGGCTTACGTGCAGGAGGCCGTTGAGGGTGAAAGCTTCCAACGCTTGAGCTCGAAAGCAAAAGCGACGATAAAAAACACGAAACTTGTAAAAACTGAACCCTATGTGCACGAAAGAACATGAAGGCAAGTGCCGGGGCGGGGGGGGATACTGGAGTAGACACCTGTAACCACGGCTGTCCAGGAGGCCGTTGGGTAAAGTACTCCAACGCTTGAGCTCGAAGAAAAATAACATGCTAAGAAAGAACTAAACCCTATATGTGCACGAAGAATAAAACGAGCCCAAGAGTGCCGGGGGGGGTACGTGTAACCATGGCTGTCCAGGACACTCGTTGAGGGTAAGCCTCCCACTGGCTGAGCTGGAAATTAAAAATGATTATCCAAAACAAGAAACGCAAAAAAGCAATGCTGAACCCTATGCGCGAAAACAAATGAAGGCAAGTACCGGGGGGGGAGAAGGGCAAGCACCTGAGACCACGGCTTGTCCAGGAAGCTGTTGGGGGGAAAACCTTCCAACGCTTGAGGTCGAACGCACAAGCGATTAAACACAATGAAAAATTGAATCGGAACGGTATTTAGTAACGCTATTTTGTGGGAGGGCAAAAATAAAAGTATGAAAAAACTGAACCATACGCACGAACATACATGAAGGCAAGCACCGGGGGGGGCGGGGGGGGGAGACACCTGTACCCATGACTGTCCAGGAGACCGTCGGAAGGTATGCATCTCACTCGACGAGTTGAGCTCGAAAGTAAGGCTATATCGCCCAAAACAAACCCATGAAATGATGGATAGGCTGTTTGTTACGGATGACCTTCCTCATGTACACACCAGTCCCCGCCAGCAGCAAGCAAACCCCCGTTTCTCACGGTGCGAGGGCATCACCCGCTATTGATATGGAGACTGTACCCTGATGAGAAAAGGCACAGAATGGTACGACTGTGGGGAGGATGCACGCTTTGATAGCATGCACAGGCAGTCAAGAAAAAACGTTTTGTGTCGAATGTACACATACATGCCGACCGCATTGTCTGTTGCTGCTCGCTACCCCTATCTACGCCATCCCCTCTAATGCCGCTCTTGCTTGAGCTTTCACCCTGTTATAGAAGTGTACCATATCTCCGCTGAGCCACAGTCAACCTTTCAGCAAGCTGACGGTGGTTCGGTGGTTGTGGTGCGAGTTTGATGCGCTAGAAGCCTCCGCCTGTTGGGCTACTTCAGGAACGTGACCGAAGTAGCGAAACAGGTGGAGGCTTCTAACGAACAAAAAAGTAAACACAACAAACAAAATGACAACATTTTTTGTTCTAGCCAGAACCCCCTACTGTGGGCTACTTTAGTCGCGTGACCGAGGGGTAGCCCTAGGCCAACAACCAGAGGCTCCAGCACTGTATTGCTAGCTAGTTAATAGGAGTTTCTGCTGGTAGGGCTGGTTCCAGTCGCGTGGCTTGAGCGGCTCTAACAGGTAGACACTTTCCACAACAGAAATTATAACAAAAGATAAAAAGTCAGTAATCACATAATTTTGTTGGTTAAAGGCCCTTGTTACCTGTTGGGGGACTTTAGTCGCGTAACTTTTAAGTACAGTAGCGCAACAGCTAGGGCCCCAGCATATTTTGTTAACGGACCAGCCTCTACTGCTGCTGGGCTACTTCAGGAACGTGACCGAAGTAGCCCAGCAGGTTCAGATTTATACCAACAAAAAGAAGAAAGAAATATCAATAGTCTAGACTAGTCCATAACATATGTTTGGTTGGTTTGTAAGCCGAGACCTTTTTTTAACTTATTCAGCTATTTATAGCACACACTCCCGCCACCTCACACCACTAGGCCCGCGACGTTTTCAGAGGCGATCGCGATGGGGATCTACCGGGACACTTTAGTCACATGGCTTAAATAACCAACAGGTAGAGGCTACACTATTTTGTTATATCAAGAGTTGGAAGCCTCTGCCTATCGGGCTATGATTCACAGTCTCTTTTGACCGAAGTAGCTCAGCAAGTAGATGTTCCCAACCAACGAAAAGATAAAAACTCCATCCAGCACATACTAATTTATTTAGAAGCCTCTTACATGTTGGCTAGTTTAGTCTCGTGACCCAAGTAGCGCAACCAGCCAGAGACTCCAACACTGTGCTTTGCTAGCTAGAATCCCTCTTGTTTGGGCTACTTCAGGAACGTGGCCGAAGTAGCTCAACAAGTAAAGGCTTCCAATTAGCAAAAAAACAACGGATATATAACTCCAGCACCATTTTTGTTTGTTCTAAGTAAGCCTATCTAGCCGTTGGGCTGCCCTCGTCACGTGGTGCCTGAAGTAGCCCACTTCAATCACGCGGGGTGACTGAAGTATATATTCTTCTAAGGTAAAGGCTTCTAAGGTCAAGGGACAGTTTTAAAGCCACGGCAGGGGGGATGTTAATACATATATACATATACATGTTAATATACCCCCTTTTTCAATATCATACTATCATACTACCATATACTCACACGAGCGACCTGTGCCTTGCTGACAAAACCAGGTTAGGTTATTCCGTTTGGCGCAGCGAAGCTAATCATCCGCTGGGGATTCATATCGAGAAATTAAGACAGCACGAAGGCCTAAGACACCCAGGAAGAGGGGGGGGTCACACTCGCGAAAAGTGAACCCGAGTCACTGCTAAATAACCCCCCAAAAACGGCATACCCTCCTACCGTAGCTTTGGTCCTAGCCAACCAATACCAGGGCCTTTCACGGGTCATGACCAGACCCCGGTTCGGGTCACAGGCGGGTTTCACAATGTCGCGGGTCGGGTCGTGTCGGGTCAAGAGGTGTTAAAATCTCGCGGGTCGAGTCGGATCAAGAGGTTTTGAAATTTCGCGGGTCGGGTTGGGTGCGGATCAAGAGGTTTGGAAGTCTCGAGGGTCGGGTCGTGTCATGATCACGCGAGATACAGGTCACTCGCAGCGGGTCAAGCCAGCACGACCCGCACGTTTTTTTTTTGCTGACCTGGCGGGTCGAACCGCGGGCTGCTTTTTTCAAATTACAGCTGCCTGCCGGAGGGCCATTGTTGTGTTGCCGACCCGCGGGGTCCGAAAAATGGCGCAGAACTTGCCGCTGCCTGCCCGAAAGCCTCTCTATTGCCGATACTCCGATCACATGTCATCATATAGCGCGTAGAACACTCAATCAAGCATGCCAAACACAGTGGCTACTCGTACAACAGGCGTACAGTATTACGCGAATCTCGCGTGTATTTCTTGCAGGGTACAATGCTAAAGGGACGACACATGAATGGAAAATTATAAGGGCCGTTCCTAATGAACGCAAAAAATGTCAGGAACCGTGACAAAGAAACGTGACATTTTTCGAGAATGTGCTCGTATTTGTCAGGAATCCGGATTTGAATCGTGTTGGCATTTTCCTCCAGAAGGGTGTCAAGGTTCCTGACAAACGAACGTGGTGTTTTTTTTAACTTGACATTTCAGAATTTCAAAATGTCAGAATTTCAAAATGTCAGGGATCGTGATATTTGTCAGGATTCGTGTTTTTTGCGTTCGTTAGGAACGACCCTGATCTCATGTACGACTATGTAGTACGTACCTGGTACACATTAAAAAGTATTTGAGAACTATCATGCAAAATATGACCGAACGGAAAAAGGCGAGAGCAGGTTCGTCGAAGCAGCAGTAGCAGCAGCAGTACTGGCAGCAGCACCAGCAGCAGCACTGGCAGCAGCACCAGCAGCAGTGCACCAGCATCAGGCTCCCGGATTCTCGCGGATTGCAGCCCCTGATGACAAGTACACCATCCCAGTTGGGGTTGCTGCCGGGGGTGGCGTAGCGATAGGCTGCTTGCCGTGGCCGGAGAAGGCACAACTCTCTCGTTGAGGTGGAAGCAGAAGCCATCGGGCCCGAGCTGTTGGGTCGAGCCGGGGGGTTGGCGCTACGGGCACGGTCTAGGTGCATATGTGTGTGGGTTGTGCCTTTCCTCGTTTTTTCGCGCGCACAAGACAAACCTGCCTGCACCACACATGTGACAAGAAAAAATAAACTCAATGAATAACAGCGAGCACGGCGTTCTGGGAAAAGTACGAGGGACCAAGGACCAACCAATCGACCCAAACGAACGAAATCATACCAACGATTGCATATCGGAACCCGTGAGTTTTTGACTGTGACCCGTGATATACATCACAGGGCCGATGGACCCGGCCCGCATGAAAAACCCGTATGTATCCACACGAGTCAATCGAAGGGTGACGGGTCGGGTTAACAGGCTTTCAAGCGTCGCCGATCGGATCGGGTCGGGTCAAGCAAAGCGGTATTCATATTCATGGGTCTGTCGGGTCGGTGTCGGATCGGGGTCAATAGCGGTTCAAATCTCACAGGTCGGGTCGGGTCGGGTCAGCTGACCCGACCCGATTCGACCCGTGATGTTTGGCCTGACGCGTTAACAGCCCTCCGAAATACAGAAGCCTCTACCTGTTGGGCTACTTCACTCGCGCGCAAAAAGTAGCTCAACATTTAGATACTCCAACAACACAAGTTCAAACCTACAGCGTCCCCACACGTCCCCCTTTCCGATGGACAACTGAACTCTCATCCACCACCATCCATCACGTATTCATCTTCGGTGGTCTCGCTCTTGGCTGGGCCTGTGTCCTTGTCGTCCTCGGAGCCACACTGTCGATGCCTAGTCGATCTCGTCGATGCCCATCGCCGCAGTCTCTACCTTCAACACCTCGAACCGCGCCGCCAGTATGCTCTCCCCTCGGCGGGAGACGATTCCCTCCAGAGCCCGCAAACCCGCCTTCTTCTGGGCCAACCGGTACGTCGCCCAGGCGGCGTTGTCGTGCCAGGTACAGAAGCCCCTCCGCCTGACCAGATTCGCGTGTACCTCGAGGAGGAGGCTGCCCTTCAGCTTGGCCAGTGCGCGCCGCTCCGCCTCCAGCTTCTTGTTGACCTCGAGGATGTATTCCTCGATGGCGTGAGACTCGATCTTGACGTACAGGGAGAACGCCATCATCACGAGGACCATGTAGGCCACAATCGTCTTCAAATTCACCGAGATTGCCACGCATGTGTTACCGAAGACCGTCCAGCCCTTCTCCATCGCCAATGTCGGCAAGCTAGTTAGTATCGTTGTATCGACGGTATTGTCGTTACAGCGACATCAACGGAGGAGCGGGAGGGGGGGACGAGGGCGGGGAAGTGGGGGGGGGGGGGGGGACGACAAGAATAGGGCTTGCGTTGAGTGGGATATGTATGCTGCGCAGCAAGAAAAACATAGCATTCATTCCATAAGCGCGACAGGTCTGCGATTGAGCTACCAGAACAGCATTGACTTGGAGCACAAAATGGACATGGTAACATACAGCGCGATCGGTCTGCGAACAAACTATCAGAACAGCAACGGTAGTCATATCGCGCGTGATAGATACTGGTATAACAACGGCGCTTTGGTCTTTTCGGTGGTTTTACTGTTTGCTCACTCGATTGTGCACGGCGCCGTAGCCAACGTGCACATCATGTGGCACGCTTCTTTTGATGGCTCCATAGAGGGAATATACTGCTGCTCTTGCATCGGTTTAATGCATGCGTCGAGGCCGTGGCCGCCACGGGTCGGCCGTGGCACAGGTCGCGGGGCTGCCACGAAGGCGGAACACCGCTGGCGGCTACGGCCTAGGCGCATGCCGTAACCAATGGAGAGGCAACCGTGTACTCCCCTATAGAGCCAGCGAATGGAAGCGTGCCACATGATGTGCACGCTGGCTACGGCGCCGTGCACAACCGAGTGAGTAAACAGTAAAACCGCCGAAAATGATAGGAATAAGGGTTACGTTGAGTGGGATATGTATGCAGCGGAGCTAAAAACATACCATTCATTAGGGCTGTGGGTTATATAGACGTTGCCAGCTAGTTACTAGCTGGCTAGTTATTGAAAGTAGTTGCGGCGGTGTCAACTACCCAACTATTGTGTGTATTTGGGTTTCCTTGGTTGTAGGAGGCTTGTTTCGTAGGAAGCACGCAGTTCCCGGGACAGGAGCCCAAACTCGCTGCGAACAGAGAGGCAGCTCATGGCGCATCGTTCGCCACTCCTTTTGCGAGGATGCACATTTGTATATACGTGGTATTATTTTTCTTGGGTACTCTCTTGCGTATTGTTTTGTGTTTTACCGATCTTTCTCCTTTTTCTACTGTACTCGCCTGGTTTCTACTGTTCTCTTGTTTCGATGTGTCCCATTATATTTTCTCTTAATAGTAGACTATGCGTTCCCCTCGGAGTCTGCTGCAACTCGTACAACTCGTAGTATCGGACCAATACAGGTGTGTGAGTATGCGTTTTCATTTTATCAAGTGCAGAAGAGAGATCACTTCGGAACAGTAGCGATCGACGTCCAACGCATGTTCCATCATGACTCGACAGCACTAACAACCCAAACATCAGGCCTCGGCTGAAACTCCGCTGCCCAGCCACATATACGAGGAGTAGACAGGAACTTGCGTACAAACCCGGTAGACCCAAGTAGCCCACTCCAAAAGTTAATTTACCCTATGACTATTGTGTTATGCATACTGAATTCCACAGATGACAGGTTTTGTCCCCCTCAATGCGGGTTATACAGTTTCCGTGCGCAGATCAAGGCTGAACGTCTTAGTCCTTTGACCCTGGCATTAGCAGGGGAGTCACCGACCTGTATCCTTCACGAGGGTATGCACACCCCGTAGAACGCGCGATCGAAGTATCACACGCAGCTTGCAAAGCTGAGTGTTGATTCGATTTTTTTTTTGGTCGAAACTCACACAGCTGAAGTATATTTTTAGCATTTTCTCATTAATATCCGCGCACTGATTGATCCCCCGCCCCCCCCCCCCCCCCCCCGCCGTCCTGCCTGGTGGTGAAAACCCGACGTGCTCCGTCCAGGCATGGTAGGGATGCGGGGATCTATGGTCATACGGACCTACGGCCATGCACGAACTGAGTACCCCCCCCCCTCCTTTTACCTCCCTCCGTAAAAACTCGCGCCCTCCCCTCACCGATTATACGACGTGCAGGGTATACATGATAAACTGATGCGTTCGTTCCACAGCCGTCAGATTGTGTCCCCCTCAAAAACGGTTTTACTGTTTCCGCGCGTAGATTGATTAACATCACCCTGTTGGTCCTGGAACAAGCTACACTGTAGCTCTAAGGGGAGTCGCCGACCTAAATCCTTAATGATGACATACCCCCAGTAATACGCGCGATCGGAGTATCACACACAGCTTGCAAGGATGAGTTTCGACGAAATCTTCGATCTCACAGCTGGAGTGTATTTGTATTTTTATAACAACGTACGAGTAGATGCATATGTACGTATAGCACGCTGGTATCTGATTTCTGATTTCAGTTTTATTTCCTCGTGTTGGTATTAGTTTCGTCTGATTGTTTCCTGAGATATTTTTCCACTCCAAAGTTAATTGGAGCCAGCTCCTCCAGTGACCACGGACTTCGGTTTTGGCGCTGAGTTATTGTGAAGACAACCACATGTACAGATACGACGACAATAATAAGGGATCCCCAAACCGGGTCGGCGTATCTATGTTTTTGTGCATATCGATCTACCATGTATGCCTTTACAGACCAACACGACGATTTTTATAATTCACCCCTTTTCTTATGTATAATGTCACATTTATCCCTCGAAATAATGTATAGTTTCCAGGCACATATCGAGCTGCCCCACCCCCCCCCCCCACCCCAACCCCCCCCCCCCCGGGCCTCAATAATATACTGGTGCCAAAAACCGGCAGATTTATCCCCTCGAAAGGATTTATAGCTTACATGCACAAATTGCCCCTTCCCCCCCCCCCCCCCCCCCCCCCCCCCCCCCCCCCCCCCCCCCGCCCCCCTCCAAACCCGCTCGCTTTTGATCTAAACCAGGCCCCCCCTTTCCCTTCACATCTGTCAGATTTTGTCCCCCTCAGAAACGGGTTTTATAGTTTCCGCGCACAGACTGACTAAAATCATCCTGTTGACCCTGATAGCTACACTGTAGCTGTAAGGGGAGTCGCCGACCTATATCCTTAATGAGGACACACAACTCGTAATGCGCGCGATCGGAGTATCACACACAGCTTGCAAAGATGAGTTTCGACGAAATCTTCGATCTCACAGCTGGAGTGTATTTCAATTTTTATAATATACCAGTGCTAAACTAGGCCGTTTTGTTATTTTTTTTGCGTATAAAATGACGCCAAATGACATAATTTTGGCCTCCGGTGGCGCCTTCAGCGGGATCCTCCGGAGGCGCCTCCAGCGGGCCTTCCTTAGCCGGGGGGGGCTGTTTTGGCTCGCTTCAATCGCCCGACTTTACTCGACTAGTTGGCTGCTTCGCCAGCCAACTAATAACTAGGCGGGAACTCCAGCCAACTCACAGCCTTACCATTCATTCTATAAGCGCGACAGGTCTGCGATTGAGCTACCAGAACAGCACCGACTGGAAGTAAAAAAACAGACAGGGCAACATACGGTGCGATCAGTCTGCGAACAAACTACCAGAACAACACTGGTAGATATATCGCGCGTGATAGATACCTGGTAGCTAACTACGGAGCTTTGGTCATTTTCGATGGTTTTACTGTTTTACTCACTTGGTTGTGCACGGTACCGTAGCCAGCATGCAAACATGTGGCACGCTGCCTTTCGCTCGCTCCATATAGGGAATGTACGGCTGCTCTTGCATCGGTTAATACATCCGTCTAGGCCGTGGCCGCCAGCGGTGTCCACCGCCACATGTGCCGCGGCGAACAACGCTGGCGGCCACGGTCTAGATGCATGCGTCAACCGATGCGAGAACAACCGTATATTCCCTCTATGGAGCCATCGAAAGGCAGCGTGCCACATGATGTGCACGCTGGCTACGGTGCCGTGCATACCCGAGTGAGTAAACAGTAAAACCGCCGAAAATGATAAGAGTAAGGGTTACGTTAAGTGGGATATGCATGCAGCGGAGCTTAAAAACGTACCATCATTCTATAAGTGCGAAAGGCCTGCGATTGAGCTACCAGAACAACACCGACTGGAAGCAAAAAATGGACATGGTAACATACGGTGCGATCGGTCTGCGAACAAACTACCAGAACAACACTGGTAGATGTATCGCGCGTGATAGATACCTGGTAGCTAACAACTGCGCTTTGGTCATTTTCGGTGGTTTCACTGTTTACTCATTTGGTTGTGCACGACGCCGTAGCCAGCATGCACAACATGTGGCACGCTGCCTTTCGCTCGCTCCATATAGGGAATGTACGGCTGCTCTTGCATCGGTTAATACATGCGTCTAGGCCGTGGCCGCTAGCGGTGTCCACCGCCACCTGTGCCGCGGCGGACAACGCTGGCGGCCACGGCCTAGACGCATGCGTCAACCGATGCGAGGGCAACCGTATATTCCCTCTATGGAGCCATCGAAAGGCAGCGTGCCACATGATGTGCACGCTGGCTACAGTGCCGTGCATACCCGAGTGAGTAAACAGTAAAACCGCCGAAAATGATAAGAATAAGGGTTACGTTGAGTGGGATATGCATGCAGCGGAGCTTGAAAACATACCATCATTCTATAAGCACTAAAGGCCTGCGATTGAGCTACCAGAACAGCACCGACTGGAAGTAAAAAACAGACAGGGCAACATACGGTGCGATCGGTCTACGAAAAAACTACCAGAACAACACTGGTAGATGTGTCGCGCGTGATAGATACCTGGTAGCTCACGGCGGCGCTTCGGGCATTTTCCGCGATTTACTGTTTACTCACTCGGTCGAACACGGCGCCGTAGCCAGCGTGCACAACATGTGGCACGCTGCTGCCTTCCGGTGGCCCCATGCAGGGAAAATGCTGTTGTTGCTCTCGCATTGGCTGGTGCACGCGTCGAGGCCATGACCGCCAGCGGTGTCGGCCGTTGCACAGGTGGCGGCGGGGTTGACAGTCCCCGCGAAATCGGCGATCTCGTTGTCCATGGTATTCGGAGTCTTCCTGTTGCCATCCGTAGTCGCCACGAAGATGGCATTGCGGATCTCCGACGCAGTCGTGGCGTCGATAAGCTGTTTGATTCTGCGCGGCGAGCGAGTGCGGCGGATGAAGGACGGGACGCGGATTTGAAACTATCAATAATACGAATTGAGTGCCTGGTATACAGTGTACAGGACACCTACTACATACAGCAGGGTATAGTAGGAAACATGGCAATAAGAAAAACATGCTTAGTCTATATATATACGGGAAAATCGTACATCCGAAAGCCGTTTTACCGCAGTTATTAATAGTGCAGAACGCACCTTCTCTGTAATAAGAAAACCAGCCTGGGAGAGCATCTGCGTTTCATAGCAGGTGTCCTGTCCTGTAGCTGCCACTTCTAATAGAATCTATTAGCGACAACCTGTAACTGTCGTCAACTTGCGTGTGTTGGGGGTAGCGTGCTGTTGGTCGGCTGTCGAATTCAACGGGTGTTTAACGAAAGGACAAGCGGCATCAGTCATCTCGAAAGGGATCCCTTTTTTCGGCGTCGCGTAGAAGCTAGGAACTAACATGAAGATAACTGCATGTTGTGCATATGCACTACCAGTATTTTTTAATAGTAAAGCACGCACTATGATACGCACAGCCTTCGAAAGACCGGCAGAACGCCTGCACTGCACACTTTTAACACCGCCCAAGCATGCAGCATCATCAGTGGTCAGGGAGGGCAGCAGAAGAAGCGTATTAGCAGCAGCGATGGCAGACGCCTCAAGCTATCAAACTACTACTGCTACAGCATGAAGAGTAGACTAGACTATACAATTAGGCATAAAGTACTACCAATACTATACAGAGTGCCACTACTACCGCTACTATTACCTACCACTCCTCCTACTACTACGGTAACCAAAACGGCAGCTCGCTGCAGTATTATAAAATACATAAACTCTAGTCACTCACTCGTTAAACTTAAGCGCCTTCTTAGATCCCGACTGTCGCGCGGCGCTGGTAAACTCGGTAACGGCGACCGCCATCGTCTTCGTCTTGCTCATGTGGGCCAAGTCTTTCGTCGACCACCGCTTGTCCGCTTGGGTCCATACTTTCCTGGCAACGAAGCCGTGAATGTCCGGCGCCATCAACACAAGAGCAGTGGGGACGCCCGCGAGAAAAAGCGCAAGAATCTTCTTGCCGATCATGGTGTAGATTGATGGTGTACTTGGTTTTCCTCTTTCGCTCTCCTGCCTGCGCGAATGTAACTGCGACGAAGATAGGCAAGAAGGAATACAATACAGGATGGTGAATAAGAAGCACATGAACACTTTTCGCTGGATCCGCTTTTTGCACATGTATACAATCCATACCAGGTACCTGTGGTACATGTTATTTTGGCGTTTTCGCTGTGCTATGTCGATTTTGCTCATTGCGCTGGTTTTTGCTCAGACCTCTCTGCTCGTAAAACAGGGGAACAGATCCCGAGCTCTAAAAACTGACTACAATTAAATGAAAACATGAACCATTAACATTTGGCAGCGCCGAGGGTACAGGACGATGCAGCGATGCCTAGCCGATCGATGCTGCCATGTGCATACCACTGCTGTACTACTGATGATGCACTTATTCTGCATTATGGCCACGGCTCACACCGCCACCACCACAGCGCGACGTCGCGAAGAGCGATGGAGGAGGGTCCATGTTCGTCTCGTATTCTACCGTATATCCATCCCATACCCCCCCAAAAAAGTACAGCCTTGGGGACTGGAGATTCGTTGGGATTCACGGTTGGAAAAAGGAGCTATCATATATGAGCCACGTCTACAACGCGAGACCCTCTTTCTCCGGAGAGACTTCTGAACCCGGGGAGGCTGTGAACTTTTGAACTGCTGTGTAGGAGAGCGGAGACCTTTGTCGTGCTGGTTCGTAGACACCAGCAGATTCCACAAAGAGTCAGATAGATCGAGATACCGACATAAAAAGAAATATAGGGAACTTTTACAGACTAATATAAACATAAATCGGCTCTTAAACTTCCGTCCACCCTGGTATACGCTCGTGGAGAATCCCAGCTGGAGAATCCTTTCTATGACTTTGCATCGCCCAAAAGAAAAAACGCGGGACAAGCACGGACCAAGCAAAAAAAAAGGCTGGAGAGCTGTATGATATAGGGCTTGGGAACGACTGGAATTCTGGATACGTTTTTTGTAAAATTATTATAATACCGTCAGTCAGCTGTGAGTTTGAGAAATTTAGGGTCGATACTCTATTAATTGAACACATCCTACCGATCGGCGAGGCGGAAGAGCGGAGAGCTTTGCCGTTGCTTCGTACACACCAGATTATGTTAATACAGATAACCAGATGGATCGGGATACCGGTTTGAGCATAATTATAAGAAACTTTGACGAAGTCATATCAGGATCAATGGGTTCTCAAGTTTCCATCCGAATTAGCATATTACGAGATCGCTCGTGAATCCACCTCAACCTTTTTTGCAAGTCCCCAAGAAAAAAAACGAGTGTTAAATTTGAAAAGAAAAAAGCAATATATATGTGCCAAGGGCTGTACCTGTAGAGCTATGGGGCTTAGGAGTTACGAGCTGCGACTACAACGTGGGGCTCTAGAACCCTGGGGCCTAGAGCTCCAGGCTGGAGAGCGGAGAGCTTCGTGGCTGCCGCGAGTACACACGATATCCTTACCTACGGCAGACCTCCTGCTGTATCACCACCCTCCGGGTGGATCGAAATACGAATATGGTCTTAAATATAAGGTACGTTGAAAAATTAATACTAGGTATGAATTGAAAAAAGGTTGTTATATTTCCGATTAGTGATCTTCGTGTTTTTATGCCCCAGTATGCTACCGGTGCACAAAGAAAATACGTGTTGCAGCCCAGCATGCAATGATTTTGCTCAAGACGCTGCTGGTGATAGCAGGCATGCGGCAACCTCCCGCGGGTCACACGTGGACAAGCCTTACGTCCTGCGCCCAAATCTTGCTCTGGAATAGAGTCAGGGGGGTGACGGGGCAAGAGGATCTTGGGGCTCTCTCGCCGGTGGGCCCAGGGCTGCTGCAAGATCCAAGAGGGTGATTTATTTTTGTTTGCGACACAGGCAGAGGAGACATGCAGGACGCAGACCACAAATACAACTTGGAACGCTTTGGGGTTGGGACGGACGGCCCGAGACCGACCAAGCCAAACTCAGGAACGACTATATACTTCCCTCGCTGCTGCGCGTCACGGCTGCCGCACTCGCAAGTTTGGTTGCCGCTGCTCTTCTGCGCGCCGCACGAGCAGCCCCTCTTGCGGGCGCTGCGCACGAAAAAGAGCTGGGTGGGGGAGATACTCGTAGAATGCACGAGAACAAGCAGCGAAAAAGTCACCACGAAGAGTACTCGAGAGGGAAGGGGTGAGAACACCGTGCGCCCTGAACTCACCTGTGGTCTTCTCAGCGGCTTCTCGGTCCTCGTTGCACAGGACGACTTGGGCAAGCAATGCAGCAGCAGCAGGCGCGCAGAGTGCACAGGGGGTGGAGGCCGAGTCGGATCCAAACGAGAGCTTGGGTACCGGAGTGGAACCCTTGTGGGTGCAAAATTTGCCCAAGAAAAACCCGTTGTCCGTTTTTGTACACGTCTCTTTAAATTCGAGTCACTCTGTTTAGTCCCCGCATAGCAACATGCCTTCATATTTTATTGCCCTCGCTTTTACTGCAGGATTTCCAAATGTCAGGGAGACTTTTGTGTTAGTGTGTGGCGGGGGGGATCATCTCGATTATGCACTCACGCACTGCGGACTACAGTAGTAGTAGTACATATAATTCGAGGTCTCCAAGCAGGGCTCGCGCTAGCCTCCTCCTCCCCGCTACGGCGCACACACACCGTTTTTAAGGCGTGCCGGGGTGATGAGCGCTTCCATCGCCCGTCGACGACGTTGACCACGTCGAATTAATTGTTGCATGAAAAACAATCACGTACGTAAATAACATACTATTAAAAACAAAAGAAACGTACCGTATACAGCAGCTGCCGCGTTAGTCGAATGGTTGTTGGTACGCGCTACCAGCGTGCTACACGTTTTTTGTGTGCACGCCGTTGCCGTTGTACAACAACAACAGCTTTTCCCCGCTAAAAAGGAGGACATAGTTTATGCCGCCCCCCACCCCCGCAAGGAATAATATTAGTAGTGTCTTTCGTGAGAAACTGCCTGCTACTTTTTAACCGTAATTTTTAACACACACGTACACACGTAACATAAGTGCAGTGCCTACCCCCGCGCCATGACGCAGCAGTACCTACCTGTATGTACGTATACGATATAAATTGCCAGAAGAAGGTGTTTCCTTTTTTCGCGGTGCATCTTCGCCCACCCCCCCCTCACGTCGAATACGGCTATGATGCATGAAATGTGAGCCCCCTTTGCTCGAGGCGTGCGGGTGGCTGGGGGTATTTCGGTATTCAGTTCAGCACCCCCCTCCCCCCACTTTCGTTCCGAAAGGGATGCGTAGCCAATGGTCAAATGACAAACGCAAGCAACAAAAAAATGAGTATGCCCCCACCGCCCTCCATCTCCCCCCTCCCGTGGGAAGTGGGTTTAACTACGTACGGCATCTATCTGACGTTTCCAAAGCAGAATTATCGTCACGCCCCCGCAGGGGATGGCGGGGCAAGGTACGGTGTCTGCTGTTTTTTATCATCTTGCGGATGAATTATTACCTTTCTTCTGTTCCCCCTTTTGGTGCCCCTTCAAGAGGCTTGATAGTCTCACAGGGTAGAAGATGTGTGGGGAGTGTTTCGATCATATTCTCACCACAAGGTGAAGCAAAAAAAGCCATCCATTACGATGACCGGCCTTCTTCATTTTTCAGCGTACAGGCCTGTCTGTGCAGGCCACATCATATCTATACTTGAATGAGGTAGATTAGATGAAACACCTATGCATCAGTCACCAGGTAACCGGTATGATTATTGTACCAGGTATATACAGCAACCAGAGGGTACCACAGGAGCACATGATTTGCTCCATCCATGTCGAAACTCAAACGGCTTTAGAAATCACATTCAACACGCACGCGCCGTCAACACGCGCCGCCTCCATCCATCACACAAAAGACTAACTCGGTTGAAAAGAGGTAAAAAAAAACAACATTGCAACGCAAAGCACCATATAATAATCCAGTTGGCCCCGGTTAACGCCCGGGGGGGTAAAATCCCACGGGTGGCACATACATGCAAACAAACGGGCAATTACACCGCACCATCCCTTATAAGCATGGGCACCAAAATAATTCCCACGGTACGGTGCTCCGTCTCGAAAGGGATTCATTCGTCGTTAGAGTGGTCAAATGACTAGGCAAGCAACAAATAATTAGTACTCCCCCCCCCCCCCCCCTCCCCCCCCGCACCCCGTCTCCCTTCCTCTCTCTTCCTCTCACGACACTAAGCAGCATTTCAGAGTGCGGCCTTTCTATAATAGTATGTATTAGCTCTAAGGCTGTATTTTATAACTCTCCTAGCCGCTTTTCATTCTGGTCTTCAGGCCAGCACGAAACGCGCAGTGACCAAGTAGTGTGTGTCTGGTACTAGCTACCTAACAAGGAAAATCACGCCACCCCCCCCCCCTTTTCCACCGTCAAACTTCGAACGGCAGGCGCGTCAATAATCGTCAATAACAGTCGGTACCAAAAGCTGCACAGCACGAAAAGGCCTCGAGCGCCGGGTATATGGCGACGTGCTCCAAAGATGAGAGCACTTCTAGACACCAGGCACTACTGTTTATTATGTTTGATTGGTTGGTGGTTGACGGTTTGAGGGTCGCTGTGTACGCTACGAACACAACTAACCAAACCCTAACCCTAGCCCCAGTCTAACCAACCAATATTAGGGCTATTCATTTAAAATAGTCCTCTTCGTCTCGTACGCGGTGTGCGTCAAGCATAGTAGTAGTGTCATGCAAGTTGGTATATTCTTCTGCGTAGGACCGCAAACGGCAGGTACCATAATACGCGGTTTATTTCGCTTTGGCTGGTGAAAAAAGGAAGCATTTTTTACCGCATTGACTGATGCCATGCAGCGTACGTATTCTTCAAGCTAGCTATAGCTGCTACGAGTATGGCAGCAAGCGAGTGAGTGACTTTTCCTGCTGCAAAAATGTCATACTCAAATTGCAAGTTTTTTTCCCCAAGAAACGTGGGTGGAATTCTAAACATAATCGAAAAGAAAAACAGACAGGCAGCAGGGCGGTCGTCAACACCTACGCGTATGTATGTATTATAAAAATTAAAATACACTCCAGCTGTGAGATCGAATATATAATTTTTTGTCGAAACTCATCTTTGCAAGCTGTGTGTGATACTCCGATCGCGCGTATTACGGGTTGTGTGTCCTCATTAGGGATATAGGTCGGCGACTCCCCTTGCAACTACATTTTTTTTTTTTTTTTTATCCTCCGGCGGATGGGGAAAAAAAAAAGCTCTCGTAGCTCACCACACTTCCACGTATTTTCATACGCGTCGTGCGTCGATTTTCCTTGCAACTACAGTGTAGCTATCAGGGTCAACAGGGTGATGTTAGGCAGTCTGTGCGCGGAAACTATAAAACCCGTTTCTGAGGGGGACAAAATCTGACAGCTGTGGAAGGAAATGCATCAGTTTATCAAGTGAATCCCATAAGTCGAATATCCGGTGAGGGGAGAGGGCGGAGTTTTTAAGGACGTGGGGGCCTGATTTTGATCAAAAGGGGGGCGGGAGGGGGGGAGGGGCGGGAGGGGACGGGTGGGGCAGGTCAATTTGTGCGTTGAAACTATAAATATTTCTTGTGGGGGAGGGGGGGGAATATGGCGGGGGGGGGGCGGGGGCGAGGGGGGAGGGCTATAGGTCGTATAGATGTAGGGGTTTCCTATACGCGTGGTGCTAGGTCTAGGCGATGGTGTGGGTGTGTACAAGCGAGCGCTGAGGCTTGCAAAAAAAAGCTAATAACTGCTGCACCTATGGTACCATGGCAAAATAAACGAAGACAGAAAATGAAGAGCACTGTCACAGAGGAAAGAACATGAAAAAACTAAAATAAACAACATCAAAAAGAGAAGCTGACCATTCTCTCCCCCCCCCCCCCCCCCCTCCCGTTTCCCCGTTTGAACCTCTTCTGTTACGTATCCGATCTATCCTATACCCAGATACACTGGAATTTACCACTCGGGAACGGGAATATAGGGCCCATTGGGGGTATTAATATCAATACCAAACGGTCCTCACATTTCCGTCCACCGTGGTACACTAATACAGCAGTGATGCCTCTACAGTGCCGGTTGCCCATATAGTGACTGTGAAAACGCTTGGCACATGTGAGAATCCGCAGTAGTGGCCGTATGCGAAGAGGCGTCGGTTGCCGCTATAGTGCCGGTATTTCCAGCTGGCGCATGTACCGAAACTATAGAGGGACTACTATTGTACAGTAAGGGTCCTCCAGTAAGGCGGTGGTGTGCCAGAGCAACATGACCGCCATATTGGGGGAAGCCGCGTTATTCCGTATCCAGTCCGGGTTGTGAATACAATTCTCCAGTCACGCCACGCAGTCTTGACCGCCTTATATCGGCATTGCGCCTTTACTCCGACAGCCTTACTGGGGGACCCCTACTGTATATATTTACCCTATATCTACTCCATCGGTGCCACGGCGTCAACGGTGGAGTAAAGCGCGAACGCGACCTGGCTACCGAACCCTGCCGCGAATCGCATGGCGTACTTGGCGGGGTAGGCCCCGCCTGTGCTCAGCCGAAGTTTCCCCTATCGACGGGGGCAGTTTCGCGATGGCGGCCGCGGGATAGGAAAAAGGGGGGGAGGGACGAGGCATAGTACAGCGTGAGGAGGGGATGAGGGATAGGATACCGGGAAAAGGGAATGAGGGATACGAGAGCGGCAGGAGGGGATGAGGTGGAAAACATCGGTGACAAAAAAAACAGCCCAGGCTGTACTGGGCTGCATAGGACAGTGGGCAGTGAGAAGCGGGGTATGTAGTAATTGCGTATGGTGCCAGTCGATGTACGGATCAAAGGTCGACGGTCGTAACCTGAAACAATGGCGCCGGCTTTTGCATCTCTTCTCATAGAGACAGAGCCTCGACACGCATCATTCATTCAGGGACGAAGTGGCAGGATCACCGAAAAAAAGAAAAGAACGGCGCGGGCGTTGCTGAGTTGCTGATATTCAAAGGAGATGAGTTCAGTAAAGTACGGCAAAGAGTAAACTCCGACACGTACGCATGCGTGCATGCATGATACTATTATAGCTAGCCAACACTACCGTAGCAGCGTTGCTGCTGCACGTTCCCAATATCAACTACCATTAGGACTCATGTATAACGACAAAAAAAAAAACAGTACTTCGAAGTATGATTTTTTCAAGATTGGAAGGACCTGCAACAGACAACTATTACTATACCGCGCGCGTGTCGTACAGCACGTTACGTTGCACTTCAGGTACATACTCCTTACCCCAGTAGCTCGGGCTGCGGCCGATGTTGTACTCGTCATCTAGTGTCGACGTGTTTCCCCTCTCAAGTTCCAACGGGGTTTACTCAATAGACGCTCTCGGTAATACCATACCTCTGGTACATTTTCGTTCGCTGCATCTGGGTCCCGAGGATCAGAGGGAATGCCGAAAACAATACGCGCGAAAACGAAGGAAGAACGGAAGACGCCTGCGACCACGGCTTGAGGAGGTCGTTGAGGATAAAACCTTCCATCGCTTGAGCTTGCAAACGAAACCGATGACGAAAAACAAACTAAACCCTATGCGCGAGTGAAAATTAAGGCCAAGTACCCGGAGGGGCGGGGAGGGGGCGGGAAGAACACCTACCTGTGACCACGGCTGTCCGGGAGGCCATTGAGGGTAAAACCTCTCAACGCTTAAGCTCAAAATCAAAAGCGACTATCAAAAAACCAAAACTAAAACTAAACCTTTTATGTACGAAAAAAGTGAAGACAAGTCCCGGGGGGATTGGGGGGGGGAGACGTGTAACCATGGCTGTCCAGGACACTCGTTGAGGGTAGCCTCCCACTGGTTTAGGTTGGAAATATAAGTGATGATCCGAAACATAAAGACAAAAAGGCGATATACTGAGTGCTGTGCGCGCGAAATAAAAACGAAGGCACAAGCATCGCGGGGGGAACATGGGCGACACCTGTGACCACGGCTTACGTGCAGGAGGCCGTTGAGGGTGAAAGCTTCCAACGCTTGAGCTCGAAAGCAAAAGCGACGATAAAAAACACGAAACTTGTAAAAACTGAACCCTATGTGCACGAAAGAACATGAAGGCAAGTGCCGGGGCGGGGGGGGATACTGGAGTAGACACCTGTAACCACGGCTGTCCAGGAGGCCGTTGGGTAAAGTACTCCAACGCTTGAGCTCGAAGAAAAATAACATGCTAAGAAAGAACTAAACCCTATATGTGCACGAAGAATAAAACGAGCCCAAGAGTGCCGGGGGGGGTACGTGTAACCATGGCTGTCCAGGACACTCGTTGAGGGTAAGCCTCCCACTGGCTGAGCTGGAAATTAAAAATGATTATCCAAAACAAGAAACGCAAAAAAGCAATGCTGAACCCTATGCGCGAAAACAAATGAAGGCAAGTACCGGGGGGGGAGAAGGGCAAGCACCTGAGACCACGGCTTGTCCAGGAAGCTGTTGGGGGGAAAACCTTCCAACGCTTGAGGTCGAACGCACAAGCGATTAAACACAATGAAAAATTGAATCGGAACGGTATTTAGTAACGCTATTTTGTGGGAGGGCAAAAATAAAAGTATGAAAAAACTGAACCATACGCACGAACATACATGAAGGCAAGCACCGGGGGGGGCGGGGGGGGGGAGACACCTGTACCCATGACTGTCCAGGAGACCGTCGGAAGGTATGCATCTCACTCGACGAGTTGAGCTCGAAAGTAAGGCTATATCGCCCAAAACAAACCCATGAAATGATGGATAGGCTGTTTGTTACGGATGACCTTCCTCATGTACACACCAGTCCCCGCCAGCAGCAAGCAAACCCCCGTTTCTCACGGTGCGAGGGCATCACCCGCTATTGATATGGAGACTGTACCCTGATGAGAAAAGGCACAGAATGGTACGACTGTGGGGAGGATGCACGCTTTGATAGCATGCACAGGCAGTCAAGAAAAAACGTTTTGTGTCGAATGTACACATACATGCCGACCGCATTGTCTGTTGCTGCTCGCTACCCCTATCTACGCCATCCCCTCTAATGCCGCTCTTGCTTGAGCTTTCACCCTGTTATAGAAGTGTACCATATCTCCGCTGAGCCACAGTCAACCTTTCAGCAAGCTGACGGTGGTTCGGTGGTTGTGGTGCGAGTTTGATGCGCTAGAAGCCTCCGCCTGTTGGGCTACTTCAGGAACGTGACCGAAGTAGCGAAACAGGTGGAGGCTTCTAACGAACAAAAAAAGTAAACCACAACAAACAAAATGAAAACATTTTTTGTTCTAGCCAGAACCCCCTACTTGTTGGGCTACTTTAGTCGCGTGACCGAGGGGTAGCCCTAGGCCAACAACCAGAGGCTCCAGCACTGTATTGCTAGCTATTAATAGGAGTTTCTGCTGGTAGGGCTGGTTCAGTCGCGTGGCTTGAGCGGCTCTAACAGGTAGACACTTTCCAACAACAGAAATTATAACAAAAGATAAAAAGTCAGTAATCACATAATTTTGTTGGTTAAAGGCCCTTGTTACCTGTTGGGTGACTTTAGTCGCGTAACTTTTAAGTACAGTAGCGCAACAGCTAGGGGCCCCAGCATATTTTGTTAACGGACCAGCCTCTACTGCTGCTGGGCTACTTCAGGAACGTGACCGAAGTAGCCCAGCAGGTTCAGATTTATAACCAACAAAAAGAAGAAAGAAATATCAATAGTCTAGACTAGTCCATAACATATTTTGTTGGTTTGTAAGCCGAGACCTTTTTTTAACTTATTCAGCTATTTATAGCACACACTCCCGCCACCTCACACCACTAGGCCCGCGACGTTTTCAGAGGCGATCGCGATGGGGATCTACCGGGACACTTTAGTCACATGGCTTAAATAACCCAACAGGTAGAGGCTACACTATTTTGTTATATCAATAGTTGGAAGCCTCTGCCTATCGGGCTATGATTTCACAGTCTCTTTTGACCGAAGTAGCTCAGCAAGTAGATGTTCCCAACCAACGAAAAGATAAAACTCCATCCAGCACATAATTAATTTATTTAGAAGCCTCTTACATGTTGGGCTAGTTTAGTCTCGTGACCCAAGTAGCGCAACAGCCAGAGACTCCAACACATGTGCTTTGCTAGCTAGAATCCTCTTTGTTTGGGCTACTTCAGGAACGTGGCCGAAGTAGCTCAACAAGTAAAGGCTTCCAATTAGCAAAAAAAAACAACGGATATATAACTCCAGCACCATTTTTGTTTGTTCTAAGTAAGCCTATCTAGCCGTTGGGCTGCCCTCGTCACGTGGTGCCTGAAGTAGCCCACTTCAATCACGCGGGGTGACTGAAGTATATATTCTTCTAAGGTAAAGGCTTCTAAGGTCAAGGGACCAGTTTTAAAGCCACGGCAGGGGGGATGTTAATACATATATACATATACATGTTAATAATACCCCCCTTTTTCAATATCATACTATCATACTACCATATACTCACACGAGCGACCCTGTGCCTTGCTGACAAAACCAGGTTAGGTTATTCCGTTTGGCGCAGCGAAGCTAATCATCCCGCTGGGGATTCATATCGAGAAATTAAGACAGCACGAAGGCCTAAGACACCCAGGAAGAGGGGGGGGTCACACTCGCGAAAGTGAACCCGAGTCACTGCTAAATAACCCCCCAAAACGGCATACCCTCCTACCGTAGCTTTGGTCCTAGCCAACCAATACCAGGGCCTTTCACGGGTCATGACCAGACCCGCGGTTCGGGTCACAGGCGGGTTTCACAATGTCGCGGGTCGGGTCGGGTCGGGTCAAGAGGTGTTAAAATCTCGCGGGTCGAGTCGGATCAAGAGGTTTTGAAATTTCGCGGGTCGGGTTGGGTCGGATCAAGAGGTTTGGAAGTCTCGAGGGTCGGGTCGTGTCATGATCACGCGAGATACAGGTCACTCGCAGCGGGTCAAGCCAGCACGACCCGCACGTTTTTTTTTTGCTGACCTGCGGGTCGAACCCGCGGGTCTGCTTTTTTCAAATTTACAGCTGCCTGCCGGAGGGCCATTGTTGTGTTGCCGACCCGCGGGTCCGAAAAATGGCGCAGAACTTGCCGCTGCCTGCCCGAAAGCCTCTCTATTGCCGATACTCCGATCACATGTCATCATATAGCGCGTAGAACACTCAATCAAGCATGCCAAACACAGTGGCTACTCGTACAACAGGCGTACAGTATTACGCGAATCTCGCGTGTATTTCTTGCAGGGTACAATGCTAAAGGGACGACACATGAATGGAAAATTATAAGGGCCGTTCCTAATGAACGCAAAAAATGTCAGGAACCGTGACAAAGAAACGTGACATTTTTCGAGAAATGTGCTCGTATTTGTCAGGAATCCGGATTTGAATCGTGTTGGCATTTTCCTCCAGAAGGGTGTCAAGGTTCCTGACAAACGAACGTGGTGTTTTTTTTAACTTGACATTTCAGAATTTCAAAATGTCAGAATTTCAAAATGTCAGGGATCGTGATATTTTGTCAGGATTCGTGTTTTTTTGCGTTCGTTAGGAACGACCCTGATCTCATGTACGACTATGTAGTACGTACCTGGTACACATTAAAAAGTATTTGAGAACTATCATGCAAAATATGACCGAACGGAAAAAGGCGAGAGCAGGTTCGTCGAAGCAGCAGTAGCAGCAGCAGTACTGGCAGCAGCACCAGCAGCAGCACTGGCAGCAGCACCAGCAGCAGTGCACCAGCATCAGGCTCCGGATTCTCGCGGATTGCAGCCCCTGATGACAAGTACACCATCCCAGTTGGGGTTGCTGCCGGGGGTGGCGTAGCGATAGGCTGCTTGCCGTGGCCGGAGAAGGCACAACTCGCTCGTTGAGGTGGAAGCAGAAGCCATCGGGCCAGAGCTGTTGGGTCGAGCCGGGGGGTTGGCGCTACGGGCACGGCTAGGTGCATATGTGTGTGGGTTGTGCCTTTCTCGTTTTTCGCGCGCACAAGACAAACTGCTGCACAACACATGTGACAAGAAAAAATAAACTCAATGAAATAAACAGCGAGCACGGCGTTCTGGGAAAAGTACGAGGGACCAAGGACCAACCAATCGACCCAAACGAACAAATCATACCAACGATTGCATATCGGAACCCGTGAGTTTTTGACTGTGACCCGTGATATACATCACAGGGCCGATGGACCCGGCCCGCATGAAAAACCCGTATGTATCACACGAGTCAATCGAAGGGTGACGGGTCGGGTTAACAGGCTTTCAAGCGTCGCCGATCGGATCGGGT
Source organism: Undaria pinnatifida (assembly GCA_012845835.1). Taxonomy (NCBI): domain Eukaryota; class Phaeophyceae; order Laminariales; family Alariaceae; genus Undaria; species Undaria pinnatifida. The sequence goes on along the minus strand of JABAKD010000012.1, from coordinate 5,680,210 downwards.
CGGGTCAAGCAAAGCGGTATTCATATTTCATGGGTCGGGTCGGGTCGGGTCGGATCGGGTCAATAGCGGTTCAAATCTCACAGGTCGGGTCGGGTCGGGTCAGCTGACCCGACCCGATTCGACCCGTGATGTTTGGCCTGACGCGTTAACAGCCCTCCGAAATACAGAAGCCTCTACCTGTTGGGCTACTTCACTCGCGCGCAAAAAGTAGCTCAACATTTAGATACTCCCAACCAACACAAGTTCAAACCTACAGCGTCCCCACCCGTCCCCCTTTCCGATGGACAACTGAACTCTCATCCACCACCATCCATCACGTATTCATCTTCGGTGGTCTCGCTCTTGGCTGGGCCTGTGTCCTTGTCGTCCTCGGAGCCACACTGTCGATGCCTAGTCGATCTCGTCGATGCCCATCGCCGCAGTCTCTACCTTCAACACCTCGAACCGCGCCGCCAGTATGCTCTCCCCTCGGCGGGAGACGATTCCCTCCAGAGCCCGCAAACCCGCCTTCTTCTGGGCCAACCGGTACGTCGCCCAGGCGGCGTTGTCGTGCCAGGTACAGAAGCCCCTCCGCCTGACCAGATTCGCGTGTACCTCGAGGAGGAGGCTGCCCTTCAGCTTGGCCAGTGCGCGCCGCTCCGCCTCCAGCTTCTTGTTGACCTCGAGGATGTATTCCTCGATGGCGTGAGACTCGATCTTGACGTACAGGGAGAACGCCATCATCACGAGGACCATGTAGGCCACAATCGTCTTCAAATTCACCGAGATCGCCACGCATGTGTTACCGAAGACCGTCCAGCCCTTCTCCATCGCCAATGTCGGCAAGCTAGTTAGTATCGTTGTATCGACGGTATTGTCGTTACAGCGACATCAACGGAGGAGCGGGAGGGGGACGGAGGGCGGGGAAGTGAGGGGGGGGGCGGGGGGGGACGACAAGAATAGGGCTTGCGTTGAGTGGGATGTGTATGCTGCGCAGCAAGAAAAACATAGCATTCATTCCATAAGCGCGACAGGTCTGCGATTGAGCTACCAGAACAGCATTGACTTGGAGCACAAAATGGACATGGTAACATACAGCGCGATCGGTCTGCGAACAAACTATCAGAACAGCAACGGTAGTCATATCGCGCGTGATAGATACTTGGTAGCTAACAACGGCGCTTTGGTCTTTTTCGGTGGTTTTACTGTTTGCTCACTCGATTGTGCACGGCGCCGTAGCCAACGTGCACATCATGTGGCACGCTTCTTTTTGATGGCTCCATAGAGGGAATATACGGCTGCTCTTGCATCGGTTAATGCATGCGTCGAGGCCGTGGCCGCCAGCGGTGTCGGCCGTGGCACAGGTCGCGGGGCTGCCACGGCGGACACCGCTGGCGGCTACGGCCTAGGCGCATGCGTTAACCAATGGAGAGGCAACCGTGTACTCCCCTATAGAGCCAGCGAATGGAAGCGTGCCACATGATGTGCACGCTGGCTACGGCGCCGTGCACAACCGAGTGAGTAAACAGTAAAACCGCCGAAAATGATAGGAATAAGGGTTACGTTGAGTGGGATATGTATGCAGCGGAGCTAAAAAACATACCATTCATTAGGGCTGTGGGTTATATATAAGTTGCCAGCTAGTTACTAGCTGGCTAGTTATTGAAAGTAGTTGCGGCGGTGTCAACTACCCAACCATTGTGTGTATTTGGGTTTCCTTAGTTGTAGGAGGCTTGTTTCGTAGGAAGCACGCAGTTCCCCGGGACAGGAGCCCAAACTCGCTGCGAACAGAGAGGCAGCTCATGGCGCATCGTTCGCCACTCCTTTTGCGAGGATGCACATTTGTATACCTGGTATTATTTTTCTTGGGTACTCTCTTGCGTATTGTTTTGTGTTTTACCGATCTTTCTCCTTTTTCTACTGTTGTACTTGCCTGGTTTCTACTGTTCTCTTGTTTCGATGTGTCCCATTATATTTTTCTCTTAATAGTAGACTATGCGCTCCCCTCGGAGTCTGTTGCACCTCGTACAACTCGTAGTATCCGGACCAATACAGGTGTGTGAGTATGCGTTTTCATTTTATCAAGTGCAGAAGAGAGATCACTTCGGAACAGTAGCGATCGACGTCCAACGCATGTTCCATCATGACTCGACAGCACTAACAACCCAGACATCAGGCCTCGGCTGAAACTCCGCTGCCCAGCCACATATACGAGGAGTAGACAGGAACTTGCGTACAAACCCGGTAGACCCAAGTAGCCCACTCCAAAAGTTAATTTACCCTATGACTATTGTGTTATGCATACTGAATTCCACAGATGACAGGTTTTGTCCCCCTCAATGCGGGTTATACAGTTTCCGTGCGCAGATCAAGGCTGAACGTCTTAGTCCTGTTGACCCTGGCATTAGCAGGGGAGTCACCGACCTGTATCCTTCACGAGGGTATGCACACCCCGTAGAACGCGCGATCGAAGTATCACACGCAGCTTGCAAAGCTGAGTGTTGATTCGATTTTTTTTTGGTCGAACTCACACAGCTGAAGTATATTTTTAGCATTTTCTCATTAATATCCGCGCACTGATTGATCCCCCCGCCCCCCCCCCCCCCGCCGTCCTGCCTGGTTGGTGAAAACCCGACGTGCTCCGTCCAGGCATGGTAGGGATGCGGGGATCTATGGTCATACGACTACGGCCATGCACGAACTGAGTACCCCCCCCCCTCCTTTTACCTCCCTCCGTAAAAACTCCGCCCTCCCCTCACCGATTATACGACGTGCAGGGTATACATGATAAACTGATGCGTTCGTTCCACAGCCGTCAGATTGTGTCCCCCTCAAAAACGGTTTTACTGTTTCCGCGCGTAGATTGATTAACATCACCCTGTTGATCCTGGAACAAGCTACACTGTAGCTCTAAGGGGAGTCGCCGACCTAAATCCTTAATGATGACATACCCCCAGTAATACGCGCGATCGGAGTATCACACACAGCTTGCAAGGATGAGTTTCGACGAAATCTTCGATCTCACAGCTGGAGTGTATTTGTATTTTTATAACAACGTACGAGTAGATGCATATGGTACGTATAGCACGCTGGTATCTGATTTCTGATTTCAGTTTTATTTCCTCGTGTGGTATTAGTTTCGTCTGATTGTTTCCTGAGATATTTTTCCACTCCAAAGTTATTGGAGCCAGCTCCTCCAGTGACCACGGACTCGGTTTTGGCGCTGAGTTATTGTGAGAACAACCACATGTACAGATACGACGACAATAATAAGGGATCCCCAAACCGGGTCGGCGTATCTATGTTTTTGGCATATCGATCTACCATGTATGCCTTTACAGACCAACACGACGATTTTTATAATTCACCCTTTTCTTATGTATATACCAGTGCTAAACTAGGCCGTTTTGTTATTTTTTTTGCGTATAAAATGACGCCAAATGACATAATTTTGGCCTCCGGTGGCGCCTTCAGCGGGATCCTCCGGAGGCGCCTTCAGCGGGCCTCCCTTAGCCGGGGGGGGCTGTTTTGGCTCGCTTCAATCGCCCGACTTTACTCGACTAGTTGGCTGCTTCGCCAGCCAACTAATAACTAGGCGGGAACTCCAGCCAACTCACAGCCTTACCATTCATTCTATAAGCGCGACAGGTCTGCGATTGAGCTACCAGAACAACACCGACTGGAAGCAAAAAATGGACATGGTAACATACGATGCGATCGGTCTGCGAACAACAAACTACCAGAACAACACTGGTAGATATATCGCGCGTGATAGATACCTGGTAGCTAACAACTGCGCTTTGGTCATTTTCGGTGGTTTTACTGTTTTACTCACTTGGTTGTGCACGGTACCGTAGCCAAAGTGCACATAATGTGGCATGCTGCCTTTCGCTGGCTCCATATAGGGAATGTACGGCTGCTCTTGCATCGGTTAATACATGCGTCTAGGCCGTGGCCGCCAGCGGTGTCCACGGCTACCTGTGCCGCGGCGAACAACGCTGGCGGCCACGGTCTAGACGCATGCGTTAACCGATGCGAGGGCAACCGTATAATCCCTCTATGGAGCCATCGAATGGCAGCGTGCCACATGATGTGCACGCTGGCTACGGTGCCGTGCATACCCGAGTGAGTAAACAGTAAAACCGCCGAAAATGATGAGAATAAGGGTTACGTTGAGTGGGATATGCATGCGGCGGAGCTTAAAAACATACCATCATTCTATAAGCACTAAAGGCCTGCGATTGAGCTACCAGAACAACACCGACTGGAAGTAAAAAACAGACAGGGCAACATACGGTGCGATCGGTCTACGAAAGAACTACCAGAACAACACTGGTAGATGTATCGCGCGTGATAGATACCTGGTAGCTAACTACGGAGCTTTGGTCATTTTCGGTGGTTTTACTGTTTTACTCACTTGGTTGTGCACGGTACCGTAGCCAGCATGCACAACATGTGGCACGCTGCCTTTCGCTCGCTCCATATAGGGAATGTACGGCTGCTCTTGCATCGGTTAATACATGCGTCTAGGCCGTGGCCGCCAGCGGTGTCCACCGCCACATGTGCCGCGGCGAACAACGCTGGCGGCCACGGTCTAGACGCATGCGTCAACCGATGCGAGAGCAACCGTATATTCCCTCTATGGAGCCATCGAAAGGCAGCGTGCCACATGATGTGCACGCTGGCTACAGTGCCGTGCATACCCGAGTGAGTAAACAGTAAAACCGCCGAAAATGATGAGAATAAGGGTTACGTTAAGTGGGATATGCATGCAGCGGAGCTTAAAAACGTACCATCATTCTATAAGTGCGAAAGGCCTGCGATTGAGCTACCAGAACAGCACCGACTGGAAGTAAAAAACAGACAGGGCAACATACGGTGCGATCGGTCTGCGAACAACAAACTACCAGAACAACACTGGTAGATGTATCGCGCGTGATAGATACCTGGTAGCTCACGGCGGCGCTTCGGGCATTTTCCGCGATTTACTGTTTACTCACTTGGTTGTGCACGGCACCGTAGCCAGCATGCACATAATGTGGCACGCTGCCTTTCGCTCGCTCCATATAGGGAATGTACGGCTGCTCTTGCATCGGTTAATACATGCGTCTAGGCCGTGGCCGCCAGCGGTGTCCACCGCCACATGTGCCGCGGCGAACAACGCTGGCGGCCACGGTCTAGACGCATGCGTCAACCGATGCGAGAACAACCGTATATTCCCTCTATGGAGCCATCGAAAGGCAGCGTGCCACATGATGTGCACGCTGGCTACGGTGCCGTGCATACCCGAGTGAGTAAACAGTAAAACCGCCGAAAATGATAAGAGTAAGGGTTACGTTAAGTGGGATATGCATGCAGCGGAGCTTAAAAACGTACCATCATTCTATAAGTGCGAAAGGCCTGCGATTGAGCTACCAGAACAACACCGACTGGAAGCAAAAAATGGACATGGTAACATACGGTGCGATCGGTCTGCGAACAAACTACCAGAACAACACTGGTAGATGTATCGCGCGTGATAGATACCTGGTAGCTAACAACTGCGCTTTGGTCATTTTCGGTGGTTTCACTGTTTACTCACTTGGTTGTGCACGACGCCGTAGCCAGCATGCACAACATGTGGCACGCTGCCTTTCGTTCGCTCCATATAGGGAATGTACGGCTGCTCTTGCATCGGTTAATACATCCGTCTAGGCCGTGGCCGCTAGCGGTGTCCACCGCCACCTGTGCCGCGGCGGACAACGCTGGCGGCCACGGCCTAGACGCATGCGTCAACCGATGCGAGGGCAACCGTATATTCCCTCTATGGAGCCATCGAAAGGCAGCGTGCCACATGATGTGCACGCTGGCTACAGTGCCGTGCATACCCGAGTGAGTAAACAGTAAAACCGCCGAAAATGATAAGAATAAGGGTTACGTTAAGTGGGATATGCATGCAGCGGAGCTTAAAAACGTACCATCATTCTATAAGCACTAAAGGCCTGCGATTGAGCTACCAGAACAGCACCGACTGGAAGTAAAAAACAGACAGGGCAACATACGGTGCGATCGGTCTACGAAAAAACTACCAGAACAACACTGGTAGATGTGTCGCGCGTGATAGATACCTGGTAGCTCACGGCGGCGCTTCGGGCATTTTCCGCGATTTACTGTTTACTCACTCGGTCGAACACGGCGCCGTAGCCAGCGTGCACAACATGTGGCACGCTGCTGCCTTCCGGTGGCCCCATGCAGGGAAAATGCTGTTGTTGCTCTCGCATCGTCTGGTGCACGCGTCGAGGCCATGACCGCCAGCGGTGTCGGCCGTTGCACAGGTGGCGGCGGGGTTGACAGTCCCCGCGAAATCGGCGATCTCGTTGTCCATGGTCTTCGGAGTCTTCCTGTTGCCATCCGTAGTCGCCACGAAGATGGCATTGCGGATCTCCGACGCAGTCGTGGCGTCGATAAGCTGTTTGATTCTGCGCGGCGAGCGAGTGCGGCGCATGAAGGACGGGACGCGGATTTGAAACTATCAATAATACGAATTGAGTGCCTGGCATACAGTGTACAGGACACCTACTACATACAGCAGGGTATAGTAGGAAACATGGCAATAAGAAAAACATGCTTAGTCTATATATACGGGAAAATCGTACATCCGAAAGCCGTTTTACCGCAGTTATTAATAGTGCAGAACGCACCTTCTCTGTAATAAGAAAACCAGCCTGGGAGAGCATCTGCGTTTCATAGCAGGTGTCCTGTCCTGTAGCTGCCACTTCTAATATAATTTATTAGCGACAACCTGTAACTGTCGTCAACTTGCGTGTGTTGGGGGTAGCGTGCTGTTGGTCGGCTGTCGAATTCAACGGGTGTTTAACGAAAGGACAAGCGGCATCAGTCATCTCGAAAGGGATCCCTTTTTTCGGCGTCGCGTAGAAGCTAGGAACTAACATGAAGATAACTGCATGTTGTGCATATGCACTACCAGTATTTTTTAATAGTAAAGCACGCACTATGATACGCACAGCCTTCGAAAGACCGGCAGAACGCCTGCACTGCACACTTTTAACACCGCCCAAGCATGCAGCATCATCAGTGGTCAGGGAGGGCAGCAGAAGAAGCATATTAGCAGCAGCGATGGCAGACGCCTCAAGCTATCAAACTACTACTGCTACAGCATGAAGAGTAGACTAGACTATACAATTAGGCATAAAGTACTACCAATACTATACAGAGTGCCACTACTACCGCTACTATTACCTACCACTCCTCCTACTACTACGGTAACCAAAACGGCAGCTCGCTGCAGTATTATAAAATACATAAACTCTAGTCACTCACTCGTTAAACTTAAGCGCCTTCTTAGATCCCGACTGTCGCGCGGCGCTGGTAAACTCGGTAACGGCGACCGCCATCGTCTTCGTCTTGCTCATGTGGGCCAAGTCTTTCGTCGACCACCGCTTGTCCGCTTGGGTCCATACTTTCCTGGCAACGAAGCCGTGAATGTCCGGCGCCATCAACACAAGAGCAGTGGGGACGCCCGCGAGAAAAAGCGCAAGAATCTTCTTGCCGATCATGGTGTAGATTGATGGTGTACTTGGTTTTCCTCTTTCGCTCTCCTGCCTGCGCGATTGTAAATGCGACGAAGATAGGCAAGAAGGAATACAATACAGGATGGTGAATAAGAAGCACATGAACACTTTTCGCTGGGTCCGCTTTTTGCATGTATGTATACAATCCATACCAGGTACATGTTATTTGGCGTTTTCGCTGTGCTACGAGTATGTCGATTTTGCTCATTGCGCTGGTTTTGCTCAGACCTCTCTGCTCGTAAAACAGGGGAACAGATCCCGAGCTCTAAAAACTGACTACAATTAAATGAAAACATGAACAATTAACATTTGGCAGCGCCGAGGGTACAGGACGATGCAGCGATGCCTAGCCGATCGATGCTGCCATGTGCATACCACTGCTGTACTACTGATGATGCACTTATTCTGCATTGTGGCCACGGCTCACACCGCCACCACCACAGCGCGACGTCGCGAAGAGCGATGGAGGAGGGTCCATGTTCGTCTCGTATTCTACCGTATATCCATCCCATACCCCCCCAAAAAAAGTACAGCCTTGGGGACTGGAGATTCGTTGGGATTCACGGTTGGAAAAAGGAGCTATCATATATGAGCCACGTCTACAACGCGAGACCCTCTTTCTCCGGAGAGACTTCTGAACCCGGGGAGGCTGTGAACTTTTGAACTGCTGTGTAGGAGAGCGGAGACCTTTGTCGTGCTGGTTCGTAGACACCAGCAGATTCCACAAAGAGTCAGATAGATCGAGATACCGACATAAAAAGAAATATAGGGAACTTTTACAGACTAATATAAAAATAAATCGGCTCTTAAACTTCCGTCCACCCTGGTATACGCTCGTGGAGAATCCCAGCTGGAGAATCCTTTCTATGACTTTGCATCGCCCAAAAGAAAAAACGCGGGACAAGCACGGACCAAGCAAAAAAAAAGGCTGGAGAGCTGTATGATATAGGGCTTGGGAACGACTGGAATTCTGGATACGTTTTTTGTAAAATTATTATAATACCGTCAGTCAGCTGTGAGTTTGAGAAATTTAGGGTCGATACTCTATTAATTGAACACATCCTACCGATCGGCGAGGCGGAAGAGCGGAGAGCTTTGCCGTTGCTTCGTACACACCAGATTATGTTAATACAGATAACCAGATGGATCGGGATACCGGTTTGAGCGTAATTATAAGAAATTTTGACAAAGTCATATCAGGATCAATGGGTTCTCAAGTTTCCATCCGAATTAGCATATTACGAGATCGCTCGTGAATCCACCTCAACCTTTTTTGCAAGTCCCCAAGAAAAAAAACGAGTGTTAAATTTGAAAAGAAAAAAGCAATATATATGTGCCAAGGGCTGTACCTGTAGAGCTGTGGGGCTTAGGAGTTACGAGCTGCGACTACAACGTGGGGCTCTAGAACCCTGGGGCCTAGAGCTCCAGGCTGGAGAGCGGAGAGCTTTGTGGCTGCCGCGAGTACACACGATATCCTACCTACGGCAGACCTCCTGCTATGTATCACCACCCTCCGGGTGGATCGAAATACGAATATGGTCTTAAATATAAGGTACGTTGAAAAATTAATACTAGGTATGAATTGAAAAAAGGTTGTTATATTTCCGATTAGTGATCTTCGTGTTTTTATGCCCCAGTATGCTACCGGTGCACAAAGAAAATACGTGTTGCAGCCCAGCATGCAACGATTTTGCTCAAGACGCTGCTGGTGATAGCAGGCATGCGGCAACCTCCCGCGGGTCACACGTGGACAAGCCTTACGTCCTGCGCCCAAATCTTGCTCTGGAATAGAGTCAGGGGGGTGACGGGGCAAGAGGATCTTGGGGCTCTCTCGCCGGAGGGCCCAGGGCTGCTGCAAGATCCAAGAGGGTGATTTATTTTTGTTTGCGACACAGGCAGAGGAGACATGCAGGACGCAGACCACAAATACAACTTGGAACGCTTTGGGGTTGGGACGGACGGCCCGAGACCGACCAAGCCAAACTCAGGAACGACTATATACTTCCCTCGCTGCTGCGCGTCACGGCTGCCGCACTCGCAAGTTTGGTTGCCGCTGCTCTTCTGCGCGCCGCACGAGCAGTCCCTCTTGCGGGCGCTGCGCACGAAAAAGAGCTGGGTGGGGGAGATACTCGTAGAATGTACGAGAACAAGCAGCGAAAAAGTCACGATGAAGAGTACTCGAGAGGGAAGGGGTGAGAACATCGTGCGACCTGAACTCACCTGTGGTCTTCTCAGCGGCTTCTCGGCCCTCGTTGCACAGGACGACTTGGGCAAGCAATGCAGCAGCAGCAGGCGCGCAGAGTGCACAGGGGGGTGGAGGCCGAGTCGGATCCAAACGAGAGCTTGGGTACCGGAGTGGAACCCTCGTGGGTGCAAAATTTGCCCAAGAAAAACCCGTTGTCCGTTTTTGTACACGTCTCTTTAAATTCGAGTCACTCTGTTTAGTCCCCGCATAGCAACATGCCTTCATATTTTATTGCCCTCGCTTTTACTGCAGGATTTCCAAATGTCAGGGAGACTTTTGTGTTAGTGTGTGGCGGGGGGGATCATCTCGATTATGCACTCACGCACTGTAGACTACAGTAGTACATATAATTCGAGGTCTCCAAGCAGGGCTCGCGCTAGCCTCCTCCTCCCCGCTACGGCGCACACACACCGTTTTTAAGGCGTGCCGGGGTGATGAGCGCTTCCATCGCCCGTCGACGTTGACCACGTCGAATTAATTGTTGCATGAAAAACAATCACGTACGTAAATAACATACTATTAATAACAAAAGAAACGTACCTTATACAGCAGCTGCCGCGTTAGTCGAATGGTTGTTGGTACGCGCTACCAGCGTGCTACACGTTTTTTGTGTGCACGCCGTTGCCGTTGTACAACAACAACAGTTTTTTCCGGCTAAAAAGGAGGACATAGTTTATGCCGCCCTCCACCCCCGCAAGGAATAATAGTAGTGTCTTTCGTGAAACTGCCTGCTACTTTTTAACCGTAATTTTCAACACACACGTATACACGTAACATAAGTGCAGTGCCTACCACCACGCCATGACGCAGTAGTACCTGTATGTACGTACGATATAAAATGCCAGAAGGTGTTTTCCTTTTTTCGCGGTGCATCTTCGCCCACCCCCCCCTCACGTCGAGTACGGCTATGATGCATGAAATGTGAACCCCCTTTGCTGGAGGCGTGCGGGTGGCTGGGGGTTATTTCGTTATTTAGTTCAAAACCCCCTCCCCCCACTTTCGTTTCGAAAGGGGTGTGCGTGACCAATGATCAAATGTCAAACGCAAGCAACAAATGAGAACGCCCCCACCGCCCTCCTCCTCCCCCCTCCCGTGGGAAGTGGGTTTAACTACGTACGGCATCTGACTTTTCCAAAGCAGAATTAACGTCACGCCGCCCGCAGGGGATGGCGGGGTAAGTTACGGTGTCTGGTGTTTTTTATCATCTTGCGAATGCATTACCTTTCTTCTGTTCCCCCTTTTGGTGCCCCTTCAAGAGGCGTGATAGTCTCACAGGGTAGATGTGGGGAGTGTTTCGATCATATTCTCACCACGAGGTGAAGCAAAAGCCGTCCATTACGATGACCGGTCTTCTTCATCTTTTAGCGTACAGGCCTGTACAGGCCACATCATACCTATACTTAAGGAGGTAAATTAGATGAAACACCTATGTATCAAGTCACCAGGTAACCGGTATCATTATAGTACCAGGTATACAGCAACCAGGGTACAGGAGCACATGATTTTGCTCCATCCATGTCGAAACTCAAACGGCTTTAGAAATCACATTCAACACGCACGCGCCGTCAACACGCGCCGCCTCCATCCATCACACAAAATACTAACTCGGTTGAAGAAGGGTAAAAAAAAAGCAATGCAACGCAAAGCACCATATCATAATCCAGTTGCCCCCGGTTAACGCCCGGGGGGGTAAAATCCCGTGGCACATGCAAACAAACGGGCAATTACACCGCACCTTTCCTTATAAGCATGGGCACCAAAATAATTCTCAGGGTACGGTGCTCCGTCTCGAAAGGGATTCATTCGTGGTTATAGCACTGTGGTCAAATGACTAGGCAAGCAACAAATAATTAGTACTCCCCCCCCCCCCCCTCCCCCCCGCACCCCGTCCCCCTTCTTCTCTCTTCCTCTCCCGACACTAAGCAGCATTTCAGAGTGTGGCCTTCCTATAATAGTATGTATTAGCTCTAAGGCTGTATTTTATAACTATCCTAGCCGCTTTTCATTCTGGTCTTCAGGCCAGCACGAAACGCGCAGTGACCAAGTAGTGTGTGTCTGGTACTAGCTACCTAACAAGGAAAATCACGCAAATCCCCCCCCCCCCCCCCCTTTCCACCGTCAAACTTCGAACGACAGGCGCGTCAATAATCGTCAATAATCGGTACCAAAAGCTGCACAGCACGAAAAGGCCTTGCCGGGTATATGGCGACGTGCTCCAAAGATGAGAGCACCTTACCATTAACTAGACACCAGGCACTATTGTTTTATCATGTTTGGTTGGTTGATGGTTGATGGTTGAGGGTCGCTGTGTACGATACGAACTCAACTAACCAAACCCTAACCCTAGCACCAGTCTAACCAACCAATATTAGGGCTATTAATAGTCCTCTTCGTCTCATACGCAGTGTGCGTCAAGCGTAGTAGTGTCATGCAAGTTGGTATATTCTTCTGCGTAGGACCGCAAACGGCAGGTACCATTCGCGGTTTATTTCGCTTTGGCTGGTGAAAAAAAGAAGTATTTTTTACCGCATTTACTAATGCCATGCAGCGTACGTATTCTGCAAGCTAGCTATGCTACGAGTATGACAGCAAGCGAGTGAGTGTGGCTTTTCCTGCTGCAAAAATGTCATACTCAAATTGCAAGTTTTTTTCCCCAAGAAACGTGGGTGGAATCCTGAACATAATCGAAAAGAAAGACAGACAGGCAGCAGGGCGGTCGTCAACACCTACGCGTATGTATGTACCAGCGAGCGCTGAAGCTTGCAAAAAAAACACTACCAACTGCTGCACCTATGGTACCATAGCAAAATAAACGAAGACAGAAAATGAAGAGCACTGTCACAAAGGAAAGAACATGAAAAAACTAAAATAAACAACATCAAAAAGAGAAGCTGACCATTCTCTCCCCCCCCCCCCCCTCCCGTTTCCCCGTTTGAACCTCTTCTGTTACGTATCCGATCTATCCTATACCCAGATACACTGGAATTTACCACTCGGGAACGGGAATATAGGGCCCATTGGGGGTATTAATATCAATACCAAACGGTCCTCACATTTCCGTCCACCGTGGTACACTAATACAGCAGTGATGCCTCTACAGTGCCGGTTGCCCATATAGTGACTGTGAAAACGCTTGGCACATGTGAGAATCCGCAGTAGTGGCCGAATGCGAAGAGGCGTCGGTTGCCGCTATAGTGCCGGTATTTCCAGCTGGCGCATGTACCGAAACTATAGAGGGACTACTATTGTACAGTAAGGGTCCTCCAGTAAGGCGGTGGTGTGCCAGAGCAACATGACCGCCATATTGGGGGAAGCAGCCTTATTCCGTATTCAGTCCGGGTTGTGAATACAATTCTCCAGTCACGCCACGCAGTCTTGACCGCCTTATAACGGGATTGCGCCTTTACTCCGACAGCCTTACTGGGGGACCCCTACTGTATATATTTACCCTATATCTACTCCATCGGTGCCACGGCGTCAACGGTGGAATAAAGCGCGAACGCGACCTGGCTACCGAACCCTGCCGCGAATCGCATGGCGTACTTGGCGGGGTAGGCCCCGCCTGTGCTCAGCCGAAGTTTTCCCTATCGACGGGGGCAGTTTCGCGATGGCGGCCGCGGGATAGGAAAAAGGGGAGGGAGGGACGAGGCATAATACAGCGTGAGGAGGGGATGAGGGACAGGATACCGGGAAAAGGGAATGAGAGATACGAGAGCGGCAAGAGGGGATGAGGTGGAAAACATCGGTAACAAAAAAACAGCCCAGGCTGTACTGGGCTGCATAGGACAGTGGGCAGTGAGAAGCGGGGTATGAAGTTATTGCGTATGGTGCCAGTCGATGTACGGATCAAAGGTCGACGGTCGTAACCTGAAACAATGGCGCCGGCTTTTGCATCTCTTCTCATAAAGACAGAGCCTCGACACGCATCATTCATTTAGGGATGAAGTGGCAGGATCGCCGAAAGAAAAAAAGAACGGCGCGGGCGTTGCTGAGTTGCTGATATTCAAAGGGGAGATGAGTTCAGCAAAGTACGGCAAAGAGTATACTCCGACACGTACGCATGCGTGCATGCATGATACTATTATAGCTAGCCAACACTACCGTAGCAGCGTTGCTGCTGCACGTTCCCAATATCAACTACCATTAGGACCCATGTATAACGACAAAAAAAAAGAGTATGATTTTTTCACGTCTAGGAAGAACCTGCAACAGTCAACTATTACTATACCGCGCGCGTGTCGGACAGCTCGCTACGTTGCACTTCAGGTGTATACTCCTTACCAGTAGCTCGGGCTGCGGCCGATGTTGTACTCGTCATCTAGTGTCGACGTGTTTCCCCTCTTAAGTTCCAACGGGGTTTACTCAATAGACGCTCTCGGTAATACCATACCTGGCAAATTTCGTTCGCTGCATCTGGGCCCCAACGTAATAATAAGCTAAACTATAAACTCGTTCAAGCTTATATAAATTATAGTCCGTGTTACTTGTCCGGTTACTTGCGCGGTGGCTAGGCTAGGCTAACGCTAATTAATTTCTCTACAGTTTTGAAGAGCTTTTTTATGTGATACTTGCGACACCCTCGGGATTGCAAGGCCAGCCACATCCCGAAATTGAATCTTGTACGCTATAAATATACAAAGAGAGGCAGTTAGAGCTCATGTGCTGGTACCAGATACCTGGTATCGCAAAGCGGGGCGACTACAGTGACCCCCGCCCGCAACCACCACAAGGATACGCCGTACCGGTACACGCAACACCACGTACCAGGTAAGTAATAAGGAATGAGGAACCCGCGCTTGATTATAACCTCGCCGCGTAGAAAAAAAAACTTCATGGTCACACGTCCTGCTCACCTCCAACTCGCCCAACGCTCAATTCGGGTTGTCCCCAATCGGACTACAAATCCGAGTATAATTCCTAATACGATTCGAAATGTGATTCCGAACACAGTTCCGAATAGTATTCCGAATATAATTTCGGATACAAGTTCGAATACAATTTCGGATATAATATCGGATGCAATTTCGACTACAAGTCCGGATTCCAAATATAACTCCGATTCCAAATATTGCTCTAGTACGATTGCGAATACAGTTCCGGCGACGATTCCGAACGCGATTCAAAATGCTGTTCTGAATTCAGTTTTGAATACAATTATGAATCTGATTTCGCACACATTTTCAAATACGAATTCGAAAATAGTATCGATGCCGAATATGAGTTCGATTCCGAATATAAGTCCTACTAAGATTCCGAAATACAATTGCGCACACCATCCGAATATGGTCATCGAATTATACGTTGGCTTACCAGCGTAGGGTCCACCGTAGGGTTGTTGGCCGTGGGGGGCACCACTCCACGGTAAAGGGCCTCCACGGCTGCCACGTCCTCGAAAGAAACGCCCATAGGATGCCCCGTAAACCCCTGCAACATCAATAGGAAGGTAGGAAGGAAGGAAGGAAGGAAGGAAGGATAGCAGGCGGAGGGCCGGGGGGGGAGGGAGGGAGGGCGGCAGGAAGCGGCCGGGGGGGGGTAAGACAAGACACGCACACGCCCAACCACCCGCGGCAGAGGCATTATCAGTGGCGGTGGCAGTGGAGCAATATAATATTGGCAGCGGCAGTGGTACAGGTTCGTTATTGTCTCTCTTGTGGTACTCCCTCACGGGGGCGTTATTGTAATCTGAAAAAAAAGTAAGTGCCTGCTGGCTCAAAAACCATACGAACATGTATCCGAGCCAGGCGCAACAGAGCCCTGCCCAGCACAGAACCAACACAATACACGTACCACTCTTCCGACAGCACACCACGTATAAATAAGCATAACCATTTCCAGTCTCACAGCAGCACCGCAGCAGCACAGAGGCAGCAAGAACACCTTACGGAACCTTACCGCACGTTACAGCGCACCCTGCAGGGCCTTGCAGTACAGGCACGCAGCACAAGCAAAACGATACACAACAGCAGCAGCCGCCGCAGACGCATGCTACGTACGGGGTGCACCATTATATTTCTGGGGCTCGCCAGTCTAGCTCAACACCTCACCAAAAACTGGTTTTAACCAAAAAAGAACGTGCAACCCAATGACAAACCTCATGGCCGACGCAAAGAACGTACATACAATACTACAAAACAATACAATACAGTAAAACACGTGATGTTGGGTAGTTCCTGGGCTATAACCCATTTAGAAATGCATACCTGGTACTGGGTTGTAATCCCTCCGAAATTCTTGAGCTCAGTTCTGAAAGGAAAAAAAGAATCCCTTCCATACAGAAATACTATGGCCAAGAAGTGCCACATGCATTTCATGTTTTATGTTATTTTTATACTTGCTTATCCTCCGGCGGGTGGGAAAAATATCGCAGCATACCCCGTCGGCAGTACGTGCCTTGGTGTTGATGATGACAAGGTGCGACAGGAGCTCCTCGCCAAAGCACTGCCTCAAGGCAGACATTTCGTTGAACGCGCACGAGGCCGTGGGAGTGGCGTGCGTGCAGGTCTCGTGCGAGAAGTACACCCCCTCCTCCGCGATCTGCTGCCGTGTGATGCCCCAGTTACGCTGGACGGCGGCGAGGAATCGCTGCTCCAAGTTTGGTCGTTTCGGTCGTATGTATCAAGAATAGTGGAGATAAACACACGCAGACACACATAGACAGACAGACAGACAGACAGGCAAGCAGGCATGCACACACGTGGGAATGAGGGAGGGGGGAGGGAGGGAGGGGGGAGGGTATTTTGAGCGACTTGTCTCAGTTGTCATTCAATTATTTTTCCATTGCAAATATTTCCCACACTAACTTCAAGTAGTTTATCCCAAAAACGTGGATACAGTTCTAAAGAGGCTAACAAGGGAGGCGCGCGGGGATGGGTGGTGGGGGTTGGCGTGGATGAGGCGGGGGCATGCAACACAAAACATTAAGTCAGCACGTTTTAGCGCGTGTGCTACGATAGAGGAGGTGGCACTTTTTGACCTTTAAAAAAAAAAAAAAAAGCCGGGGCTACACCACCCAACATCGTTGTAACACCATCAATAACAGTGTTTGACGATGTTGCTCCACAGGTATCTAATACATTAGTCCACGCTTTCGCTTTTTTCTTTCCGGTGAGGAGCCTCAGCAAAAAAGGTGTTACCCCCATCGTGTCATGTGTTATAAAATGTGTTACAAAGGCAGGGGCACCAATTTCACCCACCTCCAGCTCGAGGGTGATGTGGCTCTTGTCCATGGAAGCTCCGTGGTAGGCGGAGTTGGATATCTGGGTCTCCAGCAACCTCGCCTGTACAAAAACAGAGCACAAAGCAAGCACGAAATAAAAAAAAGTCAAACAACCAACCAACCAAATCAATCCACCAGCCAACCAACCAATCAAAAAGTCAACCAATCAACCCCTTACCAACTATCCATGCAATCAACCAACCAGCATACCAACATTCAACCGACCAACCAACCGACTAACCAAATTGACGCGCGACCGACGTATCTGCCGCCGTTACCGCTACGATCACCGTTGCCGATACCATTGGCATCACCTCCACCGATACTGCACCTTCATAGCGCCAGTGGCAGCGATGGCAGCGGCCGGTGGGGGCTGGGAGGCTCGGATCCCCACAGACTCGCAGTGTCGCCGAGCGGCGGCTCCCTGTTTTCATTATCGGTAACACCAGGCAGGCGCGGCGACGGCGGACAAAGTTTTAAGGCTGCTTAGTATTCAAATGACTAGCGACAGGGCATTCGAGCACCACAACAGTCAACGCCTTTGGTCTCCCCGGGAACTCTGCCAATACAAATGCGTGTGGGCCGGTAGTTTGTCACTTGGGTGACGAGCAGGGTAACCAAAATATTTTTGCGAGCCGCAAACGCGCCAGTCAGATACGAAGACGCATTGATATTGCCGTCAAACTGACGCACGCTACACTACTAAAAATGTAATACCTGGGCAACTAATAAAAAATAGCCAGCGACTTACAGTCAGCCAATTCACAGCCATAGCCATCACAGCATACCGTCTATACGCCCGGTCGCATATTTCAGGGAGCACCCTCATCCACTACCCCCCCCCCCCCCCCCGCCCCCGCTCCACCCGCCCCGCTCATTGCACCACCTTGACCCATACACCACCCCACCCCCTCCACACACCCCTAACCCACCTCCGTCTCCAAGACCATTCCAATCGCGCCGGCGCCGACCAGCATCCCATTTCGTCGCGCGTCGAAGGGTAAGGCCGCGTCGCAAGAATCCGCTGCTATGCTAGCCGCGCCGAGGGCTCGGAAGCCGTTTCCAACCCAGGGCAGCAGCGCCTCGCCCGACGCGTCGTCGCCTGCAATGACCACTATTCGCTCGCACCTCCCAATCTGGATCATGTCCTGAGGGGGGTTGGGGAGGGGGGGGGGGCAGCCGTTATCATCGTGTTGGTGTTTTGAGGATGACTTTGGTGGTGGGGGTGGGGGTGTAAAGGAAGAATAATCGGCAGCATCGACGACGACCACGAACACCACCACCACCAACAACCGCGAGAACAGCAACAACAAACAGCATCAACACTACCAGGTACCGACAGAGCAACCCCCCCAACCACCACCATGGAACACCACCAATAACAACATCCTAACGACAGAAACATAACCGACAACAATGATTATCTCATGGCTACCAGCTTCAAGCATACACTCCGCCCCACACCCCACACCCCACAACCACCACCACCAATAACACCAACAACACCACCACACCACCAACAAGGACAACTACAACATCACTAACACCACCACCAACAGCAGCGACAACAACCAACAACCCCATGACAAGAGAAAAATAAGCTGCACCGTACATCATAACGATAGACACAGGATCCACAAAGATGATCGGCATATCATGATTTTCCCTATGTACGGCAGAGATATGATCTATAGCATCTATAGGATCTATACGACCTAGATCGCGATATGTTCCATGTGTGGAAAGTTTGCGGCTTACCTGAGCCATGGCAACGGCAAGGGTAGAGCCAGCGCAGGCCGCGTTGGTCTGCATGTTGGGACCACGCGCTCCGACCATCTGTGCCAACTGAGCGTTCCCGAGCACCAGAACCCTGGCTCACGGAAAGGGACAAAAAGTGGCGGGGGGGGGGGCGGAGGGGGGGGGCGTACTCATTTGTTGGCTGCCTAAGTCGCATGGCCATTGACCACGCATCCCTTTCGAGGCGGGGCACCGTTCCTGCTCCTAATAGAGGCACCTCCAACAATTTGGCGCTCGTAATGCTCTTTCCATATACCTTTACATCTCTTGTTTTGCTTATCGTACTCCCTTCCTGTCTCCACTTTTGTGGCCGTCGTCTATCTCCTAGGAGGTGGGGTGGAGATTGTTGTTGTTGGTTTCACATTAGCTCGCATAACCCAGTCCGTGGTCACAGGACAGGCTCCAGTCATTCCGGAGTGGAATAATACCCTACGGGAAAAATAAAACACACCATAGCAGTGGTACACGTACATATATATCATAGCCGAAGCAAGTCGTACATCCGCCAAAAAAAATACACGCGAAATATATGCGTCTGTGAGAGAGGTCAGTGTGGAGAACGCAGTGTGACTGTAGAGGGAAAACAACTATTCGACAGGAAACAAAGCTGACGATTACAGCATCGAAGAAGCCCGACCGCACGAAGCAGCCCGTCCACCGGAACAGGGAACGTGTCCCACATGCAATTAAGGAGTGCAGCACGCAAGCAGCATGATGACATATATTCGTACTGCTGCAACCGCACGCTTTTCCCTGACGCTCGACAGCATCGCACAAGTAGTACTTTTTGGCCACCCACCCTAGCCCCATCACCAGCCTAAGGAGGAATTTGCGATCGAAGTGTACTCACAACAATAAAGTTACGGTCCCCCGAGGGTCTATGGTCGTATGATTTCGGTTATGCGTGAAACGAGTACCCCCCCC
Source organism: Undaria pinnatifida (assembly GCA_012845835.1). Classification (NCBI taxonomy): domain Eukaryota; class Phaeophyceae; order Laminariales; family Alariaceae; genus Undaria; species Undaria pinnatifida. The sequence goes on along the minus strand of JABAKD010000012.1, from coordinate 5,660,478 downwards.
TCCCCCCCCCCCCTCCCCCTCCTGACCTGAAAAGGAACTTGCGGTCGAACTCGTACTGGATGGGCTCCTCTTCCTCCTCGCCGTCGGCGCCGTTGTGCGCCAAGGAGCTGAGGTTCATCGTGCTCTTCGTCAGCACCGCCTACGCCATCCGTAAAATGCATGTACAGGGTGTACAACACAGGGTGTACAGCATATCACAGCATGCACAATATAGGGTGCACACTGCAGGGCGTTCGATGTAGGGGGTGCAACACAGTGTCACACGCGGCTTGCAAATATGACTCTCGACGAAATTCTCGATTTCCCAGCCGAGGCCTTTCTAAGTTACGACGAAAACAAAGCAGGGCGTTCCAATACAGGGCAGCGAACAACACATGCCACCCCAACACAGGGCGTACAACACAGGGTATACAACACAGGGTATACAACTCAGGGTATACAATACAGGGTGTTCCAACACAGGGTGTCCCACCACAGGGTTTTCCAACACATACAGTATTGATGCACCACTAATATCGTGTAAATATTAAAGTGTGACTTTCTGGGGAGGGACAATATTGATATTGTGACACCCCATGTATCTCCCGGAATGACTAATATGGACGATTTGATACAGCGTCATATTAAATAATACGAAACATACGTTAACTCATAAATCGCTGCAATGTGTTGATGGAAGCAAGACAAGCTCCAATAATCCGAAAGAAAAAAAGAAATGGCGAAGTAGAAAGAGAAAACAAAGTAACAAAACGGAAGACGAAGAGAAAAAGAGAAACAGACAAAACAAACCAAAACAAAACAAATTTCCTAAAACAAAATCAAGTCAACCAAAACAACAATAAAAACAACAACAACATCAACAATTTTTTTTCTTTTTTATCCTCCGGCGGATGGGGAAAAATAAAGCTTTAGCTCACCACACTTCCACGTATTTACAAAGATAACGTAAACGTACCGTCTCGAGTCCCCGTAATGCCTCATCATCCTCGCTTGAAACGCTTCCCGTCGGCGAAACCGCTCGGAGCCTATGCCTCAACGCAGCCACCAGCTGGCCCTTCTTGGCGCGCGTGATACACCGGCTGCGCAGGAACCGCATCACCTGTTCGTTTATCGGTTACATACCGGTCATACATTGATCGGCTGTTCAATGGTCGGTCGTTTTGTTTTCGATAATTCATTGGTTGGTCGTTTAATGGTCGATAGTTCATTCGTCAATCGTTTAACGGTCGATAATTCATTGGTCGATCGTTCATTGGTCAGCTGGCTCTTCTCAGCGCGTGTGTTGCACCGGCTGCGCAGGAACCGCATCACCTAATCGTTTTTCGGTTAGATATCGGTCGGCCATCGGTCAGTCGTTCTTGGTATATTGTTTATTGGTAGATAATTCATTGGTCGATAGTGTATTGGCCGATAGTCGATAGTTAAGTGGTTGACCGTTCGTAGGTCAGCTGGCCCTGCTTGGCGCGCGTGATGCACCGGCTGCGCAGGAACAGCACCACCTGCTCGTTTATCGGATACGCATCGCTCGTCCACGGATCGGTTCGTCGTTGGAAGGTAATTTATTGGTCGACTGTTTATTGGTCGATTGTTCATTGGTCCATCTTTAAAGGGTCGATAGTACACTGGTCGATCGTCATTGGTCCGCTGGCCCTTCTTGGCGCAGGTGATGAAATATGCACCTGCTGTGCAGAAACAGCATCACCTGATCGTTTACACATCAGTCACCCATTTGTCAGTCAATCATTGGAAGGTCGCTACATTGTCGATTTCCCATTGGTCGATTGGCTGACGGTCGATAGTACCCGGATCGATCGTGTATTGGTCGGTCGTTCCGTAGTCGATCGTTCATTGGTTGATCTTTATGCTCTACCAGATAAATCATTTAATGGTCAGTCGTTTCGGGCGTTCTTGGTCGATCGATCATCAGTCAATCGTTATAGTTCGGACAATAATCGTTAATTATTTAGGCCGATGGTTCACAGGGCGATTATCAAGTAGTCGATCGTTTGACGAGTGGTCGGTCCTTTGGTACCGTTCATCGGTCAACCGTGAACGTATGTGTACAGACGGACGAACAGATAGATTCACGAAACGCACCAACACCAAAAACGACAACTGAACCAAAAAAAAAAACGAATACAAAAGACCAAACCAAACGAGCCAACTAAACAGCCACCTAAAACCAAAACCAAAAACCAACCCAAAGCTAAACCACACCAAGCCAAACCAACAACCAATTCGCACTAACCTCTCCTATAGCGGCGTCGAGAGCCGGGTAGCTCGACGCGTACATCACCCCGGTGGTATCGCGCATGTGCCCCGGAAGCATCCACCCCCCTTCCCCTTCCCCCGTAACGATGCCGGCGTCCCTCAGCGCTTCAAGCCCAGCCACAACAGACACCTGCAAATACAGTTGCGTTGACAAATCGTTGCGTTGACATTTCCTTGAGACACTCTACGGTGGAGATAGTACCTAACTTTTTCCAGCTTTTTAGCGTGAGGAGCTCTACACCGCACAGGCAATCGGTCTTCAGAAAAAATGGACGCGAAACCCGTTTCGATCGAGCTAACGAGCCTCCTTCGTCTTAAACGGTTTGGCCCAAAAGATCTGTCCTTAGCGTAGCACGCGTTCCGTACAGCGGGACACAGCGAGCGCGCGTATGCATGCGGCTAACGCTTTTTTCTTAAAAGGGCTTACAGGTGGAGGGGGGGGGGGGGGCACGGGGGGGTGGGGTGGGGAGAGTGGTTTTGTATTAACTTCAGCAGACCAAAAGTTAGCCCGCAGATTCTTCTGCGGTTACCGTTTTTTCTTTTTTCTTGATATATTATTTTAATAAGTTATGCGATATTTACTGTAGCCCCATCCTCCATTGCATTACAGTGGGGTTCTAACAGTGCTTACTGCCAGTATAGCGCCGGTTAAATCACCTGGCATAACCAGAACTCGAACTAATGCCAGCATCAGTGCTGTTAATATACCCAGTAGTGTCGCCATAGTGCCGGTGTTGTTCGATGGCACATACCGGAACTATAGCGGGCCACCACAGTAAAACTAAATGAAGAGATTGGAATGCTCTCCACAGGTCGGACCGAGCCTCGTCATCAGTATCTCGCCCCTGCGCTCGACCCTCAACTCCGATCGCGGTGATGTGGTGTGGTGCGGTGTGGCGTCGTACCTTGACTGCCTTGTCCATCGTGGCGGCGATGCTGGCAGACACGCCGTAAGGCTCCATATCCAGGCCTCCGAGCGTCGCCGCGAGCTTGATCGTCTGGCTGGCTTTGGTGATTGGGGTACGCAAAGGGGGCTGTCCTCCACGCTGCCGTTGCACCTGACAAACCGCACCACACACGACCAATCAAACGCAACAGCAGCAGCACCAAAAGCAGCAGCGGCGGCAGCGGGCACACAGGGTCAACAAAAAAAACATACAGGACAAAGAACAAAAAACATGCAACATCCCCGCTGCGCTACGTAGGACAAACCCATACCCAAATGCCATCACAACAACAGCAACAACAGCCAAAACAAAAACTAACGCAGGCGAACAACCTCCCCCCTTCCCCCCCTCCCCCCCCCCTCCCTCCTTCCCGAAGCAAGTAACACCCACAACTTTTCTCCTCCCTCCCCCTTCCTCCCCCCGTTCCTTACCTGCACGACGTTCTTCTCCACCAGGGCTGCCACGCTGGCCGCGCTCAACTGCTGCACGCAGTTCTGCCCATCCAGCAGCCTCGCCAGGTTATCCTCCTCGAAAACTTTGTCTTGCCCCGGCAGCCCGCACGCCACCCCCGTCACCACCACCCTAGGAAGCAGAGCCCCGAGTCTTGCTCCGGGTCCCACCGCGACGGCGATCCCTGTAAGAGGTGACGATAGCTCCGCAGCGCGAGCGCCTTCTTTTTTAGATACAGCCGTGGCAAAGGAAACAGCATCGGTAGCAGCGGCAGCAGCAGTGGTCGCCTCCTTGCTCGCGACAGTCGCTTCCGCTTCGTCTCCCGCTGACGCCGACGCCACTACTGCTACCGCGGCGTCCTCTGTCGCGACCTCGGTCGAAGGGTCACCGCCAGCTGTCACGCCGTTAGGCTCCGCGTTAGCGTCACTGCTAGCGTCACTATTAGCATCGCCGTTAGCGTCTGCGCTACCAATAGCGTTACGGTCAGCGCTACCGTTATTGTCAGCGTTAGCACCAGTGTCCGCGGAGGCAGCAGAAGATACCGTCGCCGCCACCGCAGCAGAAGCAGCAGCAGCGTCTTTCTCCTCCTCTTCCTCCTCCCCCTCCTCCTCCCCGCTAACGCTAGCCTCCGTACCACTCGTCGTAGTCGCCGTCGCGGCCTCCTCCTCTCCCCCGCTGCCACCTCCTTTCCTCCCGTCCCCCAACACCTCCTCATCGGCGGCCTTTCGCGCTAGAGACGGCGCGAGTGTCCCACCCCTTGCCCTAGCAGCGTCGATCGGGCGTCGACTGTACGACCGAGTCCTGTCGCCGCTGATCCCGTCCAAGTAAAACGTGCCGGGGAAAAGCCTGTCCACTGGAAACCCGGGGGTAGACATCGACCCCCCCTCCATATCTCCTCCTGCTCCTCCCTGCTTTCCCCCGCCCGCCGCGAGGGAATGCGCGTCGGACCGAGCGGCCAGGGCGGCATCAAGCTCAGCCGGCGGAAGACGCTCGCGGTCTGCGAGGCGCGCAGCCAGGTTCACAACCTCCGCTATCCGAGCAACGCTGAATTGCGGCGCGCTGGTAGAGGCCGTGGCCGTGGGGGTAGTGGCAGCCGTGTCTTTGAAGTGCAGCTCATACATGGTTGCCACGGCCCTGTGAGGTTTCCGTAAAAACATGGGATCGGAAGCGGTTGCGTCAAAGGGGCGGGGGAGGGAGTGGGGGTGGGGGAAGGGGTAGGGTTGGGGATGAGGGACGGGGTGAGGGGGAAGGGGTTGGGAAAGGGGGGAAGGGCAAGTGGGCAGAGAGGGTTGAGCGGTTGGGCAGTGGTAAAAAAGCGGAAAACTGACATTTGGTGCAGAGGGAGAGGCTACCGGCCTACCGACCAACCGACCGACCGACCGACCGATCGACCGACCAAAGCAATTACTGTGCTGCAGGAACCTGGTGCGAAACGGTCAACACTTCCTTCGAGTCGCGGCGGGGCGGGCTCACACGCGCCGCGAACACCCAAAAATAGCAACAGCATCACCAAAAACCCTCTCACCCGCTGCCGTAGGAGAAGACGAGGGCGGTTTGCCCCTCCAGGGCAGCCCCCTTGGCGCAGACGAGGCAGACGATGTTAGTGAACACAGATGCCGCGTAGGTGTTGCCGATCTGCTTGCTCAGCCGGCAGCCGGGCTCCACCATGGAAACGTACGCACTCGAAGATACTCCGGCCGACGCTTTAAGCGCTTTTTCCAAGTCTCGGTCGCTGTAGGTCGCCTGTACGGGGTGCGAAACGAGGGAGGCAGGACGGAGGGGGGGGGGGAGGGAGGCGGCGGCGAGGCGGGAGTAGTTTTGTTAGTTGGTTACGTAGTTTGTGATTCACGCTAGAAGTTTTTAAGTTTGTTGCTGTCACTTTGCTTGCGAAGGTACTGCACTGCTGTATTGCGGCGGCTACATTCTTCATTCACCCCCCTCCCAGCTACACAGCAACAAATATGATACCACGATATAGTCCAGCTCGGCAGCTGCATCTGCCTGCCCCCCCCCCCCCCCCATCCCGCCACGGTACTCCTCCTCGAAAGAAATGAGTGGTCCATGGTGAAATGACTAATGCAAGCAACAAATGAGTGCGTTCCCCCCGCCTCCTCCCAGACAATTTCAGCGGTAATTTGGTTCGAGACGCCAGAGTCCAGAAAAAAATCGTACAGCAGTTGGCGCCAAATCATTAGTGATCTAAACAATGCCAAGCTTTGAACGCAAAAAGGCCTCAGGTATTAATAATCCAGCTCGCACACACCACCCACAAGATACCACAAAACACACACGCACACGCCTCACCACACACCAAGCACAAGCGCACACGGGCGACGTCAACTTCCCCCCCTCCTGCAAAACACAAACAAATAAACGCCGCACCCAAAAACAAAACCGAAACCGACATTTCACCTCGGCTGGAACGTCGAGCCACCTCCCGAGCGCCTCCTCCTCCCCCTCCCCGAGGGGTTTGCCCGCCGCCTTGAGGCGTTTCGCGTCCGCAAACACCATCCTCGCGAACGATTTTTGCACCAGCTTGTTGTAGGGCGAATGACACAGCACGTGCTCCACGTCCCCCAGCACAAACGGAGCCCTACCCTCACCCTCGGCCCCGTCCCCGCCCTCGCCTCCTCCCTGGCAGGCATCCGAGGAAGCAGCCGCCATCGTTTTCTTCTTGGCCAAGCGGTCGTAGCAGCTGTCTAGGGCGCGCAGGTAGCAAGTCTGCGAGAGCTGTCCGTTAACCTTCGCGGCAGGGGCGCAGGACGGGTGAGGTTGGGGTCGGGGGTGGGGGTGGGGGGGGGGGGGGCAGAGGGGAAGGAGAGGGGCACACACAGCCAACCCAACACCGCCATCACCACAGTCTGAGCAACAGCCGCCCTCCTCTGAGTATAGTTGGGCTACACGGACTAAAACTACGATACTCGTCACCTTTACCTACACGCTATCACACTTGACGAGGTAGCGGCCAACTTCATCCTTATCCAGAAAAAGTCGGCACTGCTGGGGAAGGCACCCCACCCCCCCACCCCAAGGAATGCTGGGCAGCTATGACACTGCAAAGACATATGGCGTAATATTTCCAAGTAGATTTGTCACCAAAAACAAGGTTGCAGAGTCTTATAAGGGTTGAACTCATACTGAATGATTTCTATCTCCAGGGCACACGCGTAGCTCAGATGTCAGATGCACAGCAAGCATCGCAAGAAAGAAGCAGCGAGCTGACGCGGAAGCCCAAACAGATATTCAGCTTCCCCTATCTCCGGCATTCGTGCACACCACACCGCCTGTCAAAATCGTGACGTACGGTGGTCTACGAATTCTGAACATCTTGAACGTCCAACTATGTCAAGTACTCATGCCATATGAGTCTAAAAAAGCAAAAAAAACGAAGAGCGAAGGGAAAAAAGCCTCACTCACCCTTGGGTACTCCGAAGACATGTCAGGCTTGTAGAAATCCCACACGTCGCATGCGTAAGAAGCCCTGGTTTTCATGTCTACCACAAGGGGCGCATCCGGCCCGACGAGAACGGCCACGGCTCCGCAGCCTCCCGTCGGTCGCGCCGGCCCCTGCATATATACACAAACAATGACGCATTTTTTGTTATGATGCAGTACAGGACGCCTATTCGGCAATAAGAAACATACATACTATCCCAGGCTGGGTTTCTTATTTGACGGAAGGTGCGTTTTACACTGACTTCAGTACAGCGAATCCCGGGCAGATTAATTCCCAGTAAATCAGCCTGCCTTTCTTATTGCCATTTTTTCATTAGGTCTCCTGAACTGTATACGGAGTATCAAGTACCTGGTATGTAGCAGCAACAGGGACCCTAGGGAGACATGGAAGATGCAGGGGTTGTGTGCGCGCCGGCCCATTCGTACCGGTGTATAGACAAGGAAAAAAGCAGGGCTTTTCACGGGTCATGACCCGACCCGCGGGTCGGGTCAAGGGGGTTTCAAAATGTCGCGGGTCGGGTCGGGTCGGGTCAAAAGGCTTCAAAACCTCGCGGGTCGGGTCGGGTCGGGTCAAGAGGTTTTCAAAATCTCGCGGGTCGGGTCGGGTCGGGTCAAAAGGCTTCAAAACCTCGCGGGTCGGGTCGGGTCGGGTCAAGAGGTTTTCAAAATCTCGCGGGTCGGGTCGGGTCATGACCCGCGAGATACGGGTCACTTCCCGCGTCAAGCCATAATGACCCGTGAGTTGTTTTGGGCTGACCCGCGGGTCAAACCCGCCGATCTAGCCGGCGGATCCGCCTTTTTCAAACTTACAGCTGAGAGCCACGTTGATGCCGTGCAGGCGCCCCGCGGGTCGGGCCCGCGGGTCCGCCAATAAAGTACAAACATTTCGGTTTCCTGCCTCCCTCGTGCCGATGCTCCGATCATGTCATCACAGCGTGCAGAACAATCACCAGGCAGTACCCCTAGCTACTCGTACCAAACGTAAAAAGGCAAGGAAGGGCAGTCGTCGTCGAAGCAGCAGCAGCAGCAGCAGCAGCAGCAGCAGCAGCACTGGCAGCAGCAAGCATCAGCAGCAGACCCCGGATTCTCGCGGATCGCAGCCCCTGCTGACAGGCCCACCGCCCCAGTTGTGGGCTTGCTGCCGGAGGCGGCTCAGCTAGGCTGCTTGTCGGGGCTGGAGACTGCACAGATTGAAGATTGATACAGCAGTAGTAGTAGTAGCTAGCTCGATAATTATCATACCAGTACGAATTGTGATCAAACGTAAAAAAGCAAGAAGAGCAGCCGTGTGTGTCGAAGCAGCAGCAGCAGCAAGCAGCAGCAGCAGCAGCAGCAGCAGCAGCAGCAGCAGCAGCAGCAGCAGCAGCAGCAGCAGCAGCAGCAGCACAGCAGCAGCACCCTGGCAGCAGCACCAGCCGCAGACAACGCATCCTCGCGGATCGCAGCCCCTGCTGACAGATCCACCGCCCCAATTGTGGGCTTGCTGCCGGAGGCGGCTCAGCTAGGCTGCTTGCCGGGGCCGGAGATTGCACTTGTAACTTATAACTAGCTCGCTCGTCGAGTCGCTCGTCGGGTCGACCCGGTGGTCTAACGGTACGGGCATGTCCATGCATGTGGGTTGCGGTTTCTTTCCTATTATTCCTCGCGCGCACACCACATGACATAATCATCAGCTGCAAACAATGCCGGTAAAAAACGCAGAGAACACGACGTACTGGGAAAAGTACGAGGGACCGAGGACCAACCAACCGACCGAGGTATACATGCTTTGACCCGTGAGAAATGTCACGGGTCAAGTTAACATGACCCGCCAGACGACCCGAATCTCGCGGGTCACCCGGATTGTCGCGGGTCGGGTCGGGTCGGGTCAGGACGATTTCAAAATCTCGCGGGTCGGGTCGGGTCGGGTCAAGACGTCTCGAAAATCTCGCGGGTCGGGTCGGGTCGGGTCAAGACGTCTCAAAAATCTCGCGGGTCGGGTCGGGTCGGGTCAAGACGTCTCGAAAATCTCGCGGGTCGGGTCGGGTCAGCTGACCCGACCCGACCCGACCCAACCCGCGAGATTTGACCCGACCCGTGAAAAGCCCTAGAAAAAAGTTTGTTTTTGTTATGATACAGTGGTGGTCTGCCTCCCTGAAGCTCCAGAATGTGCCAGCCAACAATACCTGCAGTATGCCAGGCACCGGCACTATGGGGTATAATCCCGATACTTGGTACAAGCGATTTCACCTGCTCTATGCCGGAAATAGGCAGTATTCAACCGGCACCATAGAGAGACCTACACTGCATACAACAGCGGGAGGGATTGAAGGTGCAGGAATAGGGCTGTGTGCGTGTGTGCTTATGGGTACTAGCGAAAAAAAGCGGTTTAAAGCTTCGAGGGACCCACCTCGGCATACACGGCGATGTCCGCTGCGACGACGATGGCGTAACGTCCGTCCCACCCGCTGCTCTCCACCCAAGCCACCGCGTTCAGGAGCGCCGCTGTGCCCCCGTAGCAGGCGTTGATCGTCGTCACCCCCTGGTTCAAGTGAGGGTGGGCGTCGGTGGGTGGGTGAGTGGGTGAATGGGTGGGTGGGTGGTGCGGTGGGTGGTAGGGTGGGTGGTGGGTGGATGGGTGGACGGGTGTGTATATGGGCGTGGGTGTGGGGTGGTTGCGATGTGTTACATAGGAGGTGTACATTGTTGGGACATAAAACGCTGCAAACAACCGCAGCAAATGATGTACAATGTACACTGGATCGGCATAACTATAGTGTGGTGCTGTAGGATACACGATACATGCACATACTGGTGTCGTACTACGGCAATGCAGGTCGTCGGCGGGCATCGATGGCGCGGGTTGATGGGCACCGGCAGTATATACCTCGATGTCGTCGTTGCCACTTTCCTCGAACAGAGACATCAGCACCGTCTTCGTCGACTTAGACTTGTCGATCAGGGTCTCCGTTCCGACCTGTCAAAAGGGTAGGCGAACAGAGGAAGCGACTTTTCATTGTTCGAAGAACAAAAAATAAAAAAACATTCACAAGGAACTGTGCGCTGCTGTGCACGTTTAGGTCAACAATTTTGTTGATGAGTTTGCTTTTGGTTCTCAACACTCCCGTATGCGTTCAGCATCGACGATGTGTTCCTTTGAGTTTGGTGCTAGTAATTAACATATTCCCCGTTAGATCTCAAAAACCATAATGGATCGCCTTGTCCTCCGAATCGCCTTCCACGGAGAATAAAACCCACGAATCCCCTCCGTCCATTTTAACTCCCAGCACCAACGGTGAAACAACGACCTAGCAACCCAAACATCGCAACTCCAGGCGCCTACACCGCGACGCCCACAACAGACCCGAAAAGGGGGGACCTAGTCCTAACCCTAATCCTAACCATGCGAACACATAACCCTAACCTTAACCCTAACCCTAACCCCTAACCTTGACCATAACCGCCAAAAATACAACCCTGACCCCAACTCTAAGTTTAGCCCCAACCCTAACATCTAACCCTGACCCGAACCGTAACGTTAACCCTACCTCAACACGGCCGACCCTATCCTTGGGGATATAGAAATATTCGAGAAGCTGAGCCACCATGGCTACGAAAACCGAGCGGATACCTTCTCGTTCTCTGCTCGGTGGACAACAGGGTGCCCTAACATACTCTAACCCTAACTTTAACCCTATCCCAACACATAACCCCGACCCTAGCTGCCTGTAGCCTTAACCCTACCTCAATGCGGCCGACTCTGTCCTTCGGGATGTCGTACTTTTCGAGAAGCTGAGCCACCACAGTCAGGGACACTGAGTTGATGTCTTCTCGGTCTCTGCTCGGTGGACGAGGCGTCAAGGGTTAGGGTTAGGGATAAGGGCGGCGGTGCGGGGCGGGGCGGGATGCACAGTCAAACTAATTCAGCGAGTTGTAGGAGTAGGTTTCTTCCCCACAAGGTTGTGTCATCGTAAGACAACTCTTTTATCACTGAACCAAAAAAATCCCACATAAATTTCGAGTAATTTGTCCCCGAAAACGTGGGCGCAGTTCAAAACGGTAAAGTGATTGCAGCGGGTACGCGGAGCAGAGGTAACAGGCATGGCCTGCGACACGCTATTTGAGAAGCGAGTAACACCAGAAAGAGGGGGGGCGGGATCATCACCACATCGTGTGAAAGGGACAGAAGAGAGAGGGGCAGAGAGAAAGGGAAAGAGAGGGGGGTAGGGACAGAGACGGGGGGCGGGGGGACAGATGGAGAGAGAGGGAGAGGGAGAACCAACAAGTAGAATTGCCGCCATATCAAAGACTACAGTCAGTACTAAAAATAGTATAAACAAGCGTCGGCCTAACTAGCTGGCAAACAAGATGCTCGTGTTTTATGATGTTTACTTACCCGGTAAACGCCATCGCCTCCTGTCCCAGTCCGATGGTGTACTTTCCGGCCGGCACGCCATTGGCAATCTCCAGGTCTTCCTGTTCGTGTCGGGCCCATCATCAGACCAGTTCCGGGATCGATGAGATCGGTCGGTCGTTTAGTCGGTCGGTCAATCAATCAAAAACGACCGGCAGGAGGGGGGGGTGTTCCGGCAGAAATACACATTCTACAGGGGGGGGATTGAAGGCCTATTTAGACCCAAAAAGCGGCAGGCTATTCGGATAGACTAGCCAAAAAGATTAAAAATTCTGAAAAAGTAACACTACCGCCATATCCCTAACTACTTGGTTTTAGTGTGGGTGCACAATAGTAGAGATATACCATTTTTTTTCTCGAGATCCTCACTTTGGGAGCTCTATACAAAACCCCAAAACTAATTTGGAGTACGATATACTATAAGTGCACCCCAACTAAGAATCCCATGGTCTACTGTAGGTACAACAAAAACATGCGGTATTAACAAAACGAGAAGGGCATTCGGCGAATTGTGGGTTAAGGACCCCCGTCATACGTACCGAAAACAAAAAAACAAAAAAAGTGCTATCAAACCTCTATCGTCGTGGCACGCGTCGCAAGGCGCAAGGAAAAACGGAATTGGGAGCTGGTAAACCAGAGCAGAAAGCGCGTGGTGGCTCCGAGGTCCGAGGTCCCATCTGACCCACGTTTCGTTCGATTTTTTGGCTGTGCTACGAGTCATCAGTCAATTATCACACATCAGTAATCGTCAACAATGAATCATAACCATCAATCATCAACCATCGAGCACCAATCATCACAAATTAAGAATTACGAGCGGAGCGACATTCAAACTTACGGCGGCGCCAAAAAAGAGGGGCTTCTTTCCAGCCTCGCGTGCCCGAATCGCCGTCTCCCGTCCGACCACCGGAACATCTCCCAAACAGAATAATAAATAAAAGTGAGTCGTTGTGTGTTACTACGGCTTGGATCGTGTTCGACATTTCTGCTTCCCACGAACGCGCTACATAGTAGGAGTAATATCCACCAGCGCTAGTTCCTACCGAAACACAAAAGTAGTATCTCAAGCATCCATATACAATCACCAATCATCCACAATCAACCATCTACAATCAATGACTAAGCACCAAGTACACACACGACGACGCTGCTGCTGTTGCTACGACTGGGACAACACGTATGTAGCAGACGGTGCGTACCTGAGTCACGAATGTGCTGGGAAAGTAGACGTCCGCGGCCAGGATACCGACGTTCTGCGGCCGTTCTCCGCCCGCCATGGAGCTCATATCTCCCTCTGTCTCCACTTCACTCTGTGTGTCTTTCCTGCTCCCGCACACACGCGCACAGCCCCTGGATGGATCCTCTATTTCAAGCCTCGAGTGTTACGTTGGTCCAGGTAGCGCGCGACCGCCCCTGATACGAGGACGATGTGGTATAATATGATGTGGTGCGTGTGGAAGAGCAGGGGCGGGGGAGAGGGACAGAGATTGAGAACGAGACAGAGAGAGGGAGAGGGAGAGAGAGGGGGGGGAAACGGGGGGAAGGAAAAGAGGCGGGGGGGGGAGGGGGAGAAGGAGGGAGAGGGAGAGAGAGCCGGGGACGCGGATAGGTTGCTCAGAAGCACAAGGAAGCGAACATGCGTGTGTTCTCGACGTGAACCCTTTCACAACTGCACACACCTTGTGTGGAAAAATTACGTGGAATAAGAGTTGGGGGCTGGTGTTGGGGCTGGTGTAAGCGGTGGAGGTGGTGGCGGTTGTGGTAGTGGTGGATATTGGTGGCCGTGTGGCAGTGTGGCCGTGTGTGATTGTCCGTCGCCGAGGACGCGATCGAGGTGGAGACTACTGTTAATACTTCTATCCGCTGCAAAGTTGGATACTTGAATCGACAGTTGCGTTACGATTTTTATGATGTGTGCTCGTATCATACCAAGTTTTATACCAGGTACACAGCACCCACGGTAAAATACCAGGCAGCTGTCACCACCCACCGCTCCACCGGCATAGACTACCAGTATAGGATTAAGCATGCAAACAGAAAAAGGACACGGAGAGCTGGGGCGAGGTGGGATATGCCAAGCGATGAGCACTGGTGAATAATGACATGATGCCCGAAACCCCAAACATCAAATGGAGCCCGCGTTCCAGATCTATTCCAGCGGGGTGTGAGCGTCAACGTTACCTTGTGTCCATGCGGTACGAGAAATACCTTGGGGCTTTGAAAGCTCAGTTTGTGGCTTGTGACCGATCGCCGTAGAGCTTACCAGGTACCAAGTAATCGACAAAGTCCACCAATTGGCCAATAGTTGGTAGTTCGGGATGATTGGTTAGTCAACACATGCACCCACACAAGTTTGCACCCTGGTCCCGGTTAGCAATTGACACCCTGCGACCCCACTCGGATCTGAGCCCTCCAAACTGACCCCGGGTACCTCTGTAGTCGGCGGCAGGGCCCATCAAGCAGCCTGATGCCACCCCGACCAGAAGGGGCAAACAAATCGAGAGTCGGCCACAGCGAGCAAACAGTTGTGCCGAACAAGAGGTAAGGTACTCTCTGGCCGTCGTCCTTCATCCTCTCGGAAAACGAACCGTCCGTCTTGTCCCTCGGTAAGCGAACGCCGTATGTGACGACGGTGTATAGCACACCCCCTCGGACGAGTTTCGTCTGCCGATTTCTCAACGACCGGTAGAGTCTAAACGCCGAGCGACACGTCTACGGAAATATCTGGACGACATCCTCCCAAAGCCGCCACCGTTGTTACTCGTACCGCGCTGGTTTCGGAGGAAACCAGCTCAGCATTTCATCCCAACCGGGGTGTTATACACTGCTGTCATATACGGCGGTAGTTCTTTTCTATACCATCCAGTGTGTGTTCTTCACAATTAAATGATATTTGCACCCATCTACATCCAACACAACCAGTGTCTGTGCCGATGCCTCCTATCAAGAGAGAGACGAGATCTGTGCTCACAAACAACGAGAAAGAGATGCGTACGACGCACACATTGCAAATACAGCAAGATGATTTGGCGATGCAATGCCAACCGCAATGAACACGAGGGCAAAGATATGTAAGCCAGGACACACACCGGAGTATTTGCAACAAGTCTGTACGTACAAGCTTCCCCTACGGGATGTGTGGTTGGCTTGAAATCCCAGGGGTGTCGCAAGTTTAAAAGCGCGACAAAACTATACGAGGTAAAAACTCAAGAAAAACAATTATTAACACTCGCATGATACGAAGCCACCCCGGAAGTAACTAGGTAAGTAACACCGACCAATACGAACGAGTTTATAGCTTAGGCCACATGACTACTCGTATCAGTCATCCCAAAATGTTCTAAAGTTGTTGCTGTTGATAGATGTGTACGGAGCATTAACAGATGTAGCGCAGACCGTGCCTTCCTCCTCCCCTCTCTCCCTCCCTCCCTCCCTACTGTACGTCTCCCCTACCCCCATCACCAAACACAAGCCAACTACTGTACGTCTCCCTTACCCCCATCACCACACACAAGCCAACGCGGGGCAACAGGTGTGATGCGGGCATATCCTGCACCAAGGGAATTTTGAAAAAAGAAGGCCTCTGGCCGGTATGGTACCATGATGGGCGTACTACTTTTAGTACTGCTGTGGGTACGAAGCACAGCTGCACAGCTGTACGAGTAGTGCGACGCAACAGAACAATTCCTGAATACGAATTGAACGACTCGAAAGCCAAGCCACCGTGCGGTTCCTCGTAACATAAACGGCGCCAGATCCATGCTCCAGCAAACACCACCCTTCGCGGCGCTGTTCGCCCTCCTCCCTCGTGCCATGCCCAACCTCTAGCTAGGGTTCGTCACAGGCGATGATCCCATGTTCTTGAAACGAGCACCACTCTAGACAAAAGCTTAAACACCGTTTTAATTTCATATATATATTAAAATGGTCCTTACATTTAAACCTTCAGATAAATATTTCACTTCTGCTGGACAAGGCATGAATTGTTGGGTTTCCTGGCATGCCGATGAGTTCTCCGATTCGCCTTCTCGGCCGACCTTGTCATGCGGGAGCAAATGACCAATAGAGACCCAATCAGTCAGTACGCAAAGCCTTGGCTCTCACCTCTAATATCCTCGATGGACCCCGGTACCAGCAGGTTATCTTGCTTGGAGGGTGTGCGGTTGTTTGAAACGTAGATCTCAGTATCAAGGATTTCCGCAATATAAAAGGCGTTGGGATATTGGTCTTTCATCTGCTGAACTGCTAGAATCGATGAAGATGATGTGAATTGATCAAGCGCATATTTTGGTATGAACTTAGGGCCTCCTGTAATCGCCAACTGGTCATCTTTCGAGGGCGCTGGAGCAGGGAAGCTAGCCGCTGTTTTAGGGAGTGTCGCAGTCACGAATATCTCGCTGTTAAATCGCTACACCCGTCACGACCTTCCGTTTCGAAATAGTGGGGGAAACGCAGCTGCAGCAGAGAGCAACATCAACACAGACACTTATTTTTAGAACTCTTGTCTTTCCGACGAGCTTCTACCTGTTGCGTGACGAGGGGGTTAGAACCTGTGCTGTACTCAATACCAAGAAGCAGGAGGGGACACGCGACGGAGGCAGACAGGCGTAGACGCTTCGACGGGACAAGGAGGGAGAGAGAGACGGGGCCGATCCGGGATGAAGTACCTCGACGAGCCGCGACTGGCCTACTGGAGCAATTTTCTGGGGAGCGTTGAGCTTGGGGATCGGCTGCTGTCTGTCCGCACCGATGCGTTTTCATGTGAGCATATATACATAAAGTAGTTAGCGTGCAGGTGCTGCTGTGTATCGCCTGTCACCGGCAACGCTTCAATCGCGCTCAATGTCAGAGCCTCGCTGTGTACCCAAGCAAGGCCGGTTGTTCGTTGGTGTCGGCGTTAGGTTTTGGGTTACCCGAAGGAGTTGTTTTAGTACCTGGGGTGTACCAGTCGTATTATTTTGGCTTATTATTTTCGGTGAAGGAAGGAGTGCCCTTACGAAGTGTGCCTGAAACTTGAATTGCTTTGGATGCACTGCTGGAGACTTGTTCGCGCCTGCTCCTCTCGCGGGCCGTTATTTGTTCCCCGTCGTAGACCTTTTCAGCAGCAGCAGCCGCAGCAGTTTGTCTCTCAAGCAAGCTCACAAACAATTTAGTTTTTACACTTACGGTTTTTGGTATTCAGTACAGATCGCAATCGCCATCAAACCCCCACCACGCGTACGTGTACTTGTGTTATTATTACTTTGCGTTCACATTTCGTACCTGTAGAAACGGCGTTTAGGCGTTAGGCTTATCTTGGACTATCCGTACGACAGCTGCTGTGAATGAACTGCTGAGGACTACCGAGCACAGAGTGCGTTACAGGACAGCAGTATCGCAGTACTCGCGGCGTGCGCAAAGCGTGCAACATGCATTGAAGTTGTAATCTGTTCCTATGATACACGATACGTACGTGGTACTGCTGTATGATGCATGGTACCAGATATGATATGCGTTGGATAGTTCCTATAGGTACGATACGCACCAGACACGCACCTCCTATACCCTGGGTACTCTGTGGGAATGGGTATGTGTGTGTGTGTGTGTTCTTCACATTAAACCGTTTTTCTACTCGTCGACATCCAGCACACCCATTGTCCGTACTGATTCTTCACCCTAGAAAGATCAGCTCTGTGGTCACAAGCCACGACACAGAGATAATGCATCGTAATGCATTCGACAACGCAATGTCATGCCCTAGTACTGGGTACGACAGGCACAACATACATACGTCAGCAACAGAAATACATTGGAAGAGAGAAATACGAAATAAACAAAAACAAAAACAAAAACAAAAAACAAAAACAAAATAAGAAAACAAATAAAAACAAAGATAAAAATAAAACAAAAAATGAAACAAACAAAACGAAGGGGAAATCGAAGAAACAACCCAACCGGAGAGGAGAGCCAAAGCTCGGAAAAGAAACACAATAAAATGAAATAAAATAAATTAAAGTAAAACCAAAATAAGATAATCCGAACACGAGCCAAAAACCTGGACACGCAAGGAGGGAACAAAGGGGAAAAAAATACCCCAGAAAAAGACGAAAAGTGCTATGTACCTACTAGTCGGCCTGGTACCTTGCTACCCTGTCTGCCATCTCCTTCCTGCCTTCGTCCACCGCGGTCTCCCTTCTATTCCTCCTGTTGCCCCCATGCCCCCATTCCCTTGGACGGCTTTCCTTCTACTCCTCCTGTTTCCCCCCCTCCCCCCTTTGTGTTCTTCTCATTAAACCAAAATACCTTGTAAAAGAGAGAAACAACGAAAGAAACCAAGACAAAATAAATAAATAAAAAGGGGAGCCAAAGCACGGGAGATAGAAACATACCCCGAGCATGAGCCAAAATGGACATGCAAGGGGGAAAGAAAGGAAAAAAATACCCCGGAAAAAAGAAACAAGTAAAAGAAGGAAGACTGGGAGGGCCAAATAAAACAGGCTCGTCACCTACCCGCCATGCAAGACTCCCTTCATAAGGATAAGAAGGGGAAAGAAAAAAAAGAAGAAAAAGAAAAAAAAAAAATTCACGGAAAAATCAAAGTACCAAGACATCACATTCCGAGCAGCCGCAGCAGTTGGCGGTACGAGTGGCATAGATAGAAAGGTTCCACCTACTAGTCGGCCTGGTACCTTGCTACCCTGTCTGCGGTCTCCTTCCTACTTTCATCTACCGCGGTTTCCCTTCTACTCCTCCTGTCCCCCCCCCTGCCCCCATACCCTTGTGCGGTGTACATTAGAATGGTTAATACCAGGTACCTGGTAGTAAAGAAATACGGTTACCGCCTGATGTGACATGTAACATGTACTCTTTGACCGATGGTGTCTCAGATACCTGATACACTTCAACAAAACATCCACTCGTCGGACAGATTATGATCTGCCCGACCTATATATACAGATCTGTGGGTGGACAGATCGGTGGGTTAAGGCATACCAGGTATGCATATGCCACGCCTATCCTATAGATATCATTTGGAAACGCGTACAGATCACACAGACCGTACCAGATCAGGGTACAGCGTGCATAGAAATCCGGACACACTCATGGTACACGACCACGCCCTGTAGATCAGTGCTACGGAAATATGATCATTCAGATCCTTTAGATCAACCGCATTGGAATTGTACAGATGGTGCAGACCCGTGAAAACGCTCGGTGAAAATGATGTGCGCGTGATGTGCGTAGTGATACAATCTGCCCGGCGTGTGGGGATACAATGAGTATCCTCACATCGGACATATCACGACCTACACTCTGTAGATCATTTATGAATAGTTCCTATGTCGTCATGGCGTGTTACGCAGGGTTTGTGTACGAGTAGTGCATAGCCACCCCAGGAAACATGTACTAGATTGTTGAGACAATCCGGCTCTTACCCGGCAACATGATCTATAGGCCATGCAGATCATATACACCAGGGATCTGTCTGCCCTGAAATTCGTAGATAATCAATACGGTAGGGATCACATCTGTCCAAATGTGTGAAAGTATGAAAGGCATGTTTTTCTTGCTGGCGAGGCGAGCTCCCCCCACCGCACTATGCGTCCATGCGCCATGCAGTTCACGTGCAAGGTGAAGGTGAAGATTATTTAAATGTTCAGTGTTGTGCCACGTGCCTCCCTCCCAGCGGGACACAAAGCTTCCATTCAACTGCTCTTATATGCCAGTGAGTCGTATCGTAGTGTGTAGGAAGTGCCACTTCCGCGTTCACATGCGCGTGCCACCAAATCCGTCCTTACTGCTTGTTACTATGCTCAGGTTTCTGCGTGAGTATTGAGTTGTCCACGTTGCGTTTGCGCAAATTATTAAAAAAATAAAACTATACTTCAGCTGTGAGATCGACCAAGAAGGTTTGTGATCAACACTCAACTTTGCAAGCTGCGTGTGATACTTCGATCATGCGGTTCACGTGAAGGTGAAGGTGAAGATTATTTAAATGTTCAGTGTCAAGGCGCAGGTTCATTTGATCCACCATGTGCCGTGCCACGTGCCTCCCTCCCAGTGGGACACAAAGCTTCCATTCAACTGCCCTTATATGCCAGTGAGTCGTATCGTAGTGTGTAGGAAGTGCCACTTCGCGTTCACATGCGCGTGCCACCAAATCCGTCCTTACTGCTTGTTACTATGCTCAGGTTTCTTCGTGAGTAATGAGTTGTCCACGTTGCGTTTTGCGCAAATTATTAAAACAAAAAAACCATACGTACTTCAGCTGTGAGATCGACCAAGAAGGTTTGTGATCAACACTCAACTTTGCAAGTTGCGTGTGATACTTCGATCATGCGGTTCACGTGAAGGTGAAGGTGAAGATTATTTAAATGTTCAGTGTCAGGGCGCAGGTTCATTTGATCCACCATGTGCCGTGCCACGTGCCTCCCTCCCAGTGGGACACAAAGCTTCCATTCAACTGCCCTTATATGCCAGTGAGTCGTATCGTAGTGTGTAGGAAGTGCCACTTCGCGTTCACATGCGCGTGCCACCAAATCCGTCCTTACTGCTTGTTACTATGCTCAGGTTTCTTCGTGAGTAATGAGTTGTCCACGTTGCGTTTTGCGCAAATTATTAAAACAAAAAAACCATACGTACTTCAGCTGTGAGATCGACCAAGAAGGTTTGTGATCAACACTCAACTTTGCAAGCTGCGTGTGATACTTCGATCGCGCGTGTTACGGGGTGTGTAATTCCTTTCCGCTTTATTTCCTTTTCTTTCCTTTCCTTTCTCTTCTTTTCTTTTCTGTGTTTCTTTTCTCCAATTGACTTGCGTCTGACGTGCGTATGCGTAGTGATACGAAGGTACTATCAATACGTGAAATATTTTGTAAAAATAAAAATACACTCCAGCTGTGAGCAACTTGCTGTGAGATGGAACATTTCGTCGAAACTCATCTTTGCAAGCTGTGTGTGATACTCCGATCGCGCGTATGACGGGTTGTGTGTCCTCATTCAGGATATTCCTGGTAGGTCGGCGATTCCCCTTGCAACTACATTGTAGCTATCAGGGTCAACAGGGTGATGTTAGTCAGTCTGTGGGCGGAAACTGAATTATATACGTGGTTGTCTTTGCTGGGTGGCAAGCGGTACAGTCGGTTTTTCCAGGCGCGAGTAGTGAGACACATGCACCGGCCTGGACCTGGCACATCGTAGGCTGACTCCCGATTCCGCTTTTTATGTTTCTGGCGGAGGCATGAATTGCGTCAGCTGTGTTATATGCGTGCACCACCTTTTATTTGTTTGTTTTTTCCCTGGGGTATTCCTCAGCTCCAAAGTGACTGGAGCATGTCCTGTGACCACGGACTTGGTTATGCGAGTTAATGTGAGAACAACAACAACATCAACCCTCGTGAAGGACACAGGCCGGTGACTCCCCTGCTAATGCCAAGGTCAACAGGACTAAGACGTTCAACGTTGTTCTGCGCACGTAAACTATGACGCGCATTGAGGGGGACAAAACCAGACATGCGTGCAATTTATTAATCATGAAAAAATGAGTGTTACATACTACTGTGGTGCGAGTCAACTTTTGGAGTGGGACATATATTAGTAAGCTCCTATTCATTTATGCGACCTTTCCCCCCTATACCCGCCCCCCCCTCCCCTCACCGTTCATACTGCTATTAGTATGCTACTACAGGATATACCAGTACATAATAAACTGGTACAATCCACAGCTGTCAGATTTTGTCCCCCTCAAAAACGGGTTTTATATATATATATATATATCCTCCGGCCGATGGGGAAAAATAAAGCTTCAGCTCACCACACTTCCACGTATTTTCATACGCGTCGTGTGTCGATTTACAGTTTACACGCACAGATTGATGAACATCATCCTGGTACAAGCTACGCTGTAGTTCTGAGGGGAGTCGCCCTATATCATCCTTAATGAGGACACACCCAGTAATACGCGCGTTCGGTGTATCACACCGCTTGCAAAGACGAGTTTCGACGAAATCTTCGATCTCACAGCTGGAATGTATTTTTGTTTTTTACCAGTTATAATATTATTATCGAGATGTTGGAAGTGTCCGGGCTGCGATTACGTTTGCTGTGAAATACGTACCATAAAATAAGAAATACACTCCAGCTGTGAGAACGAAGATTTCATCGAAACTCATCTTTGCAAGCTGTGTGTAATACTCCGATCGCGCGTATTACTGTGTGTGTCTCCTCATTGAGGATATAGGTCGGCGACTCCCCTTGGAACTACAGTGTAACTTGTACCAGGGTCAACAGGGTGATGTTAACCAATATGTGCGCGGAAACTATAAAACCCGGTTTTGAGGGGGACAAAATCTGACGGCTGTGGAAGGAAATGCATAAGTTTATCAAGTACATCCTGTAAGTCGTATAACCGGCTAGGGGAGGGCGGAATTTTTAAGGGCGTGGGGGCCGTGGGTGGGGGGGTTGAAAGGGAGGGGGGGGGAGGGAGGAACTTAGTTTGTGCGCGGAAACTATAAACCTTTCAAGGGGACAATCAGACGGTTGTGGAAGGAATGCATCAGTTTATCATGTATATCCTTCAAGTCATACAACCGGTGAGGGGAGGAGCGAAGTTCTCGAAGGGGGGGAATGGGTGGGTGAAAACGAGGGGGGGGCCGGGGGGGGGGGAGGGGTCCAGCCGCTTTAGGCTGCATAACTGTATACCTGGTAGGAACTTACTACACGCGTGGTGCTAGGTCTAGGCGACGGTGCGGGTGGCGAGGATATATACCTGGTACGATGAACGACGTACCAGATCAGACGTCAGATACCAGATGTAGATGACCCACATCCATCGAGGCCTTGGCGCTCTGCAGCCCCTGCCCCTTACCCTCGACAACGCCTCTATTTCGTTTCAGCAGCAACACCTATTATATTCTACGACATTGCAGTTATCGTTTTCGTCTGTGGTGTATGCGCCGGCGCTGTCTACCGTTTTCACGAGGTATATGGGTAACTAATATTACGTGTGACGCCTCACAGCGAATCGGCGCGATTAGACTAACTCTGAAAACAGTACACTTACAACTCTCCGCTCTACCGCTCGCCACCCGGCCCCTAGCGACCGCACGCCCGTGCCACGCCCGCCCCACACACAATCCCTCGGTGGCCACGGCAACACAACGGCCGAAGAGTCCCAACTCCGCGAGCGGGGGCCATGAAAAGCCTCTCCAGGGGACGGCTGGCGCTCTCCCCCGGAAGGTGGAGAATCGTAAGAAAGTGCAAATCCCACCCAGCATCCAGCTCCTGGCGTCCTGGCGTAGTACGTACTGTGCTGGCGTTGTGGATTGGTCGGTACGTACTGCTCCACTGCTATTGTACTGCCGTGGTGGTGGGTTGGTCGGTGGGTGGTGGGTGCTTGGTGGGTGACGGCTCGCGCTCTCCCCCGGAAGGTGGAGAATCGTAAGAAAGCGCAAATCCCACCCAGCTCCTGGCGTACCACTAACCACAGGTGTACCCCTGTGGTGCGTACTGCCGTACTGCTGTGTGCTGCCGTGGTGGATTGGTCGGTACGTACTGCTCCACTGCTGTTGTACTGCTGTGATGGTGGCTTGGTCGGTGGGTGGTGGGTGGGTGGTGGGGGTGCACGTGGGTGGGTAGAACGTGTGGTATAGTACGTGGGTGTGTTTTTGTGCCTGTGGGAGATGGCCCTGTTGTTTCATTGTTTTATACGTATCATACCACACTGATTTCACTGCTGTACAAGTACTGCTTTCCATTGTGGGTGTGTTTTCGTGCCTGGCCCTGATATTTTGTTTTTTATACAAACAGCAGCAGCAATTTGTGTTTCTCCGCTATACCGGCCGGCGCTGGCATGCTTCATTTAGGAGTACCACTAGCTTTCCACCACGGAAGCAGATAAATAAGGTCTGACTTCCGGCGTGGGTTTTGCATTTTTCGCGCACTTAAGTGTCAGGGACTTGGTCTGACGGCTCTAATTGACGTCGTGTTTCTCCCTGCAGTTGTGGTAGGATTTTTCCTCGTAATAATAAACAAACGTAATTCGTCTCCCACCCTTCAGCGCTCTCGGCGCATGTCATGCCGTCCGAATCCCTCTCCGGATTCAGCCAAGGTCTGGCTACTACCTTTGCCATTTAGCCTTTCCTTACATATATTACTTCCCTTCTATTTCTCGCCTATCCACAACACCACAGACAACCAATTCTCCGTACTATACATAACCTCCTTATTTGCGTTTGGCTTCGTCTTTCCATCTATTTCCTCTGTGCAGTGCACCTACACCTACCTTCACATATGCCTGTGCGCAAAAACACTCTGGACAAAACCCACAATTTTTTTCAATGGCAAATGTTTGAAATGAATGTCGCACCTCAACCTCTCGGTACAGTCCATTACCTTCCCCTTCTCTTATTGATAGTCATGTCCTTTTTGCGCAACTATTATGGAGGGCGGGGCACCGATAGGCGACCCCGCCCGACCCTGAAGAATCGTAAAAAAGTGCAAATCCCACCCAGCTCCTCCTGGCATACCACTAATAGCTACGTACCACAGGTGTACCGCGGTGGTGAGTACTTTGCTGCCGTTGTGGATTGGTCCGTACGTGCTGCTCCACTGCTGTTGTACTGCCGTGGTGGTCGCTTGGTCGGTGGGGTGGTGGGTGGCTGGTGGGTGCTTGGTGGGTGACGGCTCGAACTCTTCCACGGAAGGTGTGAAATTGTAAGAAAGTGCAACTCCCACCCAGATCCTGGCGTATTACAGGTGTACCGCTGTGGTGCGTGCTGCCGTTCTGCTGTGCTGCCGTTGTGGATTAGTCGGTACGTACTTTTCGTCGCTAGGTAGCTGCTGATGTGTACACAAAACGTTGAAAACGCTGTGCTATGCTGAAGTTTCTCCTCTGTACTTGCATCCACCCAGGAAATCCTCACTGCTGCTGTGTGTCCTTGAACGATCTGAAGTGTCTTTTCTAAAGTTGCATCAATTGTTTGAGCAAATCTTCACTGCTGTCTATACTTGAACCATCCGGAGCAAGCTAAGCGTGTGCTGCTGACATGGAAGTTGTCATCGGTTTATTTACGTTATCTCAACGGATTATGCAACGCTCGCACGATCACAACACACCACACCCACCCCGTCTTTCAGCTTTTCCACGTCCCGAAAATATGAAGGGTGCTTCTTTCTCCTGCTATTTCTTTATTGAACCTCTCCAAAGTTTCCCCAGACCTTGCGTATGACGGCAGGAAAATCAAACACAATAAAGCTTGAGATAAGTGTTGCCGCTTGCAGTGACCATAAACGCTTTGTTTGTTGTATGTTTGCAGCAGTAGACTACAGAAGTGCCAATGCAGTGCCAGTCGTCACATGTAAATCGCTAGATTGGCGCAACCACTGAAAGTAATTTCTTCTTCGACCCTTGCGCGCTCTGAGAGCACGTCATCCTCAAGCAATGTTCAGGATTCCACTCACGGTTTCCTGCTGCTTTCGGCGTGTCATCCACTTCCTACTCAACATTTCCCAATGTCACCTATCCAATTTTCGCATGCACCCCAAACACATATACTCATGAACAGCCTTGGTAGGAGTCACCACCTTCACCCCGTCTCACACTCTTTTTACGCGACTTTCATGGAGGGCGGGGCCGCCTATCGGCCCCCCCGTCCGATCCTTGTAGATGATACAGGTAGGTTGTCAGGTAGAGGAACGGTTGAATATGGAAAACAACACGCGAAGCATCACCACATGAGCACACACGCACTCACACACACAGAACTCTTATCCTCTTCACACAGCATGTGCCAACTCACCAGGTTCAGCAGTATCAAATGTCAAAACATGACACCTGGGCACCTGAAACCGAGATTCGAAGTGCGGTTCACGACTTGCTTGCATGTTATGCACTATATTACCTCTGATATGTGCTGGCCCTCTGTGTGTTCTGGGCATCTGAATCGCGAGATTCGAAGTACGATGTGTAACTTGTTGTGTAGTCGTACATTGCCAGGTACCATATATTGCAAGCTGATCGTACGTCGTCGTATAATATTTGGTAGGCAACTGATTCGGAGGTTCGAAGTGCGATGTGCGGCTGGCATGCATGTCGTGTACTGTGTACGGCAGGGCCCCTTTACAGAGCCGGTTGAGTTGTGCCGGTTGCCCGCTATAGTGCTTGTAAACTCGTTTGGCACAAAGTGAACCAGGGAGTAGTGTGCGTATGCGGAGTAGTGCCGATTGCCGCTATAGTGCCGGTGTTTCTGACTGGCAAATACCGGTACTCTAAAGAGATCATTGCTGTATGTGTAAGTGCATACCAGGTACCCGATAGTACACAACTGCAAGACGAAACATAGACTAGACCAAATAAGTCCCTACTACTGCTGTGACTCTGGTTCTTCCGCGTTTACCAGGTAGTCTGCAATGACCCAACACAGACTCAAGATACGAAAGAGAGGCCGCTGTGGCTCTGGTTGCGCTGTACCTAGTACCTGGTACAGCAGTACACGCAAGTATCATGAGTGTATTCATGGGTAATAAACGGGGAACTTGGTCCAGGCTAGATTTCTTGTATGATGATGGGTGCGTTCTACATTCTATACTAACTTGGGCATCGCCGATTTTCTTATCTTGCTCTAAGTGAAATCCACACAGCAGCGCGCCTCTATTTTTTTCACTACCAGGTATCAGGTACTTTCTATTACAGTACGAGTTACAAAGCGGGCACATAATGATCATTCGGAGGTGGTGTGTGACCGACGCCGAAAAATGAGCGCCCTCTTTCACGAACTGGGATATGTTTCCCTCACCCCCGATATGTTTCCCTCCACACCCCCTCCCCCCCCTCTACCCCCCTCCCTCCCTCCCCGTCTGCCTTCCTCACACCCTCGCTGCATCCTCAAAACCAAACCCAAAATCCCAAAACACGCCCTCCGAAAAAAAAAGGCAAAAAGGCCGGCGACGACAAGCGGTTATCGAAAGAGTTGGAGCGCCACATGAAGGAGAAGGTCACTTCCACCTCCATCACCACCACCCCCTCCACCACCGCCACCACCGCCTTCACGTCCAACTCCACTTGCTCCACCTCTACATCGGCCTACGGGACGTCACCGAGCTTTGGAGCATCTCTTGCTGACGTAGGGGTGCGGCGAACCCTGGTAGACTTGATCTGCACGATGAACGCGTCGTTTCCCGACTATGACTTCAGCGGCGTGAGGCCAGACAACTTCGACAAGGAGGCTAGCGTAAGCCTCGTGCGAAATAAGGTGGGGAGAGGTCGGTGTGGGCGGGGGGGGGGGGGGGGGGTCGATGAGCGATTGGGTGGGTGGATGGTGGGTGATGATGATTGAGTAGGTGGGTTGGTGGATGAATTGTGGGTGGTGGGTAGGTGGATGGGTGGGTCAGTCGGTCAGTGCGTTAGCTGGTAAGCCGGTCGGTCGGTCCTTGCGTCCCTTCGTCCGTCTTGAAAAATCTTGCTCTTAATAATAGAATGCCCTAACGAGTTTAGGCCTGTTGCGTGCATATGTTTGTGGCTTGGGGTGTCTCTGTTCACTGGTGTGTACAAGGTCAACGCGGCTTTGGCGGAAATCTCTGTGATCCACAACAAGATTTTCCTCGAGAGCTTCTGGGCGGACTTGGATGAGGTCATGACACTCAAGGACTGCGAGGTGCGTTATTAACCCTTTGCCCGTTTGCAAATCCTATCATGACCCTCTTACAGTGCAGTACCCGATTTAAGAGCTCATCTGAACAGGCCAGTGCTACCGCTCTTATCTCCGTGCCGCTCATATCTCGGATTGGGCGTCGTAAAGTTGTAGTATAAGCGCCACAAGACGCAAGAGGCCAACCTGACCGCTCTAATGTCTGCCTCCTCTTGTTTTGGACGCGAATCGGGTAATCCGCTGTAATAGTACAATTATTTTGCACGTGTTTTGTCCCCATAACGAGGGTGCAGTGCTAAAAGGGTTCTGACCAATTTACCGTACTCTTCCGTGTAGCTACTATTGTATTTTGCTTTCTGGTTGCTCGCCCGGTCGCCTTCTGCGATAGTGTTTGTATGGATGCACCAGGCGTGCCGATAAGGTGCCTTATTTTTTGCGGCGTAAATCGTAACTTGTACCAAGTAATATGTTATCCGCACTCACGTTTGTGGGCAATCTATTCATCCTTGGAATTTGATCTAGATCACGTAACTGGAACACAACCTTGTCGAACGGGTGACCTGGCTATCACCCGCCAGTTTGTTTTACCCTGCTATTCGAGAACGATTTTAAAGTATTTTAAAACTATTTTTAACGCTGGATCAAGACGTATATCATACCTTCCTCGCGCACGCACGAGTGCATTCATACAAGCACATGCAAAACTCTCGCGGGTTTCCCTGTTGTCGTTTTTCCTGCGTTCTTGTATTGGGGGGGCGGGGGCGCAGTACGGGGCAGATATGTTATGCAAGAAGCATAACGGCAGTTTTTTTGCGTGTTTTTTGTTGGGGGAGTCGAGGCACGATGCGAGGCATGTATTTTGATTCGCTCCTCGTTCAGTGCTCCTTCCTGTGCTGTCTGCTGTTGTTGTATTTCAGGTTTACTCGTACTCGCCCGATATGGAAGGCGACCCGTTCACCGAGGGCTGCTTGTGGTCCTTCAACCACTTCTTCTTGAATAAGAGCCTCAAGAGGGTACTCTTCCTGCACTGCACCGCTAAAAGGTGAGTCTCTGCCAAACTCTCTGCACTCTGCATCAGTTTCATGCGGTTTGACGCAATCTTCTCTTATACAATCGGCCGTAATATACCGCAATATGGAGAATTTTTGGTTTGCCAGTGGTGCAACAGGGGTTGAGGGAAACACGTCCCTTCTACCCCCCCCCCCCGCCCCTCCGAGCGTTGAGATTATTCGTGCTGAACCCTTGATCCTCTCTTTGTTCGACATCTTGTTCGACACCCCTTCCCCCCCCCCCCCCCCCCCCCCCCCCTGCACAGCAAGCTGCACGTGATGTCGGACTCTATGGGGATGGGCTCGGACAGCGACGCGGACGACGAAAACGACGACCAAGATGGCTTCAACGACAACGACAACGAGCAAGACGCCGACGCCGATGCGGATGCGGATGCGGAGAACTACCCAGGATACATCATGGGGGGTGAGTGCTGGGGACGAGCCTCCGCCAGAGTTTATAACCATTTTGGGATGGGACCCATGTATAGCTAAAAAAAAAAAAACCTGAACGCGGCTCATAATATGTCCTTGAAGGTGCCATAGAAGCCCAGGACATGGGGCGAGCGTCTATTGAGACACATGCATCACGACAAAAGAAACAAGGATTGCCATATATATCAAGCATCTAACAGCCAGAACGATGAAGTTACGAGCAAATCATTTTTTTGGCAAAATATACTTGCGTCTGCAATGCAGAGCCCGTTTTGAGGTATTCATAGATCACGCCGGAGATCCACGCCGTCCAACCGAAAATCTCCGAAAATGCATACCAGGTAAAAACCATGTATTTGGTTATGTGCCTCCCGCGTGCGCATTCAACAGTAGTTGATGACAATTACAAATATCCACCCGCGCGACTTCCTTGCGAGAGGGTGCCCTTTTTTCGTTCATGTTGTGTCTCCCGAAAACATCCTACACTAATCCCAAGTAGTTTTGTTTGTCCTCATAAATGTGGGTGCAGCGCAACTCTAAAGGAACTATTCCTTTCACGACTGCACACCCATTTTTCAGGAAAACACTACGTGGAATTAAGCCGTGTGGGATATATTTTTCAGCGGCGTAGACATTAAGGGGGGGTGGGATAGAGAGTGAGATGAGTGGGATGGCTGTGTATGGCGTATGGCGTATGGCGTTCTGTTTTTTTTTTGCTCGGGGCTGGTTTATCAGCTGCGGACGTTGTTTTTTTTCGTTCGCAACACGCGCTTGTCCAATGAATATTTCCTTGCCCCCGCTCATCCGTCCATCGTTTTTTTTTCCGACTCTTTTTTTTCTGTTTTTGTGCTCCTGTTTTTTTCGTTTTTCTGTTTTTTCATGTTTCTCTTGTTTTTACTGTTTTGCTTATGTCGTTCTTTTATCGTGTTGCTAATGTCGCTTTCTTATTTGCCGTTTTTCTAGGAGTTGTTTCTTGTACTTCGAAGTATAGTGTTATTTTCTTTACAGTCTGATTATTGCGTGTGTTCGCTGTCTTTTTGTTACCTGTTTTGCCCGTTTTTCCTCGAGCAGACATGGACATGGAGCCGGCGGGAGGGGACGACGACTCAATGACCTAGTTGCTTTTGTTTGGCTCTCGTCGTATCCAGCATTTCAGTTTGTGTCTTGTTGCAACGAGAACGCCGGCCGCATCCCTTGGTACAACGGGGGAGGGGTCCCATAATACAGGAAACGGGAGGGTCCCGTTATATGGCGGGGGTGGGCAGCGGAGCGACACGCCCATGCGGCACAGGCGCTCCATAGGCGTTTTAGGGGCGGGGGGATAGCCGAGTTTTTTAGAGGCTTAATGGACTGGAGAATGGATGGCGCACCATAGGCGTTTCTAGGGGTGAGGAGGGTAGGGGCGGGCAGGAACAGGCGATGATTTTGAGAGCCTTTCAGTGAGCGGGAGATAAATTGTTGGGCGGAAGGAGAGGCCAAGTGTTTGTAAATTGTTGGCATAAATATAAGTTTTCAAGATATGTATACTCCTCTGCTGGCAAGGCGGTGGAGCAGGGCGGGGGGCATGGGACCGTGAAGGCTTTCTTTTCATCATATCTTGAGTGTTTCGACGAAAAAAACATGGCATGGCGTAGAATACCCCCCCCCCACCCCCCCCGCTCCCAAGTCGGATTAAGTTTCAACAGAAAGGCGGAGCCGACAGACAGACGGGTGGGGTTTTGTAGAGAAAGAGGTGCAACTCCGTATGTTTTGGTGTGAAAGCGTGGCCGAAAATCGGGGGGGGTGGTGGGTGTTGGATGGTGAGGACACCGCATGAACTTTTTCGACGTTGGTTGTCGTTTTTTTCTTGTAATAATGTGTCTTCTCTTTTTGACGGTATCATGTCAAGGTGCCACGTATTTAGCTGCCGAAGGTGTCATCTATTTGCTTTGGGGTCGGGGTTGGGATTGGGCTGCCAAGGTTCAGCAGCACCAGCAGGGGTTTGAGGTTGAAGTATGTGGACTTGACATGTGAGAAGGGGAGAGGAGAGTAGGGAGGGTGAGAGGGAGTTGGGGGGGTTACGTTGCTGCTGGGTGATTTTTCCACCCAGACAACGGCGAAAGAGATTCCACCCATTATGTTCTGTTTTTCTGTACAACGAGCGCTTCCTTTAGAACCTTCCGACGGAGGGGGTGGGGTGGGGTGGAGTGGGGTGGGGTGGGGTGGGGTGGGGTGGGGTGGGGTGGGGCGATGTAGTCAAACGAGGATTTTTTTTCTGCAATACGTGGTACGATAGTATATATTAGGATACGGGTACATAATTCAATAGTAGATGTTTTATCTTCTGTGGTAGAGGGAGATAGTGCGGCCGAGGCGTTTCTCTTGCGTTTTTCGTCCTCTTGCATTTCTCGTGTGTCGTTTTTTCTCGTGCTGTGGTTCGTGCACGTTTTGTGCGACGAAAAGAAGGGCGGGGGTGTAGGTATTTGTAGTAGGCAGGTAGACGCATACCAGGTAGTAGGTAACATAGGTACAGTAGATATACAGGTAGGTATATACAGCACATAGCTTCCTGTTGGGTGCTTGAGGCGACGGAAAGATAGACTACTACAATGCTATGATCGATGCAACATTTCGACACTACTGCTTGCTGTATCACCGCGTTGTTTCGGCAACCGAGTTGGCCTCTTTGGAACTTGAGAGGGAACAGTTGCACCTATTGAACATATCACTCGATCTAGATCATCCAGATCCCACATGTGACGTTGTGATTATGTGTTCTCTGCATTATCATTGATCCGCGTGGTGCAGATCCAATCGAGGAAACCTGTGCAAAACCATCATTCAGATCATCCGGCTCTCACCCGGCAACACGATCTATAGGCGGTATGGATTGTACTCGTACAGACCCGGGATCTGTCTGCCCTCAAAGGCATACATTCGCAAGTCGTGGGTAGGGGATAGGGATGATCTGATCTGACAGGTCCGGCGGGTGAAAAGTTGCCAACCAAAAGTGACGATTACAGCATCGACCACACGAACAATCTGAGCTGCTGCGGCAGGAGACGTGCCCGAACTGCAATGCAGGGAGGTGCAAGACACGCGTGCAGCGTGACGATACTCGCACTGCCGAAACCTCTTTTTAATATTAGGCGATTGATCATGTCGCTATTAGGCGATTGATTATGTCGCGCTCGTCGCATTGTCGCTCGGTATATGCGGCACATAGGTTTCGAGAAACGGTGAAATCCTCAACACTCGATACGTATTTTACGTGGAAGCTTGATGAGTCTATTTATGTCTTGCTTCACCTCGTGGCTAAAACACTATCAAAACCCACACCCACACGGCTAGCCAGCGAGACTACGAAGCCCAATGAATGAGCTGTAAAGGGGAAACGAAAGGATGTCCACCCGTAACGTAAGGTGGACAACAACGCCAGACATCCAAGCTACCCTCACACATCCCCAGCTAGGGGGAGAAGGGACCGTGTGGCGAAAATGCATCTCCTTGAAAGCGTCAGACACCGACGTTAAAGCCACATCCCCAGCGAACGGGGAGGGGGATACTCATTGTTGTTTGTTTGAGACATTTCACCAGTGATTGTTCATCCCTTCGAGACGAGGGATGGAGGGAGGGATGCATTCTGGAATCAAAAGCGAAATAATTCCTCCTAGCTACCCCCACATCCTCAGCGAAGGGGAGGTGGTGTACTCAGGTCATGCATGGCCGTAGTCGAGGTGGAGGGGGTGGGCTAAAACGCACCGTGGAGCAACAAGGAAAACACACATCAGGCAGTGTATGAAGAAAGCCACTGTTTCTTGTAGGGGGGGCAGAGGCGGCGTA
Organism: Undaria pinnatifida; assembly: GCA_012845835.1. Lineage (NCBI taxonomy): Eukaryota > Phaeophyceae > Laminariales > Alariaceae > Undaria > Undaria pinnatifida. Next base: position 5,628,029 of record JABAKD010000012.1, on the reverse strand, counting down.
TTATTTATTCCCATTTCAATTCCCTGTACAACGGCGCGAGCCCCCCCAAAAAACACGAATTAAGCAAGATAATAGCACCGTTGCAGCAGCAACGCAGGTAGGTATATATCTGGTGGTATCAGTATATACTCTACATACATCATACTATATTTTGATAGACTAACGCAGCAGCTGTAAGGTTCATTTATTTGTCAGTACTTACTTATTATCTTATCATACATGCCACATATTTTTCATGCACAACGACTCAATGAATCATGCAACGATTCAACGTGGTCAAGTTCAACCGGCGATAGAAGCGCTCATCACTCCGGCACGCCATAGGAATGGCGTGTTGTGTGTGCCGTATAGCGGGGATGGGGAGGCTAGCGCGAGCCCTGCTTTTGAGACCCAGAAAAGTAACATGTGTGTATGTGTATTAATACTGTAGTGTTATGATCCACAATTATTCCCTCCGCCACACTATCTATATTAATTAATACCTGTACAGGAAGTTAAAACCCCCAAGGGAAAATTGGAAATCGGTGAAAGAGGGCAATAATACGAAGGCATGTTGCTATGCGGGGACTACACGGAGTGACTTCATTTTAAACAGACGTAGAACTGGGACAACGGGTTTTTTCTTTTGCGATTTTTTGCACCCACAAGGGCCCCACTCCGGTACCCCCAAGCTCTCGTTTGGATCCGACTCGGCCTCCACCCCCCTGTGCACTCTGCGCGTCTGCTGCTGCTGCATTGCTTGCCCAAGTCGCCCTGTGCACCGAGGGCCGAGAACCTGCTGAGAAGACCACAGGTGCGCTCCGGCCACGGTCTTCTAACCCCTTGTACTCTTTCATGGTTGGTGACTTTGTCCGCTGCTTTTGTTCTCGTACATTCTACGAGTACGATCTCCCCCAGGCTTGTTTTGTGCGCAGCGCTCGCGAGAGGGACTGCTCGTAGAGCACGCAGAAGAGCGGCGGCAACCACACTTGCGAGCGCGGCAGCCGCGACGCGCAGCTCAGCGAGGGGAGTATAGCCATTCCTGAGTTTGGCCTGTTCGGTCGGGCCGTCTGTCTCAACCCGAAGCGTCCCAAAGTTTTATTTGCGGTCTGCGTCCTGCATGTCTCCTCTGCCTGTGTCGCCACTACGCTGCGTCGCAAACAAAAATAAATCACCCTCTTGGATCTTGCAGCAGCCCTGAGCCCACCCACGAGGGAGCCCCAAGATCCTCTTGCCCCATTACCCCCCTGACTCGTCCAGAGCAAGATTTGGCCGCAGGACATAAGGCTTGCCCACATGTGACCCGGGGGGGGTTGCCGCATGCCTGCTATCACCAGCAGCGTCTTGAGCAAAATCGTTGCACGCTGGGTTGCAAAACGCGTTTTTTCTTTGTGTGGGGGTTGAGGCATGAAACACGAGGATTGCTGTTGTGTAGCCGTAAGTATGACAACCTTTTTGTATTACTAAAATAATAATCAATTTTTACGGACGGCGTTGCTAGTGATTCACAGCAGTAGGAGGAGGTCTGCAGTCTAGGTAGGATATCGTGTAGACTCGCGGCAGCGACAAAGCTCTCCGCTCTCCAGCCTGGAGCTCTAGGCTCCAGAGTGATAGAATCCCACGTTGTAGTTTCGCAGCTCGTAACTCCTGAGCCCCACAGCTCTATTGCAGATATCAATACCTGGTAGTATATTTTTTTGTTTTTCTTTATAAAAAAACGCGTGTTTCCTTTGGGAAGATAATCGTTCATGAGCGATCGTCTACAAAGAAACATAGATGTACTTCCACGCGGCTTACAAGTTGAGTTTCAATCATTCAATCGGTCGTACTCACAGCTGAGACCAAGGCTACGGTAGGGGGGGTACCCCCATTTTCACTGGTGTGTTTGAGCCACTCGCACGAGTAGCTCTGTACCGTACGGATGAAGATAGTGTAGGAACTTGGTTTGCCGCAGCTTATATCACCTTTGCATTGCGGATTGATTTCGTCAATGTAAAACATAAAGAAAACGTAAGATTGCATAGGAACAAAGGGGTTACTCGCGCGAGTGACCCCTAGCCACTGAAATTAAAGGCATAAAAGGGGACCCCCCTACCGTAGCCTGGGTCCTGACGTTTTTCAATTTTTATAGAATAAATACAAACCTTAATTTAAGACTCAATTGATATCGATAGTATTTACTAAACGTTTATTATATTTAAGCTCAAACCGGTATCCCGATCCATCTGGTGATCTATTAACAGGATCTGGTGCCTACCAAGCAGCGGCAAAGCTCTCCGCTCTCCCGCCTCGCCGATCTGTAGGATGTAAAAGTAGGTGTAGATCCAGATGCCCGGGTCAGCCGTAGCTCGTAGCTCGCAAGCCCTACACCTTGGTCCGTGCTTATCCTGTTTAAAAAAAGGTTTTTTTTTTTGGCGTGTTGTAAAATCACAAGGAGGATTCACGAGTTAGTTATCGTATTCCAATGTATGTGGGCGGATTTAAGAAATTTATACTCCGGAGTATATCTGTAGACTAAACTAAACTCTCACTATATTTATGCCCATTTCGGTATCTCAATCCATCTGGCTACTATAAATACCTGGAATCTGGTGTGTACAAAGCAGCGTGACAACGGTCTCCACTCTTCTTCACGGCAGTTCAAAGGTTCATGGCCTCGCGCCGTTCTACAGTCTGTCCTGAGAAATAGAGTCTCACGTTGTAGCAGCAGCTCATAAGTCCTTTTTTTCCCAACTGTAAATTACAATGAATCTCTGAAGGCTGTTTTTCTTATTCGGATTTGGGATCGATATACACGGTAGAAGGCGAGGCGCGCACCTGGGCTCTCCTCCATCGCTCTTCACGAAGTCGCGCTGTGGTGGTGGTGATGTGAGCCGTGGTCACAATGCAGAATACGTGTGTGCAGTAGTAGCAGTACAAGGCAGCATCACACTATGACATCGCTGGGGAACCCTGTGCCCTCGACGCTGCCAAAATGTTTTTTTACGATAGTGTAGTCAATTTTAAAAGCTCGGAACCTGTTGTTCCCCTTTTTTACGAGCAGAGAGGTCTGAGCATAACCAGCGCAACGAGCAAAACCAAGCGGCCCGTGTATCACGCAGCTTGCAAAGATGAGGATCGACCCTAAGTTTATCGAACCCACAGCTGACGTGTTTGGAAGAATTGAAAAAAACTAACACATGCGAGTGAAAACGGAAAAAGGACATATCTGGTACCTGGTATTAATTATACACATACGAAAAGCGGTTCCAGCGAAAAGTGTTCATGTGCTTCTTATTTACTGTCCTGTATTGTACTCCTTCTTGCCTATCTTCGTCGCAGTTACAATCGCGCAGGCAGGAGAGCGAAAGAGGAAAACCAAGAGTACACCATCAATCTACACCATGATCGGCAAGAAGATGCTTGCGCTTTTTCTCGCGGGCGTCCCCGCTGCTCTTGTGTTGATGGCGCCGGACATTCACGACTTCGTTGCCAGAAAAATATGGACCCATGCGGACAAGCGGTGGTCGACGAAAGACTTGGCCCACATGAGCAAGACGAAGACGATGGCGGTCGCCGTTACCGAGTTTACCAGCGCCGCCCAACAGTCGGGAGCTGAGAAGACGCTTAAGTTTAACGAGTGAGTGACTAGAGTTTATGTATTATATAATACTGCAGCAAGCTGCCGTTTTGGTTACCGTAGTAGTAGGAGGAGTGGTAGGTAATAGTAGCGGTAGTAGTGGCACTCCGTATGTATAGTATTAGTAGTACTCTATGCCTAACTTTATACAAATGTTTGAAGGACGTCAGCCGTGAGTTCGACGAATCTCGGATCAATAGTCATATTTGCAAGCGCTGCGTTGTTGGTCCTTGTAATATACTATGTGAGTGAGTTTCTTCTTTATTGGAGGGATCCTATTCTTTTGTTTAATATATATGTATCTCTTTCTTATAATTAGCGATGTCAGAAAATAATGGTATCTACATGATTGTACCTACAATAACAAATTACGAAGCATTTAACACGTTGCTTAATACACCTAAGAACTAGGTTGTATACTAAATGTAACATCAAACCTTCTAGAATAATAAACATTACCAGGCAGGTGATAAAAAGGGGTGTCTTCATGCTGCAAGCGTCAGATTCGTCCCCTTTAAGGGTTTATAGTTTCCGCGCACATATTGAAATCCCCCCCCCCACCAATCCCCCTTGTTTAAACGCCCCACCTGAAATCAAAATCTACCAGAGTAGTAAACACTACCAGCCAGCTGATATCATCTCATTACCCATCTAGCCATCCATGCCGTAGCTCCAACTCATCTCCGCCCTCCCCCCCCCCCCCCCCTTTTGTTCCCCACCCAGTTCGTTCAAACGCCCCACTTACAATCGAAATCGGTCAGAATAATAAACGCTTCTAAGCAATTGATATCACGTCAATATCTTTCTAGCCATCCATGACGTAGCTTTCATTCATCCCCCCTCCCCGCCTCCAACGCCCCCTTCTTCCCCACACCCCGCACGATCGCCTAGACCCAGCACCGCACGTATAGCAAGCCCCTACATATTAGAAAAATTAAAATACACTCCAGCTGTGAGATCGAAAAATTTGTCGAAACTCATATTTGCAAGCTGTGTGTGATACTCCAATCCTACATAAGATTAATACGTGCGATGGGAGGATCACACACAATGTTGCGAAGATCAGTGTCGACCAAATCCTAGATCTCATAGCTGGAGTGTATTTAATATTATATGTGACCTAAACCTCTTGAAAACCCTTTTTGTGTTTCCCCCTTTTTTTGTTTTCCTCGCTCTCTCTTGCTTAAACGCCCCACCTAATATCGAAATCCGCCAGAGTAAAAAACACTTCCACGCCCTGGATATCGCCTCATTATCTTGTTAGAGCCGTCCATGCCGCTGCTGCAATTCTCACCCCCCCCACGCCCCCAACGCTCCCTCCCTCCCCACCACCCGCACCATCGCCTAGACCCAGAACCACGCGTATAGCAAACCCCTACATCTATGCGACCTAAAGCCCTTCCCCCCCCCGCCCCCCGCCCCCCCCCGCCACATTCCCCCCCCTCCCCCACAAGAAGGATTTATAGTTTCCACGCACAAATTGAGCTTCCCCACCCGTCCCCTCCCCCCCCTCCCCCCCTCCCGCCCCCCTTTTGATCAAAATCAGGCCCCCACGTCCTTAAAAACTCCGCCCTCCCCTCACCGGTTATTCGACTTACAGGATTCACTTGATAAACTGATGCATTTCCTTCCACAGCTGTCAGATTTTGTCCCCCTCAGAAACGGGTTTTATAGTTTCCGCGCACAGACTGCCTAACATCACCCTGTTGACCCTGATAGCTACACTGTAGTTGTGAGGGGAGTCGCCGACCTATATCCTTAATGAGGACACACAACTCGTAATACGCGCAATCGAAGAATCACACAGCTTGCAAAGATGAGTTTCGACGAAATCTTTGATCTCACAGCTGGAGTGTATTTTTATTTTTTATAATATAGCGTAGATGCCTTTCCGATGTAAATCGAATATCCTCCCATAAAGCAGCAGTAGTAGTGCCTAATATGAAGTCGAATGATCGCACCATAATGTTTTATCTGGTATTTGTTTTCTTTTTTTGCAAATATATGTACATGTTTTGCTTTTTCTCCACTATAATGGTTGGTGTTGGTATTTGTACTTTAGGTGGGGAATTTTGAGCTAGATCTAACATCATATCTATTTCATAAATTTATTATTGTAGTTTCCACTATAAAACTGCTCTATCATGTGTATGGTAGGTGGTTTATTTTGTTTTTTCTCCGCTTTAATATCGGAAGGAGTACGAATACAGAGTATCACTAGTTATCTAATAATATGTTAATATTAACACGGCATTCAAGAATAAAAGTCGGCTACTCCGCCCCCCCCCCCCAAAAAAAAAAACTCTGTGGGGACACGAACCCACGGTTCCAAATTGATATGCTGTCACTCTAACATTTTATAGAAATATTTTCAAGCTGCTTGTTGGTACTTGTAATATTCTCAGTATATACTTCTTATTGTAGCAATAATAGTAGTTTGATAACTCGAGGCATCTACCACCGCTGCTGCTAATGCTAACGCTTCTTCTGCTGCCCTCCCTGACCACTGATGATGCTGCATGCTTGAGCGGTGTTAAAAGTGTGTAGTGCAGGCGTTCTACCGGTCTTTCGAATGCTGTACGTATCATACAGTGCGTGCTTTACTATTAAAAAATAGTGCATCGGTTATCTTTATGAGAGTTCCTAACTTCTACGCGACGCCAAAAAAAGGGATCCCTTTCGAGATGACTGATGCCGCTTGTCCTTTCGTTAAACACCCGTTGAATTCGACAGCCGACCAACAGCACGCTACCCCCGACACACGCAAGTTGACGACAGTTACAGGTTGTCGCTAATATATTCTATTAGAAGTGGCAGCTACAGGACAGGACACCTGCTATGAAACGCAGATGCTCTCCCAGGCTGGTTTTCTTATTACAGAGAAGGTGCGTTCTGCACTATTAATAACTGCGGTAAAACGGCTTTCGGATGTACGATTTTCCCGTATATATAGACTAAGCATGTTTTTCTTATTGCCATGTTTCCTACTATACCCTGCTGTATGTAGTAGGTGTCCTGTACACTGTATGCCAGGCACTCAATTCGTATTATTGATAGTTTCAAATCCGCGTCCCGTCCTTCATGCGCCGCACTCGCTCGCCGCGCAGAATCAAACAGCTTATCGACGCCACGACTGCGTCGGAGATCCGCAATGCCATCTTCGTGGCGACTACGGATGGCAACAGGAAGACTGCGAAGACCATGGACAACAAGATCGCCAATTTCGCGGGGACTGTCAACCCCTCCGCCACCTGTGCAACGGCCGACACCGCTGGCGGGCATGGCCTCGACGCGTGCATCAGCCAATGCAAGAACAACAACAGCATTTTCCCTGCATGGGGCCACCGAAAGGCAGCGTGTCATATGTTGTGCGCGCTGGCTACGGCGCCGTGTTCGACAGAGTGAGTACGAAACAGTAAATCGCGGAAAATGCCCGAAGCGCCGTCATGAGCTACCAGGTATCTATTACGCGCGATATATCTACCAGTGTTGTCCTGGTAGTTTTTTCGCAGACCGATCGCACCGTATGCTGCCCTATCTGTTTTTTACTTCCAGTCGGTGTTGTTCTGGTAGCTCAATCGCAGACCTTTTGCGCCTATAGAATGATGGTATGTTTTTTAGCTCCGCTGCATGCATATCCCACTCAACGTAACCCTTTTTCTTATCATTTTCGGCGGTTTTACTGTTGACTTACTCGGTTATGCACGGCGCCGTAGCCAGCGTGCACATCATGTGGCACGCTGCCTTTCGCTGGCTCCATAGAGGGAATATTTGGTTGCCCTTGCATCGGTTAACGCGCGCGTCTAGGCCGTGGCCGCCAGCGGTGTCCGCCGTGGCACAGGTCGCGGGGAATGTCCACCCCGCCGCCACCTGTGCCGCGGCGGACACTGCTGGCAGCCACGGCATAGACGCATGAGTTAATCGATGCAAGGGCAACCGTGTACTCCCTCTATGGAGCCGGCGAAAGGTAGCGTGCTACATGGTGTTCGCGTTGGCTACGGCGCCGTGCACAATCGAGTGAGTAAACAGTGAAATAAAGCGCCGAAAATGACCGAAGCGCCGCCGTGAGCTACCAGGTATCTATCACGCGCGATATAACTACCAGTGTTGTTCTGGTAGTTTGTTCGCAGACCGATCGCACCATATATTACCATGTCTATTTGTTGATTCCAGTCGGTGCTGTTCTGGTAGCTCAATCGCAGGTTTGTCGCGCTCATAGAATGAGTGGTAGGGCTGTGAGTTGGCTGGAGTTCTCACCTAGTTAGTAGTTGGCTGGCGAATCAGGTAACTAGTCGACTAAAGTCAGGCAAGAGAAACGAGCCAAAAAATCCCCCCCGGCCGAGGGGGGCCCGCTGAAGGCGCCCCCGGACGCTGAGGTGCCACCGGAGGGCCCGCCGGAGGCAACAACGACGCCATTTTGCGTCATTTTGTATGCAAAAAATATGACAAAACGGCCTAGTTTAGCACTGGTTTATATATAAGAAACGGGTGAATTGAAAAAATCGTCGTATTGATCTGTAAAGGCATACCTGTTAGATCGATACGCCAGAAACATAGATACGCCGACCCGGTTTGGGGATCCCTCATTGTCGTCGTACCTGTACATACTCGTACGGCAGGTAATAACATAATCCCTGTGGTTGTCCTCACATTACGTCAGCGCCAAAATCGAGTCTGTGGTCATTGAAGGAGCTGGCTCCAATACCTTTGGAGTGGAAAAATATCTCAGGAAACAATCAGACAAAACTAATACCAGGTACACACAAGGAAATAAAACTGTTCGAAAATCAAGATCAGATATCAGCGTGCTATACGTACCATATACATCTACTCGTATATTGTTATAAAAAATAAAAATACACTCCAGCTGTGAGATCGAAGATTTCGTCGAAACTCATCCTTGCAAGCTGTGTGTGGTACTCCGATCGCGCGTATTACTGAGGGTATGTCCTCATTAAGGACATAGGTCGGCGACTCCCCTTAGAACTACAGTGTAGCTTGTTCCAGGGTCAACAGGGTGATGTCAATCAATCTGTGCGCGGAAACACTAAAATCTGTTTTTGATGAGGTCAAAATCTGACGGCTGTAGAAGGAATGCATCATCAGTTTATCATGTATATCCTGTAAGTCGTATGACCGGCGAGGGGAGGGCGGAGTTTTTACGGGTGGGGTTAAAAAGGAGGGCGGGGTACTCAGTTTGTGCATGACTGTGGTCGTATGACCATAGATTCTCGCATCCCTACTATGCCGGGACGGATCACGTCGGTTTTTTACCAACCAGGCAGGAGGGGGGGGCGGGGGGCGATCAATCTGTTCGCGGATACTATTTGAAAAATGAAAAAGCACTTCCGCTGTGAGATCGACCAACATTTTTTTAATCACAACTCAGATTTGCAAGCTGCGTGTGATACTTCGATCGCGCGTGTTACGGGGTGTGTATACCCTCGTAAACGATACAGGTCGGTCACTCTCCTGCTAATGCCAGGGTTAAGAGGACCAAGACGTTCAGCGTTGTTCTGCGCACGGAAATTGTATAACCCGTATTGAGAGGGACAAAATCAGACATCTGTGGAACCCAGTATGCATAAAACAATAGTAGTCATAGTGTGAGCTAACTTTTGGAGTGGGCTACTTGGGTCTACCGGGTTTGCACGCAAGTTCCTGTATACTCCTTGTATATGTGGCAGGCCAGTGGAGGTTCAGTCGAGGCCTGATGCTCGGTTTGTTAGTGCTGTGTCGAGTCATGAAGGAACGTGCGGTGGACGTCGATCGCTACTGTTCCGAAGTGATCTCTTTTCTGCTCTTGATGTAATGAAAACGCACACTCACACACCTGTATTGGTCCGGATATTATGAGTTGTACGAGTTGCAACAGAACCCGAGGGGAACGCAGAGTCCTATCAAGAGAAAAATATAACGGAACACATTGAAAAGAGAAATTAGAAACTACGCAAGTTCAGTAGAAAAAAGAGAAAGATCGGTAAAACAGAAAACAATACTCAAGAGAGAACTCAAGAAAACAATACCAGGTACACAAATGCGCATCCTTGCAAAACAGTGAACGATGCGCCAAGAGCCACCTCTCTGAGTTTGGGCTCCTGTCGCAGGCAAATGCGCGCTTCGTACGAAACAGGCCTTCCTACAACTAAGGAAACCTAAACACACAATAGTTGGGTAGTTGGCACCGCCGCAACTAACTTCAATACCCAGCCAGCTAATAACTAGCTGGCAACTTATAGTCAGCCAACTCGCAGCCCTCATGAACGGCATGTTTTTCAGCTCCGCCGCATACATATCCCACTCAACGCAACCCTTGTTCTGATCATTTTCCGCGGTTTTACTGTTTACTCACTGGGTAGTGCACAGCGCCGTAGCCAGCGTGCATATCATGTAGCGCGCTGCCTTTCGCTGGCTCCATAGAGGGAATATACGGTTGCCCTTGCAGCCGGATGTTCCCCCTATGGAGCCATCAAAATGCAGCGTGCCACATGATGTGTATGCTGGCTACGGCGCCGTGCACAATCGAGTGAGAAACAGAAAAACCAACGAAAATGGCCAAAGCACCGTTGTTAGCTACCAGGTAACTATCACGCGCGATATAACTACCGGTGTTGTTCTGGTAATTCGTTAACAGACCGGTCGCACCGTATATTACCATGTCTATTTTCTACTTCCAGTCAGTGCTGTTCTGGTAGCTTAATCGCAGACCTGTCGCGCTTATAGAGTGATGGTAGGTTTTATGGCCGCGCTGCATACGTATCCCACTCAACGTAGCCCCTATTCTTATCGCCCCCCCCCTCCCGCTCCTCCGTTGATGTCGCTGTAACGACAATATCGTCGATACAACTATAATATCTAGCTTGCCGACATTGGCGATGGAGAAGGGCTGGACGGTCATCGACAACACATGCGTGGCGATCTCGGTGAATTTGAAGACGATTGTGGCCTACATGGTCCTCGTGATGACGGCGTTCTCCCTGTACGTCAGGATCGAGTCCCACGCCATCAAGGAATACACCCTCGAGGTCAACAAGAAGCTGGAGGCGGAGCGGCGCGCACTGGCCAAGCTGAAGGGCAGCCTCCTCCTCGAGGTACACGCGAATCTGGTCAGGCGGAGGGGCTTCTGTACCTGGCACGACAACGCCGCCTGGGCGACGTACCGGTTGGCGCAGAAGAGGGCGGGTTTGCGGGCCCTGGAGGGAATCGTCTCTCGCCGAGGGGAGAGAATACTGGCGGCGCGTTTCGAGGTGTTGAAGGTAGAGACTGCGGCGATGGGCATCGACGAGATCGACTAGGCATCGACAGTGTGGCTCCGAGGACGACAAGGACACAGGCCCAGCCAAGAGCGAGACCACCGAAGATGAATACGTGGTGGATGGTGGTGGATGAGTGTTCAGTCGTTTACGGGAAAGGAGGAGGGGTGGGGACGCTGTAGGTTTGTACTCTGTTGGCTAAAAGCCTTTACCAGTTGAGCTATTTTTTGCGCGCGACTGAAGTAGCCCAACAGGTAGAGGCTGTAAACTAACAAACTTGGTGAGAACTCAAGCAAGAGTGGCATTACGGGACGGCATAGGGGTGGCGAGTGGCACGGGACAATGCGGTCGGTTTGCGAGCATACGACGATACCAGACACGTAATTTCCTTGCTGCCTGTGCATATCATATCATAGAGTGCATCTGCCCCAGTCGTGCCATCCTTGTCTTTTGTCACGGAATACAGTCTCCATAACAGTAGATGCCGCTGCGCCGTCTTCAACGGGGGATTTCTTGCCGCTGGCGGGGTTTGATGTGTAGGTGCGGTCGGCCTGCCCGCAGAAAACAACCTCTCCAGTGCTCGAGTTTTGTTTTTGGGTGGTCGCCTTTACGTTCGAGCTCAACCAGTGGGGGGGTTACCCTCAACGGCCTCCTGGAAAGCCACGGTTACAGGTGTCCTCTCCCGTCTATCCCGCGCCCCGGTACTTGCCTTGATTTTTTTTCGTGCATAGAGTTCAGTTTTGTTTTCGTTTTTTTTTTGTCGCTTTTGCTCTCGAGCTCAAGCGTTGGGGGGTTTTACCCTCAACAGCTGCCTGGATAAGCCGTGGTCACAGGAGTGTCGGCCCCCCACTCCGGTACTTGTCTTCTTAATTGTTTTTCGCGCATAGGGCTCAGCACTGCATTGTGTTTTTTAGTTTAGGATAATCTTTTTTTACTTTTCGGCTCAACCAGTGGGAGGCTTAGCCTCAACGAGTGTCCTGGACAGCGTTGGTTACACGAAATTCCCCCCCCCTAGGTGCTTGAGCTCATTTTGGTTTGCCTTCAAGCCCAAGCGTTGGAAGGTTATCCGCAACGGTCTCCTGGACAGCCATGTTTACACGTATCTCACCCCACTACCACCCCCCCCCCCCCGGCACTTGACTTCATTTTTTTTCGTGCATACAGGGTTCAGTTTTTTTTTGTTCTTCACTGTCGCTTTCGCTTTTGAGGTCAAGCGTTGGAATATTTTACCCTCAACGGCGTTCTGGACAAGTCGTGGTCACAGGTGTCTTTTCCAGCCCCCCCCCCCCCCCCCCTCCGGGTACGTGCCTTTCTCTTTTTTTCGTGCATATCGTTCAGTGTGTTTATGTTCGCTTTTGCTGCAAGCTCAAACGGAATTTTTTATCCTCAACGGCCTCCTGGACAAGCCGTGGCCGCAGGCGTCTTCCCTTCCCCCCCTCTGGTACTTGCCTTGATTAGTTTTCGCGCATAGGGTGTTTGGCACATTCCATCCGCTCCTCCATTTTCATTGATTCAGAATTCCCTCTGGTCGTCGATTTTCGTCGTTTTTTTCCAACTCGAGCGCTTTCGCACTTTTGGCGACGGAACAATAGTGCGCGGCGGCCTGAAAAGAAAAACACGGGTACAACACTCGGTAAAAGCATGTGATCACTTTAGCAAAACACGGGAATACAACATTTTGTTTGGTCTCCCGTACAAGCCGTGGCCACAGGTGTCTTCCCTCCTCTCCCCCCGGCACTTGGCTGTCATTATTATCACACATATCATAGGCGTTTCAGCAGTCCTTCTGCCCGTTAGATTTGATCGATATTCTCCAACTCGCACTTTCGCACGTCCGCGACGGATTAAAATTGGACAGCTGCCAAAAACAGGCATATACCTCGTCATTTTGGACCCAACAGACGTAAACACACGCGCCACGAGCACTTCGGCTGGCCAAATACACGTACATACCTGATTCTGTCCGACAATCGCCAGTTGCACGTGCGTTTTTGTCATTATATTATGTTTGGGTTTGAACTGTTTTTTTCTTTTCAACCAATCAGAAGCCATGCAGTCCTGCCCATCAGGATCTTGACAAGGCCCGCGATGGCCCGTACGTGGTAGATAAATTGGGTGGTCGTTTAGGAATTTGGAAATAGTTCCACCCGAGGGTGGTAACACCCTGTAGGAGCCCAATGCTGTATTTAGTCAGTTCCTAGGGTCCGCTAGTATTGTGTGTGTTTTTTCTTTCCTTTCCTTGCTTCCTCTTCTTGTCTTTTTCTTTTCCTTTCCCGGTCGCTTTACGTGTTCTCTTTTCTTTTCGATTCTGTTTTTTATTTTCTTTTTTTTCCAATTGATTTGAGTCTGACGTGCGTAGCGTAGTGATAGGTGCCACGTGTAATGAAAACATACACACACATACGTGGTAGTATTTTCTGGGTGGTTCGAGCGGTGTATTCGGGCTTTTTGAAGCGCGAGTAGTGCGACGTATGTGTACCAGTAGTATGAACCTGGACGTCGTAGGCTGGCTCCCGATTTCATTTTTATATTTTCCTGGCGGAGGCATTAGTTGCGTCAGCTATGATATATGCGTGTACCAGTTTTGGTTTCGTTTGTGTGTTGTTCCCTGGGGTATTCCTCCACTCCAGGGTGACTGGTGCCTGTCTTGTGACCACGGACTTGTTTATGCGAGTTAATGTGAGAACAACAACAACTATGTCGGGCTGTAAAAAACATTGGGCTAATACGCAGTCAGCGTCTGATCATATAGCTCGGTGGTCATGGTGTGTACCAGGTATCTATTAATAGGAGGGTCAAACGTATTGCATACTTTGCGTGCAGCATTCATTCCTGGCCCGGAGATACCAATATACCACACAAAAACAGTAACAGTTTCCCTGTGCGTACGAGGCACCAGACTGGGGGTAATGATGCACACCGTGTTTGATACGGATTTCTCCACCGAACGGCATTTTGGGGGGCATTCATTGATCGCCACCATTTCCTTGTAAGCTGTCTCTGGTTTTCTGGCTGGGGTATGCCCTGCTTATCGCACCCTGTGTACGTTTGGCGTTGATGTCCATTGGTAGAGAAATAACAGTTTAAGATGAAAAAGACACTTATACTACCCGTTAAAACATCAAAATAACCAAACACCCTCTATTTATTTTGTGGGTTTCCTTAAATTTGTCTCTCTTCTTTTACGTGTGTTCTGGTAAGATTGCTCATTCATGAGTGATGGACGTTGATGCTGAAGCTACCGTACACACTATCGGACAGCAAAATCAATTAAAAAAATGTACGCCTTAAGTGCTTGTTGTTCCGCTTTTTGCAATACATCACCCCCATTTCTTTCGTCGACCATTAATAAGAAAAACTCTATAGGGCAAGCATGATTACCAAATATGATGCATCTTCGTACCAGTATTAAATAGAATCAACAAGCAGTGTGGCGAGGCACATATCATTTGAGATCAACGCGACCGGGGGGCTCTTGAGAGCCGATTTGTTATCGGCGAAACAGCGAATAGGGACTATCTCGTTAAGTGTGTGTGTTTTCCGCGCGGTCACGGGAGCGGGACGGGCTGGTTGATGCCGACACGCAATACATCGAATGTCCATACCTGGGCTACTCTAACTTATCAGTAGTATTTTTGCAATCTAGCATCGTACAGCATGTGCTTCAACATCTCGATCACTCATAAAGCTTTCCCAAAAAGCTTCTACGTACTCGAAATTGGAGTGAGAAAGGCAAGCTTCCTCTACACGGGCAATTCTCCACCAAATGTCCAACCCTCAAATCGTGCAAAAATCACCGATATCACCGTACTCATTCGTGAAACTGGTCGATAAAGAACACAGTCAACAGCAGTTTTACGCCTTACCTCCAAACCGCACGGCCCACGGCAAGAAAATTCGCGTCGAAACGCTTCAAGTTGGCCTATTAGCTGGTGAGTACGGGAAACGCACACAAAAACGCTCAAAAACAGTTTTTTTCTATGGACCATAGGAGGTCATTTGACGATTATTCCTATTGGATGTTGCGAGGAAGCCTCCGATGGTTATCCTGCCCCTCCCGTCTATCCCCCCCCACTGTTTCCCCACCTAAATGTCCATCGGTGGCGTCACCAGCGACCATTCCGATATGGGTTTAATAACCTAACACGCAGCGGGTGGTCTCGTACTGCCACCGCAAACGTAAAGAGAAACACCGAACTGATCGACGACGCCTTGATTGGTTGCTCTACATCCCGAAATTACCACAGTACAGCAAGATTACAGCTACCATTAGCTGAAGGCGCAGTCTCACCCCCCACGATAAAAAGGCATGAAAATTATCGACGGGATAATGAGCCACCACCACGTGAGAACGATTGTTGGCAGACAACTCGCCGTCACGACGTGGCGCACCTACCTGCTTATTTTCTGCTCTTATGCTCTTTTATCGCCATGTTTGCTTCCTTCTCGCAAATTCAGCATCCGAAAACGGTTAAGCCACGCTTGTGTTCAAGCGACAGGCCCAGCGACAAAGGCGCAGGCCGACTCCCTACGACAAAGCGACATGAAACCTCTCCACACCAAAAGAGAACTCAGCTACCACCTTCACGTGACAACGAGTGCTGGCAAACAACTCGCTGTCACGTCGTGGCGCACCAACTTCTTCTCTGGTTTCAACTATTTCAACGCTGGCTTTCTTCCCTTCGTCTTGCACACTGAGCATCCGGAGGCGGGTGAACACACGGCGGCGCTTGTACCCAAGCGTCGCGCTTAGACACAGGTGGACAAAGCGACATGAAACCTCTCCACACCAAAAGCGAACTCAGCTATCACCATTACGTGACAACAAGTGCTGGCAAACAACACGCTGCCACGTCGTGGCACACCAACTTCTTCTCTGGTCTCAACTATTTAGACGCTGGCCTTCTTCCCCTCGTCTTGCACACTGAGCATCCGGAGGCGGGTGAACACACGCGGCGGCGCTTGTACTCAAGCGTCACGCTCAGCCACAGGTGGACAAAGCAACATGATCCTCTCCACACCAAAAGCGAACTCAGCTACCATCATCACGTGACAACAAGTGCTGGCAAACAACTCGCGCTGCATCGTGGCACACCAACTTCTCTGGTCTCAACTATTTCAACGCCGGATTTCTTCCATTCGTTTTGCCCATTGAGCATCCCGAAGCAGTTGAACACATGGAGTTTGTGTCCAAGCGCCACCCCCGGCAACGAGTGGACAAAGCGGCATGAAACTTCTCGACACCAAAAGCGACACCAGCTACCACCATCACGCGACAACGAGTACTGGCAAACGACTCGCTGTCACGTCGTGGCACACCAACTTTTTCTCTGGTCTCAGTTATTTCCACGCCGAGTTTCCTCCCCTTGTGTTGCACATTGAGCATCCCGAAGCGGCCTTCAACATAGCGCCCGTTCCCAAGGCTCACTGAACGACGGCTCCTTGACTAGTTGGTCTACATTCCGAAACTACCGCAGTACAGCAAGATTGCAGCTACGCGTAGATAAATGCAAAGCCTTACCCCCGACGACAAAGCGACATGAAACTTCTCGACACCAAAAGCGACACCAGCTACTACCATCACGTGACAGCGAGTGCTGGCAAACAACTCGTTGTCGCGTCGTGGCACACCAACTTCTCTGGTCTCAACTATTTTCACGCCGGATTTCTTCCATTCGTCTTGCACATTGAGCATCCCGAAGCAGTTGAACACACGGAGTTTGTGTCCAAGCGCCACGCCCAGCCACGGGTGGACAAAGCAACATGAAACCTCTCCACACCAAAAGTGAAATCAGCAGCTACCACAATCACGCGACAACGAGTGCTGGCAAACAACTCGCTGTCACGTCGTGGCACACCAACTTCTCTTCTCTGGTCTCAATTATTTCCACGCCGGATTTCTTCCCCTCGTATTGCACATTGAGCATCCCGAAGCAGTTGAACACACGGAGATTGTGTCCAACCGCCACGCCCAGCCACGATTGAACAAAGCGGCATGAAATTTTTCGACACCAAAAGCGAAATCAGCTACCACCATCGCGACAACGCGTGCTGGCAAACAACTCGCTGTCACGTCGTGGCACACCAACTTCTTCTCTGGTCTCAATTATTTCCACGCCGGGTTTCTTCCCCTTGTATTGCACATTGAGCATCCCGAAGCAGTTGAACACACGGAGTTTGTGTCCAACCGCCACGCCCAGCGACGGGTGGACAAAGCGGCATGGAACCTCTCGAAAACGAAACCGAAATCAGCTACCACGACCACGTGACAACGAGTGCTGGCAAACAACTCACCGTCACGCCGTGGCACGCGAACTTCTTATCTGGTATCAATTGTTTCCACGCCGGGTTTCCTCCCGTCTTGCACATTGAGCATCCGAAATCGGTTGAAGATACGGCGCTCGTGCCCAAGCGTCACGCACAGTGAGGAGTCAACTGGAGCGAACACATGATAGACTATCGGAAACAACCAAGCAGCGTCCCTCCGCCAAACCCGCTCTGCTCTCGTACGGGAAGTAAATTGCTTGTATCTGAGTCCTGGAAAACCTCTGATCATAAAAAATCACAAATCTCACTACTTCCGTCTGGATTTGCAGCCTTCGACTCCAACATCCTGGTGGAGGGCAGGGAGGTGGGGAAATCTACGTCCACGGAAAAACCCATAAACCGACAAAGTAGCAGCAAAAGCAAACCGAAAATATGCGCAATGTGGCGCGGCAGATTCATGAAAAATGGAGGCAGAGACATGTAGTCTAGGCCGACAGAATCGACACTTCCGCTGAATGAACGAGCCCAAAATGACCCGCCTGCCATAACACCAAACCAGCCGTCACAAACAGCATGAATGTGAGAAAAGTGTTCCGAGAATACCTGGTATGGTGTGATCGTCGAAGGATAGCTTGACTCACTATCACATAATTAAGCGACAGCTGAGCCGGCGCTTACTGGAAGAAAAACCCTACACTATTTCCAAGTAATTTGTCCCGCAAAACGGGGGCGCCGTTCTGACGGGGTTACGTTAGCCAGTGCAACTCCCATACGACTTCCCCCGTCGTTCCTGTGCCCTCTAGACAAACGCTGCAGCCTTTGGCCAGCGACCACAACATCTGGTTCCTTAGCCGCTCCGGAGAACAACTAGGGTCCACCCGTAGCCCATGATCTTTCTCTACCCCTCGACTAACATGAAACGCCCCCCCTCCCATCGGCACACGACAGAAACATATATGTATATACCCGGAATACCTCTACTACGGACACCGTGCTACTTCCGTCGCATGCGCCCTCCCTCGGATGCCGCCACTAAAAATATGGGGATAGAGCAGTCCGGGTAGGCCCGGCCTTGATGTGATCGAACACAAAAGCTGCGCTCGCAGCAGCACTCGACAAGATATCGGTGCCAGCAAATTTGAATGGTATCGTGCCCTTGCTCATTTTACCGCCTTCCGAGCTGACGCAGAATCCTGCTGCGCTGCCTCCACTGTTTCCGTCGGCCTCTTCTTTTATCGCGTTGTACTTCTCCCCCCTCTTCTTCCCCTGTTTCTTTCTCCAACTTGTATTCTCTCCCTTATACCTCCGCTTGTCCCTACCCACTGCCATCAAGTTTGCCGCGGCCGCCTCTCTTCGTTTCAGGGTCGCTGCGCCTTCATTCACCGCCTTTCGCACATGGTTAACCCAAATCAGGAAATTTCTTTGGTCGTCCTGGTCGAGCCTTCTAACAATGTCGCCAGTTCTGTCGAAAGAACGATGCACAAAGCGAAAATGTGCGTTCGCACAACGTCACATGGGATGGGCAGGTGCGCGGTTCGAGCACTACTAGTGTAGATGGGCACAACGGCCCGCTCTACTATGGAATGCTCATTAATTCGTCCCTGCTGGTGCACCAAATGCCGAACAATGGAGATGAGCCGCGTTGGAAGACGGCGGCGCCACGGAATCGTACTGAAACAGAAATTTGGACTCTATCTGAGTAACCAAGGCCGGCACAGTTGCTATTAATCCCTTGTCTTCCTAGCTCCATACTTTACACCCCCCGTCGCTGGGCTTTACTCAACACTACCGCGCCCCTGACAGGCGGTACTACAACGATCAAACTAGACTGTACGAAACTAAGTAGTGAGCATGAAGCCCTGATTGGTGAACCAAGGAGCGTGTTTTCAAAGCGAAAATAGTTTTTTTGAGCGGGGCTGCACTCGCTCTAGTAGACGAAAAATCGGGAGGATACTCGGGGTTTCGCGGCTTGTGGAGTTCACTGCTGCTGCTCAGGTCGATTGGAAACGCTCCACGCATCCTTGTCGACCGCTACTCTAACCAAAGGCTACCTAGTTAAAAACTCATCGGGATCCCCTAATTATGAATGCCATCTAACTCTAGCGGGAATCCTCGAGGCAACCTCAGCAAAGCGACATGTACTGTTCCACGGAGCAGCTAGTAACGCGCAAACGAGATGTTACCTTCTGGATCACGCTCGCGCTTTGCTTTGTCTTGCGCGTTGCCCTCCCCAGCCTCTTCTCCGTTGGGGGGCGCGTCGGCGTGCCCATCCTGGCCGCCTGTTGCCCGTCCCCGCAGGGTCCGGCACAGCGCCGCTGCTGGGATAGGTTTTCACGTAGTGCGGCGCGTCGGAAAATTGGAGGCTGCACCACTCTTCCATGACGTTGTTCATCACTGCGCGGGAGAGCGGGGAGGATGCGCCGCAAATAACGTGACATCACACGAAAAGGAGCATGGGATAAACACGGCGTTCCTCACACTGCTTCCCATCACATTAGCCAACACAGACTTTGTCTTCCAGGCTAACTGTACGCTGTGCGAGTGGGAGCTGCCGATGCGAGGCATGTAAAAAAGCGTATCGAGCACACGAAAAACATGGAAAACTCCCAAAAATGTGTGTGGTCTACGTGTAATTCCAGCATTACGGCAAGGGACGTTAGAAACGATCCTATAAACCTACACCTAACTCTAGGCCAAAGCTTTGGCCGAACCTTGTGAACGCCGTCCGGAAATTAAACACCAAAATAATACCTGGTAGTGAAAAAACATCGACTACCCTGTATCACCATTCGCATCTAATGTTTCCGTACGTTCCACACTAACTTCGATATAATGTTTTACATGCTTCGAATATGCGACTGGAGAGTACCATGACAAGACAGCACCCTCTTCCCTCCCCTCCCCTCCCCTCCCCTCCCCGTGACCGCAGTAAATATGTCACCCAGAGGTCACCAGGTTCATGGTATCTAGGACGCGCTCGTGGAGGGTAGAAAACAAACCCAATTTTCTACATCTCTCATGCCCTGGAATTTTCAGCCGTTTTTCGTACGAAAACTAGTCCAGGATTTTTGGTTAATTTCTTAGCGCGAGACCCACAGCCCACAGCCCGCGTATTTATTGAAACGCAAACCGCCTGTCTGGGTGAGGCTGCCTTGCCCTATGTCCATCTCTACTACGGTAGTACCGCTGCTGCAAAAACCTAGTAACCTCACCTCCGAGAAGCACCTCCACTTGCGACCGCTTACCAATTCCCCCAGCCCCCCCGCTGCTTTCCACCTGGCCGGCGTCAGGCTTGATGGTTGCTGCCTCCGCAAGTACCGACTCTGACGTCCTGGCAACGTCGGGGTCGGCCGCCGACTTGGAAAAATTCGACTTAACGGGCGCTGTTACCACCTCTGTCATGATGGCCGCTGCCCCGTCTTCCGCGCTGCCAGACTCCGTTGTTTTGCCCTTTTCCAAGACGTCCAATTTCTCCAGCAGCGTTCGTCTATCGCCCTTGTCCTCGCCGCCAGTTGCGTCGGCGGCCGTGACCAACGGTGCGTCTAAGCTAATGGGATCGACATCCGCCGTTCGCACCCAGCCGCTGTTCAACGGAAAGAGCGGCGGGAGATGTGGGCGGATTAGCGAACCCTCGTCATATGCTGGCGTACGCGGAGCGGCGAGGAAAAAAACACACAACCGGGATGCGATATTTTGGTCGCCTTACAGCAACAATCGGACTGCGAAACGCTTTCGCGGACATGGGTTGCACTGACAAGCTGACTGGTCGACACTGAAGGCGGTTAGGTGGAAGTTGCTACCGGTTGAGTACAAATGGACGTCACTCGCTCCAGCGCAGAAGGTAACTTCTGGTCCCTTCCGCTAATAGCGCGAAGCTGTAATCGCGATACGTTCCATGCGCACGCCAGCTTACCTCGTGCACGACCCCCCCCCGCTGATCGTCGGGGACGCATCGTTCCTTCCTAAGACACTCGGCTGGGCAGCTATGACCCTGGGTCGCGACACTATGAAGACCTGTTGGTCGAGGTTGTGGCCGCCGGGTGTGGTGGTGGCGACGGTGATGGGCTTGACGTCCGGTGTCCCTCGGTCGACGGTACTGTTTACACCACACTTTTTCGTCTCCACGACATTGTTCAGAGCTGTGCGGGAGAGAAGGGGGGATATACACCACAAAAGTATCACACACAGCTTGCAAATTTGAGTTTCGACGAAATCCTCGATTCCCACAGCTGAAGTGCATTTGTAATTATATATATAAATGAGTGAGCCCCCAACCGAATACGGGCACGGGATATATATCGTATTTCTCACATTGCTTTCAAAAACATTGTCTAATCAAGAGTATGTCTTCCAGCTTGGTTGGCTGTTAATGCGAAGCTTGCAAAAAGTCATGCAGGACACAGTATGTAAAATGCCCAATACGGCGTGGCCCGCGTGTGGTTCCTGCACTGCGAGAAGGAATATTTAAAAAGTCGCGTTCCACGGCAAGGGTGGCCCTTTACTTTTCCGAGGCCCCTCACACGAGTAGCTCCATGCCTCACCCAAGAATCGGCTTTGCGAAACATTGCGAGATAGGCCCCGTGCACGATCCCATGGGCAACTAATACCTGATAGGTATACAGTGTAACGAATGATGCTGTAAAACATGAACAGCACTCCAGCGATTTCGGGTAGTCCTTCGATTGAGGGGCCCCGTCACGTGGTCAGTCAGGAAACTAAAACGGCAAAAAAGTGCAAGCTCACTTTGTATAGTATAATAGCATGGCACAAAAGGCCATAAAACGTAACCTAACCCTAGCCGTAACCCCTACCCTTGGCAATGCCTCCGAGGACACCATCGCGTCCAGCGAGGCTATGAACAACTTTACAGTGCAGGGGATTACAAACCGACGCAAGCCTAGAGAGTACTGGGCCCAATTCGCGACAGTAACAGCAAGGCGAGGGCAGGGGTGGGTCAATCGTGTCATCTCGGGTCAACTCAGGGTGCTTAACTGAAACATATATGGAAGGTGTAATTTATTTAATTAACTAGACTAATCAATTAAGTAATTAATTTGTTATAATATCAGTTACCAGGTATTAAGTACGGTGCGTAATTGAAATGCACAAGGGAATAATGCAACCAATTAATCAATGAATTGAACACCAGGTATGCGATGATCAGGTTGGGCTACATGGCTACATACCTGGTAACTGTTTTCGGGATTCGGAGAGACGAAATGATTGTATGAGCCCGAGGTAGTATTGCTTCGAAGAATATCCCTGCTGCAAAACCAAGGAACCTCACCTCCGTTTATGGATAGCTTTGCCACTTGTAGCCCCCCCTCGACCCCCTCGTTGCTCTCGACTTGGCTGGCGCCGGACTCGCCCGCTGACACCCCAGCGTGCACCGACTCTGGCGCCCTAGCAACGTTAGCATCAAGCGCCGGCTGTGACGACCCCAACCCTACGCGCCCCATTGCTACCTCTGATGCGTTGACCGTTGCCCCATTTTCTTCGCTGAGAGGCCCCGCTCTCTTGCTTTCCTCCATTGCGCCAAAACACATTGGCAACCTCAGCCTGTCGTCATCCTCCTCCTCGCTATCGGCTGTGTCGCTGATCCTAGCCGAGGGTGCCTCTAGCCCGACGGCATCGACGTCCGCCGTGTACACCGTGGTCCTCCAGTTCAACGAGAAACGACCGGAGAAGCGAGTGGAATGCCGAATCTTCGTCACATGGTGGTGTACACGAGGCGGCGAATAAACGCCCCCGTTCAATCTGCACGAAAAAATACACGCAAGTTCGGTCAAACCTTTGTTACGTGTTCAGTGCATGTGCGCCGCACTAGTGGTACCACATGTCACGAGACCCAGTTGCACGCGCGGGGGGTCGTTGGCGACACCAATAAATAAATAAAAGCGTCCCTCGAGGCCGGACTGGGATATTTTAATCGCCTCGCAGCAATAACTGAGCTGCGAAACGCTCTCAAAGAGGCATAGGTTTCTTGGGCAGGCCAATGAAGCGACACTCGTGGTGAATAGGTAGAAGCTGCAACCGTCGGAAAGCACACAGAGACCCACACGACGCTCGAGTGCAGAAGAAACCCCCCAACCCCTTTCGCTGAGAATACAATGTTGAGATCGAGGCACATGCCGCATCCCCACCGGCTTACCTCGTGCACGGACGAACCCCCGTGTCTGCGAGTGACGCAACGCCCTCGTGGTGAACGCCCCCGACGTCGGCTATGGTCTCGGCTGGCGACATGTGACCGAGGTGTCCCCCGACGGCGGCGGTGGTGGATGCAGCGGCCTCTCTAGCTGGGTCGTCGTTGTTCGTGTGTCGCTGAGGAGAAAGAGGAGGAAGAGGAGGACAGAAACGAAAGCAGGGGAGACATAAAACGTTACCAGCACACTGTACAGAGCCCACCCCTCGGACATGCTCACTGGTACTAGGGGCGGGGGGGGGAGGTGTACTCGATATTCATGCATGGCCGCAGTCGTATGACCAAAAATAGACCCTCGCATTCCTACAATGCCGGGATGGAGCATGTAGGGTATTCACCGACCAGGCAGACATTGCTCGCACCAAGCGCGAAGCGTCGTGGGGTGTTCGGCGAGTCGCATGAAGGGTGAGCTGCATCCTGCTAAGAACCGCTCCTAAGACGGACTTGCACATGGATGACAGCTTCAATGAGTTAATTTAATTGCCGGTATGGCCCCTTCCAGAGACAGCAATGGGAGTACCATATAACTGCCTCACGGGCGCCTTGCCACAACACTAGGTGACACGATCATTCCCCTTGCGCGGAATAAGACTTCTCCGCTCCGCACAGATTATCTAACTCAACCACCATCTGTGATCGACCGCAAAGAAAAACGGTACCCTGGTGGACTAGCTCATGTAATGAGCGCCATGTTTTACACTGTCGTTGCCAACCGACGCCAACCCAACCTATATACCAGGTATAATATAGGCCAGGGGGTGATTCTAGGGGGGGGTGTACTCGGTTTATGCATGGCCGTAGTCGTATGACCATAGACCCTTGCATCCCTACTATGCCGGGACGGAGCCGTCGGGTTTTCACCGACCAGGCAGACATTGCTTGCACCAAGCGCGAAGCGCCGTGAGGTGCTCGGCGAGTCGCATGAAGGGTGAACTGCATCCTTCCAAGAACTGCTCGTAAGACGGACTTCGCCACCCCGTGTCTACTTTCTTGCGTATGCATGACAGCGCCAATGAGTTACTTTGTTTTCTGGTGTGGCCACTCCAGAGACAGCAATCGGTATTACTATGTAACTGCCTCGTGGGCGCCTTACCCTATTCACACTATTAGTACGTGATGTGATCATCCCCCTTGTGCGGGGTTAGAGTTCTCCACCCCGCACAATATGATCTACCTCGATAACCATCATGGTGACCGCCAAAAAGAAAGAAAACGGTGCCCTGGTTGTCTAGTTTACGCAGTGATTGGCATGTTTTACAGCGTCGATGCCAACCAACGTCAACCCCAATATACATATACGGTATAACAGCGTCGGTGCCAACCGAGGTCAACTATTTCATATGTTTTTTTCCGGGGGGGGGTGATTCTAGGCGGGACAGTTTTAATATTTTTGTGATTGGCCACGTCGGTCAGGGGTTCTAAACGTCGTTGCTTCCAGCATAATCGTAGTTAACAACGCCTGGCCGTACAACCTCACGGGCGTACGACAATTGTGATGCCGAGTTGGCGTGCAGTACCACCGCTCCCACCCACGCAACCTTTTCACGACAAGTCACCTGTGACGCGTGCCACAATAGAAAAATAGTTATTTTCGACCGAAACATGTCCTCAGAAAACTTTAGGTGCGCCCCCATCGTAGTATGTGTCCTCCTTTTTATTGACAACTGCTTCATATCGTCCTTCCAACGCAAAGGTGCGCACCGACCCTGCTCCACTCGCTGTCCGTTTACAAGAGTTTTACACTCGCGTGGATGCTGTCTTCACAAATCACAATGAAAGCTTTGACCCATGTGTGCTCCGGTTCAAACTGCAGTGCCTCTTGATTTATGGCACAGATTGTTTGTTCCACAATCTAATATGGCTTACTTTGCACGTGGGCAGCAACTTCTAGGCAGCTTTTCGAGCACGAATTACCCTAAGCTTGATGAGAAAAAACACCGATCATCATGTTTTTTCATGCATCTAACGTTGTTTTTAAAGATTTCCCTACCACCCAGCATGATGTTGCCTTCTCTGTGCTCACACCAGCGTCGAGAAAGCTGCCGTCACATGTAATACCCTTGCCCTCCCGCCCTCATGGCGCTTTGCGCTTGGTGCAAGCAATGCCTGCCTGGTCGTTGAAAATCCCACATGCTCCATCCCGGCGTTGTAGGGTTGCGAGGGTCTAATAGCTATGGCCATACGACTATGCCCATGCATGAATATCGAGCACATCCCCCCCCACCCCCTCAAGCCATGATCCCCTTACCCCCCGGTCCTTGAGCCATGATTCCCTTTCCACCCCTCAAGTTATGATTTCCACCCCCCCCCGCCCTCAGGTTACGATCTCCTCACCCCCACCCCCATCGGTGTTGAACCCTTCATTGACACTGACCTTGTTGATATCTGTGCAAACCGAGGCCCTGAGGTTGCCCCTAGCACCACCGCGGTCGAAAGAGTGGCGGAAACGCTCCCTGAGCGGACAGCGCGCCGACGACATGAAAGAGCTGTCGACTTGGAGGAGCAAAATAGGCAACTCCGGGTTGCCAACGAACGCCATCATCACCATCTCGCACGGGATCCAGGTTAGCGTCACAGGGATAACCTCGCGGTGCTCGGCGGGTGGTTGCTGACCAGCGTCGCCACCCTGCCATGCTTCCGTTGTATGGACAACCAACAGAGTGTTGTTATACTTAGGCGTAAACTGTTAATCACGGTGGGCAGAGCGACGGAGGGCGGGGGGTGTACTCAGGTGTTGCTTGCCCTTAGTAATTTGACTATTGACCACGCATCGCTTTCGAAACGGGGAACTGCTTTTACTCCTAATACAGACACCACCAACATTCGGGCGTTCAGTGCGTTTTGTTTCATGTAGTTTTCTTTTTTTTCATCTTGTTGGCGTGCCCCCTTCTTGTTTGACCGTCTGTGACCACCCTCTATCTCTCAGGATAGCGGTCGTTTTCTTGCTACTATCCACTTTACCATACTTCTCCATGTCACATTCGTCTACTTTCAAAATTTCCTGCTCTAGCTCATGCCGTTCATCTTTGTGCAGTTCATACTCTCCCACTACGTGAGTTCCACTCTCTTCTGCATTGCCACAAGGGCACCTCTGTGCGCCTTCTTCCACCTCCACCCGACTAGTGTCATGCCATTTTCTTCTTTCTGGCAGGTCCAGGTCCCCTACACGAAATCGCAGATTCAGCGTTTTCGCGTAGTCCATTGGACCGTGCAAATACGTTTTCATTTCCATCTCTTCTCTTAACCCCCCGTATACCTCTAAACTCCTTCCTCTTTCACCTTATTTCTTGGCGCAAGCCTTTTCCTTGCGTATAGCCTTTCTTTTAATTATGTCTTGTACCCCCCAAGCCTTTCTATGGACAGTAATTTTTTCTTGGTTGCTTCCTGCTCAAATATAGTCCTCCAATCTTTCTCAACTACGCTATCCCACCTTACTCCAGCTCGCCCTTTCGGTACCTTCCCCCATATCGCCAATTCATCTATGGCTGGCAGCCTCGTTAATTGGCATGTTTTTTACTGTATATTGCCATTTCAACTGTCTTAGGTCCATTTTTTTAACTGGGTACATTCCCAGTTTTGCTCTCAATGCTGTATTACTCGTCGGGAGGGGAGGTGGTGGAGGATTAATACCAATGCATGCGACGGGCATGGGTAGATTTGAGCTTACAGCTCGGACGTGAGAGGAGAAAAGCAGAACGGGCCAGATTTCTTTACGCCGAGAGGGCTATAACTCATCTGTCTCTCGTTCGCCGCCAGCGGCGAGCAACGCTAATGGGCATGAACTCCTCGGGAACACTGACCTTTACCTCAGCAACCGCACTACTAATAATATAATTCCCGACACTGCTTCTAGCACCGCCGCTGCTGGAACAGTATCGGCTGAACATTTCTCGCAACACATTGCGTTCCGCCGCCAAGAAGGAAGTATTCAACCCCCGAGGAGCTCGTTTGACACCCTCGGGTCGCCAAGGAATGCCGGCGTCACCGTTACGTTCAGGATCCAGGCTGATGTCACGCGGATGACCTCGCGGTGCACGGCGGATGGTCGTTGACCAGCGTCGCCATCCTGCCGTGCTCCCGTCGTACGGATGAGCGACACGGTGTCGTTATTCCCAGCTGAAAACTGTATATCATGGCCGGCACCGCCCGGCTCTGCCCGCCATGATGTGCAGTTTTCAGCTGGGAATAACGATACCGTGTTGCGCATCCGTACCATTGGAGCACGGCAGGATGGCGACGCTGGTCAACGACCATCCGCCGTGCACCGCGAGGTCATCCGCGTGACATCAGCCTGGATCCTGAACGTAACGGTGACGCCGGCATTCCTTGGCGACCCGAGGGTGTCAAACGAGCTCCTCGGGGGTTGAATACTTCCTTCTTGGCGGCGGAACGCAATGTGTTGCGAGAAATGTTCAGCCGATACTGTTCCAGCAGCGGCGGTGCTAGAAGCAGTGTCGGGAATTATATTATTAGTAGTGCGGTTGCTGAGGTAAAGGTCAGTGTTCCCGAGGAGTTCATGCCCATTAGCGTTGCTCGCCGCTGGTGGGGAACGGGAGACGGATGAGTTAGCCCTCTAGCTGCAAATAAATCTGGTCCGTTCTGCTTTTCTCCCCTCACATCCGAGCTGCAAGCTCCAATCTACCCATGCTGATCCTCCGTCAGCCTCCCCGCACGCCGCCGCTCTGCCCGCCATGATGTACAATTTTCAGGTGGGAATAACCACACCGTGTCGCGCGTCCAAACGACGGGGGCACGGCAGGATGGCGACGCTGGTCAGTTACCATCCGCCGTGCATCGTGAAAGTATCCCCGTGACAACAGCCTGGATCCTGAGCATATTGGTGCTGCCGGCGTTCCTTGGCGACCCGATAGTGTCAAACGCGCTCCTGGGGGGTTGAATATTTCTTTCCTGGCCGCGGAACGCAACGTGTTGGGAGAAATGGTCAGCCGATACTGCCGTGAAAGCCATGGTGCTAGGAGCGGTGTCAGGAATTCTATTTGTACAAACATTTACCGCACAAATAGAATTCCTGACACCGCTCCTAGCACCGCCGCTGCTGGGACAGTATCGGCTGACCATTTCTCCCAACACGTTGCGTTCCGCCGCCAGGAAGAAAATATCCGACCCCCCAGGAGCGCGTTAGACACTATCGGGTCGCCAAGGAACGCCGGCATCACCAATACACCCAGGACCCAGGCTGATGCCACGGGGATGATTTCACGATGCACGCCGGATGGTAACTGACCAGCGTCGCCATCCTGCTGTGCGCCCGTCGTTCGGATGCGCGACACGGTGTCGTTATTCCCAGCTGAAAACTGTACATCATGGCGGGACGCGTGCTCCGATAGAGGTGCGCCACTTTTTTTCTGAGGCTTTCTCAAATTGGGATCTTAAGACTTCCCCAAAAAACTGACTTGGAGAAACATAAAACTGCTACCGGATGGAAACTCCCATGGCTTAGGTACACGACGAGAACCAGGCACAAAACGAATCGATTATTTCGGACGATTTTGGGATAAGGAGTCCCGTCATTCAGAAAAAAATCAAACGAAAAGGGGTACGTCTATCGTAGCATTCGTCGGCGGGCAGAGCGGCGGCGGGTGGTCAGGGTAACGGAGGATCAGTATCCAGTGCATGTCATGGGTAGATTTGAGCTTAAAGCTCGGATGTGAGAGGAGAAAACAAGCCGGGCCAGCTTGTTCCTTTGCCCTGAGGGGGTTAACACGCCCGTCTCAGGTGCACCCTGGTAAAACGACGAGGACGGGGTCGGGCTGCGGGGGAAAATAACGTTCGGCCCACATCGCAGAGCTACTGGGACATTACATAAAGAGTCTCCCTCTAGAGGGTTGGGGATCACTGAGTTCGGACGGCAAAAGGGACAGCTTGGCTCTACGTTTTTATGATTTATGCACGGCTAGACCAACCTCATCGACAACAGATATCACTTTTCGCGACCAAAGCGAGAAAGGCCTAGTTCGCGTGTTGTCACTTGTTTACACTGCAAAGTACAGGACACCTAACGAAAACAGGGTAACAAGAAAATTCAGGCTGACATTCACAGGAATATCAGCAATCCGGGAGCCGATATACTGAAGTTAGTGTAGAACGCACCTTCTCCCACATAAGAAAGCCCGCCTTGGTTAGTAACTGTTGTACTTTTTGGTGTTCTGCACTTCATTTGACGAGCGGAACATACGTGAGCAAGAGCTAAAGCCGTTATTGTAACGGAATACAGTCATAATACCGAACCCGCGCCTTCTCCGTCGGGATAGAGCTGCCCTTCAATCTATGCAAGCAGCAGTACCTTTCCGGATAGTGTTGCCAGCCTTGCGGCTGGTAGTCTCAAGTCTGGGCCGGTCCTCTAACGACGCTAGTGGCATGTACTCCACACCCCTCTCACGGCTCAGCACGACTCAGCCGGCGCCTGTTAACCTTTACTGTACTCACGATTCAAGTACCCCAGCACATACCTTCCGCATGGCGCCGAACACCGCGCGCAAGGAGTTGGAGTGCTTCCTCCGAAGTAGCACCTTCAGCGCCATGGACCGCATTGTCGTCGCAGCCGTCGCCTGCTTCGCCGTCATCTTGGTACTCAAATCTTCGGCCTTCGACTCGGCGTGGGGCGCACGGAGCAAAGCGATCTCAAAGTTATCCTCACGTCTGGAAAATGCGGACTCGCTGTTATGCGCAGCGCGCTGCGCATCCAGTATGACGGTTTCCCGCCTGATAAGACGTTCCTGCAGCCGCTCTACAGCCGTCTCAGCACTGAATTTTCTTACGGCGTTGAAAGCCGCGCGCAGGGAGGTGGCGTGCTTCCTGCGAACTAACGCCTTCAGCGCCAAGGCCCTTGCGATCGCCGTAGTCGCGGCCTGCCTCGCCGTCGTCTCCATGGTCACCTCTTGGAGTCTAGTCTCGCCGTCGAACGCAAGGCGCAGCGCACCTTGCACGTCGACGTCGCGCCCGGCTACTCTGGACTCAAATTCAAGGAAAACGCGCCGCGCATCCTCTATCACGCGGCCACGCTTGACAATACGTCCCTTCAGCCGCGATACGGCCGTCTCAGTACTGACATGTTTCATGGCGCCGAAAGCCGCACGCAAGGAGCTGGTGTGCTTCCTGCGAAGTAGCGTCCTCGGCGCCGTCAAACGTGCTGCCGCCTTAGCCGCCACCTGCCTCGCGGTTGTGTTAATCTCCATCACCGCAATTCTAGACTCGGAGCCCATCTCCATGCGCAACGCATCCTTGACGTTGCCGTCACGCCTGGCGAGACGTTTTTCAGCTGCGCTACAGCGATCTGAGCGCCGAATCTGTGCATGGTGTTGGAGTCTACGCGGGGGACATCCTCTTCCTTCTTGTTGCCCCTGGCCAACCTCTGCTCACCGTCAAGCACAACGTGTAATGTATCGTCCAGGCCAGCATCAAGCTTGAAAAGACGTCCCACTAGCCGCGCTTCAGCAGCCTGAAAACCGAGGCTTTGCGCAGCGACGAACTCTGTACGCAGTGCATTCTCCGCGCTATCGCCAAGCGTGGCAAGCCTCCACCTGGCGTGAAGTGCAATGCATAGCATGGCCTCGAAGCCACCTCCACGCCGCGCCAAATATTCCGCCAGCCGCGTTACAGTAGCCCAATCATCGAGTTTTTGTCCGGCGGTGAACCTTGCGCTCGGGGGGCGCGTACGTCTCTTGCACACGACCGCCTTGATAGTCTTCTCAGCTTGCTCCTCTGTCTGCGTTTTCTTTGGCGTGCCAGCCTCTAGTCTCGACCGAACCTTGAGAGTGGCACGGAGCTTCGCCTTCAGTGGTTCAACCATTGCCTGGGTTCCTTCTAGGCTAGCTTTGAAAACGTCAAACTGGCCAAAAGCATCAGTGGCCATTTCCTTCAGGAGGTCACCTCCCCTAACACCTCCACCGGCCGCGTGAGCTGGGTCGGGGCCAACCGCTCCAATCACACGAACTATCTCCGGAGCGCCCCCGCCACCACTTGCCTCAGACATGGCCTCTGACTTTCTGACATCGAGGTTAAAGAACGTCTCTATCTCCCACGTGATCGGCTTTAACTCGTAAGGCCCGGCGCGCACGGCACCTAGGGCGCCTTTAGAAGGCTTGGCTCGGACGGCACCCGCAAGAAGAAAACCACCAATCGCGGCCATGATACGTTCCGAGTCCGACACGCCTTGCGCTGCCCCATCGCTAACTTGTTTGCCTGTACCGTTTGCGCAAGCGTTTAGTGAAAATGAACCAATTTATCGGGCATGCTACGTTCACCCAACATTTCATCATACAAAGAAGGCTTCACGCACACTGTGTCAAATAACTGGTACGAAATATGGGTTTCAGCTAAAGAGGGGGGGGGGGGCTCTCGCCGCATGGTGCGCACGCGGCTTTTGGAAAATCTATGTAGTACGGACACAGTTAATGATGTGCCCAGATGCACTACCTGGTGTTAGTTTAGGATGCACTTCGAAGCATAGTACTTGTACGAGTTGTAGCTCTCACTACGGCATACAATCACATTTTTGCATGTCGAAGGCGGTTCTACGATGATGGCTTCGCACATCTAAAACGAGTACGTAACCTCTTGCCAATATGACATATGACATATTTTCGCCGCATGAACTCGCGTAAGGGCTACCTGGTACTAATCACCTGATACATACATGTTGCGGTACAAATCGTACAAGTGGCAGGGACGGCGGAAGGGGGAAAAGGGCCCTGCTTAGAGACCCCGAGATATAAGCTACGAGATTACATGCAGTACCTACCTGACATACATGAGGACAATGGAGTATCTTTCATGTATTTAAATATAAGGACGACGGTTAGAGCCAAGCGTTGACAGGATGAACAAAAAAAGAAGCAGCGTCCGCCTATCCGCCAAAATGTCTGTGAACCCAAGCTATGATACGAGCAAGTTCACAGATTCACAGATTCACAGATTCACAGACACTGGCCACCACAGAACGTCCTTGTAAAAAAGAAAACGACACACCACGCCCCCAGAGGTCAGAATGAATGAACAACAAACCGGAGGGCTGTGATCACAGGACGAATTAAGAACCCCCCTCCCTCCCCGTTGTTTTCACTTGGTTTTAGAGTACCCGTCCCCCTGCCCAGCATAATTAGGAAGAATAAATTTACGGCGAGTCAACCTTTTTTTTTCGCGCGCCCTTGCCCCACAGACCTTTTTTTTTCAAAGGTGCGAATTGCGCAACGAACGAGGTACACATATAACTCGCGCTATTGTACTCATCATCTCGTATCGATGCAGCGATGCATTCGCTGCGAGTTGTTTGCCGGCTTTCACATGCGCGTGCTTCCCGTTGTTTCCGTATCGACCCCGTTCTACCTTGCTGTGCTCATGCCTCACCCTACCAGTTTACCCGTGGGTAGCGTGGAGTCGGGTCTCGAGTCACGCGAGTCAACCTTTTTTTTTCGCGCGCCCTGGCCCCACAGACCTTTTTTTTTCAAAGGTGCGAATTGCGCAACGAACGAGGTACACATATAACTCGCGCTATTGTACTCATCTCGTATCGATGCAGCGATGCATTCGCTGCGAGTTGTTTGCCGGCTTTCACATGCGCGTGCTTCCCGTTGTTTCCGTATCGACCCCGTTCTACCTTGCTGTGCTCATGCCTCACCCTACCAGTTTACCCGTGGGTAGCGTGGAGTCGGGTCTCGAGTCTTTGTTAGCAAATTGGCGTTTCACGCTGCCAGTCTGTTCCCTACCAGTACCAGGTTCAGTACTTTTTCCTTTTTTTTGTTGCGTAAGAGATGGATTCCGAAATTCCAACTTGGTGGCGAAGGTAACTGCGATGTCGATCTTCAGTTCGGTGGTGTCCCAGCCTGTGGCGGCGGCCCCAGCTGAAACAACAAGAGCAGACACGACTGTGACGACTCTGTCTGAAGAAAAGATGCCTCGTGCGAGGTGGAAGATACCATACGGGACCCGTAGGTGTGTGTTGTTTTCTTATCCAAGTTTTACCTGGTACTGCCGTACGTCTCATCAGCTACGAGTACTCCCCATCTACCTGCTGTGGCGGTGACTGCGCCTGTGCCATCTATCAATATAGGGCTCGGTCGATGAAGGTAAACGCAGCAGTAGGACTGCGATGGTATGCACTTTCAGTCCAGGCGGCTGTCCTAGTGAGGTACGTGGGGAAGTACGCGCACGCAGGTGTGTCGCACCCCCTCGAGTTGTTTGCCGGCTGTTGCCGGCTGTGACTTCGCACACCAGGAGGCAGCAAACGGGTCAAAATCATCATTTTCGTCGTGCAACTCTCTTCTTCTCGAGAGCTGACTGATTCAAGAACGGTTACGGGGCGATAACCCAACAGGACTAGGACTGCAACAGAGCTCAGCTATTGCCCATGTTAATTTCCCACCTCGATCCACAGGAGGATCCCCCATTGTCGTCAACAGCCGCCAGGTGAGGACTGTTGGAGGATTTACCTTCCGCCGCCTCTTTCCGAAAGAAAGCAGAACAACCAGGCAAGGAGTTCTTGTATCTTCGAAGGCTTGTTTACATAAAATCGGAGATACCCCAGGGGTTGGTCGGAGATACCCACAGATCACCTTTGCATTGGCACTCGTTGCTAAAACGGCCAAAGCACTCCCATGCCAAAGCACCCCCATGAGGTGGAGCTTATAGCCTACCAGGTACGATGTATCGCTATTGCGGCGTAATGGTCTGTGCTTCGTGGGCATGGTCTCTCTGCCGAGGATAGGTTATCTTGTGAAAGGGTAGCTGTGCTGTAGTACCTTGGGAACCGCGCGACGTAGCTTTCGTAGAGGCGTCCACGTTCTTCTCGAGTTCTCCGAATGTAACCCTGCTTATCGCACACAGATACGTACAGCGCGCCATACACATACATACGGTATCGACCGTACACACTTCCCTTCACTCTTTATCATCAATGTTTCACATGTTTATCGCGTGAACCACACAGCTCTGTTACGTCTGGCACGATACACCGCGAGCATGGCGGTGGCCGTTTAAAATTAGGGTCTTGTCACCACCTTTCGAGATTCGCAACGCGACACAACCACTCACTGCGTGTGGCGGGCAGTTTTGGCCGATATACTAATATTATCTTGCCGTTGATTGAGGTGTATACGGTGGCACACTGCTGCTGCACAGCAGCACTTCACTTACTTGGTATGCTGTGCGTCAACTATTAACATTTGCTTGTGCGAGTTGTGAGGTCGTTACATCCTCGTGTTTTCGTACGTACCTACGTACTACCAGGTATTATTAATAGTACCCCCGTACGTACCTGTAGACAGCACGATTGTACGTGTCAACATACCTCAAGTCCTGTAGCCGGCCGGCACTTTCGTTGTGTGCGGGAAGGTGGTACTTTGTGGAGCTCTTTAATATACCTGGTATTGGTTATAGTAACGCAAGCGAATGAGTATCATTCGCGTTGCTTGTCTCCAGGCCCGATTTATGCTCGACTTTCTTTGACGCGGACCTCGCCGTGGGTTCGTGGGCATGGGTGCAGACAAGGGTAAACCGGCGCTCTCCCGCAGCGCGGGCGCGTGCTTTTCGAGGCACGAGCGAAAGCGTCTGGGTGTGGGTGAGCCGGTGTCTCTTTTCTTGCGGGATAACTAGACGTGTCCGAGAAAATACGAACCGTTTTGCCTTCATCACAAAAACAGACCCCGGCATTACACTTCCGGACAGAGCGGATGTCAACAGGAAGGAGGAGGCTAGGAGGTGGAGGCCGGGAGCAGCCGAGTGTCGGAACGAGCGCCACAGGGCACGGCTTGCATCTCTCCGCCGGGCGACGGGGCTCAAAGGGACATAAAACGGGGAAAGCTTGGAAGATGACGCCGGGCGCGACGAGGGTGGCGAGGATGGCATGCGTCGCGAGGGTAGCATGCACCACCCAGTCTCGATACAGCAAGAAACCTTTACGAACAGAGTGATACACCATGGGTACGGTTCAAGGATTTACATAAATATATAGACTATGATCATTCTTTTTTTCGGGGATTCGGTCAAGAGTTTTTTTTCGTCTCGGCCTCAGTATGCGATTCGCGACACTGGAATTCTCGATCAAATAGCTTCGTTCGAGCGCCGTCTTCGGGGGGCGGCTCAAACGCCCCTCGCCCTACCGTATCCGTTCCGCACCTCGACGTGAACGCGGACGGATGCAGAGAGAGACAAGCGAGAAGTTGCAAAAGTATTGAATGTCGAGGAGGAAGTCTTGAGATTTTGGTTGTGTCTTGACGTCTGCAGCGCCTGGATGATTTACAAAATTGGCATCATTTCCAAACGGTAGTTGCTAATGTTTTGAATTTTGCGGTGGCATACTCTCGAGCGTTTGTTTTGCTTGACGTCTGCAGGGCTTGAACGAATGAAACACGTAAAAGTCTTCGGGGGGCGGCTCCAACGCCCCTCGCCCTTCCTTATCCGTTGGGCACCTCGACGTGAACGCGGATGAATGCTGAGCGAGACAAGGGAGAAGTTGCAAAAATATTGTATTTTGAGGAGGTAATCTTGCGACTTCGGTTGTATCTTAACGTCTGCATCGTCTGGATAATTTCCAAAATTGGCATCATTTCCAAACGGTAGGTAGTTGCTAAAGTTTTCAATTTTGCGGTGGTATGCTCTTGAGCGTTTGTTTTGCTTGACGTCTGCAGGGCTTGAGCGCGTGTTATAATACCAGTAGTAGATTGCGCCAATTCGTCTTTTTATATTATTGCGTTTGGTGCTGTTGAAGTGTTTATCATTTTGAGCGTGCTTGGTCTGCACGTCAACCTGATATAAGCTCAAAATCGTTTTTTTGCGCGACCTTATTTACGCAAATAACGTCTGCAGGAGGAGTTGTGAAGAACGTGTATAACTTCGGGTGAATACGCACATGAAAGAATAATATCTGATAAAATATTAATTGGGTGTGCGCTAACAACAACGTACAGCAACGATGGACAACCTACAAAAAGAAATAAACAAATAACGCGTGAGTGTTGACGTGCCTTTCGTACACGTACATACTACGACATCTGCGAAAGGTTCCCTACGGCCGGGAACGAAGGCGGGGGTACACCTTTATTTAGGAATTAAAATTCTAGACGGACAACATTCATCAACAAATAAACGAATCCCTAGATAACGTACATGATGCAAATGACCAGCCGAATTGCGACCGCGTAAATAATTGCGAGCTTAGTTAGTAGGCTTTGACTCAATAGCCCATGGTTTTTTGCGCGACCTATTATGCAAGTAACTAGCCAAATTTCGGTTGTTTTGCTCGACGTCTGCAGGTCTTGAACGAATAAAACACGGTAAACTGCGAGTAGTTGTGAAGAATTCCATGCAAGAAGATTAGAAAGGCTGCGAGACGAACATGATACCTCCAGAAGAACGCGTGTTATACCAGTAGTAGATCGCTCTAATTCGTTTTTTTATATTATTGCGTTGTTTGGTGCTGTTAAAATATTTGTCGTTTTGAGCGTGCTTGGTCTGCACGTCAACCTGATATAGATAGGCTCAAAAACCTTTTTTTGGGCGACCTTATCACGCAAAAAACATCTGCAGGATGATGCGATTCTCGGAACTGGAATTCTCGGTCAAATGGCTGCGTTCGAGCGCCGTCTTCGGGGGGCGGCTCCAACGCCCGTCGCCATGCCGTATCCGTTCCGCATATCGACTTGAACGTGGATAGACGCTGAGCGAGACAAGCGAGAAGTGCGCTTTTTTCATATTTTCGGCGGTATACGCCCGAGCTATTATTGGATGTTGGCATATGTAAAGCTTGAACGAATAAAGAAGGGACAACATTTCCAAA
The DNA here is from genome assembly GCA_012845835.1 of Undaria pinnatifida. Classification (NCBI taxonomy): domain Eukaryota; class Phaeophyceae; order Laminariales; family Alariaceae; genus Undaria; species Undaria pinnatifida. Next base: position 5,590,917 of record JABAKD010000012.1, on the reverse strand, counting down.
CTGGCGTCATTTCCAAATTGGCATCTAAATTTCTTCCCGACGATGCTTTTTTCATGTCCGCCTCCAAGCGCTTGCCCTATCGTAGCTACTACTGTGTGTCGTTTTCGCTCAGCTCAGTAGGTATAGTGCTTTATAACCAACGAAGGATGTGTCGTGAGTACGATTCTCACCCAGATCATATTTGGTATTCAGGAGCGTGCGTGCTGGAGACTTTATGAATGGTTATGATAGTTGTTAGTGTTCTCCTGAGTGCTACTAAATTTAGTACGTGGAGAGGGGATAGCTCCGGAGATCGCTCTTACGAAGTCGGTGACAAATAATTAACGAACTCGAAAACATATTTGGTTGATTTTTTGCAAACCCACTCACTGTGAGTGTTACTGAGTCAAGTGACAGTGGGTAGTGCTATGTGTCGTGAGTTCGATTCTCACCGGCTTCATATTTGTATTTTAAAGCGTGCGCGCTGACTACATTATGAATGGTTATTTTGGTAGTTTAACATATATGTTTGTAGTAGCACTACCCACTGAGCTACCGAGTCAAGTGATTAAGTATAGCTCAGTGGGCAGTGCTGTAGCATTTCTCGGTAAAATCACTTTGTTCGAAGGCCGCCGTCCAAGCGACAAGCGCGCAAAATTTTGTAATTTGAACGGTAGTCTCCAGTTATTCTTCGGATCTTGATGTATGGAGAGGTTGATAAATAAAACTTGGCAAGACATGATTTCCAAATTGGCGTCATATTTTGTCTCGGAGCAAATAATAATTATGCTGTAAAAAAATCCCCATGGTACTGCGGTAGGGATCATAGTAGTAGCGCATTTGTTTATTGAATTTCGGTAGGTACACGTACATGCATACATGGATATAGACGTGGCAAGCGCACGCATGACTAAACGAGGAGAAGGTAGTAGCAATAACGATTATTGCGCCAGGAAAAGCCACACAGCAGCATTGCGAGTGGCTGCGTTCCCGGGCCTCGAGGGTTGTTAAGCTGCGCCACGCGAAGGTGGTAGTAAGTAGACAGCATCCACGGAAAAAACTAGTGGTGGCATGCATTCGTCCCCGTATCGCATTGTTTGGTGTTTTTTTCCCAGAGAAGACTCTTGGAGAAATGTGTGTGGATGGCGTGCTTTGTTGTTGCTGTGGTCCGTGACTCCGTTGCTGTGATCGTTTGCCAGTCAAGTGCAAGCGGTCGTGTTGGTGCGTAACTAGCAATAAGTTTGTGGTGCTTCGTACTTGACGTGCTCCTTGCTGCTGATTGCTGATTGGTCATATCTTCTGGTGTTTTTTTTTTTTTTTGGCACACTTCTACTTTCCAGCTTCTGGACATACAAGCCGTGGTCACAGGTGTCGTCCTTCCCTTCCCCCCCCCGGTTATGACCTTCATTTTTTTTGGCGCATAGGGTTCAGCACCCACTGATCGTCGATTTCTCATCGAGTGTTGCTAACTCACGCTCTCGCGCTTTCCGCAAGTCAATTAGTGCACAAGACGAAACTTTATACGAGTACGGGCTCGGGGGATTCGAACTCACGAAGCTGACCTATAATACTAGGCTCGAGGATATAACCTGATACGCCCCCGGGGCAGTGAGTGATATAGAGCCGGTCGCCCCGGTGGTCCATTAATAGTGGGGTTACACTCGAATACTACTACTATTAATACTAGCGTTGGTCCTTGAGTTAAATAACCACCGTTGTGAGCTTTGTTGGCTTTATTTATTAGCAGAAATAAATGTGAAAAAAGGATCAACTAAAATAACTGCTGAAATCGCCTAGCAGCGTGGGTAGGCACAAATCGACGCGAATCGACGAGGAGGGAAGAAAATGCTGAATTCTTCTCGCGATAAAAATTAGGGCAGGTTGTACCGTAGTGGGGAGGGGGGAGGGGAGCCCCCTATATGACCCCGGATCTAAGTTATACTACTGGGAGGGCGAGAGTAATGCGAGCATCACAATACATGGGATGGGAAGAAGAAAAGAAGTGAAGCGTATTACTGCTGCTGTAATAATACGATACCCAAGCAAGTTGCACCGATCGACTCGATCTGGACTGTACTATGCAATTGGTCCAAGTACAACTTCTCTAATCACACGCAGCAGACATGGTCAGTCACCTTACTGGCCCCGGATGCTTGATTGAGAAAAAAGTGTTATAAGAAACGCACTCAACACGTTTCGTCGCCAGGCTAAAGGGTCAGTCGGCGTTTGCTCGGATTTATCCGATCGAAATCTGATGAATGAAGCTCGGAATCGGATTCACTTCAAAATCGGTAGCTATTAACAGTAGTACATTGTTATGATTGTTATTATACATCGAACGCTTGGCATTACCTTACATACTGTACGCGCAGACTATGATTGTGTGTGGTGACATTTTTTACTCTTCTACCAAGTATTAGATCGAACACCTCGAAGCGCTGCCCTGCCCTACCCGAAGCATGGGTGCCGGGGTATGCCGACACCCATGCGGAGCCCTTGTACAGAATGATTATCATGGACAATCATCTTGTTGACCGTGACAACATCCAGGGGAGTCATCGACCTATCTATATCCTTCATGAGAACAAAAAATATAAGCGCGCGAACGACCTTCCGTAAATTTTGTGCAACTACTGTATAATACTAGTGAAATATAGATGTACCACGCAGCTTGCAAAGTTGAGTTTCAAGCATTTAATCGGTTGTACTCACAGCTGACGTCTTTCAATTTTTTTACAAAAACATCTCATTGGCTATGGACAAACTTTTTCGGGTATACACGGTGCCTTTCTGGCCAAAATCGGGTACTATTCTATTTCAGTGTTCGCCACGCCCCCAAGACGCCGACTGATTGGCTGGGTGGATCTCGGTTCAAGGTCTGTTGCTATTATCGTACGCACATACACACATTGTTGTGGGTTCATGGGGAGGTGTTAGTGGACTTTTTTCCTGTTGTGTGGTGTGCTGTACTCTACTACTGTTGCACCAGATACTACGTCCTGCTACAGAACAGGGTGGCACCGTCGTCGATCGCCCGCCGTCGCCCGCTCGCTCGCTTGCTTGCCCGCCGTCGTTTGATCGCCCGCCGCCGCTCTTGTCATCATTATTACCACGTACGGATACTCTACTACATGTTGGTAAATCGGTAGCTTCTGGGGAAAAGGTATTATATTATTGAGACTTCCGTCTGGAGAGACATGCTGGAAAGTGGAGTGGGTCATGTGAGCCAACTCTCCACAGCCCAGTAACAACCGCTCGTAGTCGAATACCTAAACCTCCTCGCATAGTGCCTACTCGTACATACCCGTGGGACTACTCGTGGGTGATACCACGAGACGACCCCTGTAACTTACCTCCGTGACACAACGTATGTAACTGTAACTTATTGCTAGGCTGTTCGTTGAGACAAGCTATATCGTGTTAGCAACACTACAGGAATGTTCCTACTCGTCAATGTGTCCAATGAACACGAAGGGGGCGAGCATGGTAGGCGCGTTGCTCCGATCTCCCAACGTCTTCTCGGTGGAATGCACACTCGGAATACCACGTCACACGCCGACACTACAACAACCAAACAATCCGCACGATCCTATTGGCCAAGTATCTGACGTACTCCAACGTACTACATACCAACATACCGACAGAGACACCTTCGTCCGTTGTATTAACCCGACACACTACAAAGAGTATTCTCGGAACATCCTGCTCAACAACAATGAGTGACAGCAGTTCTCATATTCAAACTGTCCAATCAGATTCTCCTATCACAGCAGCCGATACACTGCCGCTACCACGAACACCCTCCCTAGAGGCTGTTGTATCAACCAGACCAAGTACTTATCAAGAAAAACAAAATCAAAAACAATTCAGACTTCTACTTCCTAGAGCCCAGCGCAAAGTCATTTCTGCGAGCGCAATCGCACCTGAGCTGTCCTAAAGGACCTCTATCTTACGAGGCTTCACACGGGATCTCAGAAACAGGAGCACTCCGTTCACGAACAGAGAGCCTCCTTCATACCATCCACCATCGCAAGGTACTCTGCCTCAGAAGTCGACTGCGAAACGCATTTCTACGTCCTAGAAATCCAAATCAAAACAACAAATATCTCAGCTACAAAAGCAACCATCGATCCTGAAACTGATCTACGGTCAGTAGCCTAATCTCGCAACGTCGGTACCTACGAACTACAAACAATACCAGCGTACCTGCTATGTCTACCAAACTGTCTGTTCAAACTATGTCAACCGAACAAACTTCAAAACATAATTAAATGCGCCATTTCCAGACGATTACGCAGGATCTTCCGGGTTGCTTTCTAGTAGTGGCTCTTCGTTGGCTCGTTGGGTGCCTGCCACAGTTCGCACAGCGTTCAAGGTATCAGTTCTCGTCTCGCTGGCAATCCATGCTGGCTCCACACCACCTCTCGGCCACCACCTCTTCGAACGGCACATTTTCTGCCTCGACATCCTCCAACAAGGACCTGTATCGCTGGCAAGGGAAGGAGGGATAGGGCTGATGCGACAAACAATTAACGTCTCGAGAAAAACTCCTCACGTAGTATCTCGCCCGAGAAATCTCAATCGTGCCAGCCCCGCGGTCACCTAAATTATTCGCAACCAATAAAGAACTTGACCTCACCCGAATTCTTCGTAGAAACAGATTCGTCTGCTGCTGCTGCCATAAACACTTCAGCCAGACTAATCGTTCCTGCATACAGAATGTCATCCACATGAATCACATCCATCCCCACTACCGTCTCCCTTCACGAAACGCAGGACACAGGGGTCTGAAATACACTGCTCGAAACACCAGTCTAGATGCTTGCCTTTGTCCGTACAAACTCTTGTGTTCAAACGAACAACTTTTCCTGACACCAAACCACAGCCAGGAGGCAACTCCATCAACACTTCGTGATCCAATTCCGACCGAGCAAATGCTTGCTCAATCCGAGTGAAATAATTCCACATTGTACTTGCTCGCCAACGCCACTACCAATCTATGAGATACAGCATTTTTGCGGTAGGCAAGAAAGTCTCAAGACAGTCCACACCGTACTTCCGCTTGTAGTTCTTCACTACAAGCCTAGCCTTGGCTTTCACTATCTTTCCTTTTTCGTCTGCTTTCCATTCGAAAACCCTTTCAGCATCAATCACATTTACAGTCTATCGGGACTTTTACTGCCAACGTGAACGTTCTTGCTCTCATCAAGCCTTCAACCTCTGCAGACCTGGCTCCTTCCCAAATCTTGGCGTACAACGCTGGGCTACATGATAGCTACCAGGCTCTGACCCAACATCTTGAATCAGTAACTATGGCAATTCCATTTCTACCTATTGCTACAAGGGCATACACTATGTCTTATGCGAAGATGGATCCAAAATTGAATACGAGTGCAGACGCGATCTACTCCTTGACTGCACAAGTTTCGCACGCGAGTTCTATCATCTCACACTTCACCATTCTCGCAAGTAACAGTACTGCACTCAGCAAGCTCAGCGACAAACCGCGGAATACGATCGGCAAAAGGGGACGCCTCTGCCTCCATCTGTCTTCCCGACCCAATCAACTCGTCACCATTATGCCCTCCCGGCCCAATCGACTCTACCTCGTCATTCCCTCCCGGATCCCCCGTCTCTACCACCTCCTCCTCTATCTTTTGCCCTCCCTACTCCTGCCCATCAGTCTCAGGCGCTGCAGAAGACACACAAAAGGGGGCGACTCAATCAGAGAAAATATTCACGGGCGAAAGCGATTCACAACGAACGGAAGATGGAACACAAGAGGAATGACCTACTACACTGCCCGCATCAACCGAGACAACATCATTAACTCCCGCACCAGAAAGTACGACAGCACGTTTCAAAAGTGTGTGGGCAACTGCTCTTCCAACAGGCGACCATACCTCGTTTTCTACATCGTCGCTACTATCAGTCACTATCCTCCCCTCCCTCCTCTGCGACCCTATCGGCAGACAAGATTGCAGTGGAAAGAGCTGTGACGGCAACACCTCCCATGGCAACAGCAGTTTGGACGGTCGCTGTCACCTGCAGGGCGTTGGCTTCAAAAACAAAACGGATACGGTCCGTCAGGACGAGGTTCTCCATACCACATTTCATACGGTGATTTAGTCTCAGGGTTAGCGGAGCACGCAGTGTGATTCATGGCTTCGCAAGCCCAGTGCATTGCCTCAGCCCAGAGTATATCAGTCTTATGTAATCGCACATATTCAAAAAGAACTTTAGCCTGGATACGAGCCGCCACCGCGGCCTCCTATGTCAATCCCAACCCACGCTATGCACCACCACTATATTGCGGACTATAAGCCAGTGTGAACTCTTGTTTGATCAAAAGCTCGTGGCACACAGATGCAAATCCCTTCCGAAAAACTTCCCTCCATCGTCAGATCTAACAATCTCAACCTATGACGGGACACCATCAGCACGCACACTGCAAGAAAACTCCGAACAGCACTCCCTGCGTCTGATTTATTTTTCAAGAAATACATCCATGCATGCCTTGTGAAATCATTCTCCACAAACATGGGGTAGCGCTGTACCCCCTACGGACACAATGTCCTTCCTCCCTCCCAGGTCAACAAAAACAAATCTCTCTGCCCAACTTTTATCTTATCAATCTACGTTTAGCATCAAGCGAATGAGCATAAATGTTGTTAACTCGTTCACATCCATCGTGGTTTCCTGCTTGCAGTATTAAATCAGTCAACACCGAACAAATAGAGTCTTCTCCTAGACGATACGCGTTCAGCATGCCATGAACGTTTGGAAATAAATATCACTTTGTCCTTCAAACGCAGTCATCACCACATCAGGACCATCAAAACACATTCCATGACCTGGCACACATCTAAATCGGAGATGATTGTTGTATCCTAAGTTGGGGGAATACAACACTTTCTGTCACTCTACTACGGATTATTCGTTGTCAGCAGTCACAAACACCAACAACACGAATACCAACTTCAGGTTGCAGCGAAAATGCCACCACACCATTCATGCTACAAGTCGCACAGGATGGCACCTAAAAATGATACCATGCATGTTCGACTATTAGAGTTGTTCAAACTGGTTTGAGAGAAAAACACTACACTCTCTGCTGATGCACCTTACCCACACTGGGTCATTTCTCTTACCAGGGGGTCAGTTCGAAAACAATGTCAGTCATCGGAATATCAGCCTCAGAAACAAGCGTCTCATACAGATTTTGTGTCGGGCACTCATCAGAAAATTCAAATTCTGTCACCACAAGGGATACGATACTTCAGTGCCGTACAGTACCGTTGAATTCAGGAGCTTTGGGAACTTTGAAAAGGACCCCCACCCAACCTCTCGCCGAATTATATATGTCAGCCCCAGGAATCCATGTATTTCCGCTGGCGACGTTTTCCCACCTCCTACTACTCAGCTGAGAAGAGGTGTGAGGAACTGAGGACTGGCTATCTAAAGCCCTACCTACAGTCCCGTGGACCGAATCGAAGTTTACTGCAGTAACAACGAACGATCAGCATACAATGCTACACGGGGTTCAAGCCTAAGTCTACAAGACTACTACTCCCAACCATCGTGCTGGACACGCCAAGGCCTTGGGCATCGCCGCCCGTTCCTCCGACGGCCCTGCCGGTGGCACCCGATTGGTGCACGCCAGCCTGTGGTCCCGCGTCTCTAAGTGCAACGCTCCGAACCTGCGAGGAACAATCCTCATAAAATACACGGGGGTTCAAGTCTGGGTCTACAACACCCCACTCCAAACCCTCATGCCGGACACGCCAAAGCCTTGGGCATCGCCGCCCGTTCTTCCAACGGTCCTGCTGGTGGCACCCGAGTGGTACACACCAGCCCCTGGTGCAACACCTACATACACAACCAGGGGACTCCATTCCTTTCTCTCCTTCTTTTGTGTCTCAACAACAACCAACGCGAACAAACCCTGTTGGTGTGAAAGCTGGGGTGAGCAATACAGATACTGCGTCTCTAGGGAACTCATGAAACACATTCTCTCACCAACAACCTGCAGTTCACCCTGATGGTGGGCCGCGGGGGTCGCGTTATCCCCGTCAGCCATGACGAAGAGAGGTCGGGTGATCAAGCCGCCTCCGACATCCATCCGACAGCCCGTCGACACAGTCCAGGGGGACGAAACAGCAGTCGACTGATGACTCGCTTAAGCGTGTTGGTAAATCGGTAGCTTCTGGGGAAAGATATTATATTATTGAGACTTCCGTCTGGAGAGACATGCTGGAAAGTGGAGTGGGTCATGTGGGCCAACTCTCCACAGCCCAGTAACAACCGCTCGTAGTCGAATACCTAAACCTCCTCGCATAGTGCCTACTCGTACATATCCGTGGGACTACTCGTGGGTGATACCACGAGACGACCCCTGTAACTTACCTCCGTGACACAACGTATGTAACTGTAACTTATTGCTAGGCTGTTCGTTGAGACAAGCTATATCGTGTTAGCAACACTACAGGAATGTTCCTACTCGTCAATGTGTCCAATGAACACGAAGGGGGCAAGCATGGTAGGCGCGTTGCTCCGATCTCCCAACGTCTTCTCGGTGGAATGCACACTCGGAATACCACGTCACACGCCGACACTACAACAACCAAACAATCCGCACGATCCTATTGGCCAAGTGTCTGACGTACTCCAACGTACTACATACCAACATACCGACAGAGACACCTTCGTCCGTTGTATTAACCCGACACACTACAAAGAGTATTCTCGGAACATCCTGCTCAACAACAATGAGTGACAGCAGTTCTCATATTCAAACTGTCCAATCAGATTCTCCTATCACAGCAGCCGATACACTGCCGCTACCACGAACACTACAACACCAGAGGTGTGTACACAACATGCATAATATATTGATCGTTGAATCGCAATGCATGCACCCCCAGCTCAGCTCAAGCCCAGCAATATACATACCTGGTATATACAAAATAATTTCTTTGTTTCAGGGATTCGGTCAGGAGTTTTTTTTCGTCTCGCCCTTAGTATGCGATTCGAGGAACTGGAATTCTCGGTCAATTCGTTCGAGCGCCGGCTTCGGGGGGCGGCTCCAACGCCCCTCGCCCTGCCGTGTCCGCTCCGCACATCGGCGTGAACGCGGAAGGATGCCGAGCGAGACAAGCGAGAAGTTGCAAAAATACCGCATGACATGTCGAGGAAGAATTCCGGAGATTTTGGTTGTATCTTAATGTCTGCAGCGCCTGGGTGATTTACAAAATTGGCATCATTTCCAAACGGTAGTTGCTAATGTTTGGAATTTTGCGGTGGCATATACCACTTATTATTATGTGGTCACAAATTGTAAGACAGAGTAAACCAAACAATGGCAATTAATCAAGGTATGAAGCAAGTGAAATGCTAGTGTACCGGATACGAGAACACAACAAAACAGACCAGAGACCATAACAAATATAGAAAATAAACACAACGAACGGAGTGGTCTTTTTTAATAATCGCAGAATCAATGTTTTGTCAGTCTTTTTTGTCGCCGCTCCAAAGAGTCGTCCCGTATATATTGGTCCACGATCAACGATTCATCTTTTAGGATCGCATAAAAATATCCCACACGAATTCCATGTAGATACTATTATATCATGCATCGCATTTTTCAGAAGCTGGCTCCGTGCGCGTCTCTCAGTGGCTACGAAGAGGACACGCAGCGGGCATGGTCAGGCACCTTACTGGCCCCGGATGCTTAATTGAGTTGAAGTACCATAAGGAACGCACTCGACACGTTTGGTCACCAGACTAAAGGGTCAGTCGGCGTGTGGTCGGATTTATCCGATCGAAATCTGATGAATGAAGCTCGGAATCGGATTCATTAAAAAAACGGTAGCTATTAATTGTAGTGCATTGCTATGGTTCATAGTCTACCGATCTTGGCATTACCTTACATACTGTACGTGCAGACTATGATTGTGTGTGGTGACTTTTTGTACTCTACCAAGTATTGAATCGAACAATTCGAAGTGCTGCCCTGCCCTACCCGAAGCATGGGTGCCGGCGAATGCCGGCACCCATGCAGAGCCCTTGTATTTATAAAAATAAAAATACACTCCAGCTGTGAGATCGAAAAATTGTCGATACTCGTCTTTCTTTGCAAGCTGTGTGATTCTCCGATCGCGCGTATTACTGGGTGTGTGTCCTCCCCGCTACGCTCGCGCAAGGAAGATTTCAACTAATAATAAATGTGGAGGGGGCAAAAAGACGAGGCCCATGATTTAGTGCAACTAGCGATTTGATAGTGCCAAGAGCTGCTTGTGCGAAGCTGATTACCCTGTCTGTGCTGTGCTGTATGTTGGCGATGTCACGTTCTGATCGGCAGTAGTACGGGTGTAATTTGCGAAGAAAAAGTCGCGAAGAGGACCGAGATGGTGAACAAAACCAACGACGAAAAATCCAAAAGACGAGTACACACGTACCAACGGTACCTGGTACCTGGTACTTCGCCCAATACCTGGTGGTACTCTGTGTGGTTCTAAAGAAAGCACAGGGTTCTGCTCCACAAGGCTGCTGACGCCGCCCGCTACGCTCGCGCCAGGAAGAAGAATGCAACTAACTGAAACATGTAAATAAATGGGGCAGGAAGAAGAGGCCCGTGATTATTTGGTGCGAATAGCGAATTGATAATAATAATGATAATAATAACGTCAAGAGGTGCTTCTTTCTGCAGAGCTAATTGCCCTGCGCTGTGCTGTGTGCTTGATGATGTCACGTTCTGAACGGCAGTACGTGCGATATTTGCGGGGGGCGGGGGGCATGGGGACCGAGAGAGGACAATCAACTGAAGAAAGCAAAAAGACGAGTGCATAAAACACGAACATAAACCTGGTATCTGCATCATAGTATACACCTGGTACTACAACTACTGTTCTTAGTAACTGCTGCTGTATGTTCAAAAGAACGCACAGCGCCGCAAGACACAGCACCGCAAAACGAAGGGCAAGGCACGGCATCGCACTGCGCTGCGCTCTGCTGCCGAGCTATATATAGCCGAGCTGAACTGAGCTGGGGGTGCATTGTTTGTGATCCAATAACAACGTCGTATGCACAAAGTTTAAAACCTGGTGTAGTATTAATAGTACCGGTACGTGGTATGATACTTCGAATATTACTGGCATGTACGAACTAGTAAAAAACTACAGCAAAGCACGCAGCATGGCAAAGCACGGCAAAGCACGGCAAAGCACAGCGCTGCGCTCTGCTGAGCTAGAGCTGCAGGACATCGCAGGGCTCTGCACGGCGCTGCGTTGCTGTGAGCTATAGCGCTGCGGTGGGGTGCTGGGCGGCGCGGAGCTGGTGAGCCAAGCCCAGATATCAGCTGATGAAACTTCGTCAAGTACAAAAAAAATGGTGGGAATCAAAGAAAAGCTAAAGCTGGACCGTTCCGCAAGTAATGCACAGGCGGCAAATTAGCGGCAAATGGCAGGAAGTTAAACTTACTACACAAAAAGGAAGAAAAAATCGCGAAAAAGCGTCGTGTTGGCAGAAAAACCAAATTTGCAGGAACCAGCTGAAAAGTCAAGAAACAACTGGCACAACGAGCAGAAACAAAAATAATAAGGCGGAGCAACAAATCAAAGAAAAGCTGGACCGTCCGACCCCGGAGATGCCAGGGATACACCAACCGAGCACTTTCAGCAGAAATAAATTAGTAAGTATATTTATCGCTGCCTTGCCCTGCGGTGCGGTGCTGTGTCGTGCTGCGCTGTGCTTTCGTTCGAATATACAGCAGCAGCACCACAGGTAGACATGATGCGAAGTATCAGGTACCAGTTACCGTTATGTACGTACGTACGTGTTGTGTACTCGTCTTTTTGCTTTCTTAATTCAGTTGATTGTCATCTCTCGGTTCCCATGTATGTCCCCCCCCCCCCCGCAAATTACACCTGTCCGTAGTGCAGATCAGAACGTGAGATCCCCAACAAGCACACAGCACAGTGCACAGCACAGAGCAACTAGCTCTGCACAAGCAGCTGCTCTTGGCATTATCAATTCGCTAGTCGCACCAAACAAACCATATGGACCTTTTCTTTCGTCCCCTTTACATATGTTTTAGTTGCATTCTTCCTTCCGCGAGGGCAGAGCCCTTGTAAATTGAACGCAAAAGAGGCTACACATACATGTTGGAGGTTTCTTGCACCGCGTTTTGTGCTGCTCAGCTAGCGGTACACGAAGCTGTGCGAAGCCCGAACGCGAGCTACAGCAGGGAACCCAACGCCTTCTTCGTCGCCGCCCGCAGTGCCTGGTGCTTGTGTCGGCGGTGTGCAGATCCATACATACCACGGAGATACCAGTCAGTGTACCAGATACGACGTACCCGGTACAGCACATAGCACAGCAAATAGTCTGCCTGGTAGCTACCTGGCAATGGCTGTTTTTCCCAGGCTTGAGAAACCTCGCCCGGCAAGCTCATCTATCTATTATTGTTTCAAATAAGACCCCCTGCCGAAGGTACCTCAGAGCACTCAGCTGGAGTACCAGGGCCTGCACTACCTTGTATGAGGCGGCGATGACGTCAAGGATCGCACTAGCGCGTCGCGGTTGATGCCAGAAGACCTATTATAACAATGTGGCCGCCCGGATCTTGGAGGTTAGTTTTTACGCTTTCTCATTCGGCCGATCTCTCGTTGGCCGAGAGCTATGTGGTGGTCCGCAGATCGGAATAACAAATAAATTTCCAAAAGCGGCGCAGCCGTATTTCTCGCCCATTTCTGGCCCGTCTCGCCCTTTTCTGGCCCGTCTCGCCCATTTCTGGCCCGTCTCGCCCATTTCTGGCCCGTTTTGGGTCCGGGTTGGGGTCAGGGTTAGGGTTAGGGTTAGGGTTAGGGTTAGGGTTAGGGGGTGGGTTGGGTCGACGCCCGTACCTTTATCCGACCAGGAAGTGCTTTCTGCTCGCAAACACGAACAGCCCCCCACCCAAAAGATCCGGGCGGCCAACTTGTTAGGTGAGCTCGGTTGATGTTACGTCCATGCGTCTAACTTCGACCTACCAAAGCAGTGATTAGGCGAATTTAATGTTGAGAGGGGTTGTCTTTTGCCTGCCCCTTTTGGGGAAAAACTGAGCAAGTTTTAGCACCGTTCCTGGTCGAGCGGTCGAGAGGGGTGGAAAGGGCTGGTGAACCGCTGATGCTGTCCATCTGTGCTCATACTATCCTGTTGGGCTCGGAGAGGCCGACCCTCAAAGCTTACCCATGTCATTTTCTGTTCGCGCAATGTCGAGAAATTGTTTATACTACGAACGCAATGGACCGATCAGTGGTGCATGTTGTGCAGCACCTGAGAGGCGGCATGTCGATGAGCTCCCGACACAGATGTCGCCTCACACTCCCCGCCTTTGATGCCGAAACTCGGCCGAGGCCGACGACATACATGTGCTAGGCTGTCGAGGCGTGCAAAAATTGTCGCGATGCTGCTGCTGTCGCTGGAGAACGGGTTTTGAGGGTCAATCGATTAAGGGGTACCCCTATTGATAGTTGTGATCCGAGGACCAACGCCCGAATGGGTAGGGTGGACCGTAACTGGACCAAGTCCGGCGGAAGGCCATCTCCCATGGCCAGGGGTTTTGTTAGTGGGTGAGCTTGCGCAAGTCCCACACTACCCGGAAAGATGACATTCCGGGTGGCTATCTCCACCGAAACTGACCCTCAGGGGACAGGCCGGGTCGACATACACACGCATCCGTATACAACGGCAGCTTGCGCTGCCGGGGTTGTAACGAAGACCACTGATAGGGACAGCTTACGCTACACCTACAATGGGCCCCGAAGGGTGCGCCAGCTAGCGTTGGGCTGCGAAAGCAACTGAGTTAAATCGACACACGACGCGTAAGAAAATACGTGGAAGTGTGGTGAGCTAACGCTTTATTTTTCCCCATGCGCCGGAGGATAAAAAAAAAAAAAAAAGAAGTTGTGATTGTGGTGCCTCATTCAAGTGGGCCTCATAAAAAGTGGGCTTCGCCAAAAGCATTTCCGTTTAGGAGACTCCAGGCTGAAGCCTGGAGAATTATTGTTCTTGCTTGCAGCACTACGGCCCAAGTTCCTGACCTCAGCTCAAATTCGGACCAGTTTACGTTTTTTGCAGGAGACTACGACGTGCATACCCACGCGAGTCCAAAGCACTCCTCATGCATCACGACAAACAAGCAGAGTAGGACAACCCTGTGGTGCGTGTTCACATAATATTTACGTGAAACCACGGTCACGGGCTCCATTGTGGTGAGGGCAAACTTTTCATCGACGCCACTCCGAGTAGAGACCGTCACGTACGTACGTATATATTCTATATACCTGGTATGTACCACAGGTACTCTGGATTTTAGTATGTTTGCTTCAGTACGGCAACGGAAGGACGGCACGAGGTCCTTCATGACGTTACGCAACCCTCGAAGTTAGTATTTCATTTTCCTTCCGACAGTGTGGAGCGTTAGGGGCAACAATAATAAAACGGGAAATGGTCCTTTGGGGGTATACCCCCTGGTTTTACGGCTATTTGGGGGTAGGGTCAAAACGCGCCCGCGAAACGTGCTCCCGCGGGCCCGAACAGGCCTCGAACGCAATTCCGAAGTCCTGGCGAGATGCCAGAAGCCCATGCCAAGCACGCACACAACTTATTTTTTATTTCGGGCACGTTCTTCGGCCTCACGGGACAGCGGCGCACGAGGGGGCAAACGAAGCCCCCCCTTTGACCACATGTCGGGGTGGGATAACCCCACGTACCAACGAAATTTATCTATTCCCCCCAATTGACCACTTTTTTCACCCCGTTTGACCGAAAACATACCCCCTTTTGGCCACCTGTGACAGCCTCAAAAACGACTACAGCAGTGGTACGTATCCACGTCACCGCCCAACAGCCCGAATAGACCACGGGGCGGAACATCCAGAACCTGTGAGTAGTCGGGATCGTTTGCCTCCCTCAAAATTCGGCGCAATTATATACAAATCAAATCTTTATAGACGACATGAAGATATCGGCTCTTCTGAGAAAATATCGGCTCTTCTGCGAAAACATGACGGTGATGGGAGAAGCAGAACACATACGTGTATGCTTGGCGTATTATGAGTCGTGGGTCGTGGGTTGCTGGGTG
Source organism: Undaria pinnatifida (assembly GCA_012845835.1). NCBI lineage: Eukaryota > Phaeophyceae > Laminariales > Alariaceae > Undaria > Undaria pinnatifida. The sequence goes on along the minus strand of JABAKD010000012.1, from coordinate 5,575,814 downwards.
CTTGGTGCTTCGTTGCTGGGTGCTGTGGGTCATGGATGCTCGGTGCTTGGTTTTGTCGGACGGGAGGGGTCTTTGGGACACGAACATCAGGCGCAACGAACGGTCGTTAGTCTTCTTGAGAGATGCTTTCCTCCCGTCCCCCATCGTATCCATCTCCGAGACCGCTGCGACGGATCACACGATATGTTCTACTACTGCTACTACTACTACTATTACTACTACTACTACTACTACTACTACTACTACTACTCCTACTCCTACTACTACTACTACTATTACTACTACTACTACTACTACTACTACTACTACTACTACTACTACTACTACTACTACTACTACTACTACTACTACTACTACTACTATTACTACTACTATTACTACTACTATACTACTACTACTACTACTACTACTACTACTACTACTACTACTACTACTACTACTACTACTACTACTACTACTACTACCACAAGACTACTTCTACTGCTACTACTACTACTACTTGTAAGTGTATTGGGCGGGAACACAGAGTGTCTCCTGCAGGTCTGCCAATTGAGCAGGTCCTCGGAGAATACTCGCTTTCTTAGCCTTCGCAGAGACGTAGCTTTATGTCACGAATCAGAACCTAAACGGCGGAGTCTGTCTGGAATCAGGGTGAGACATGCGAGGATATTCATGGCGAAGCAGACGAGGGTATCTAGCCTACTAGCATCGCAAGGTCCACATATAGGCCATATCTGTAGCACGCCTCAGGTATTCATAATGACTGACCTCCGAAGGACCGATACGACCGATTTCAGAAGGCGCTTGTGCGTTCCTCGGAGAAAGAGAGCAAGTCCCCTGTGCAGGTGCTCAAGATGTGAAGCTTCCCAAGACAGTAGTGTGAAAAATGGTAACTTGATTGCTTATCCGAAGGGTTTATGAACGTGAACCCAAGGAATTGTGAGAAGATGGTTGATGCTTTTATTCGATTCCACCTGAGCCCCAGATGGCTTCTGAGATCAGAGGCACGTGCCTCCGATCTATGTCCTGACTATCCCGAACATAAACCTCCAACCTTATCATACGAAATTCATCCAAATCATCTCGAATCGAATAACTACAGGCCTTTCGAGGCCGTATATTAACACTAGCCCACCCTGATGAGCCGCGTATGCAGAAATATGGGAGATTCGGGGAAACTCCGGTTCTACGAACTAGACCACGAGTCGAAGATGCGGCTCCTCAAAACCCACTCCCACACCTCTAACGGTCTGCTTACGGAGCCAGGAACACGCGAAGAAAAGCAGCTGAAGGAAACGCAGACCCTACAACAAGCCCAAAGCCACCCATCAAAATCCTGCCGCGTAACGCCGGTGTGGCGGGGGGGGGCAGAAAAGTCTCTAGAACTTACCGTATACCGCCGGTGTGGCGGGGGGGGGGCAGGAAGGGCTCTACGGCAAACTAACCACAGAAAAGGTACTATGGCGAAGACCTGGCGTCTGCATGCCCCCGCGCCCGGTAGGGGGTTTTCGGCCTCCTCGTCGTGGACCGGCTACGGGGACTAGTGTAAAGGTACGGCCTCGAAAGACCTGCAATTATCCGAATTGAGATAATTTGGATGGGTTTCGTATGATAAGGTTGGCGTTTTATATTCGGGATAGTCAGAAAATAGATCGGAGGCACGTGCCTCTGATCTCAGAAGCCATCTGGAGCGCTGGTGGAATCGAAGAAAGCTACGTCTCTGCGAAGGCTAAGAAAGTTAGTATTCTCCGAGGACCTGCTCAATTGGCAGACCTGCACGGGACACTCCGTGTCCCCGCCCAGTACATTGACAAATGGTGTCGTCGACAGACCATGGTTTTTTTGGGTCGTGGGTTCAAATCCCACCATCTACAATAATAAACTTTTTCAGACTTTCCCCATGTCGAACTTGAAAAATACTTTCCCCGGTATACCCAGGAAATGAAACCGCTTGGATATTGATAGGTCCGCCCGTATATCCGGCCGACCTGGTATCTCGCCGTTTCAGGGGGGGAGGGTCTTATAAGGCTTAGTTTGGGTAAGCTATTGGTTAACCTTTTGCAAGTGGTCAAAGGGACTAATGCCCCACTAGTATCTTAACATACTAGACTACTACTACTACAACTACTACTACTACTACTACTACTACTACTACTACTACTGCTACTGCCGCTATTATGAATACTGTTAATAGTACGACACTTCTATCACTGATCGAGATTGACGAGTACCGGAGCCGTTTGCCGCCTTGGGTGTTCCTCTGTTTTCGATAGGCTTTGTTTTGCGGCATCGTTTAGTTTCGCCTCTCTTCCCCTTTCCCTTTCGTTAGTGTTGGCCCCCCATCCTGTTCTTCCTTACTGGGGGTTGGGGGGCAAGGGACTTCCTTGTCCATGTGTTTGACAACGGGTCACCCAGCAACGAAGCACCAAGAACTCAGCAACCCACGACTCATAATACGCCGAGCATACACGCATGTGTTTTGCTTCTCCCATCACCGTCATGTTTTCGCAGAAGAGCCGACATTTTCTCAGAAGAGCTGATATCTTCATGTCTATGAAGATTTGATTTGTATATAATTGCGCCGAGATTTTTGGGGAGGCAAACGATCCCGACTACTCGCAAGTTATGTTCCGCCCCGTGGTCTATTCGGGCTGTTGGGCGGTGACGTGGATATCTTCCATGTCCATGAAGATTTGATTTGTATATAATTGCGCCGAGATTTTGGGGGAGGCAAACGATCCCGACTACTCGCAAGTTATGTTCCGCCCCGTGGTCTATTCGGGCTGTTGGGCGGTGACGTGGATACGTACTACTGCTGTAGTCGTTTTTGAGGCTGTCACAGGTGGTCAATTGGGGGGAATAGATAAATTTCGTTGGTACGTGGGGTTATCCCCCCCCGACATGTGGTCAAAGGGGGGGCTGCGTTTGCCCCTTCGTGCGCCGCTGTCCCGTGAGGCCAAGAACGTGCCCGAAATAAAAAATGAGTTGTGTGCGTGCTTGGCATGGGCTTCTGGCATCTCGCCAGGACTTCGGAATTGCGTTCGAGGCCTATTCGGACCGGCGGGAGCACCTTCCGCGGGCGCGTTTTGACCCTACCCCCAAATAGCCGTAAAACCAGGGGGTATACCCCCAAATGACTATTTTCCTAAAAAAACTGAAGTAACCTATTAAATCCAGACCACGAACAGTAACTCATATTATAAATCGGAGTATCACACTCTGTTTGCAAACATGAGTTTCGACGAAATCCTCGATCTGACAACTAAACGTGTCTTTTTCATTTTCTTCACAATAATGTGGATAACAATAAAATACCAACGAGTACGTAAAAAAACTACGAAAATATTGTAGAGTTATGCGAAAGCGCGAGCTGAAAATCGTACTCGAGGTGCTCTTCATCTCACTATTAATAAATGCAGTCAAAGGTTGTATGCGCACGCGGCGGCATTAGTTCACATTTCGCTCGTTTCCGGCGACTTCTAGGAGCTATGTACTCAATACTTACTCGCAGCGAGGAAATAACAATCAGCCCAGACTTCTACAGGCAACTCTCCAGCAAACGATAACAATCTAACCAAACAAACCGCACGAACCCACGTCGGAACTGGATTGCAATGTGAAGACGTGTTCGCACAAAAAATACTACAGTAGTGATCCCGGTATAGCGCCGGTGTGTGCGAGCGGGGAATATCGGCGCTTTAATAGCGGCAACCGGCACTACTCCGCATACCGCCACTACTGTAGTGGATGTTTCCACCTGTGCCAAGCGATCTCACAGGCGCTATTATAGAGGGCAACCGGAACTACTCAGCCGGCGATATAAAGGGACCACTACCATACGGGAGAATCTCAGAGCTACTCTATTCGCAGCCGTTCGGGCCAAGGAAACCCGTGTCAGACACTTCCCGCCCGACTGGTAGCCGATGAACGCAAACCGCACATAAAAGTGCACCAAATCTGCATACATATTTTCTTCTGCTGCTGCTCTACGAGGCGTTCTGCTCTACGCACGGACCATCGAAGGTCATGGTCCGTATCCTTCCTGGAAATTTCGTGTTTTTCTATTCTAGGCTGGAAAATCAGAAAACTGCAGGCACGAAATCCACGAAAGCGGCATTTAGCTACTCCCATACGCCCATGTTTCCCCTCCCACCACCCCGTTCCTCTTCAACCCTCCATGGATAACGCCATCAACGACGAATTGGGTGAGGGAATTGAAGAACGACACGCGGCGGGTGAGTCCCGTAACCAAATCTCTCCCCATTGATTCTATAAATGCCACTTCATTTTTGTTGTGACATTTTTCTTCACATACTTTGCTTCAGGCATGCGCTGGCTGCCACCGCAGCATATCTCACAACGACAAACACACTCAATAAAGATCGGCACGAGGCAGTCGGACACCCTTTTCCTCCTGTACATTCACGCCCGGTCAGCCACACGCACGGCAAAGTGAACACAGCAGTGCGATGCGGCGGTATGGCGGCTCCTAAAAAAGCAAGTCCCCGTATCATAGGCGGACCTCGTCTACTCAAGCGTGTTGGGAAACAGATCTCTCGGGATGACCGCACATAACACGGCTCGCTACAAAATCGCGTTGTCGCTTCATCTTTCGAGTTTGTGTCCTCGTGCCATGCATCCGTTCTCGATTTTCCAAGGTCCAGAAAGTTTCAAGGTACCTGTCTTCGTGCCATGCATCCGTTCTTGATTTTCCAAGGTCCAGAAAGTTTCAAGGTACCTGTCTTCGTGCCATGCATCCGTTCTCGATTTTCCAAGGTCCAGAAAGTTTCAAGTGACCTGTGGGTAACAAATTTCTCTCATGTACCACTAACCTAGGTTTCTCCCACGTACACCCCACCTTTCAAGTTTGCGTGTTCGTACCACGGATCCATTTTCAATATGCCAAGGTCCAAAACTTTTAATGTGACCTAAGCAAACTCTCTCTCACGTATACCAGGCCGCCAAGGCGTCGCGATAGCCAGACGAGAAAAGGGGCATCGCCAACCATGACCGCGCTGAGCTACAACCACAGCGGGGAACCTCGGCGGCAGGCCGATATAAACTAAACTACAGCAATGTCATGTCACAGCAGCGACCGTTCAGGTACGTGCGCGGCGCACAACTTCTCCCGGAAAAAAACGGCACGCAACTACTCCAACAGCGACACCTTCACTGGTTGTTCTATATATGTCTCGAAAAAAAAGTACCGTAACACAGAATACAGCTGGGGGAAACAAACACAATCCTCCACCACAAAGCGACGCACAACTCCTCAACGCCGAACGTTAAAACTCGGCCGGGCCGGATCGAACAAGGCCGGCCGTCAGCCAGTCATCACCACGTGAGGATCATCACCGCCAGACAGCCCGCCGTCACGAAATGGCCAACCAGCTTCTTTTCCGGGCTCCACTCCTCCCACGCCGGGTTCCCTTCCACCTTGCCGGCCGGCCAGTCCGCCATTGCAGCGTCATAACCTGCGCCCCCCCCCATCGACTCGGCAACGCTGAGAGTGCTCAGACGCCTGCTATCGCTGGGGCAGTGCGTGCTCAAATCGATCATACTGCGCGGAGTTTCGATACCGGCCCCCGAAGGGGGGTCGGGCGCTCCGGCAACGGCGCCGACCGCGGACAAGGCGCGCTCTACGCCGCGCATCAACCCGTCCACCAAGTCGTCGCTGGCACCGCTACCCTCGCCGCGAGAGGTCTTCCCTTCCAACTCCTTCTCTTGTTCATCTTGCTGAGACCAAGGCAAGAGCACCCCGCTAGCTCTACGCGAGCTGCCGCCACCGCCCCCGCCGCCGCCGCCGCCCCCGCCGCCTCCCCCAACCCCGATACTCCCGACGCTCCCGTGGGCGCTCCCTCCCGCGCTGACGCTGCCGCCCCACCCCGACCCGTGCGCGCTGCTGCCTGCTCCGATGGACACGCTGGAAACCGCTCGGTCAAGATTCCGCATGAAGAACCCGTCGGTCGGTTGCTCCACCCCGGCTCCGCCGCCCTCTTCCGAAGAGTCAGCGTCGCCACCGCCCGCCTTCCCGCTTTTTCCTCCCAAGCCGCGCATCAACGACGACCCAACGGAGGTGCCCGACTCTAACCGCTCTCTCGGGTCCGTTGGGGGGATACCCTCACCGCCGCCGCCGGTCTTAGCGCTCGCAACTGATCCGTGCTCACTGCCGAATGCTCCGGAAAGAGCCAGGCTCACCTGCTTCCCGAGCTCGCCCAGAAGTCCCGGTTCGCTAGCACCTACTCGTTCCAAGATCTCCCCGGGCGGCTGCGTCCAGCCCACAACCTCTCCGTTCTCGGGGATCGGAAGTGGAGCGGCGTCTGAACCATGGCGGCTGCCACCCATTCCGTGCCGACTGCCGCTGCTGTTGACGACAGGAGCGCGGCGGGCGCCGTGGCCGCTACCGCCGCCGCTCAGACCGATCCAGTTAACGCCATGACCGCTTCCTCCCCCCGAGCCGTGCCCGCTGCCGGTCGCCCCGTGAACGCTGATGAGCGTTCCTGACCCCGCGGCGTCCAGCGACCACTCCCGCCGGAGCCCGTGGCGGCTGTTGCTCGCAGAAGATGGGTTGGAGTTAGTTGAGTTAGCGGGTGACTCTGTAGCGGTGGTGGTTTTGGATATGGCCTTCACCAGCCTGTCCCTCAGGTTGAGGTGTTCCGTGGCGTCTCTTCCTGGGTCGCTGTCGCCCCCCACCGCGTCTCCATTCTTACCTCCGCCTTGCTCTTCTGTTCCTCCTCCTGTTGATGGCGCCGGAGACGGCTTGGCCGACGTCTTCAAAAACGGATAACGGTCGCGCCGACAACGAGCACGGTGGGAGGGGAGTGGGCCATGCCGGGTGGCAGGGGGGGAGGGGAGGGGGGTACTCAATTGTTGCTTACCATAGTCGTTTGACCATTGGTCGAGTATCCCTTTCGGGACGCAGCACCGCTCAGGGGAAATGAGGGGGAGAGGGGGAGAGGGAGGTTTCCATTTTCCGGCGTTTGCGTGAGGCTTGAACCACATGTTCCCGAAGAACGTCAAAACGGAAAACACACGCCGACCTCGACCGATTAGATGGTGGCAATCCGATGCACCAATCGTGGGTGCATCGCTAAAGGGGTTAGGCAAGCAAGGGAACTCTGCGACGATCGCCGTGTGCCATCAAACCCTTTAGTACTGCGATCACATGAATGGGGACAAACAACACGAAATTAACGTGGGGTAATTTTGGTAAAACAACATGAAGATAATCAAACTTCCCGCGACCCCGCCTTTCTTTGGTCCCTGTCCGCCGGAGCTACAATAGGGCACTCACCAGCCCAGACGTCACGCCCGAGCCCGCTGGTGAGGGTGCCGCTCCTACTGACGTTGCATCTTCCGCGGACGACGGCGGCGGCCCTCCGTCCCCCGAGGAGAACACGCTGGAGGCGACGTAGGACAGGGTGCTGCCGAGACGCTTAGCTTTAAACCGGGCGGTCGACTGCACGAGGAGACGCGACGAAAGCGATCGATAGCAAGGTACAATCTATTGTTAGCAACGGAGTTAACCCGTTTAGAACCGCAAAAAAAAACCAACATTAACTTCAAGTTATTTGGCCCCGAACGCGGCAGTGCAGTCCTAAAGGGGTTAAACGTGCGGTCGACTGCGCTAGGAGATGCGACGAGGGCGTCCGCCAGCAAGAGAGTGCACGTTTGTTAGCAGGAGAGAAACTTGGAAAGTTGGCAATGGCGGGGCAAGTTTGGAAAAGCTTGTTGCACAGACGACGGGGGGGGGGGGGGCAGTAGGCGTGGTAGGCGTGGTTACGGTGGGGCTAAGCCCTTCTACGTGTTATACAAAAATATCCCCCACTAAGCCCACGATTTTTTCTGTAAAAAATGGGTGCAGTTCTACGGGCGTCAACGGGGCGCGACCAGTACAGGTGGCGGTCAAAGGGAGAGTGGGTCGTTATCGCCCTATATCAACAGCATCCTAGAGTTGGCCACAGCACCCACAATAAGCAAACAAAACACAACAATCGCATCACATCAAACCCGAGGTAAACTAGGCCCGGCCCATGCCCGCCTTGGTTTGGAATTCGCCCGAAGGCACTGAAAGGCACCTCCTCCTCCATCTCTCCCGCTTCTAGTTTGTTTTATCTCGTCTCAAGGCCAAGGCTTACCCTAGCCTCCGTGATGGTATTCTGAAGAGTCGCGAAGACCTCTTCCATATTCCGCTTGTCGTACACAAACGCGTGCGTGCCTCCCGGTATGACCGTGCTCATGCACGACGGCAGTGCTCGCTCCAACCACTTCATTGCCGCGTACGGCACCAGTTGGTCGGACCTACCCGGCGTTGGGGCGGGAGGGGAGGGGTAACGACCGGGCGGCGGAGGGCGGATGATTTTCAACCCGGCCCCACAGGCTAGGGTTGTTACTTGGTCGGTCTTGGCGGCTAGTTACTGGTTGGATGCAGAAAAAAATAACCAACTGATGGTAACATTTCTCGATATAATGCGAGCCTCAAAACGAACCAGTCAGCTACAAAAACGCAGAACTCCGCCAAATACCGCAAAGAACCAACCCAAGCATGTACCTCCGTAACCAACTAGACCATACGGTGACTTACTGCCCGTATAGTCAGCCAGCTCAACGCCCTACAACAAGCGATGCTGGACACGATTAAAACACCCAAGAAATACCTGCCGCAAACTCGCTCGCCTCCGAGACAAAATAGTAGTAGGCTACCACTCGAAGCACGTATGGCTCACTCCACCGAGCAACAAATTAGACAAACGCCCACAACCAAACAGTGTCAACCATAGGGCAAAGCACGACGCCCAACATCACCAGCCATCAATCCACGCGAACGTTTTCGAAACAACCACGGCATAATGTTCTGCCCACCTGCTGATGGTCTTAAATACCAGCTATAATATAGCTGTCGCCAGGAACGCCCGCAGCAGGATGTTTCATACCATGGTATTCGTTACTGTGGTTAACTCGTGTGCGTTGTTGGTCGGCGGACGCTACAGGCAACTCGATGAAAGGTCTCCCTACCTTTTGGCGCCGGCTTCCCTTGCGCCTTCGCGCCGTCAAAAGTAGAAACTCGCATCGTAACATAGGGCAGGCCTGGAAGTACCGCATCACTAATTCCGCCTATGGCTGACGCAGGGCATTTACCACAACGCCCCCCCCCCTCCCCCTCCACTTTCCGAGGCTTTGTGGTCCTGATGGCTACGGCCATGCATGGTATGACTACACCACTCCCTCACCTGCCATGCCAAATGCGGACGCTGAGAAGGACCGCCGCGCAGCGCTCCTTGGCTTCCTCCTCCCCTTTGTTGTACAGGGCTAGGAATACTTCGTTTTTTATCGACTCCTTTCCCTCCTTCAGCTTAGAAACGTGCGCGATTAGGTCCTGCACGGGTGAGCGTACACAGATAACGCAGACAGACGAGAGACATGGAGAGAGAGAGAAAAGGTAAGGGGTAACTCTCCCGTCGAACAAGCGAAAGCAACGTGCTACCGCACACTAATCTAATCAGTTTTGAGTTCGTATAGAACTCCTAGCTTGGAAGCCTCATAAAACGCAGGTGCTCCTCGGGCCCCTACCGCGACATGCGCTCTTTACCTACAGCGCATTGACGGGTTGTCGGGGGGGGGGGGGTGAAACCATCGCATCATGCTAGGCCCGTGTATGTATAACCATGACCATAGTGGTATGACCCTCGCCTCCCTACAACGCCGGGCAGGAGCACATCCGCTTTTCACCGACCAGGCAAGCATTGCGTTCACCAAGCGCGAAGCGCCGTGAGGTCGCACGGAGAGTGAGCTGCATCCTACTAAGAACCGCTTGTAAGGTGGGCTTTGGCACCTTGTGTGTACTTATATGCATATAGACGGCGGGGGGTACCCACCTGCGTGTACGGAGCGTCCAGGTAGCCCTTCTCGATATCGCTGGCGGCGCTCGACCCTCTAGCCATGTCCCCCACCTTGTTCACCATGATGTCGCCCCCCAAGCGACCGACAGTGCTCGTCAGCGTCGGCATCGTGGACGTAGTCTGGAGAAAGCTGTTGCACCCTACTCATAGGTAGGGGTAGAGGAGGTGCAGTTAGGGCCCGGCCCGCCCGGCACGCAGCACCCGAACACAAACAATGGACGACGAACAGTTGAAAGAAAATTGAAACAGCTAGTTTTATGCAAAATAAAAAGGTAATATATGGCGCGTGTGCCGACGGAAGTGAAAAGAGGCGGGACGTGGGAAGGGGCTGAGGGGGAGTAATCGACAGCGCGCAAAACATTAGGCAGACTGAACACGCGAGAGCCAATACGAAAACTGAGGGCAAGCATCATAGCAACAGAGGTGCGCCGCCCAAACCGATTACGGCGGTGCACACAAGCGATTAGTTTCGACGAAATTATCGATCTAACAGGCGGGGAGGGGGGTCTTTGTAACTTACATAAGACACAAATGACGGCTAAACGTGCCGACGAAGCTCAAACCCGCAAACTGCACAGTTGGTGACTCCAGCAAGAACCGTTCACTAGAACACCGCACCCGCCAAAACCATCGGTAGGACAAGGAAACGATTGCTCCGATGGGACACGATGATGATTACACCCGCGGGGTCGGATTACAGATTAGACTTTTTGCCGCCGGGGGAGTCTTTTTCACACAAAAAAAGCGGCGAAACAGCCACTGGATACCGCGCCCCCTTCCTTAAGAAAGCTCTACCGGTTACACAGTGGGGTATCTGAAACGACAATAAAAAACGTGTACGATAGGACAATAATACTTTTCCACCCTTCCATATTTTACGGCGTTGACTCCCTCCCCGATTGACAAAACGACAAGAAAGAGGGAGGGGGTACTGGCAAGCTCGCCGGTATATTCGCGAGGGCGGCTCAGATCTTCCCGCGACGGCGGTGATTTTGTCTTGTGCGCACAAAAAACACATTATATACAGTATAAATTATCTCAAGTGCTCTGACTAATACTTGGTACATCACATTGTACAATATAACATGATAACAGGGGGGGCAGCGCTCTCACCTGGAGCGGCCAGCGGGACCCACGGTGACACGAGGCACATAGTGGTTCCGTCCAGAATGTCCTTCAGCTCCGCGTCTCGGGCGCAACGTAGGGCGAACAGCGCTCCCAGCGACTGCCCCATCACAGCCGCCTTGTCGATGCGAAGCTTGGAGCACAGCTGCACGCGGGCACACGGGGGGCGATCGATCGTTCAGCCGGCACCAAAGCACCCGACACAAGACGGACACAACCGTCAACACACGACGGACACAGACGCAGACACAAAACAACAAGGGCCCAACAAGAAATGTCCACCTTTCGACGAATCCTACGATAGGGGTGTGCACCTAACCCTAACCCTGTAGCTCATCCAAACAAACATTTTGAGCACCACCCCCCCTTCTCGCCTGCAGCAAACCCCCCACCATGCGCTTTCTTCCCCTCCCTACCTGCTTGACGGTATCGACCACGGAATCCTCAATCTTCTCGGACATGAGCGCTTGCAGATCGACCTCTCCTTCTTTGCCAGCGTCGGCCACCGGGAAGGGGATAGTATCGGAGCGTCCCCTCCCCGGTCGGTCGATGCAGATGAGCTGCAAACCCCTCCGGCGGGCAGTGTCCTCGAAGTGTGCCGCGGAGTGGCGATGGGAATCTAGTCCCTGCAAGACGACGAACAAACAAACAAATACAAACAAAACGTTAAAACACACCAAAACCATATCTGCACGTGGTGAAAAAAGTGTACCATGTACCTGGTATACACGTTATGAACAACTAAGCATGCGCGTGGCGATGATCAATCAATCAATCAAACAATCAATCAGCCAATGACTACATCACGCTAAGTCAGTTAACATCAGCAATGAATCAAGTACGAAACGGAAAACAGACGGATAGTTTATCAAGATGCACGCCGCACCGGGGTAATCCTGGCCCGTAAGCATCACGGGGCGGCCCTGGCGGGAAAGGGCGCTAGCGAACCGAGCTGCGAGCGCACGTAAGCCCATTACCGACATAAAATGTTGGAAATCGTCGCCGAAATTAAAAACGAGTGTCGAAAATCGTCGCGAAATCGACGGCGATTAATTCTGCCAACACGTTCAGACTACTCGCAATGCTGCCCCTTCTGCATGTACTAGTCGGGAAGTCAGGAAAATCGCTAATTATGAATCGACAACGTGATCTCGATCTCTCAACACCGCCGACATGTGGTGCAACCACAACCCAACCGTCTCCGGAGAAAATCGGGAAAATAGAGATCATGAATCGACAACTTGATGGTGCAGCTACGATCCAATCGTGTCGGGAAAGTAAGAAAAAGAGGGATAACGAATCGACAGCTCGATCTCCAACAGTGCCAACATGTGGAGCAACCAAGGGTACACGAGAAAAGCCACACTCCTATGATACAAACTTCCAATTAAAAAACAAACCTGCTGGGTGTGGTTTCTGTACGAACGTACAAACTCCCAACATTTTTTACCGTTTTAGTACAACTTGGTTTTAGTATCGCTTGACTAGGCTAAAAAAAAATGCGATGTCGATATTTTTTTTCTTGCACTCTTGGAGCAACTGCAACCCCCATTGTCTCGGTCAGACCCCCTCACCAGGAACAAGAAAACCGGTAGCCCGTCGGGGTTTCCGGCGACGGAATAGCTGACAGTCCTGCCGTCCGCCAGCACCACCGTACGGTTATAGCGCTCCTCCTGAAGGAATAACAGGAAACGAGCGACGCAAAACGAAAAGTGTTCAGATGCAAGGCCAATGGCATCGTGCGGTCAGCGAACAAGCGAACAAGGCCAGCAAGACAAACCAGACAAGCGAGGCAAGCCGAGCGAGCCAGGCAAGCGAGGCAAGCAAGCCCAGACACGCCGAGACAACCGAGAAACGAAAACCGGCATGCCATAGCAATTATGTCAAGGCACCCAACTTTCTCCATCCCCCCCTCCCCCGTACACATCAAAAAAATAATTAAGCCATTCATAGCTGTCAACCATATGCAAGAAAGTACGCACAAGGTGCCGATATCCGCCTCACAGGTGGTTCATAGCAGGATGCAGCCCACGCTTTACGCGACTCGTCGAACGCCTTACGGCGCTTCGCGCTTGGAGCACGCGATGTCTGCCTAGTCGGCGAAATCCCGACGTGCTCCGGCCCGGCATTGTCGGGATGCGAGGGTCATACCACTATGGTCATACGACTTCGGCTAGCATAAATTGATTACACCCCCCCCCTCCGTACTGTACTACCTGGTACGACACTTTCTCCTATATTGAAATAATTCCAGCATTAAAACGTATACACATCGCACTGCAAGGCAAATCAATACAACGCAGACAGCCAGTCCTCTGGACTTGACGGGTAGCTACTATTTCTAGCTGTCACTTCGGTGTCGGAGTCAAAGCCAACTAGCTGAAACATTCACAAACGTGAAACACAGGTCGAGCCACAAACGCGCCAGCCAGATGCAAAAGACGGCAGAACCCCGGAAGTAACGTACGTAACCAACTGGAATTCTCATCCGACAAAATAGTTGGCGATTTTACAGTCGGCCAACTCACAGCCCTCAAAGCAACGCAACACCACGCACTCCGACCGTACAACACGTAAACGAGACCCCATAAACAAGCCTCCCCCCCCCCGAGTTGCAAGTTGGAGGATTCTCTATTAGGAGTAGGAACGGTTCTCCGTCTCGAAAGGGAAGCGTGGTCGACGGTCGAACGACTAAGGCAAGCAACCTGCGTGGAATAAAAAAAAACAGAAGACAAAAGCAAAGCATGAGTACCCCCCCCCCGCCCCCGCCCCCCTCCCCGAGTTGCAACACAACGCCACACGACGAACCTCGAGCAGCTCGAGCAGTGCCGACTTCCGGACGCCCCCATTGGCCGCTGCGGCGGCGGCAGCAGCGGCATCGTCCTCCTTCGCGAGGCCTAACCCTGACATCTTTCTCCCCAGTCGATCCCAGCACGCCGCGCAGGTGCGCTCTGATTTAAGTCGCTTCGAGGAGCAGTCGTCGCACACTACCCTCCCGCACGTCCTGTTCCGCAAACACGTCACCAACGCGTCAGACACATCACCAATGCGTCAAACACATCACCAACGAGTCAAACACATCACCAGCGCGTCAAACACATTACCAACGCGTCAACACATCACCAACGTGTATTATGTGTATATTTTTGGTGTGTGATATATTATTTTCCTGGGGTATTCTTCGACCCCGAAGTCATCAGATGCTGTCCTCTGCTGTGACCACGGCCTAGAGTATATGGCCATGAGGGCACGTGAGACCAGTAACGTTTGCTTTCTACGAGCGAAGCGAGTTGCTAATTAAAACGGCCGTCGCCGAAAATATAAGGACCCTCCTAGAGTCGGGTGAAGCCGGAGAACTGAAGCCGGAGACTCGTACCGTCCAACCGAAAATCTCGGGGAGAAAAAAAACAAACTGTGCTTCCACCAGCGCACACAGCAGTTGACGACAGTTACCAGATGATGCATACCCTATCCTGTTTGTGCCCCCTGAAAACGTCATAATCATCATGTGTCGCACACAGCGTCTCCTTTCATCAACGAGCCGCACATGGTAAGAAATGTGCTGCACACATAATCAACATGTCGATGTAATCATGTGTCGGCACATTATCAACGCAAACCAAAACACTTCTAGTACAATTTCTACAAGTATACTGCTACTATGACTATTACTACTGCGGCTACTATTATACCGCAACTACTATCCAAACTACAATCAATACTACTGCTACTACCACCACCACTACTACTACTTGTATTACTGCTGCGCAAACCCCACCTGCAGTGGTGGCGACGCCTGTATATGCTGAACTCCAAGCGGCAAAGGCAGCACTTGGGCGCCATGTCATCGGGCACCCACAGCGACGAGTCTACCGAGCCCATGACGGCCTTCTCTTGCCCTGGAACCGGCCGAGCGCTGGTGAAAGAAACGCTGTCGAGCATTAAATGGTGTCGTGGTGCGGTGATGGCACGGTTTGGTGTGGTGTGGTGGTGGTGGGGCGGGTGGTGTGGTGTGGCACGTGTGGTGGTGGGGGGGGTGGGGTGCGGTGTCATCATGGCGAGTTCACGTCCGTTGCGTGGGTTTCATTTCGTTTCCATGGTTGCGTCCCCATTTGCCGAGGACACGCACACGCGATGGAATGGATGAATTTGACGGACCGACGTTGCGGGTGCGGTGGTGAGGTGTGGTGTGGTACGGTGCCGTCGGGTGGGGTGGTGGGGTGCGGTGTCATCAAGGCGAGTACCCGCGTTGTGGGTTCGGTTTCGTTTCCATTCGTCGAGGGCGCGCGCAGGCGATGAAATATGTTTCGTGGACGGGCGTTGGAGGCGGGGGAGCGGGTTGGGGTGGCGTGATGGGGTGCGGTGTGGTGTCATCATAGCGAGTTCACGTCCGTTTCGTTGTGGTTTCGGTTTCGTTTCCATTTGTCGAGGACGCGCACAGGCGATGGAACGTGTTTGGTGGGCGGGTGTTGGGCGGGGGGGTGTGGCGTAAAGGTGTGGGGTGGGGGGAGGGGCGGAGAAGGGCAGCGGGCACGGACAAGTATAAATGCGGGTGTATGTGAGAGGGGGGTAAGCGGAAAGGCGGTGTTATCGTTAGCGCCTGGGGTGAATATCTTTCTTCACGGCGAGCGTCAAGAGGACGATCGGACAATGTATTAATGCCTCAGACGTCGCGTGTTCTGCCTGTTGCGGTATTTTTCCGACAATCAACGCGCGCGTGACACGCCGCACTGCTGCAAGCTCCAAGCACTGTGGAACGTACTGTAAATCGTTATTACAAACGCGTCGCCTCAAAACACCTCGCATGAATGACATCACAACGCCAGAAATCGCGCGTTGCTATCCTACGAGGATCCTCGTATTCACGAACCAGGCAGTCTAATAGCAGAGTTTTCCTTTGGTTTTCTTCTGCATTCTGGATACGAGTAATCGACGCTGAAGGTCATGCTGCACGTTAACGGATGGCGAACACAACATAAACCCTTGCGGGGCCAAACAAGCGACAACAACAAAAACCCAATACATATGTATAGGCGTTTAAAACCGTTTGGCGTGAGCGCGCAGCGCAGCAAAAAGAGTACCACCGCGTTACTACACGCGAGTCACACCGTTCGTTGCAACGCAGTTCGGACACATTTCCTACCCCAGTCAGCGGGCCCCGGCCTGCTTGGTGTGGGCGGTGCCGAAATCGTCAGTTCTTTCGGCAATTTTTTCGTTCTCAAGCCGCAAAGGGGCTAACAACAGCGATATTAGTATACTTTCAAGTATCTTTCAAGGGGCTCGGGTCGCCAGAGACACGTTGTGTAGCGCAGCACAGAGGCGTGTTCCAAAGGAAGAGGTGTTTGGTCCTCCGTCTTAAAACTGGATAATAGGTTACGAGCTCTCAAACGAAGATGCTCCTAGTGACGCGACATAATTCGCAGGGAAACAGATAAAAAGTACAACTTCGTTACAACTACAAAACAATAGCAACAAAAATGCGCCGGTACGAAAAAACTGAAAACTCCGGAAATGGCTGGTCGATAAAACGGTATTTTCTTGGTAGTTTTCGAGCATTTCAGAAAACAATGTATCATATCGGTACATACCGGTACTATTGTACAGGGCTTCCTTCTAAGTCTGCTTCTGTCACCGAAAGCGCGAGGGCGTGTGACCTTGCAACTCCGAAGAAAATCGACGAGCAGTGGGAGTGCAGAATGGACGCTATGCGCGATAAAAAAGTAGGCACGTGCCGGGGGGGGGGGAAAGAGACGACACCAGTGTCCACGGCTTATCCAGAAGCAAAAGTGAGATAAATATACCGGTTTAGTTTTTGATTCATCTCGACACGAAATTGAAGGTGGGCGAGGCACCGTTTCGGCGACCTGTACTCCTGCCCTGCAATCTGCTGCATGCTGCATTAGCACACCCGCCAGCTCGCCAGCTTTCTTTCTGCAGATAGTTTATCCCTGTGAATAGGAACCGCAGGTGCAGAGTGCAGGTCCCTTGCACGGTGCTTGGCAGTGTTGGTACTGCTGTACGCAACAATCGGGACTATTACCAGTAGTAAATGTCATCACCGGATCAAACTCCAACCATCAGACACCAAAACAACCGTGTAATCATTTCTGCCCGTCGGTGCCATCGTCAATTTCCACGCGAATCTCCTCTCACACTATACACAAAACCTATACAGCACCTGGTATGGGCTATAACGGGTAATATCTGTGTTTTCAAATACCATCGGCATAGCGTCATAGCCCATTATATTGTAGGCACAAACCGCTGTGCTCAATTTCGCGGCCTAGGGTCGCTGTCGTGCTCGTGAGCAAGCAGCAAACCTGTCCGTGAGCCGCGACCTCTTGGCGTTTGCGAACAGCCTCATTTTTATCGTTTCGGGTTCAAATTTCACATTTTTGGCACCTGCCCGATCCTATGAGTTTAAATATTACAGTAAGAAAACGGACGCCGTAACCCATAGGCCCGATCTCCCTTCACCTCCCCCGCATGTCGCATCGTCCACCAACAATAAGTAGCTGCTTCGCAAAGGTCGATAGCCAAAACGGCAGAACAACATCCGTCCTAATGCCATCGTCACTAACAGAATGAGCCCATCTTCCTCTTAATGCGCCCATCTTCCTCTTAACACCTTGCTTTTAACGGAAAGAAAGCGGGTGGATCGCGGAAAACAGTCCCAACCGAAGCCTGCCAAAACAACTCTTGCCACGGCTATACATGTATCCAACTCCGTCTGTGATTCCATAAACAAAAATCCCCCACACGGGTGCGCGGAGGGCGGAGCCCTAAATTCTACAGCCGTGGACGAGGTGAAAGCTAACGTTGTCGTACACCTGTCCACGTAAGTACATATACGCAAGTACAAGTACCCCTGGTATACCTGCTAAACGCTTTTCAGCCGGTCGCCGGTGAACATAAGACTACATTTCATATTTGTTTCATGCATACTGAATTCCACATATGTCTGGTTTTGTCCCCCTCAAAGCGGGTTATACAGCAGTTTCCGTGCGCGGAACAGGCTGAACGTCGTACGAAGGCCTGTTGACTCTGGCATTTGCAGGGGAGTCACCGACCTGTATCCTTTACGAGGGTATACACACCCCGTAACACGCGCGATCGAAGTATCACACGCAGATCGCAAAGCTGTGTTTTGATCAAAAAATCATCTTTGGTCGATCTCACAGCTGAAGTGTATTTTTCATGTATTTTTCAAATACCCACTTGTTGTGTAGATTAAGTTTTTTATGAAGACTAAAAAGACACCTCACATTTCGAAACAGATCATTTCGTCGAAGCTCATCGTTTCACAGAGCATATACGGTCGTAAGCTTTTTTTTTTCTTTTTTATCCTCCGGCGGATGGGGAAAAATAAAGCTGTAGCTCACCACGCTTCCACGTATTTTCATACGCGTTTTCCAAATGACAGCAGTGTTACAAATACGTCAACTCACGGCTGACGTCCTTGAAATATTTATTATAACATACGTTACATTTGTAGCAGTTCTCTGTCAGCTGTTCTTGAACTCGACCGAATTGGTCGAAACTCAGAGTTGCAAACCGCGTGGTGCGTGACACGTGAAACATCCAGAACATCGGCCGGTGGCGTGTTATGAACCCCCTCTCCCCATTTCATACAAGTAACCCCTATAACCCCCCCTTGTAACCTATTGATGTATTGTTATACCTGGTAGTAAACACGAACAGTATTATTTAACGTCACGGGCGATCCCACCCATACATTTTTTTCTCTCTACTAAATTATCACTTTCTACTTGCCAGCCCAAATCGTAATAAGAGGTGTTACCCTCAGCGACCTTCTAGACAAGCCGTGGTCACAGGTGTCATCCCTTCTCCCTCCCGGTGCGTGCCTTCATTGTTATCGCGCAGAGGGTCCAACATTCCCACCTTTCAGCTTTTTGTGCTCGTCGATTTTTAATCGAATTTTGCTAACTCACGCTCTTGCGCTTTCCGCTATTAGTAGTCAATTTCTTGCGCAAGAAAAAGTCCTTACGTACAAGTACGAGTTTTGTTATAAAAATAAAAATACACTCCAGCTGTAAGATCGAAGATTTTGCCGGAAATCATCTTTGCAAGCTGTGTGCGATACTTCGAACGCACGTATTATGGAGTCGCGAGGATTCGAACCCGTACCATTGACTTCATTAGTGGTAGGAATGACATTCACCTACCACGCTATAGGACACCTCTATTACAAGTATCATACCGTACGTACAGCAAGGTACGTAGCATGGTAGGGCAGAACTGCCGTAAACTTGTGTGCGTTGGTGGACAGTAGCTGTTCTTGTCCCTTCGCCATAATCTAGCCCGTGGACACAACACAGGCTCCACTTCGCATGCCATTCCAGTAAAGTTTACCAGTACAGCTTATTCCAGAAAATTGTTGAGGCACACCTACTAGTGTACGAGACGAAGGGAACTATCCCTACATTGGTTGACTGGCTTTGATTGGGTTACGGTTAGTGTTGGATACATAGTACAACGTGTGGCTCAACCATTTCCTCGAATACCAGGGGAGGGGGTAAGGTACCCTCCCATGACTCCGTGCTGTGAGCTGCAATGGTCCTGCCGTAATTGTCGTGATTCGTCGAACACAAGCGTTGCCGGTCCTGGTTTCGTTATTGCCGGACTATTCTCGTTCGGCGGACATATAAAACCAGGCTTGACCGACATCCAAATAATTCACATCACACATCGAACCGATAACGAGCTACAGTAGGTCATCCAGAGTGCTGCATCCAGATCCCATATACGACATCATATGCCGTGCAGGATCTGTGCAGCACGGGTCCGACCCAGGAAACATGTGCTATTAGTAGATCATTCAGGTCAATCGGCTCTCTCCCGGCAAATCTGTCCATCGCGTGAAAGGCTTCCATTTTCGTTGGCGTGGTGTAACTTAGAAACTCGAATTCAACCAGAAACAGCCGAACCCCCCCGCGCGCGCGCGCCTGTCTGCATTGCTACTTGCGGGCTACGACGACAGCTTTATTTGGCATGCTACCTGTGTCCAACGCCCCGATTGCCGGACACGACTACAGCGACGCTCCGTCTGAAGTGCTGCCGATATCTACTCATTCATCAAGAGCCCGAGGTACTGGAGCCTGCTCAATATTCAGCAAAACGTATAATAGGCTTGGCGTAAATGTTGTTCATGATGTCGATCTCAAGGTAGTTCATTGCCATACCCTGTAGCACGCAAGATACCACATCCACCCTCTCCGACAAACCCTCGTATTGATTGTGTACCGACAGCGGGGAAAGTGAAAGCGCCGAGCCGCCATTTTCGTGGTGTGCGCCCGCTTGTGCGACAAAAAACTCTCGGAAATTCGTGCCCTGGGGGTTCGTTATGGTTGTCCGTTGACCAAGGACTTGACTGCGAGTTAATGCGAGAACAACAACAGCAATAACAACATGGTTACAACGTGCATATAACAGATACACGGTAATCTAGCACTAGCCCGTCGTCACGAAAAGACGCAAGGAAAAACACAAAATCAGTCATGGTCCCACGTTAGTGTTGTACCAGGTACTCTTCAATGCGGTGTGAAAATCGCTTGTCAATACCTTGCTCGTCCTCATTGCCAATACCTTGCTTGTCCTACGGAGAGTATACTGCCGCTGGACCGCAGACTACGTCTTTTCCAGACACGGCAAGCGAAGGAGGGACCTCGGAAGATACAAAATATCAACGTTTACGTTTTCGTGCGCATCATTTTCTGAAATCGGAAAATAAAAACAATGAATAAATGAAAATGCAAACGAAAATGCGGATTATGCACGCAGAAAGTGAAACCGCACTGTTTGGGCGTATGTTTTGCACGGTCATACGTACAATCTTTAAAGAAAGGGAAATTGAAAATTGAAGACTGCACAATCCCTCAAGAAACAAGAAACGGATTCGTACTGCTGTACGAGTGAAACTGAAAATCGTCATGCCCACCAGACACGGGCATCGGACACACAGGGGACACGTCACCACAACTTCACTATTGCAGCCGAATCCCGATCGATCAGCTTGTTCAAGGCCACTGGATCCTTGAACTGTGCCCAACTGCAACGTACCGTTAAAAAAGTACAAAGAAGTTTGCGAAATCATCCTGAATCCTGAATGCTGGCTAACCCCATCCTCCCTTTTGAAGCTATCGTGACAATGACAGCGAGGGGGGGGGTCTAGGGGGCACCAGATTTGACGGTTACCCATGCGCCGACGTTGGCTGTTGTGGTGATCATCGTGAGTTTCAGAAAGAGTGGGGGCGGGGCTGCGGGGTGCGGGGGGTCATATCGACGAGGTAAAACATATCCTACGAAGAGCGATATTGACAGCGAGGGCGATGCTAGCCATTGTGTGATCCCCGCTTGTGATTTTTCAAAACGAGGGAGGGTGTGGGGAGGCGGGGGGCGAGGGATTCCGAATTGGGGGCTATTGGGGGCGGGTTTCGCTCACACGCGTAGGCGGATACGATACCACCATCGCATCACCAGGCGCTGGTGACCAGCCTTCTTATTGTGCGACCGACATGCAGTACATGAGGTGCCGTGGGCCGTTCTGCCGCCGACCGCCGCTGTTAAAACATGAAACTATTTCGTACGGCGAGTGGCGCGTGGCCTAGTTGTGAGGGGCAGAGAGACGCACGTGTGAATGGCGGCATCAACGTAAGATGGCGATGATGGTCTTTATGCTGGGTGTGCACTGATGCGTCGCTTGAAACACGGTCGGTGCTCGTCTGTTCGAGCTTCTGTACTATAAATACCAGGTACCAGGTGTAGGTATCAGGTGCGACACATGCCGCTGCGGGGCTGCAGTAAATGCGAACCCGGCAACATCGGAGCCTGTTGTATTCAGGTCCCTGCTACGAAGAACGGCTGTATAGATTCTGATCTTTCAAAATGCATTTGGAATACCCCTGGCAACAGGCCTAACCTACCAAATGGTAAGATAGGTACTCCCACGTATGCCACAGACCACAGACAGCCACGCACGGCGGAGGTCAAACCGACACGGTATTTATTGGTGAACTGATTTGCGTGTGCTGGGAAGAAGCGACTGCTGCTATCGACTACCGATTGTGTGACGTAGCCAGCTGTTCAGGGTCGGACTTGTTGGCCCTGTGCATTTTATGACAGGTGACGTATGATATCATATGCACGATATGTTCGTTTGAGAAGACTCCAACGGCGATTTGCTGCTGTGGCTAAGCCGTGGTAAATGACAAATGAATGCTGCCCGCACAACGACGTACGTACGTACTGCGTTCAGCAGCAGCAGCAGCAGCAGCAGCAGCAGCAGCAGCAGGGGTGGTAGTATCATGTGATACTGCAGTAGCAGTACCAGCAGGTACCGAACAAAAAGGATTCGTCAAAGTCTCGTTACAGGCAAAGACCTTGCGTCGTGCACTCTCAATCTAGAAGCTATGCCCAAAGAGAGGCGGGTGCAGGCAGAAAATACGAAAACTACCATTGCCAACATGCTGCTGTGCTACCCCTCTGCCCAGCTCTCCTCACCGTGGATGAGACATGCTCGCACGTCGACCCACAGACGACAGCAAAATGGGCGCTGTGCTGCTGGCACGGGACGAACTTGCGGCCCTGTCGTCCATGGCACGAGTGCTTATGCTTCGGCGAACTGGCGTTGTGAACGTGTCGAGCTGCGAGGCCGGTCCGTCCTCCGTAGGCGCCTCAGTCCCAGTTTCCCCATTGCCGGCGTTCATAGCTATACGCCCTTTGTTGGCCGCGATTACCCTGGTCCGGTCGGGTCCAGGGTCCAGGGCTCTTTGCTTGCTCCAAGCAGGGACTTCAGGGAGCGTTGGTTCAAACTTTCGAGCAATCAGCGGTTCAAAAACGGAGACGTGCCGCTCCCTTTGTGCCGTGGAAAGGGGTCAGAGGGGGTCAGAGGGATGAATCAAATCAACCCCCCTGCCTTGTACAGGGTACCCAACAACCGCACCCCTGCCAAACTTTAAAGAGCAACTCGAAAACTTCGCTAGAGTGGCGACAGCAGAAGGCGAAGTAAAGCCAAGGTGCAAGCGACAATCGCGGTCTGCGGTGCCCGAAAATCAAAATTTGCGCAACAGCCCATGAGGAAAAATCCCTTTATTTAACGCCTTATCGTATGTATGAAAACCCTGCAAAACAAGATGCCACTCTGTCTCGCACACCTGTTGGCCTCCGATCATCTCTGCGTCGCTAGTCAGCTGCTTCATATCATGCCACGCAGGTAAGCTATACAGCAGGAGCTACGACATTAAATTATGTAGTAGGAGGTGCAATTGTGGTTGTTGAATGAATCGTACTGCAGCAATGTGTCAAGCAGTCTACAGCAACTAAATTCTTAATTTATTTTCGGGAGTCGTACACCTAGATCCCCCCTCCTCAAGCGGGGAGTGCTCACGGTGCACATGTTCGCATATCATGTCTGATCCCGTGGGGCTGCTGGTAGAATCGGCGTGCTTTCCCTCGCCTCAAAGTAGGACTCAACAGCAATACGCTGTGATGTCCTGTTGTCCCGTTCCTTGCTCATATGTAGGGAGGCTCGTTCATGTCTACTCGTTCACGCAAACAGCAAGATCAACAGCCAGAGATCCGCGCTGTCGATGCGATAACATATGGACCAAGCTGTACCGGTACGGCCCTAACTTGAACAAGCGTCATGATCGCCATCAACTCGTACGACTGCGTCCACTGCTGTACACAGAGTAGCGTCCACTGCTGCAGACAGCGTAGCGTCTACTGCTGTAGACAGCGTAGCGTCTACTGCTGTAGACAGCGTACTACGTAGGCTTTATGTTTAGTCTAGATTGTAGACTCGTAACGCTGCTGCTGCTATATACCGGTAGCTTTGGTGGTGTTGATGTTGTATGTTGATATTGTCCTTCTGTCGCCATCGTACACGTCACGACACCCTACCAGGTACGAGTACATCAGCGGTCGCATCAGCAGAGCGCAGAATGATTGTTATGGACCGAAATTGCCCTCGAGAAAATCCAGGGGTTTCATATATCTTCAAAGAGTAGAAACGCGCGACCGGAGTATCGCACAGCTTGCAAAGATCAGCATCGATCGAACTCACAGCTTTGTATCGGGAGGGGGGAGGGGGGGAGGGGGGAAGGGGGGGCGTCATGCCCAACAGGCTGAAGTCTGGGTCCGGCCATAATCGTCTTGAAATTTGTGGGCCTTCCAATGGCCGTCACAAGATAGCGTAAGACCGCTCTGACTTCTTCGCCATCTTGCGTTTTCTCCCCAGTGCCATTGATGATGCACTTGATACCCTCTATGAGCCCAATGCCGTCTTTGGTCAGTTCCTAGGGTCTGCTAGTATGACATTGTTTTTTCTTTTCCTTTCCGTCCTTCCTCTTGTCTTGTCTTTTATTGCTTTTCTTGTCTTTCTTTTCTTTCCTTTCCTTTTCCGTTTTTTCGCTTTTTTGTCTTTTGTTTCCTTTCCTTTATCTTCTTTTCTTTTCTTTGTTTCTTTTTTCCAATTGACTTGCGTCTGTCGTGCGTATGCGTAGTGATAGGTACTTCGTGCAATATATACGTGGTAGTTTTTCTTGGGGGGCAAGCGGTATAGTCGATTTTTCCAGACGCGAGTAGTGATATGCACCAGTGTGGACCTGGCACAGCGTAGGCTGGCTCCCGATTTCACTTTTATATGTTTCTGGTGGAGGCATGAATTGCGTCAGCTGTGATATATGCGTGTACCACCTTTGGTTTGTTTGTGCGTTTCCCTGGGGTAGTCCTCAGCTCCAGAGTGACTGGAGCCTGTTCTGTGACCACGGACTTGATTATGCAAGTTGATGTGAGAACAACAATATACTTGAAAATATAAACCCAGCGGTCGCAAGACCGCAAGCCACGCTCATAAGCCCCGATTGAGAGGGATTGCGCATGTTCTTATGTTCTCATCGGTACCCGGTAGACTTTGCCGTATTTCCAACCCCACTCGTAGCCTTGGCCTGGGTGTTGGGGTTAGCGTTTTAGGGTTGGGTGGGTGTCGACGTCCTTTCGTGATGATTTGATAAATATTGAGTTGGTAAAAGCATCATCTCGAACTAAGAACAAGGATTCGTGTCCTTGGTACTCTAGTGGTATAACGGTGAATTTTTTATGTTTTCATTTTTGTGTTTCGTCTTGTACATTTTGTGTGCCACGACTTCAGGTGCTTACCGCCAAAACCTATTAATACTTGCCACACATGATATATGCATGGAAATACGTGGAAGTGTGGTGAGCTCAAGCTTCAATTTTCCTCATCCGCCGGAGGATAAAAAACAAAATAAAACAACGAAAACTCTCTCCGTGGTCCGTGTGGTCACGAGACAGAAAGACAGCCTCGAAATCCCCGTATAGAGGACAAACATCTACCTCCTGACGAGGTTTGCGTGCGTACCGTTACTTCTGCTATCTGCACGAATTAGTTTGAGATCCAGAAAAAGCTACTGTAACTAACCAAAGCTATTATTGGATATACCCCTTCTTGCCGGCCTTATCAGCCGAGTGTGAGCGCACAGCAGTATCACGATTACAGGATGAGCACATAGATTAGCGCTGCGCGCGTCTCACGCAACTCCTTGTACTGTAGGAACAGGTGTGGGGCACCTATTAATAGTAAGAAACGGAAAGGCTCGCTCAGGCTGGGTTTCTTATTTGAGAAGACGTGCGTCCTACCCTAGCTTCAGGACGACGGCTTCTGAAGTCCTGATGTTGGTAGTCTTCACATAACATCGGTTGTTTCTACCGAACGACATCATCATGAGATGGTTCAGAACAGCACCCAGTGTTCGTCCCGATTCTTCATCCAAATTGTGTGGTCACAGACTGTGAAACAGAAAAACCAAACAAATACAGGAGTAGTGGCTACGATACAAGGGAAGGTTCGACGAGTCGAAATATTTCTCTTATATCCGGTTTTCTCTTATTTCGGTTTAAGAGAATTTTGTCTTATATCGAAAGCACGATATACGACAATTGTATCATGTATCGTAGCCAAATGCTACAGGGCCATTCAGAACAGTGCTCCTTCCAAAATCGATGTCAGAGCTGATCGAGCACATTAGACACTATGTTGACGTTATGCTGCACAAATGCCAGTGCATCGTGTGCACTCAATTCACCGTTTGCTCTGTTTATTAGCATATACCCACCTGAAAAAAATAAGCTTTGCGTGCTCACGTTTGCTACGCTCTGCGTATATTTGTGCCCCCCCCCCGCGAAAACCGGTCTTCCAAATGTGTTGGACGAAAGTGGCTGATGCATATATAGATGCGAAAGTGGCCGATGCTTACCTGGTATATAGATGTACCCTTCCTCGTTATAACTAAAAAAAGAAGAAAAATGCGCCACACACGCCACAAATGAGCAGCAAACATGAGTGCAGAAGACTATGCGCTCCTCCTCGCGCCCCATCGATGTTCACCCAGAAGCACCCCCTGCCTCCTTTTCATCTCCGAAAAGTCTAATACACGTTTGCTTTCATTCTCTCGAACCGTGATTGCTCATCCAAGCGAGCTTAGCCTGGCGCGACTGGTGTATGATCGGTTACGCACGCGCAACGGCTGCCCAGCTGCACGGGGCATGGCGTCCGCTGGCGTGTGCGTGTGTTGCGTGTGCGCCACTACTTTTCTGACAGCTCGATATAAGAGAAAATATCGGGAGTCTCTTACATCGGATTTTTTTGTGACGAGTCCCAAAAAGCTCAATTATATCCGTACTTTCTCTTGTGTCGATTCTCTTGTATCGTAGCCACTGCTGTAATAGCAAACGAACAGAGGGAAGCAAATGAGATATCAGCGTACTAGGTACCGGGTACGAACATCACAGCAAAAAACAAGCCAGAGACACGACTAGAATATAAACAAAAACACGGAGAAAATGAGAAAGACTGCTGGAACGGGGCATAAACGAAGGCGCTGAACCTATGACACACCCAGCAATACGCACGATCGGAGTATGAACACAGCGGGCCAAAATGAGTTTCGACAAAATCTTCGATATGAACCTGCTGTAGTTGGGGTGTATTTTTTTTTTTCATGGTATACAAATCAGAAACACTCATTGAGACGAGACGAAACAAATGAACCTCTCCCGTGGGATGTCCTCTCTCTCGTCTGCCCCGTAGGCTTGGGCGAGCGTGGTGCACCACTGTCAACGCAAAGAAGGAAGGGAAAGAAATGCAGATAGAGACAACGAACTCACGAAAGAAAGAAAGAAAGAAAAACCTGGTCAAGCAAACAAACTACTGCTGTAGTCGTACTCGTACCTCAGAGAGGAAGCACGAGCAGCACAGTTCCGGCTCTCTGTTGCCTTGGCGAGTCGG
The DNA here is from genome assembly GCA_012845835.1 of Undaria pinnatifida. Lineage (NCBI taxonomy): Eukaryota > Phaeophyceae > Laminariales > Alariaceae > Undaria > Undaria pinnatifida. The sequence goes on along the minus strand of JABAKD010000012.1, from coordinate 5,548,463 downwards.
CAGGCTAGCCATACGGTCTGCCACCTTCCTATTCCCGTCGACAGCGACCTCCGATTTCAGTGCTGCCGCTGTCGCCCCCCCAAGGAAGATAATGAAGGCAATAAGCAAAAACCAAGCCGAAAGAAAAGAAAAAACTCTCTCGAAATTGTATTGGAATTCGGGGACATCATCTTGATACCACAGGTTCCATATGTTAGTCATGTTCGCGCCTTTCTATACTATCTGCCTGTTTTGTTCTCCTTTCATCGACAGCGGTATCAGTACGCCCCCCCCCCCCCCCCGTCTCCCGCCTTCCCACCGTTCTCCTCGTCGCCCTTCTTAGCGTATGTTGCTGTAACTATCAACCTGGCTTTCTTGTTACGTTGTTTTTTAATTATTGCTTGGCGTCCTGTACTCGGTACTGTGCCGTATCATATATGGCGGCATTGGGTTTAGAGTTTAGAATGGAGACCAACGTCGAGCATGGTACGAGTATCATACTCCAAAAATTCTCCGAAAAGTTGATGGTGCAACTTTTTAATCTACGTTGTCCCCAAAACGACGTCGCAGGCAGGGGCGTGGCGTTTTGGACTGCGAGGTCGCTGGTTCGATACTCGCCGTCTTTCCCTTGCGCGGACAGTAAACTAGCGACCCCCCAACCCAAGGCCCAGCACCAGCACCAGCTGTCCGTATTGCTTGGTGTGGTCGATGCTGCAATCGTCATTGCACCGCGTCAATTTTCCCCACCTCCACCCATGTTTCGGACACAAACTGAGTTCGTACGTTATTATATTTGAAATTTGGAAAAACATCAGTTGAGAATGGGACATCTTTTTTTTGGTGATGTCGCATAGCGCGCAACGAAACCGCGAGGACTTTTTGTTGCACGGATATCGCCCACGGATCTCAGCGCACGCTGCTGTACGATAACACAGAGCAGGACGACAACACAGTCACAGCCGTTCGTGCAGCCAAAAGCATCACAACAGCAGCAGTCAGTGACTCAATCCCCACTACGGCCGCAGTTACACCAGCACCGTTACGGGATTTAATGTCGGCCATAGAGGCTGATGATGACGATCGACGTTGTGCTCGCTTCAACTTCACCATGGCGACGGATATATGGCTGTTGCTTTATACCTGGTATCATGAACCGGTGTACATGCACACTATTGTTGTACACTATTAATAGTAACACTAGATATTGTTGTTGTTGTTGTTGTTGTTGTTGTTCTCACATTAACTCGCATAATCAAGTCCGTGGTCACAGGACAGGCTCCAGTCACTCTGGAGCTGAGGAATACCTCAGGAAAAAACACGCACAACCCAAGGTGGTACACGCATATATCACATCTGACGCAATTTATGCCTCCACCAGAAACATATAAAAGTGAAATCGGGAGTCAGTCTACGATGTGCCAGGTCCAGGCCTACTGCTGCATGGCCGTTGTACATTACGCACTCGTACAAACAGCAGGCATCATCGGAGATAATTACGACGAGGTTCATATGGTTCATGTTGTATGTTTTGACCTATCAATGCAATAGCTACATCTCAACATACTCGGTTGTTTCATTTTGATTCAGGGCGTCAAGTGCATGGTGGGGTCGCGCGACTCGTGTCACTTCTATCATCTGTGGTATCCTTTATTGCCTACTCCTCACCTCAGGGAGTATCCTTGGAGCCTTGACTGTATGGCCGATGTATGATTCGACAAGCAGCAGCACCAACACATATCATCGAAGATACAGATATCATCGAAGATATGATGAGATGCATTTTATAGCCTACAACAGCAGTTGCAACTCAGTCCGCACAAGGGTTCCATTTTTATTCAAAACTAGAAACACACTGCAGCTATCGAGGGTTCCATCGAAAAGTCGTCTTTGCAAGCTGTGTGTGATACTCCGATCGCGCGTGTTACGAGGTGTGCATGTTTGTTACGGGGTGTGCACGTCCTCATGAAGGATATTGATTGGTCGGTGACTGACTTCCCTTGGTGTTAGCTACAGTATTACCAGGGTCAACAGAGTGATACAAAGGCGTTCAGTCTGTAATCACTCTGCCCACGGAAAACATAAAACCCGTTTTGAGGGGGACAAAAGATTACGGCCGTGGAATACACCAAGTGTTTATATAGTACAATTCGACGCGAGTCGACAAGGGAAGAAAATGCTGAGTTATTCTCGTGATGAAAATAAAGGCACGTACCGTAATGGGGAGGGGGGAGGAGGGCCCGCTATATAACCCCGGATCTGAGCTATTTAATACTACTGGGAGGGAGAGCGAGAGTAGTGCGAGGATGATAAATGGGATGAAGAAAAACAAAAAAAGAAACAACTAAAATCATGTCCAGAGCGGCCGCTAGAACTATCCCAAGCAGGCCGGCTATTAGCGCCAGAAGCTGACAGCAGTCAGCGATGCACAGCACGAATAGCCTGCAGCCGGCGGGCTTCTAGCGTCAGCGTCTGAGGTGACGTGCGCACGGAACGACTAGCCCGTGCTTTGTCAGTACTGACAGCTAACGCACCAACGTACGCACGCATTGTACGATTTGCCCTCGTTCAGTCTCCCTGCGCATGGTGTGTAATAGGCACCATCTGTCTCCTAGGATAAGGATCGTTTTCTCGCTACTATCTAATGTATCAAACTTCTCCATGTCACATCAGTCTATTTTCCTTATCTCTTCCTCTAACTAACACATTCCGTCCCTACTTTGTATAGTTCACATCCTCCCACTATGTTGATTCTGCTCTCGTCTGCGCTGCCACAAGGGCAGCTCTGTGCGCCTTCTCCCTCCTCCACTCGACTAGTGGTATACATACCTCTTTCTTCTTTCTGGAAGGTTCAGGTCCCCTACACGAAAACGCAGTTAGCGTCTTCGCGTAGTCCAGTAGGCCGTGCAAATACGTTTTCGTTCCCATCTCTTTATGTTTATCCCCCGTACATCTGTAATTATTCCTCGTTCACCTGATTTATTACCGCTGGCCTTTCCCTTAGTTCTATCCTTTCTTTTAATCTGTCTTGTGCCCCCCAAAAAACCTCTCTATGGCCATAATCTCTTCTTGGTGTCATCCTAGGATGTCCTTCCATATTTTATCGACTACGCTATCCCACCTTATTCCAGCTAGCCCTTTTTTGTTACTTTCTCCCATACAGCCCCACCGGGTATCAGCTGTTGTTGATGGCACTTTGTTTTGGCATATTCCGTACTTTACATTGTTTGCCATTTGCGGGAGAGGTGGGGGTTAAAATCCGACATATAGATCGCATATTGCACGAACGGTGTGAGACCCAAAGAGATCGCGAGGGGGATCAAGTCCTTGGTGTTGTTTCATGTTAATGATGTTAGTGGTTTTTAGAGGTCGTTATGATGAGCACCAATAAATGGCACTCATGCCATGCTGTTGGTGTTGGTGCATGTATCAAGTGTGTGCGTTCTTCACATTTAACTGTTATTTCCACCCATCTACATCCAGCGCAACCACTGTCCGTGGCGATGCCTCTTATCAATACTCGTAGAGAGACGAGCTCTGCTACTGCTGTGCTCACGAACTACGAGACACAGATACACATTGCAATGACAGCAAGGTGATTTGGCCATGCAATGCCAACCGCAATGAGCACGCGGGCAAAAAATCAACCAAAAGTACAGTATGCAGGCCAGCTCCCCACTTTTTGCAGTAAGAAAGGCCAGGAACTGGCAACACGGCAGATGACGCCATCCAACCAACAACCAATGTCGGGGGCACCCATCATATTGGTTTTCGAATGACCCTGCTCAATCTGTAGATATAGCAGAATTGCCGCATGGTTGTTTTTACGTGCACACTGCTGTTTCTGACGACAGCAGTGATGCCAATGCCGTCATCGTCGCCCCCCGTACTTTTTTTTTTTTCTATTCCTCCGGCGGATGGGGAAAAATAAAGCTTGAGCTCACCACACTTCCCCACGTATTTTCATACGCGCCGTGTGTCGATTTATCTCAATTGCATTCGCAATCCAGCGCTAGCTGGCGGGTCCTTCGGTTCCTACTGTAGCGCGATAGCGCGAGCTGTCTCTATCGGCGGTCCCCGTTACTACTGCAACAGCGCAAGCCGAGTACCGTATTAAAAAACGCAGCCTAGTAACTAGCAAGCAAAAACTCAGCAACAAAACAGATGACACCACCCAGACAGCGTCGGCGCAGCGCCCAAACTGGGTTCCGAATGCAACTGCTAGAGTGTTAGGAGCATTTGTGTCTTTTCTATCCTCTACTTACTGTGTATTGGATGGCGGTGCCCATATCGGCATCATCGCCTCAGTAGCCCCTGCGGGAACCCAAAGGGGAAACCGAAGGGGCAAAAGCAAAAGGGAAAAATAAATAAATTAAGGGACGAAGGAACGGGAAAAAATGGGATGAAAGGGAAACGGGGAAAACCGGTTCATCGAGAACCTGCATACCGACGGCGCTACTGATATGATAGTGCCACCCGCGCTGCTAGCTATAGACGACCAATTGTGACCCTCGCCATTTGGGTGCACTCGCAGTGCAATCGGACAACCATGCCTGGTTATCTGATAAACAGCTGAATCGTTTGGCACGGTCGTAGGTAAAGTCGACCCAGACGACCCCGTCTAGTGTTCACGAATATCGTTCGTTGGAGATAGGACGACAAACGTATGGTGGAGTCGCGCAACTTGCGTCACTTTTTCTGTGTGCTGTTTGCCCCCGTAACGGCCTAGCCTGTAACTCACCATGACCACTCTGGGATGTGTTGTGTGTGCAACTACAAATATGTGTGCACAGCCCTGTGCAACATGCCTTCGAATTCATAGAACATATGGCCACGGATTGACGGATTCTGTGTACGAAACTACTAACAACGCTGCCTAACCCAACAATAACTATCTATGTACAACACGTGCAAAAAAAACTACTTCGAAGTATGAATATAGGGTTAGGGCGGAGATTTTTAAGGGCGTAGGGGCCGGGGTTTGAGCAAGAGGGAGCGAGAGCGAGGGGGGGCGGGCGGGGGCAACTCAATCTGTGCGCGGAAACTATCAATCCTTTTAAGGGGGCAAATCTGACGGTTGTGCAAGGAATGCATCACTTTGTCATGTACATCCTGTACGCCGTACAACCTGTGAGGAGAGGATGGAGTTTTCGAAGGGGGGCGGGGGGGACGGGGGGATTTCCAACAGCTTTAGCTTGCATAAATGTATATATTTTAGGAGTTCGCTATACGCGTGGTGCTAGGTCTAGGCGATGGTGCGGGTGGTGGGGAAGGAGGGGGCGGTGTGTGTGTGTGGGGGGGGATGAATTGGAGGTACGGCATGGATGGCTAGTATATTATATGAAAATGTACTTGCTTTCTTTATCAATGATCATGCCGCCCAGGGCCCGAGAGCTGTTCATTCTGGACTCTTCACGTAAGGAAAGGACGGTTTTACTTTTTTTTTTCAAGTTTTTGTTTTTTCCTGCCCCCTTCGGGACAGCGGAGACCAGGAGCGAGGAGAAAAAACACCCGGCACCCGGCCCACAACGGGGGGACCCCGCACGCACGGCCGAACGGCAGCAGTAGGAATACTACTTCGTATAGTAAAGTACCCGTACACAACTGACAATATTGGTCCCGCTATTGTACCGGTATCTGCACTATAGAGGGAAATACCGGCACTATTGCGGAAACCGGCACTACTCCGCATGCTGCCCCTATTATTTGTTCCCATATGTGCCAGGCTATGTCACAGGCACTGAAGCGGGCAACCGGCATTACTCAACCGTCACTATTGAGGGGTCTCTCTACAGTCAACGTTTGTGTTGGATATCGTATCGAACGCGTTTTGCCCTTCATCCCCTTGCTTTCCCGTATTTTGCAAGATATTTTGTACCAGGTACAGGGGCTCCGCTCCGCGGGCGGCTGACGCCGCCCGCTACGCTCGCGAAAGGCAGGGAAGAATGCAATTAAAAACATAGACTATGTAAAGGGGGCAAAAAGAAGAGGCCCACGATTTGGTGCGAACAGCGATTTGATAATGCCAAGAGCTGCTTGTGCAGAGCAAATTGCCCTGTTGTGCTCAGCTGTGCTGTGTGCTTTTGTTACCGGTGTTACGTTCTGATCGGCAGTACGGGGGTAATTTGCGTGGGGGAAAAAACAGGGGGCCGTGAAAGATCAAATACATAGTCTATAGAAAAAGAAGAAAGAGGAAAAGTAGTACTCCGTACACAACAACACACGCATTATACCCGGCAATGCTCTATGTTCGAAAGAAAGCACACAGCGCAGCGACACAGCACCGCAGCGAAGGGCACGGCACCGCACCGCATGGCTCCGCACGGCTCCGCACGGCGCTACGCTGCGCTGCTGGGCCATATATAGCCGGATTGATCTGAGCTGGGCGTGCATGTGATCCAACAGCGTAGTATCTGATGGTACGTACAAACCTGGTGTAGTAGTACAGGTATGTACTATTGGCGTTTCGTATATCGAACGGCTCCGCACGGCGCTACGCTGCGCTGCTGGGCCATATATAGCCGGATTGATCTGAGCTGGGCGTGCATGTGATCCAACAGCGTAGTATCTGATGGTACGTACAAACCTGGTGTAGTAGTACCGGTATGTACTATCTCGCCCTCCGAGTTGTAAAGTGGTGGGGAAGCGCTACGGCGACAGGTGGCCAGCGTAGGGAGCTGAAAGTCGGTGCCTACTCGTAGAACACTAAAAAGCCGGCAGTCAACTTCAACATCTCACGACTTTGCGCCGTAGATGCGTGGTAGAGTCGTAGATCATACGTTGGATAAAGTTACGGAATGAAGAAAATAAAAAGAGAAACGGGAAAAAAGGAAACGAAGAAAGCGAAGAAAGTAAGGAACGCGAAGAATGCCGGGAAGGTTCTCCGAGAGGGGGGTTTAGGCAGGCGTTTTGCAAGTGGGAGCGCTGAGAGCGGAGCAGGTCCCATTAACCAAGTGAATAAGGTTTAAAAAAAATTCGAGGACAAATGTAATTATATCTATTTTGTTACTTTTGTGCTTGATACATGCTGAACGAAACATTTCGACGTACACAAGACAGCAGCAAGCGTCTCTCTATCATGGTGCCGGTGTGGGCCAGCCGGAAACACTTGCACTATAGCGGCAACCGGCACTAGTCCGCACACTTCCACCGCTTGTCCCCACCTGTCCCAAGCGATTCCACAGGCATTATATCGGGCAACCGGCACTACTCAACCGGCGTTATAGAGGGACCTCTACTATTGTGCCATGTACCTTGCACAGCATTTGCGAACATGGAAACCATGTCAATCTGATTTTCGCTTCGAATTATCCATCGCACTTCTTTAAAAAAAGCTAACCTCAATTAATGCGTGGTTTGCAATGGAGCAGAAAGGTCTTGGAAGAGGTTGTACACGCCACGGCCGGCGTGGACTTTTGGAGGCTGGAGGAAGAAACCTGGTGGTACTTGGGCGGGCTTTTGGCGCTGCAGGTGGTGGGACGAGAAGTTTTTAAGCGCTACGGCCCCTTCAAGGAAGATGCCGCGCTTTTCGTGCATCAGGTGACCAGCAGCGCGTGTATTACTGTTGTTCTCGCGTTAACTCGCATAAGCAACTCCGCGGTCGCAGGACAGGCTTCCAGTCACTCTGGAGCAGAAGAATGCCCAAGGAAATACGAAAAGCATACCAAGTACTATAATGTATTGGCACACTATTACTGCGTAACATGCAAGATAATTCACCGCCTAGGAAAACTTTCGAACCTGTTTTCTCGACGACAGGGAGGTTCACACTACGAAAACAGTAGGTTTAGAAGTATGTCGTCGAGATGTTTTGATCGACGTGTGTGGAGTGTCGAGATGTTTTGGATAGACGGATGCCGAGATGTTTTTTTGATGAACGTCTGGCGACATGTTTTGATAGACGCACACGTCGAGATGTTTTTGATGGACGACTGTCGAGATGTTTGGATGGACGCACGCATGTTGAGATCTTGTCATAAGCGCATGTCGAGATATTTGACAAATTAATTTCGAGATATTTTGATAAGCGTATGTTGGGATCTTTTTGATAGACGAACGCATGTCGAGATATTTTGATAGACGCACGCACGTCGAGATATTTTGGTAGACGCGTATGTTTCGATAGGCGCATGTCGAGATCGATCGCCGTTTGCGCATCGAGAAAATCAGCTTCGAAAATCATCCGAGAAAGAGATTTGTTATCTTGCGTGTTAAATGGTACTGCTACTGCTACTGTTACTATTACTATCTCTACAACTGCTCTACTTTCGATGCTACTCCGTATGCCGCTACTATTGATACCGTTCCAATATTATACCACTCCCCCGTTCCTTGCTGTAATATGATGTCAGGCCTAGACAAGTTGAAGGGGGAGGAGACCCCGCAACACCTGAGTCATCCCTTTTAGTATACAGCAGTAGCCCCTCCATAGTGCCCGTGGTCCCTCTATGGTGCCGGTTGAGTAGTACCGTTTGCCCGCTATAGCGCCTGTGAAATCGCTTGGCACAGATGAGAACAACCGGTAGTGGCAGTATGCGGAGTCGTGCCGGTTGCCGCTATAGTGCCAGTATTTCCCTCGATATTGCACATACATACCGGCACTATAGGGGACACGTACTATATTCACTATGGAGGGACCACACACTCTGAGCAAATATGTCTAATAGCGGCAGTGTAGGGGTGTGACGGGAGGGGGCATTTTAGATGCGAAGGGCGTGACGGACGCTTGAAAACACTGGGTCCAAAAGTCAGCCACATTCAAGAATTGCTTAAATTACACGCTACCTTTGCAAGGAAGCAATGGGGTAAAGTACTGTTATAATAAGTCTAGCGATCGTAAACAATTGTATCATCGTGTGGGTAGGGTTAGGGATTGAAAAATCCGTTGGGTGACCCGGGGATGTTTAGGTATCAGTCCCCCCCCCTGGATCCCCGGTTTTGGGTTGCCCGATGTGTCCCAGAAAGTGGATTTGGTATGTTCTATTAATAGTAGGTTTTAGTGTGGAACGCTCCGGCCTTACCGTACGCTGGTGACCGATGCTAGCTTTTTGTTTAATGACGGACTGTCATTAGACGTCTTTGGTCCTAACGGGGTTATTCACATCCTTGCCTCTCGCTTTGCCCTCGGCTCCTGGGGCAGGTATGCTCGTTCATCTGTGTCGCCCACTGCGCTTTTTGGGGCATCTACTACTGGTGCGGCGAGGCTGGAACGGTGGAGGACCGTCTCTACGGCCCGACCGTCGGTGCCGTGTTCATCGGAAAGGTGCGTTTCTTTCCTTCTTGTTTTTTGTTGCCATTGGTTGGTTGTTCTTGAACGTGGTCTTGGTCACAGTCTTGGTCGTGATTGTAGTCTGGGCTATCGTCTTGACGGTCCAACCCGTCGGTGCCGTCTTTGTCGGAAAGGCGCCTTTGTTGTCCTTGTTGTCCTTTCTCATATATTTTTTGTTTCTATTATTTGTTGTTTGGTGTTGCTATTGTTGCAGTTGGTATCGTTGTAGTTTTTTGTTGCTGTTGTTGCTTTTGTCGTCGTCGTTGTTGTTGTTTTTGTTGTTGTTGTTGTTGTTGTTGTTGTTGTTTTTGTTATTATTGGTGATGGTGTTGTTGGCGGTGATGGTGTTGTTGGTGCTGTTGCTGTTGGTGGTGGTGCAGTTGTTGATGCTGTTGCGGTTCTTGGTATGCTTGTCGTTGTCGTTCTGATTGTAGTTGGTACTGCTGTTGTTCTGGAACGAGGTCGTAGTCTTACAGGAGCACTGTGATCATAGTCGTGGCCAGAGACTTAGTCTTGTTCTTTGTGTTTGTCTTAATCTTGACTCACTGTGTCTCTTCGTCTTAGGCTTCGTCTCAGTCGTGGTCTTCATCGTATACTTGTTCCGAGCACGCGCCCCAAATATCGCGGAATTCGTTGTTATTGCTCCGCTGATGCTTCTCGTTGGGCGTGTCCTTATTCTTAGTTTTTCCTTGTGCGTATGAAAAGTCCCTCCCCGTCCCAAATCGCCAGACGCCGCTGCCGTGCTCGTGGAACTCCCGATCCCCGCGGTGCTCTTGGCCTTGGGGTTGGAAAAAACAACCCCAACCCTTTCCGTTGCCCGATCGACAACAGGTCAACCTGGCGTTCCAGTTTTACGACCTCCTGGCAACTATGGTCATCGGTAGGCTCCGCAAGCCGGAGATGCTGGTGCACCACACGGTGTCGACCTTGATGTGCTACTTTCTCATGCGAGACTGGTGAGCAGAACGTTCCGAGGAATTTGCGTGCGCGGGGGGGGGGCGTTCCGGGGGGGGGGTTACTGATGTGTTGGTTGGCTTAGTGATTTGACCGTTGACCTCGCATCCCTTTCGAGACGGAACAACCGCTCCTACTCTTATTCATAATAGAAACACCTCCAGCACTTGGACGCTCGTTTTGTTTTTTCCTTAAATAGCACATTGCTCCTTTTGGGGCTTCAGAGGGAAAAATTGACGAACAAAACTGACGATTGCAACATCCTTCACACGAAGCCACCCGGGCTTGCTAGATTAGGTGACAACGATTTCCCAGCCGACCTCCAAAATACAAGTAGCTGTAAGACTGCCGTGTGCTTCATGCTGGCACCATGATATGAACGCGCTTACACTTTGTTTTGTCGGTTTGCATGGGCCACAAAAGGGTTTAAGGCTTGGGTGGGGCGGGGGGCGGTGGTATGTTTTGTGCACCGCTTTCGTGTCGGTGTCTTGGCGTTGCGAATAGCTCTTCTCAGCAGAACACTAAGCTATATGATCGTGTGGGCTGGTTGGTTTTACTTGACCGTGTTACTTGCGCGGTGGCTATTTTTTTCTCCTTATTTTTTGCAAGTGTTTTGTCCCCCTTTTCCAACTTACTACGCCCCTGGGGTTTCACGCCAACCACATGCCGAAGGGGAAGCTTGTAAACTTGGTATATCCTAAGGCAGCAAGGAAGATTACTGAGCACTAAAATTTAGAAGGCGGGGGTTGTGGCTCTATTTGGTGTATATATATTTTATGGAGGCATTTTCAAGAAGGAAACTGCGATTTGACGTGCCTGAAGGGAAGCTGCTTTGGTCTGACTCCAGCTGTATTGAACGTTTCACACATGGGGCAGATCCGATCCCTGTTGATGATCTGTGTCGTTTTCTGGGCAGACAGTTCTCTGGTCTATACATCTACATGGGTTATAGATCATGTTACGGGATGAGAGCCGAATGATCGGAATTATCTATTAATAGCGCTTGTTTCCCGGGTTAGATCTGTACTACACAGATCCTGCACAGCATACTACGACGAGATACATAGGATATGTTACTATTAAATAGATTATTCAGATCGTGATGTGTCCGATGTGTTCTGTCTATCCCACGCAAAGCCGTAAAAGAAAGAAAAAGCAAGGACACGTCCGTCCGTTTCTGTGCGTGTGCGTGTTTGCGTGCGTGTCTTGGCGTCCGTAAAATATTGTTTTTTCTATTCTAATGTTTCGCGCGACATCCCCTCTAATCGCATGCCACGGTAGGGCTGCACCGATGTTTTCTGGCGCTCGCTTCGTATGAGAAGCCCCGTACATCTCACCCAGAGACGACGTGCTGACAGAGTGTATGGACAACCCGATTAACAACCCCCATGGCCATAGGTACAACAGTCAAATGATGTATCGAAATATACAGTGGTGACACAAGTCTAAAAAACTACCAACATGATTCCAACGATGTTGTGTGTAGTATGTTGTTTGAGGAACCCCGTCAGTCATAAGGAATTTGGCAAAAATAACTGCCAACAAGATTGCGACGTTGTGTGTAGTATGTTGTTTGAGGAACCCCGTCAGCCAGGATGAATTTGGCCAAAAAGTGTTAAAAATATGCCTCTATCGTAGCAGGCTTCATGCCCTGCAATGCGCAAAACACGAATAGGATTTCAAACGATATGTAATATTTTTCAATTTGCCTTCCGACAAGATATGTGCAGCGTTAATGTCACACGTAAAAAATATAATAAAATGATCGAAAACCCAGACCACGAAAATTAAACCGCAAAACCACGAATCCAACAACCAACAACTACGAGTACTAGATGTGCGTCCATGCTCATCCTGACCGTACCCCTTCGAGCCAACAGCAGAGCCATGTCCCTCTCCCCGTGCACTTCCGAAGAAGCATCAAATGGTGAACCGCTGTCCAAATACACGACACTGGGTGGTGCCCCGGTTGAGGACCACCGTCGGTGACGAAAACTAGGCCAAAAAGTGCTACCGTAGTACCAGGTACGTGTCCCCAACTAAACCCCCGCTCGCTCACTCGTTTTCGTGTTTTTTTTTTTTGTTCGTGCTTTATGTTTTTGTTATTTTGTCTGTGCTCTTTTTTTTCGCGTTTCCCGCGTGTGTTTAAAGCTACGTGCATTACTTCGCGATTTTTTTCCTGGGCATCTCCGAGGTGAGCTCGATACCTCTGGTCTTCGTCGACATCTTCAAGTTCTTCCCAGAGGTAGCGGCAAGGTGAGGGAAACCCCGTAGTTGTTGTTGTTGTTGTTGTTGTTGTTGTTGTTGTTGTTGTTGTTGTTGTTGTTGTTGTTGTTGTTGTTATTTTCGTTGTTTTTGCTTGTTTTGTTCTTTCTTTTTCATCTTGCTCTTCTTATTGCTGTTCTTGTTCGATGTTGTTCTTGCTCTGTTTTTTTTTCTTGTTCTGCGTTCTTGCTCTTGCTCTTGTTCGTGTCATTTTTCTTATGATTGTGTCTGTGCCTATGCTTGTGCTTGTGCTTATTTTTTGTTCGTGTTCTTTCTCTTGTTCTTGTTCTCGTTATTTATTTTTTGCCGTTGTGGAAGGTAAGGTAATTGAGTTATGCGGCCCCAGTAACAGCGGGCGTCAAGTACTTTGTTGTTGGCGCTAACTAAGTCTTTGTTATTACGATTCTTGGTATTTTTTCGGTGTCGAGGTGGGTGCCCCCCCCCCCCTTTTTTACGTTGCAACCCCTGCCTTTCTTGTTATTATCTCTTCGCGGACTAGGAAATTCCCGTTCTGTAAACTACACACGGCAACTTCACACATCCGACAGATCACGATCTAGATACTGTAGGCCCTGTTTTTTTTCCCGATATGACGTGTTGCGCAAGAACCGTATCACACAGATCCCGATCTAGACCCTGCATTTGCCGTTGTGCCATGTTGTGCAAGAACCGTATCGTACAGATCCCACCGGGCAAACATGTGTACAAGGGGGCCATATCGTAGAGACCCCCCCCCTGCACACATGATCTTGATTTTGCAAATCGTATAAACCAGATAATCTGCCTCGTACGGCGTGCTGTCAATCGTGATATGAGAATATCTTCTGTGGGACTAATAGATGATGCAGACAACGACGCGAGCGACGATAGAGGTTGCACTTTTTGGCTACTCTGTTTTTTGAATGACGGGACTCCTTAACGCCTTTATAAATGGAATCCCGCTTTTGGGGACAAATAACTTGGGATTAGTACTGGAAGGAGTTTTGGGGCTCTATATAGGGGTTAGCCCAAAATCGTGGAAAGGTTGCTCTCGTTTTACAATATGATTTTTGGTATACCTAGGCTAGTGGTTTTTGTTCATGGGGTTTTGCTATTTCAGTATTTCCTCAAAACCGTTTTGGGTGAGAGGTATAGCGCTCCTCAAGTGAGGAAAGAGCCTCAGAAAAAAAAACGGTGCACCTCTGCCGTAGCATGTGTCAATAAAATCACCAACAATTTTCCGGAAATAGCAACGATATGATCTGTCTTATGTGTGCATTTTTTTTGTACAGGTCTTGGATCGATTTCGGTGCCCCCCCCCCCTCCGCGCCCCCCACATCGGCGCTTGAAGCGCATGCCTTGTTCTTCGTTGTCCGAACGTGCTTGATTCCTTTCATTGCGGTGTTTGGGGGATGCCACATTTTGAATGGGTAGGAAAGCATGTAATAGTAGTGTTGAAACTGACGAATGCATTAAATAAATAAGGCTGTCCCAACTCACGTAAAATAATGGGTGGAAGTGACGTTTTTTGGCCCTCTTTTGTTATTTTTTCGTGGCTTGGGGAACGACATAATAACTCAAGGCCGACCCAACTCACGTAAAATTTGAGTACAAGTGCCAATTATTTTGCCCGTTTTTGCTCATTTTTCGTGACGTGGGGTAGAGTTCTTGGGTTATGACAGTGGTCGGTTTCACTACTATTAATACTATTACATGGTTTCCTACCCGTTTAGTTTGGGTAGCCTGCAAACACCCTTATGTCGCCATCGTTAATTTTGTAGGTGCAACGAAGTGCGAGATCTATTTCCGCTCGCTCTACCTCCCCCCCCTCTCCCCCTCTCCGATGCTACTCGCTGCGTGAAATAGACAGTCAGGGTACCTTTTTTGTTTTGTTTTTTTTCTGGCGGTAACCGAGATGGCGGTCGAGTTAGATCACATTTTATGGGGTGGAGAACCCTAACTCCGCGCAAAGTGTGTACAGGTACGTGGTAAGGCATCCACGGGGCGTTACATGCTGTCTCTCGATGTTGCCGCGCCAAAAAACCAAGTAATTTGACGCTGTCAGCCATATGCAATAAAAATTAGGCACAACGTGCCGAAGTCCGCTTCACAAACGGTTCTTAGAAGGATGCCGCTCACCCTTTATGCGAGTCGCCGAACACCTCACGGCGCATCGCGCTTGGTGCTCGCGATGTCTGCCTGGTCGGTGAAAACCCGACATGTCTTTACGGCATTGTAGGGATGCGAGGGTCTATAGTCAATGACTACGGATTTGCATGAAATGACTACACCTCCTCCCTCCCCCCTTAACACAAACGCCTCCCTTGTTCTCCGTTGTTTGACCGTGCATGTTGTTTTGCGTGTCGCCGTGGGTATCTTGTAGGTGCGAGAAGGCGAACGAGCTGGCAAGGATTGCTTTTGCGGTTCTTTTTATTGTCCTGCGCGTGCTGTACTGGCCGGTCATCGCCGGCCGGCACCTCTGGGATACATTCGGATCCATGCAGGTATATTGGGCACGAAATGTTTTTACTGCTGATTTGTTTTGTCTTGCCACTATTAATACTGCTGTGCCGTTAAGTCGTAGTGGTGGTAGCAGTAGCAGTAATAGCGTTTTACCATTTTTTAATTGTAGTTTTGATGGTGTCAATAGCATACCTGGTAGTAGCTTAGTAGTAGTAGTAGTAGTAGTCGTTGTACAGTGATATCCGCCACCTCCCCCCGACCCCTCCTCCCCCCCCCCCCCCCCCACCCGCTCACCCACCCACTCACTGACCCCACCCAACCCGCCCACGCCAACCCACGCACCCGCTCACCCACCTATCCCCCACCCCCCACCTCCACTCCACCCACCTCCCCACACCCCCTCCTACGCCCTTCTCACCCCCGCCAATCCCCGCTCCCTCCCCCCTTTCCCGTCGGCGTATGCCATGTCTCCAGGCAGGTACCGTGCACAACGCTGGAGTTGCGGGGTTCTTCACGGCGTGCAACCTGTCGCTGACGCTCCTTCAGTGGTACTGGGGTTACCTCATCCTACGGGCGGTGGCCAAGATGTTGTCGGACGACAAAAAAGAAAAGCCCAAGAAGCAGTGACCGGACTAAACTTCCTTATAGGACTGAGTTCTAGAATCTTCTGTCCTCGTATTATGTCCCTGGTGTACGAGGAGCTGGTCGATCTTTTATTGGCCAGAGAATCGCAGGCCGGTTTTTTATTGGCTAGTGGTTTGTAGGCCGGTTTTCTGCTGACCGGCGGGTTGCAGGCCTTTTTCGTTTTGGCCAGTGGGTTGTGTTGCTGTAGATCGGATGTTGTCGGACGAGCAAAACGACGAAAGCCACAAGAAGCAGTGATGTGACCGGACCAAGCTGCCTTCGAAAATATTGATGTTGTAGAACGTCCGAAAAGACAAGACCAAGAAGCATTGACGTGACCGAACCAAAGCTGGCTTCTAGGACATTCTGTACTTAACACTGACCGGACCGAGCTGCCTTCTAGAAGCTTCCGTACTAGTGCATAGGCATACAAAATGTCGATCGATTTTTTTTTGGTCAGAGGATCGCAGGGTCGTTTCTTTAGATTGCCGGTGGATTGTATTGTAGGTACCGTAGTATAGGTCGGATGCTGTCGGACGACAAAAATATAACCCCAAGAAACAGTGACCCGACCAAACTGGCCTCTTGCTGTTTTTTTCGTTATCCTCCGGCGGATGCGAAAAATTTAGCTCAAGCTTATCACACTTCCGCGTCTTCATACGTGTCGTGTGTCAAGGTTAACTCACTTGTATTCGCAATCCAGCGCTAGTTGGCGTGTGGTTCGGTTCCCGTGGCACTGACAGCACGAGCAGTCCCTACTGGCGTTCACCGTTACTATTCCAGCTGGGCAAATGGCCTCTAAAATGTGATGTACTAGTATGACATACCTGGTACCTAGTATACGAGGCAAAGCTGGTCGATCTACTATTGGCCTGAGGATCGCAAGTCGTTTTTTTGTGTGGCCAATAGATTGTGGGTCGTTTTCTTATTTTATAAAATTTTTCTAGCAACGTCAGCTGTGAGTTCGACACAGTTAGGGTCGGTACTCATCTTGGCAAGCCGCGTAATACACCGGTCGCTCGTTTTTAGTATTTTTTTTCATGAGTCTGCGGCCGTTTCTGTTTTTATGGCCTGTGGATTGTATTTTGTATTTTGTAGGTGTTAGCTTTGGCGGGATGTTGTCGAACGACAAACAAGAGGCAGGGCCAAGAACCAATGACCGGGCTAAAATGGCTTCAGCAATCTTCTTTACTCACACACGCAGTATAGTGGTTACGTTGACCCAGCTTCGTCTTAGAATTGTTATGCCACCCTATCTAGTTTTCAGGGCTTTCCACGCGTCACGACCCCGGCCGCGGGTCGGCTCGGGTCAAGAGGCTTTCAAAACTCGTGGGTCGAGTCGGGTCGGGTCAGTAGGTGTTCGAATCTCATGGGACGGGTCGAGTCGGGTCAAGATTTTTTTCGAATATCGTGGGTCGAACCAAGGCTACGGTATGGGGGTCATTTTTGGGGTCTCCCTTTTTTTACAGTGGCTCGAGGTCACTCGCGCGAGCGTTATCCCGCTGTTCCTTTTGCGGTCTTGAGCTTCCGTGCTGTTTTTCATTTTTTCGATATGAATGCGCAATGGGATGGTCAGCTACGCCTCAGAAAAAAAACTCGCCTGAAGCGTTTTAGTCCGTGTGGTGCGTACAGAATCTCACGCGTGCAAGCGTCTCAATCCCAGTAGTTAAAGTGGGGGTACCGCCCCTTGCCAGAGCCCACGTCGTCGTGTAGAGTCACCTTGCCCCGACCTGGCCGTGAGAAGTGATCCGTTCCGTGAAAAGATTCCTGCTAAATTTTGCCAGGGATGGTTGTAACCTAGGTACCAGTGATCACCGGTTATGAATCTGCCGGGTGGGTAACGTGAAAAGTCGAGGTGGTTTTTGTATGCTTCGGAGTATGCCCCCTTTCCTCGGGATAACAGCGCCGGCATATTCAATGGAAACCCTTTCTTTGTGAGGGCTAACGTGAGGCTTCCAAGCCAGGACTGCGCCGAAAAGGTGATCCCTGGGTTACGGTTTATCGCCTGTGGGTAGCGTCCCGGATGGTGTCGTGGACTAACCTCGTAACACCAGCTACGAGCTGATACAAGCTACGCGCCGTTTGAATATACAAGACGCTATGAGCCTCGTATCGCGTAGGGGCAACTAAAAATAGCAAACCCCAAAAACAAAAGCAGTCTCGAAAACGAACTAACAAGGCGCCCGTACACAACAAAAAACAGTCTTAACTACTAAGGTTGATTTCGCTGGTTCGAGTCCCCCCCCCTCCGAGTGCATACTCGTACTCGAAGGGACTTTTTCTTGAGATAATCTGATATCAGAGAAGAGGGGACGCAAGCAGGGCGTCCCCGTTTTCGGGAGTTTCCTTGTGTTATTTGAAGAATGAGCATGAGGAGCCACTCCTCCGTGGTTGTCATCGATATCCGACAAAAGCACAAGAGTAAAGGAGGTTGGCCTAAAATATATATTCCCATACAATGAAGCGCGGTTCTCAACTGTCGCTCGTGCGGCACGCCACAGGTGTTGCAGATCCCGGGGGGGAAAAAGTTCAAAATTAATTTCCTCTTTTGGCAAACACAACGGGAGTCCTCGCATGCGGTGGTGGTGAGAAGGATTACTGTCGGGAATTTCGCGCTGTGGCCGGCTATGATCGAGTATCGACAGCCCGCAGCGTCCATGCCCATGCAGTGGGCGCGTGCGGAGGGTTCAGGTTCCATGCTCCCGGGCGTCCTAGAAAGCGGATATAAAAGGGAATCTGTAGCTGACACGAGGGGAGATGACCTCGAACCTCGAGACTTACTTGCGAACAACGGGTACTGAGGACAAGCGGGACACTTTGCACTCCTTCCGAGTAGGGGGGGCAGCTAGCCACCATATGGATGGTGCGGCCATGGGCGTTCTCGTGAGTACGCCGGATGGAGGCCTGCGGCGGTAGCCGGCAGATACGCAGGAGAGACGTCATCAGCGGCGACGTCAAGGGGAACTAAGCGCCCATCACGCGATAGGACGTCTCCACAGACGCAGACGCTTTATCGCTGTTGTCGGAGGGGTTGGGTGGGGTTCTACGCAGCGTTCCCTCGTGAGGACCAGCGGCAGCCAAACAGACACCTAGGGGGGCCGGTTAGAAGTTTGGGGGTCAATCAGGAAGAGAAGAAATCGCCATTCAAAATGGTATGGGAGAGCCATCCCACAATAGAGGTATAGCAGGTTCTAAGCATTTTGTGAGCTCCTGTCATGAGGAGCTCGATGCCTTATCACTCGAAACATGACTTCAAAAACATTCGTTTAACGCAACCCCACCAATGATTTTTTATGCGCTGACACTGTGGTTCTAAACCAAATATACTCGTGAAAGTATCATATGCTAACCGATAGTTCCACAGTCGAGGAGCTAAACCGGTCACAAACAATGAGTTAATTTAACAACTGCAACCCCTACCGCACTATAGAGGGATGACTCAGAAACGAGCGACGACTTTGGCATAATAGGGAAGGGGCAACAAGTACGGGTGTGAACTCATGCCGCCACAGAGAGGCCTCATTGATCCCAAACTGTATCCGAGTTAAGCTACATCGCAATGTTAGAACAGTAAACTGAACCCAGGAAAGAGGGGACGCCAGCAGGTCATCCCCGTTTACGGGAAAGCCTTTTGATGTTGCGTGGAGAATGATTATGGGGAGCCCACTCCGTGGGTGCCATCGACACGCGACAGCAGCACAAGTACAAGGATAGACTAAAAAAACAGACACCCATCGTTGGTGCCGGCGTTGCGTATACCGCCGGCAACGACATCTGTCTTGTTAAGTGTTTATTTTACCGGGGTACCTACACTCCGCGACGAGTCGCCGCGTGGATTGCCAGAGAATCAACGCGGGGGTATTAACCCTGGGTGAGAGTCTCTGGCTGGTCGCAGCAGAGAGGTTTAGATCCCGAGAATTTCATCCCAAGGAGCGGGCGGGTGTGCCGTTTCGCGTCGGCCAAAAGCTATATATCGTCTCCCTCGAGGGTGAAAATTAATTCATGTTTTGAAACACTGTAGTATTGATTCATTGAGAATCCATCCCCCGGGCGCTTTGTAAAAGGAAGGAGATTATGTAAGCAAAAAAAGTTCTATGCCATATATCGACGAAACGTCCTGAGCGTCCAAACGTTGGAGGCATCTCTATTAGGAGTAGGAACGGTGTTCCGACTCGGAAGGGATGCGTGGTCAAAGTTCGAATGACTAAGGCAAGCAACAAATGGGTAGCCCCCCCCCCGCTATATGTATATTAACACATAGTTTGTTTGCCCTTGAGAATCCCTGAGTTGTCACCCACTGCATGTTACGACGGTGCTCTTAGCAGAATTCATGCGCGCGTAAAAAAAACAGCGTTTTTTTCGTGGTTTCTCTTGGTTATCGTCTCCGTCCCAATTACTGAACGTCTGTGAATTATTAGTATGAAATAAAAGAATTAAACAGAATATTAAAGCTCCACACCTCTTACCTATGCTTTCATCCAACCTCAAATATTACCAGGGAACACCTAGGGAACAGCACGAGATCGAATATCGTTGCCGTTGCACTACAATTATTTAACCCCCATATACTCCAGTAGTGGTCCCTCTATAGTGCCTGTATGTGCCTACCGGCACTACAGCGGCAACCAGTACTACTCCGCCTATATGCTTCCAAGCGATTTCGCAGGCACTGTAGCGGGCAACCGGCGCTATAGAGGGAAACCGGCACTACAGATGGACCACTGCTGCAACCGCTACCGCGGTTAGCGCACGATCTTGTCGAGGATGAAGTGTTGCGCGCGCTTGTCCCCAGCTTCTCCGCGCGCGAACAACGCCACTTGCGTTTCCCACGCCCTGTCCGGCAACGCCAACAAAAACAATCGCGGTTTCAAGGGGCCCACGAGATGGGGAGGGGCCCACGAGATGGGGAGGGGAAGTTGTGCCAAGTCAAGTCAAGTCAATTAAGATCAAGTCCAGTCAAGTCAGTCAACATCAAACACGCCTGCGATGGTGGGTCGTTGCTACGGGGGGGGGGGAGGGGGGGAGGGGGGCGTACTCATTTGTTGCTTGCCTTAGTCATTTGACCATTGACCACGCATCCCTTTCGAGACGGAGCACCGTTCCTACTCCTAATAAATACACCTCCAACATTTGGGCGCCCATTACGCTCCTTCCATATATTACATAGAAACTGTTTGCTTATTCTATCCCCGTCCTGTTTCGCCGTCTGCGACCACCATCTATATCCTAGGATAGCGATTTTTTTCTCGCCACTCTCTAGTCTACCAAACTCTTCCACGTCATACACGTCTAATTTATTCATCTCCTCCTCTAACGCATCCCGTTCCTCCTCGTATATTTCACAACGGAGGGGGGGAGGGGGTGATCAAACACGCCTACAATGGCTCTTACTTGCGGCAACGGTAGTTGGGTACGGGGGGTGGCGTGGTGGTTAAGCACGACTGCGATGATTACTTTCGGTAACAGAATTATGGCAGGGGGGGGTGGGGGACTGACAAAAAATGCCTGCGATGGCGGATTCTACTTACGGTAGAGCGGCAGTTAAGTACGGGGGGAGGGGGGAGGAGGGGGTGGAGAGGGGTGATGGCTCTTACCTTGGTAGCGGAAGTTGGTACCGGGGGGGAGGGGCGTGATCAAACACGCTTGCAATGGTGGCTTTTACTCACGGAGTCGGCAGTTTGGAACAGGAGGGATGGGGCGAACAAACATGCCTGCGATGGTGGCCCTAATAACGGTAGCGGCGGCTTGTCACGAGGGGGGGGGGGGGTGCTCAAACACGCTTGTGATGATGGTAATTACTTGCGATAGGGTTGGTACAGGGGTGGGGGGGCGGGGGGGGCGGAGGAAAAAGGGGATTGATCAAACACGCCTGCGATGGGGGTTGATGGTTATCGTAGCCGGCATAGTTCTAGAGCGTGACAGACGGCAGCGATGTTCGCGCGCTCTCGTGGCACAGCGCCTTCTCGCGAGTCATGGTGACAAAGACAAGATCCAAGCACATAATCTCTTCTGCTATCACGATCCAAGAGATGCCCCCCCCCCTCAAGGGGCGTACTCATTGTTTCTTGCCTTAGTCATTTGACCGTTGACCACGCATCCCTTTCGAGACGCAACACCGTTTCTACCCCTAATAGAGACACCTCCAATATTTGGGCCAATCGTTACGTTTCTTCTATATATTACGTATTTTGTTTTGGCTTCTCTAATTTCCTTCCTGTTTGGGCGCCTGTAGCCACCATCTGCCTCCTAGGATAGCGATCGTTTTCTTGCTACTACCAAACACCTCCATGTCACATCCGTCTATTTTCCTCATCTTATCCTCTAACAAATACCCCCCACAAGGGGGGGGAGAAGGTGGCCGGGGTAGGCGTCGTCATGACAGATGAGGCATCAACCTGCTACAATCGTGGCAAGCAAAGGACAGGGGCAGACCAAAACCACGCCCTTCTAGCGAATCAAGCCTGTCAGTGGTCAAGCAGCAACTTCCCGAGACAACGAGCTGGAAAAACACAAAAGCATTAAAGTATCATCCAATCTCTGATTTAAAGTTTTACTTTTTTCTTCGGGGCTCACTTGTTAATCCTCGCCCTGTCGAGGCGCTTCACGTGCGCCTCGCGACGTCTGTCCGACTTGATTGCGGCTTCGAGCTGCTCCGCCCTTTCGCGGTCACGAGTGACCTCGGCACACTTAGCCTCAACCTCCAGCGCCTTCTTCAGGTCAATCTGGATAGTGTTAACGAGATTGTAGGGCATTGTTGATATTACGGAGGAGGAAATGATCAGAACCAAATATGGTTAGAAAAAAATGGGGAATATACAGGCTTTCGTGTTAATCGTACGTCCTGATAACTATGAATAAGGCTCGGCGGTAGTAGGAAGTCAAACTGGATAGTGTTAAGGTGTTGGATGGCATTGTTGAAAAATAATCTGGATATTGTTAAGGCATTAGAGGGTGTTATTTGTTATAAGAGTCAATCTGGATAGTGTTAACGTATTTAGAAGGTGTTAGTATTATCAACAGTCAATCTGGATAGTGCTAAGGTCTTTCGAGGGTGTTAGTAATAGTCAACCTGGATAGTGTTAAAGGAGTAGAGGATAACTAACTCTCAGTAGTTATTCTGGACAGTGTTTTGGGTTTATTATCATTAGTTAAATTGGATATCGTTAAAGTATTAGACGGTGTTACTAATAAGCAACCTGGATACTGTTGAGGTATTAGATGGCACTATTACCAACCAATCTCGAAGTGTTAAAGCATTAGAGGGCATTAAAAAAAATATTAATGGTCAATTTGGATAGTGTTGAGGCATCGAGGACTCTACCAAAAGTCAATCTGGACAGGGCTGAGGTAATAGAGGGTATTATTGGTAGTCAATCTCGATAGTGTTACGGTATTAGATGGTGTTATTCATATTAACAAGTCAATCTGGATAGTATTGAGGTATTGAAAGGGCGTTAGTAGTAGTCCATCTGGACACAGAGCAAAGAGAACCACGATGATGCGCATGTATAAATACTAATTCATCTGTAAAAAACGAACGGCCGGTGTATCACGCAGCTTGAAAACACGACCATCGACCCTAAAACTGTCGAATTCACAGCGGACGTGACAATAGTTTTACAACACCGTAAAGCGTGGGTGTAGTCGTGGCCCAGAAATTTCAGGCGATGTCAGTGCTCCATTTCTCCGTGCGTGCGCCGGCTGCTAGTGTCTTTTTTTTAACCAGAAATCTTGTTGATCTTTGTCTTCTTTCCGGGATGAGAGTGAGTAACGGACGTCGGACTTCATGCGGAAAATCGTCTCCCTCGAGTACGCAAATTTATTACACCCGTATGCCAGTTCCTAAATTGGGGTCCCCCGTCAGGATTCATCCGCAGCAAAATTCGATGAAATTTGCCGAGCATAAAAAGCACAAAAAGTGGGAAAGTTGAACCCTATGCGCGAAAAACTGAAGGCGTGTACCGGGGGGGGGGGGGGGGGGGGGGGGGAGGAGACGACACCTGTGACCACGGCTCGTCCAGAAGATCGCTGACGGTAAAATGTCTTACGGGCTGAGCTGGAGAGTAAAAGTCACGACTAAAAAAAAAAGCTACTACCGTTATCAAAGCACGATGCCAATCTAGATAAACTTTTCCAGAGTACAACAAGTGCAACACTCGTTGCTGTATCGCCCGACTGTATCGCCCGACTGTATCGCCTGATGGCAAGCCCGACAATAATAGTACACACTACCACTACATAGAGCCTACCTGCGCCTCGAGATCGCTGCACCAGCGCCGTCTCCACGCGGCCTCCTTTTCCACGTTGTACTCAGTCCGACACGGATAGGCTCGGTTGGGGTCCGTGTTCCTGGACAAGAACTCGGCGTTTTTCGACTGCGCCCTCGCCGCCCTCTGCGCCTCTGCTTGTGCCTGTCGCCGGGGGTGAAAAAGAAAACGCCACCGACAAGGTGTACGGAAGAACAAGCGAAACAAGTGGTAATACAATTAGTACGCATGTTTGTCATCCCAAAATGTGTAGCATGAGCTTCAACGTCCATCACGTATCACATACTCCCATAAAGTAGACGACCACCAAGGGAATCCACAAATACAATCGAAGGGGGGCGGGCGGATGGAGCCTGGACGCGGCTTGTTAGGTAGGAAGTGGATGAGCGTTGTAAGAAGAGAGACACGTGGAGTATGGGAAGTAAGCAACGTAGATCGTGGTAAAATTGGAAATAGGTACAGGATGGAGGTAGCCTATATTATACCAGGTACATACGTACGTGCGCAGTATAGGTGCCCTTGGCTTTCTTCTATTTCTCTGGGAATGTTCTGATGAGTGATCGACGCTGAAGCTCATGCTGCACAGCGCCAGACGGGCAAAAGCTTACGTTGAAAGGTAGTTAACTTGCAACGTCACGCTACCAATTTTTTCGCTGATCCGGTAACATTTACATCAACCGTTAGTTGTCACGTCATCCGAGGTGTGAACAATAACTACAATAACTGCCAACAACTATTTTATCTCCCGTGTACTAATGTTGCTGCGATACGCTTCGAAGTGCGCACGCAAACAACTTGTGCTAAGTACGATGCACTTTAGAAGGGGTCCTCTAGCAAGGCGGCGGTGGTGTGCCAAAGCATTTTTACCCCCTTGGGGGACGACCGCCTTGTTTATTCCAGGTTACGAGTGCAACTCCTCGGTAGCGCCAAGAGCTATAGACCGCCTTATATCGGGATACCGCCTTAATCCTCGGTAGCGCCAAGAGTTACAAAACGCCTTATATCGGGATACCGCCTTAATCGGACAGCCTTATTGAGGGACCCCTACTGTGCCGGCCCTCACATGAAAAAATAACCCCATAAGAAACTTAACCCCTTCAGAGCCCCAAAACTCCTCCCTGTACTGATTCCAAGTAAACTATCCCAAAGAATGGGCCCCAGTCGCAAGGCGTTAAGCCTAAACAAAAATGGAGAAAATAGAAGTCCAACAAGCGTGATACCGAAGTTAGCGTAGGACACACCCTTTCTCAAACAAGAAATATATATAGCCTAAAAACAATATATCGGTTTCTTATCGAGGGGCAGACACAGCTGTGAAATGCGTTCGTGTACTGTGGGAGGGGCTTAGCACTCGCCGAGACCGCGACGAGGTAGTCCCTGAGCCTTGCCCTCTCCTTCGCGTGGCGCTCTTCGTACTCCGCCCACCTCGCGACCTAGAATACCAAGGGAAGCCAAGCGGGGTGCAACACCGACCGGCACAGGCGAAGAAACAAGCACGTGTCAAAAACATCCAGAATTCTTGTTTCCGTCGAGGAGGAGGAGATTTTTGGCGTTTTTCGCTTTTCTCGCATTTTTCGGTGGACAAAAGTACTTGGAATTAGATTAGAATGGGACCTTTTCTGCAGTATGCTCGCTCGCACCTACGCTACAAAAAAAAAAGGTATTGATACGATCGTTTTTTTCCTGCTGACACGTTTTGCTCTTGCCTGACTTTGTCGCATCTGCTGATCTTCCTTCTCGTCCAGGAGGAGATTGGCTTTCCTCACCCGGTCAAAACGAGCAATAGCCTACCAGGTATAGAACAAGCGTTTCGAAAAGCAAAATCCATCCGGACGCCGTGTAGGGTGGGGGTGGGGGGTTGAGGGGGAAGTTGCGGGAAGGGGGTCGGGGCTTGGGGCTTGGGGGTTCGGGGGTGGGGGGTGGAAGGAGGGGGGTGGTGTGGAAGGAGGGGGTTGCGGAGGGGAGGGGGCGTGAGAGAAGCGCGGTGCTTCTGCGAACACAAGTTATTCGCCTTGTCGAGAGTGCAACGGCACAGTTACGCGGAAGGGCGCAGCCGCGGAATACGCGTGCCAAGCCGTACCCCTCAACGTTCGAAAAGCGTCTACCGACAGACGAACCTTAACCGCTTACGAACATCTCCTTTAGAACTGCCAAAACAAAAGTAACTAACACTAGTTCTGTGTATTTTCTCCCTAAGAATGCGGGTGCAGATGCATTTATGCTACGGTAGAAAGGCACTATTTATAGTTTTCGAGGCTCCTTCCCCACTTGAGGAGCTCTATACCTCTCACCCAATACACTGAATTTGGGGGAATGCTGAAATCGCAGAACCCGATGAACAAACGCATGGTCTAGGTATAAAAACTACTCAAATTGCTGGAAACCCTTTTTGGGGGACAAACTACTTGAAATTAGTACAAGGAGGGGTTTTGGGGCTCTAAACGCCCCGTCATTCACAAAAAAAAAAAATGGCCAAAGCGTGCCTCCAAAGGGATTAAGAGCTGCACCCACCTGATCCAGGATACGGTAGGGGGAGGGTGTACTCAGTTTGTGCATGGCCGTAGTCGTATGGCCATAGACCCTCGCATCCCTACTATGCCGGGACGGAGCACGTCGGGTTTTCACCAACTAGGCAGACATTGCTTGCACCAAGCGCGAAGCGCCGTGAGGTGTTCGGCGAGTGGCATGAAGGGTGAACTGCATCCTTCCAAGAACCGCTCGTAGGACGGAATTCGGCACCTTGTGCCTACTTTCTTGCTTATGAATGACAGCGCCAACGAGTTATACCTCATTTTCTGGTGTGGCCACTCCAGAGACAGCAATGCGTACTACCATATAACTGCCTCGTGGCTGCCTTACCATATTCACACTACGTGATGCGATCATCTCCCTTGTGCGGAGTTAGTGTTCTCCACCCTGCACAATATGATCTACCTCGATAACCATCATGGTAACCGCCAAAAAAAAGAAACGGTACATTGGTTGTCTAGCTCACGCGGTGACTGGCATGTTTTCGAGATACGGTAGGGGTTAACTTTTTGGGCATTTATTTGCGGTGGCTCGGGGTCAGTTCCGCTGAGTGACCCGCCCGTTTCTTTCGGGTCTTAAGCTTTCGTGCTGCTCTCAATTTTGCGATATGAATCCGCAGCGGAACGGCAAGCTACGCCGCGCGAAAAAAAATGACCTGAAGACTGATTCTACGATACCCCCCCCCCCAAACACCAGCGATCTTTTTTAATGAACGTTTCATGGCTGCTCGACAACACGAGGAAGGATGATATGAAAAGAAGAATCTTATATATATTTTCTTGTTTGCAAAGGACTATCGAACGATGACGTCGGGGGGGCACGGGGCACCGTATTTCAGGAGATACGGCCGGGAGCTGGTTTCGAAACCGGCGATTTCGTTAAATGATTGCTAGGGAGGCTACCGTGAAACGACTCTGAAGCATGTTTTGTCCGTGAGGCACAGAGTCAGCCTTGCGAGTGCCTCAAACCCAGGAGTGAAAATCGGGGTACACCCCCTACCGCCTCCTTGGTCGTCTTTCGGGGCCAGACTACTTGGAGTTAGTGTTGGCATGGGATCATTTTTTGAGGCGGTAGAGCATGTCGAAAAAGACAGACCCACAGCACTCGATTCGCGATGCCCTTACGTACCAACCGCGGAGAGCCTCAACCCTTGTGCTGCTGGCTTGCAAAGCTGCAAAAAGAAATGGTCCAACATCAAGGGAAGTTGTCCCCCCGCAACTGGTGCAGTCCTGATAGTAAAGGAGTTGACACTCGCAGATAGCCTTAGCAGTCTCATATAACCATAGCACTCCCAGATAGCCTGAAATAAAGTTGCCCTACACTAAATCCAGGACGTTTTCCCCCAAAAAACGTCGGCGGAGGGTTAAGGAGGCCAGGGACAGTCCAAACGAGGAAAAAATATGGGGAAAAAAATTGAAAGGAAAAACAAACGAAAAGCAGAACTAAAGAGCAGGTTAGTCTCTTTGGTGAGATAGCAGAAACTTGCACGGAGAGATCCCGATAACCCCGTTTTTTGTTCTTGTTTTTTTTAGAGTAACATTAATTAATCATATCGAAATGGGGATGAAAATATCGAAATATGGGATATACAGCACGAAGAGGAACATATTATAGCATAAACATTTCGCAAGCGCACGGTGGGTGAGATAGCGTGTAAGCCTGCCACGGGGTTTGTCCGCCGCCGAAGCCAGTATATATGGATAGGGTATGACCAAGGGGTGGCTATGCAAGAAACCAGAGGGCCAGGACGTGGCTGTGGCGATATACTTTTCGATGAGGGTGCCACTCAGTAATCCACCCGCTGCCAACGAACAGCCATGACCAAAACACAACTTCTAGAGCCAACGAACAACCATGACCAAAACACAACTTCTAGAGCACTCCGGGGGGGGGGAGGGGGGTGGACCACGAGCACCGCCTACTCTCAGGGGTGCCTTGGGTGTGGGAGTTGGGTGTGTTCAGCCGCACCGTTGAGTGCATTTCCCGCGAGTCGGCGCGCTGTGTCGGTTGAATTATTCTGTCAGGTTCCACCGAGAGTTTTAGCTTGGAAGATCAATCATTATATTCTCTTCTCTTCAACTGTTTTGGGTGTTGTTTTGGAATGAACATGCGTCTTTTATCAGAACGCGAAAGGCTCTTCTTCCCTTGTATTTTTTTCATTAATTATTTCAGATAACTTTTCCTCGTTCGAACTGGCCCTAAAATATAGAAAATTCAAAAATCAGAGCCCCACCATCGCCGCCCGCCCCCCTGCCCGGCAAGCACCCCCAGCGCTTTCACCTGTTTTCGCACGATTTCCGCCCCTTCTTTCGGAACGAGGGCCTGGCTTCCCGGGTTCCCGATGGCCAGAAAATGCGGGAGAACCTTATTCGCAGTTCGTGGAGAAGCGTCAACGCCACCACCCCCCGCCCCCACACCCTGCCCGCCTGCTCTCCCTCCTCCCCCCGCCGCCAACGCCTCGTCCTTGTCTTGACCCACCCTTCCCCCCGCCACGATCGCGGCAGCTCCGGCTATTATCGGTCTCGGCGTAGGCGATTCTGGGCGTTCGTCGAACCTACAGAGCCCCCCCCGGGCGGAAGACGCCCGCCGAAGCTTGGAACTCAATCTGCAAGATTCTTGTCCTGGGCGTGCCTGTTCGCCGCTCCTGCCGCCCCCAACCACTGCCGCTGCGGTGCCGGGTCTGCTAGGCTCACGCACGGAGGCGGTGGCCGAAGGGGTGGGGGGGGGCGGGATGGGGCGGGGGAAGGGTAGGGGGCTTGAGGACTTGAGGGGGGAGGTTGGGATTTGGAGGGTTTGGGGGGAAGGGATGGACGGGCGGAGGTGAGGGGTGGGGGCTGTTGGGGGGTAAGGGGGGGGTGGAGGGGGTGACGAGAGTGGGCGGGTTGGTGTGGGGGGGGGTTCGAGTAGGAGAGCGGTATGCATCGGGGGGGGGGGAATAAAGCCTACAGCTGTGGGTAAATATGCAGTTAATAGGAGGCTGGTCTTTCGGGGCGTGCCGAGGCTTCTTTCGGCCAATATATATATATATATGTATAACCGCGGTCTCCTATATATCACATTTAGCTTGCGGGCTTCCGCGGGCTTGTATTTGATATGGTGCCGAAGCGGATAGGAGGGAAGGGGGTACTCATCGTATCATGCATGGCCATAGTCCGTATGACCATAGTGGTATGACCCTCGCATCCCCGCAACGCCGGGACGGAGCTCGTCGGGTTTCCACCGACCAGACAGGCATTGCGTGCACCAAGCGCGAGGCGCTGTGAGATATTCGGCGAGCCACATGAACGGTAACATGCATCCTACTAAGAACCGCTTGCGTGGCGGACGCCGGCACCCGGGGCGTACCTTCTTGCATATGGATGGCAGCATCGAACGACTTGAACGGGTAGGGAAGGGGGGCAACACCAACAGCGGGAGTACAGCGGGAGCACAGCGGGAGCCCCCGAAAGCACGGAGGATGTGAATAAACAAAATAAGCGGGGCCGACGCAGAGGGCCGTCAAGCTCGAAAAACCTGATAGTACGGCAGGGGTGCCCCCTATGATTTCTTTGGGGTTTCACTTGAGGGAGCTACATAAATTCGACGAGCATAAAAAAGCTGAAAAAATAGGAACCTTGCGCGACAAAAATGAAGGCAAGTAACGGGGGGGGGGCGGGGTGGATGGGGGGGGGGGGGGGGGGAGGGGAAAACACCTGTGACCACGGCTTGTTCAAGAAGGCTGCTAAAGGTTGAGCTGGAGAGCCAAAAGTGATTATTTAAGGAAGAAAAAAGAAAAAATGTACCTCACACACCCACCGATTTCGAGAAAAAATGTGCGCCGTCGGCAGCTGTCGTTTTGCTTTTTTTCAAACCAAATGTACGCTTAACCCGTGGCCCATTAATAGGTACATGACGAATACAACTAAACCACTGCCGCGCTGCCCCCCCCTGTGTGATACGTAGGGAAAAAACATCAATGGGATTCAATCGATATTGGGTACAGTAGTAGTGGTCCCTCTATAGTTCCGCTATAGCGGCAACCGGCATTATTCCGCATACTTCCACTACCGGTTGTTTTCCGTCTGTGTCAAGCAAGAGGCATGATGCCGCAGGGGATGTGGTGTACAACGTACCCGGGTGATAAATCGGGTGCTTTGTGTCAGGAATTTAAATAAACCATCACCCGGGTGATACACTACAGGGGTGTGATATACAACGTCCTGGGGTGGAATACACCGCCATTTACGGTACTTCTACAGTACCGATGCTATAGAGGGACCACTAAAATCAAACCTCGCGCACAAGCCCAGCACCAACAGTAGCGGCGGCAGCAGCGATGCCAGCGGACGCCTGCTACGCTGGGGGTATGCCAGCGCCTAAACTTCCCGATTGAACAGCTCTCTGCGCCACAAAAATAGCGATTTTTGAGAAGAAAAAAAAAAGAAAGCGCACACCGGTGATCCATCCCACGTCCTACATATCTACCGAGCACCACTTGTATAGCCACACAAAAATGTATACTACTGTCACACACAGAAGATATCCCAACGAAACGATGTTGGGTAGCCCCCCAGTCGAGGGTACCCCGTCAGTCAATACCGGCACTATCGTGGCATCCGGTGCTACTACGCATACTGCCGCTACTGGTTGTTCGCACCTGTGCCAAGCGATTTCACAGGCGTTATAACGCGCGACCGGCACTAATCAACCGGAACTACAGACGGACCTCTACCGCATACCTGTCGTTGCACGCGTCAGCACCTACTCCACACATCGCCACTACTGGTTGTTCGCATGCATGCCACGCGATTTCACAGGCACTATAGCGGGCAACCGGCACTACTCAACCGGCACTATAGAGGGATATCTGTTGTACCCCTTGATAGCACGCGTCAGCAGCACCAACCTTCCTCTCCCGGTAACCAGACACCCGCGGCGGCTGCTCAAAAGAGCAGAGCGGTTCGAAGAAACTGGGGGTGGGAGAGCACCATCACCGTCATCATCGCCATCCCCACCCCCACCCCCGCCGGCGCCACCTCTGCGTGTTCGGGAACTCCGTTCTTTTCCCATTGGGAGCGGTGTGCGAGGCTGTTTTTTGGTGCCCGCGTGTCCCCACGGTGTCGCAGGACAGGTTTCGGGTCTAATCAGGCCGCGAGCTGTGTCCCCCGGTATTGTTGGGATGCTAGTCCTTCTTGCTTCGATATCGGCCAGGATTCGCCGCACGTGGCCATCGTACTCATCCTGGAATAAACACGGGCGTAGGTGTAGTACACAATGGACAGAGGGCAGTAGCATTAGCACGCGCTGGTTTCCGCGGAACGAAACGACTACTTTGAAAAGGCACCACCCACGTACGTACGTACGTACGTCATTATTAGTTATACAATTAGCTCCCAGCCATCCTGCCTTGACGTAGGAATTAGAAGAAGGCGTTCATGAATGTCCACACACGAGGGAACCACATATAAAAATGACCTATCAATACTATAAATATCACACGTATACCCGGTACGTCGTACCATATGTACACTGTATGTTTAATTGGAATATCACTGAACTTTCCTTTTCTTGTTTCGTGCGGCGAAGCTCCCTTCGCCTACTTCCTAGCCGACGTTAACCTGCGCAAAACAGTTATACCCCGTTCGGCCTAGGTGTGTTTTCGGTGGGTAGCCGTGGTCACGAGGGGAGAGGCATACCGTACGTGGCCTTAGAAACCATCCCGGGTGATGTTATTCAGGCTGTGCTAACTTTATCACCCGGGGTGGTTTCCGGCGGTGGGGCGGTATGTAACCAACCCCGATGATATCCTGGCCAGTAGTTTTAGTTTGCGTGGTTACCACCGGGGGTGGTGTCCTGCGTTGGAGTGGTATCTCAGGGAAGGGTGATATCATAGGCCAACCAAACACGGTACAACGCTTCATCAGGGGACACAGTAGCCGAGGAACTCACTAGTAAGCAAGGGCAGGGGCGTAATGTCATTCGCTGCTTGCCTTCTTCAATAGGCCGTTGACAACGTACCCCTTTCGAGGCGGAGCACCGTTCCTAATCCTAATAGAGACGCCTCCAACATTTGAGTGCTCATTACGTTTACGTTTCTTCCATACCGTGGTACATTGGGGCGGTGTAAGTATTGTATCACGCATGGCTGTAATCCGTGGGACCACATTGAGGGCGGGGCGGGGGGAGGGGGGGGGGGGGGGGGGCTTGCGCTGGTGCCAATCAATCTGCACGGATGAGCGCGCGCACAGGGAGTGTAGCATTGAATATCATCGATGCGGGGATGTCAAACCACGCCATCAGTGAAGAAGTCCCCGAGGGACCTGAAGGTTATTGGTGCCAGGGTAGACAAATTGAAAGATATAGTCAAACACACGAGATAAGAAGGAGCAAAAACTACAGCAAAACACAGGCGCAAAATAAACCAGGTGCAGGGGAAGGGGGTGTCAGCTTAATACCGTTCACTGCCGTTTACAGCTGGCGAGAAAAAAAAAATAGGGGGCTGCTACCTGTATAGATCTTGCCCACGCATTCAACAAAATGGTTGAACTGTACCCTGATCCTAACCCCGGTCTCCTAGGAATTTTCTCGGAATGAAGATGCAATAAAGAGTTGGTGTGTGCTATGCTATCATGCGTGCCAACCATTCGTTCGAATAAGTGGCATGTTACCCTCGAAAATGAATCGATCGAGTGGACCTGTCAACCATGTTGTTGAGGCTGGGCCAAGTCGTAAACATTATACGAGTACTAACACTGAGATATTTGGGCGTGACTGTCTAAAAATTCAGGGTTTTCACGGGTCGAGTCGCTTCTCGGGAGTCGGGGCGGGTCGGGGTCAGGGTGTGACTCGATCCGACCCGACTCGACCCGTGAAATTTGAAAACCTCCCGACCCGACCCGACCCGACCCGTGAGATTTCGAAGACCTCTCGACCCCACCAGATCCGACTCGCCCCGCGAGACTCTGGAAACCTCTTGACCCGACCTGCGGGACGGGTCATGAACCGTGAATACCCTTCTTTTCTACTCGAAAAAAATCAATGGATCGAGCTGACCTGCTCTGTTCTCGGGTCGGACTTTGGTCGCCTGAACCCGCTGGCAAAGGCAAAGCTCAAGGTCCGGTCCTTCGCCACCAACCAACCCACGTTTCCGAACGGGAGTCGCAGCTTTGCGCCGGAGCCGACCTTTCGCCCAATCGCGCCAAAGATCGAGGCTACACCACAGATATTGTTTAGTTTATGCAAAAACAAAAACGGGCGCGTACGAACAACGGACGTGTAGGGCGGGGGGTCGGTGACACGGTTGGGGCGGGGGGCGGAGGCGGGGGGCGGAGGGGGGGGCAGGGCGGGGCGGGGGATGGGGGGCAGGGGGGTGGAAGACGAGGGTGGCGGGGGGGGTAAGGGGGAGGGGGGGGCGGGAAGAGAGGCCAGTGGGTCGACTGTTTATAAAACAACCTTTTAGAGTGCTGCTTCGTGGCGCAAATCGAGAACCAGACCAATCGTACACCACTCTGGGTGGAAGGGCAGCGCACGTTTGGGTATTCATACGAACACATGAGCGGTCCTTACATTTCCGTCCAAAGCAATACAACGCACCAGGTATTAATAGTTGAAAACGCGTCCCAACCGGCAGCAGTAGTCGCGTGTACAGAATCTGCATGAATGTTACATACATACGTTGAAGGTAATCTGGATTCTGGATGAAGCGGACAAACAGGTACCAGGTAATGCGAATTTCTTGCCAGGTGCCAGCTGCAGTGAACGACCCTTCCCACGCTTGTATACATTGCTATTGCTATTGCAGCACTCCTCTTTCGCGTTTTGCCACCAAACACAACAGTGGGGTACCCGATGTTAGTTTTTAGTTAGTTTCTCACACTTTTACCTTCCAGCTTTTTGGCAAGCCGTGGTCACAGGTGTTGTCCCTTCTCCCCCCCGGTTCTTGCCTTTAATTTTTATCGCGCATAGGGTTCACCAATCCCACTGCTCGTCGATTTTTCATCGAGTGTTGCTAACTCACGCTCTCACGCTGTCCGCAAGCCAATTTGTGCACAAGAAAAATTCCCAACGAATTTATACGAGTATGCACTCGGCGGGCTCGAACTCACGAAACTGACCTATACCAGGCTTGAGGATAGATAACCTGATACGCCACCGGGGCGACCGGCCCGATTAAAGAGCCCCTCGGTACCGTTCTTACATCTGCGCCGCTCTTATCTCGGATTGGGTATCATATAGGTTTTAGTATAGGCGTCACAATCTTGTACTGGTAAGGAATCAAATGCTGAGAGCGCCTAGCAGCGTGGGTAGGCGCAGTTCGATGCGAGTCGACGAGGGAAGAAAATGCTGAATTCTTCTTGCGATAAAAAAGAAGGCGCGTACAGGTAGCGGGGAGGGGGGAGAAGAGCTTGATTGGTGACCCTGCACGTCTACGGAGGGAGAAAGAGGAAGAAAAAATTCGAAGATAATCGATGGGAGGAGCAAAAAAAAACGAAAACAAAAAAACTGGTAGGTTTTAGTACAGGCGATACAAGGCGAGGCGACAAGGAGTTTTGACCGCCCGTTTTATTGTTAGTAGGCGTTCTCAAGCCGGGCACTCCACCATGTAGCTGCGGGACAACGGAAGAAGACGCGCCGAAATGATTGCGGCGTGTTAAAAAACAACAAGACCGGCGGATCACATGGCATCATAGTGGCTGTGGTGGTGCTGCTGTATCAATAAAATAATCGCGTCCCTCTGCTGCAAAATTGGTTAATTTCCATCCCCCCCTCAAAAAGTATCAATGAACTCGAGATAATTTTTTTTCTTGATCTTTGCTCATCCTTTTTCTTATCTCGCACTTTGCTTTATCCTTCCCCCTAGACGTACCTCAGCTCCGGGGTCAGTTACAAAGCAGGCTCTTCTCCCGCCTCCCCACTCCGGTACACGCCTCCTTTGCTATCGTGGGAAGACCCCTCCACCTATTTTCACTCTCCTCGTCGACTCCCAACGAATTGCGCCTACCCACGCTACTATAGGCGCTCTCAGCAGTTGTTCCTTTGATTTTTTATTTTCGCAAATAAGCTCAAAAGTCCGACCCACGTAAGACCTACTATTATTTTGGAAAAAAAAATTAGCGATTATTTCTGGCGATTATTTTTGTAGTTTTGAGGCTTCAGAAATTACTGCAAGATAAATAAGAGGCGTCCATTATGGCTTCTGATTTTTGGAAGGTGGTTATATTTTGAATCGGTAGGTCTTGTTTTGCCGTTTGTATGCCTTTATTTTCGAAAATCTGGCACGTACACTGTCGCCGGCGACGTTAGGTCACCACCGCCTCTGCTGCTGTCTCTGCCGGTGTGGTGCTGGTGTGGTGCTGGTGTGGTGTGCCTGTGGTGGTTACGATGGTGGTGGTGCTGCTGCTGTCGCGTTTGTGTGAGGACGAAGCTCTGTCTCGCACACAACAAGCGCAGTATGCTGTCGTGTGTTGTTGTAGGTGTGTTTGTGATTTTTTGCTGTGGGTGATGGGTGACGTGTACTGCAGACAGGTATCATATCAGGACCAGGTACAGAGTAG
Source organism: Undaria pinnatifida (assembly GCA_012845835.1). NCBI lineage: Eukaryota > Phaeophyceae > Laminariales > Alariaceae > Undaria > Undaria pinnatifida. Next base: position 5,512,605 of record JABAKD010000012.1, on the reverse strand, counting down.
GCAGCGGTGACATGTGATACTTGGTACGAGCTAGTATTCAAAGGTCAAATAATCCCAGTTCTGAGAGGATGGAAGAGCTGCTATTTCTGGCCTCAGAAATCACCAGATCTGCTGATTTTCGGTCTCTGTTATAAGGCTTAGTTTGGGTAAGTGATGCTATTGGTTAACTTTTTTCAAGTGGTCAAACGGACTAATACCCCACTAATAACCTTAACAAATGGTGTCGTCGACAGACCATGGGTTTTTTGGGTCGTGGGTTCGAGTCCCACATCCACCACAATAAACTTTTTCAGACTTTCCCCATGTCGAACTTGAAAATACTCTCCCTGCATCCCCAGGAAATGAAACCGCTTGGATAATTGACAGGTCCGCCCGTATATCCGGCCGACCTGCTATCCCGCCGTTTCAGGGGGTGAGAGTGTTAAAAGGCTTACGAGTAGTTTGGGTAAGCTACCGGTTAACGTTTTACAAGTGGTCAAACGGACTAATACCCCACTAATAATAGCTCAACTAATGGCGTCGTCGACAGACCATGGTTTTTTTGGGTCGTGGTTTCAAATCCCTCATCCACCATAATAAACTTTTTCAGACTTTCCCCATGTCGAACTTGAAAAATACTCTCCCCGGTATACCCAGGATGTTTTTTTTTTTTTCACCAAGGAAATGAAACCGCTTGGATAATTGACAGCTCCGCCCGTATAACCGGCCGACCTGCTATCCCGCCGTTTCAGGGGGGAAGAGTGTTATAAGGCTTAGCTTGAGTAACGGTAAGCTATTATTGGTTAACCTTTTGCAAGTGGTCAAACGGACTAATACCCCACTAATAATTAAATACCTCAACAGCTCGATTATTTATGAACCCAGAAATAACGATGATTTCTGGTCCCATAGTGGATTGTTTTTATTTTTGGCGTCGGAGATCCCTGTTAAAAAATAAAGGGAGACATAATCGCTCAAAATATTTCCCATAATAGTTGGTCTAAGATTCGACACCCAGAACCAACTGTAATAACAGTGGAATTCGAGGGTAACCACTATAGTAATAGACCACCAGACCGACCGGTTTACAATAGAACACCTCCCCAATATGCCGGTATACGGGTACGGTAAGATACGTCTTCTCGAGCCCTGAAGCCCTTTGGAACTGCATCCGTGACACCCTACCTGTAGGCTGTAGGGGGAAAAACCACTTAGAACTACTATATATATGTGTGTAATACCATACGCGACACGTGACCGTGGGGTAAAAATTGGCAGCTCTGAACGGGTTAACCCCTGCCGGACAGCAGTCCCAATTTGGGGACATATTACTTGAAAATAGACGCAAATGTAGGTTTCTGTACACTGCAGTACTGAAGGGGTTACGAAAAAAAAAAGGTTGAAAAAAAATAAAATAAAAAAGGCCTCGTCGAAGGATCGTGCACCGAATACCAGGCTGTGCTGCAGTTGCATTTTCTCTACCAGGAACAGCAGTACGGACATCGAGCATGCATGCCATGGGTCGTGCCGCTCATTTCGGGATTCACGTGCCACTGATGCTGCTGGGATTCACCCCAATGCTAATCAATGGGGGGGGGAATCTATGGGCGGTGACACCAAGGAAAAGGATTAATTGCCGTCGTAGCCTATTATACCCATAGACCCAAGTACAACGAAGAACGCGGGGCGGGGCACTTTGACGCGTGTGTACTCTCCACTACCAGGTACCTGGCAAGCGGGTAAAAACGACAAACAAACAGCTCTCTCCAAGCACGGGAGGGATTCGTTGGCTCCACGACGGCGCGGTTACCCATCTTTCTATTTGAAAGAAAAAAAAAATAGTCAACATACCACTGATAGGGACAGCTTACGCTATACCTACGATGGGACCCGAAGGGTGCGCCAGCTAGCGTTGGGCTGCGAAAGCAACTGAGTTAAATCGACACACGACGCGTATGAAAATACGTGGAAGTGTGGTGAGCTAGAGCTTTATTTTTCCCCATCCGCCGGAGGATAAAAAAAAAAAAAAAATAACTGCAAGACGTTGATCCCCAAAAACGATCCCACCCTTTGCTTCAAAGTTACTTTGTCGCTAAAACGCTTTCAACTCTAGTCTGTCTCCGACAACAATGACCCAACTCCCCAACAAACTAGGATCCAGCCATACGTAGCTTCAAGTTCCTCGTGCCCTAAAACGACCCAACTCTGCGTTAACGCGTTACTTTTGTCCCCAAAAATGTGTCCAATAGTACGAGCTTCAAGTAATATTTCCCCCACAGCAGCGGGGAAAGCTAAAGGGCCTTTGGCGCGGGCAATGGGGCGTGGCGGCTAATAACCTGGGTCGGGAGAAGCCCTAATTAACCAGACCTTGATGAGGAGAGCGGCTGCTATCTCTAAAAGGGCGGCGGCGTCCAGGGAGAGGAATCCAACTCTACATTCAAGTATTCTGTCTCCCAAGACGATCCAGCTCTAGCATCAAGCAATATTTTCCCCACAACCAAAAACGACCCAACTCTAGCCTTAAGTATCTTTAAGTATTCCGTCTCCGAAAAAACGATCCAACTCTACCTTCAAGTACTATTTCCCCCAAAAACGATCCAACTCTAGCTCCAAGTATGTGTTATGTCCCCAAAAACGATCCAACTCTAGCTTCAAATACTTTTCTTGTCCCAAAAACGATCCAACTCTAGTGTCAAATGTTCTGTAAAAAACGATCCAACTCTAGCTTCTAGTATTCTGTCCCGAAAAACGATCCAACTCGTATCTCAAAATAGCGTGTCCCTACGAGGTGATCCAAACGCGAACTCCAAGTAAGTTATCCCCAAAAGCAATCCAGCTCTACTCGTATCTTTAGGGTGTCTCGAAATGACCCAACGCTAATCTCAAGTAGTTTGTTTGTCTCCCAAAAAGGATGCAACTCTAGCTTCAAGTACATGTCCTCCAACAATGATCCAACTCTCGCTGTAACCCACTTCCAACTCTTGCAATTATCCTAGTCTAATCCCAAGAGGTTTGTCCCACTGTCGGGACTGCGGTGCTAAAACGGTTAAACAGTTTGTCGCCACCTACGATCCAACTCTACTTCCAAGTATTTAATCCACCAAAACGATCCAACTCTACTTCCAAGTATTCCATCCCCCAAAACGATCCAACTCTACTTCCAAGTATTCCATCCCTCAAAATGATCCAACTCTACTTCCAAATATTCCATCCCCCAAAACGTTCCAAATCTACGTAACTTCAAGCCGTCAGTCCCCACATATGACCCAACTCTACGTAACTTCAAGCCGTCAGTCCCCATATATGACCCAACTCTAGCATGACACACTGCAGCTTGCCCATAACATTAGCCTGGTCTACCTGGCGGGGAGAAGAGAAAACAGCCGTGACCATGGCTCATCCAGAAGGTCGCTGAGGGTCAAAACGTAAAAGGCTCAGTTAACGATTTGAACTGGAGAGTAAAAGTGACGACGCCAAAAAAAGAAAAAACAAGCAAAAAAAGTCTAGACAAGATATCCCCCAAAATGGCCCTATCATACGCTGTTCTTATCGACAAAAGGGGTTCGTTTCGAAAACGGTTCTACCCTAATTCTGACTAGAGTGTCCCCACAGCATGGCACCGTGGGCCGAGTTGTCCAGGGGGGGACTTCTGCAATAAATACCATCACTCCCAACTTCTGGAGCAGTTCGGGCGCACGGTAAATGGGTTCATTACTACTGCAAACATGTACCCAACTCTACACGTGGATGGGGCTACAGGGTGGGGTGGTCCACAAACGTGGGGGCAATAAAAGTTCGTTGTGCAAAGCGCAAGAACGGTTTGCAAACCCACATCAGTGGGCATGCCGAGAATCCTTTGCGTAATAAGAAGGAGGGCGTGCACGGGGGCGGGGGGCGGAGGGGGAGAAGATGAAACTCTGACCGCGGCTTGTCTAGGAATTCCGCTGAGGGTGAAACCTCCTGTGCGAGTTGAGATCGAAAGAACAAAAATATATATCAAGAACAGAAGGAAAAGCAGTGCGCATCTAATACGACTCACCAACATTAGCTCGAAAACGCGGGGGGCAATGGGACACGAAATTGGGTTGGGTTGGAAAACATGTAATATTAGTAGACCTGTGAATCGGCAGGATTTCACGACTAATAACCAACCGGTAGGTGCCGATAGTCAACGGAGTGACTTTAATCGGCAAGTCGGCTGGCGAAACCAGCTGATGGCCAGCCGACTTGCCGACTGAATTCAGGCGAGCGAAGCGAGCCAAACTAATCACCCTCCCGGCCGAGGGAACTCCGCCCAAAAAAGGGAACATGTACTTAACCCGCACTTAAAGTTCCTTCCTATGAGAATGGAAACCCAATAAGTCGGATAGTCGGCACCTCCGGGAAACGACTAACTGTTAGCCCGACTAATAACTAGTTGGCCACCTAAGTCCTGCCGACTCATAGCTCCAACTATTAGTACTGAAACCGTCGAACGTCGCAACCGAAGGTCAATCCGACCGCCGAAAAGCTACACTGCAGTACTAGGTAAGAAGTGTCACTTTGGCCCGTTTTCGCTGATTTTTCGCGGGTTGGGTGGGTTACCCTTGGGTTGGTTACGGGGTTCGGCGGTTTCAATACTACTATTGTATTAAACGTTTTCCTAACCAATCAAATTTTGGTATCTCCCCCATACCACCCTACGAAGTGTAAAGTTTAACCCCTTTGGAGCCCCAAAACCCCCTTCCTACACTAATTCCAAGTAATTTGTCCCCCCGAAAGGGTTTCCAGTTGTAAAGGGGCTTTAAAGTGGTTTTTAAAAGAATGATGCGCATACAACGACTCACCAAGAACGACCCGGGCGCGGTCGTTGTCGACCCCAGCCGCATGCCCGATCCTAGCTTGCGACAGGCGCACCACCGGGGCTACCAGCGAGCTCTGAGGAGGCGGTGCGCGTTGAACCACGTTGAAAGTTCTCACGAACCTACGGCGGTTGTGTGTGTGGGGGGGTAATCATGCTGTTAGCGCGGGGGGGGGGGAACTTACTCATTTTTACTGCTTTCCTTAGACATTTGACCATTGACCACGCACCTCCTTCGAGACGGAGCACCGTTCCTACTTCTAGTAGAAACCCCTTCGACACTTAGGGGGGGGTTATTGCGCGTTTAACATCTACCGAGTATCACATTCAAAAACAATGTTTAGCTTGTCCTCCTCCTGTTTCGCCGTCTGTGGCCACCATCTATCTCCTACTAAAGCGATCGCTTTCTCGCTACCATGCGCGGCTGGGGGAGGAGGGGACAAGCCTCGACAGCTTGTTGTGCCACGACGGACGAAAACAAGCGCGTGACGTTTTACGTGTGACCACCAATCAACCTATCGATGCTGTAATACATTGCACCCGCCCCTGAAACCTCAGCAGGAGCACCCCCCCCCTCCCTCCTGCTCATTAAAAAAACCGCCGTCCCACCAAAGAGAAAATCACCAAAACGCTATTGTGACATGACAAACATCAATTTGCCCTTCTCGGTCCATGAATTGTTATTTCACAACGCAGAGGTTACAGACAGTATTCACGCAGTCTGGCAAAACGCCTCAGTAGGGTATCGGGGATGAAAAAATGAGGCCGCGATAGTTTTTTTTCTATCTACTGCATGTGTAGGACAGCGCCTTCATTCTTCCTGCTCCCCCCCCCCCTCTCTCTATTCCTCTCCGTCCCTCTTTCTCCTCCCACCCCCTCTCTCTTTTTCCCCAAAGATGCGGCGGAGACGCGTGTATAAATATATACGGTGCAGAGGGGTTACTAGGGAAACGCAACTACCATCAGTGCCGCCACTACTCTGTACTCGTAACAGCCGACGGAAGAAGAACAAGCGAGTATAAAGAGGCAGCGACGACCTCAAACAAGCAGCACTGCCCGATTACAAACTTGGCTGGCCTTTGTATGCAGCGACAGTTTTTTTGTTCCTGACCGAATATACGTGGGCAAATCTGGTCAAAGATGTCGGTTGCGGTCTTGTTTTGTCTCGTCAAGGACTCAATAAAATTAATACCAGGTATACTGGTTTTAGTATGGAGCGGTCCTTGACGGTTGTCCGTCACAAGTCAAGAGCACCGTCAACCAAATCTGGTAGTAATATACTGTTTTCAGTATGAAGCGGTCCTTGACGGGTGTCCGTCACATGTCAAGAGTGCCGTCAACCGACATCGTTGATGCTGGTACCAATAGTGGGGCTCCCAATATATTACCGGTTTGATAGTGTCTATTGCAGGTGTAGTGCAGGTGAAATCGCGTAGAACGACTGGAACCCGCTATACTATCACTGGCACCAGTACTCCATATACCCAATGGTGCCGGTATCCAGTATACTACCGGTATTGTTGGCCGGCACATACCGCAACCATGGGGAGACCACCACTGTATGCTCTTGAACCATGAACACATGCCTGTCTATTTGTCAACGTAGCACTCAACCTGCCTACCACAACAGTAGCAGCAGTTGCTTCGACACAGCGTATCATCTGTGCGTATGCATTTTTTCCATCCCATCTACTAGCGATGCATTCTTTTTCCAGCTGCCCCTCCTTTTTCAGCAGATCCGAGGTCACATCGCAGGCACTCCGCCCCCTCCCCCACTACGGTGCGGATACTGGATAACGATGATGATGGTGCTCTCAAATTACCCTGAAATTTAGACCGCGGTCTCAAAAAAGGCTACTATTAATAATGGTCATGTACGAAGTATCAGGTACCAGGTACAAGCAAGCTGAGTCGCACCAGATATGGTTGTTGTCTCACTTTGAGTTTGCGACGAACACGCATCCAGGGTGTCGCATCTTGGGGGCATCTTCGCGCAGCGGCCACGACACGAATGTCACCGTCCCAAGCTGCCCGCGTCATATCATCCGCACCCAGCACCGACACCATCGGCAAGTTCGCAAGGCACGAACAGTTGGAGAGGACGGCATACGCATGTATGCATTGCAGAATTAGCTGCACAAGAAACACGGCATGGACTCAGCGCCAACTGCTAGTATGTATGCATTGCAGAATTAGCGGCACCGGTAACAGCCGGCGCTGAAAATCTCTTAATTGGTTAGCTCAGCAGTGGCTATGGTGCACCAGGTATCTCTAAAAAGCAACAGCGAGCCGTACAAAGAGGTGTAAACGCAAGTCAGCACGGTTCGCTGTTTCTACGCATGATGTTGTCGTATGCGTAGAACTTGTCGTTTTGACCTCCGTTGTAAGCAGAGGTCTCCTTCGTAAATATATATATATATATCTGGTATTGGCATGAAAGGTGTGAGCAAAGGCGACACTGCTCTCATCTCTGTGAAGTATGAGCGTTACGAGCACAGAGTGACAGCCGTAGTGACCTGGACATTGCATGAGCAGTATATTACCCCGAAATATTGTACTCACATGCGAACAATGTGTGAACTTTGTGTCGTTGGTTGGTAACGTCTTTCGGGCACATTAACTTAGCCGACGCATTGCTATCGCCACGCAAGCTGACAAAAACCGGCAGTCGCTCACATAGCAAGAACGCCGCAAAAGTTAAATCCATGCTTGTTCCAGAATGCACGCTAACGTCTCCGTTGAAGAATTGATGCACGATTTGTGTTTACGACCGTGCATGATATATACCTGGTATTATATGCGACCCGAAAAACCTAGGTTACTGACTTTGCGACGGCTGATATTACATATCTTCTCATTACAAAATATGAGTTGCATTCTTGCGCTCTGCCGTACAACCAAATATAAAGATCGGGCCGGTGCACCTGTGGGCAAAGGGACACCTAAAATAAGGTAACATGCACTCCATACTGCTGTACGGTATCGTATGCACGATAGAAGAACAGCTTCAGCCGCCGACGTAAAGTCAGCTTTTTGGAACGCATTCGTACAGACCAAAAAGCGACGAGCGCGATATAATCAAGTGTCTAGGAAAATCCTGAAGCAATCCGAGTATGGCCATGCCTCACGCTTGCCCTCACAGCTTCCCGCGTTGCGGGTCGAACACATCTCCTACACCAGCAGCTCGGATTGCCTCATGTGGCCGATGCTGTAATCGGCAGTTTTTTTCGTCAGTTTTGTGCGCCTGAAGTCCCAAAGGGATTATTAAGTCAAGACGTTTCCGTCGCTATGACGTACAGCGCACGATGCGGTGTTCACGCTTGCCAGGCGCGATTTTCAGCATCCGGGAGACTGCCGCTGTTAGGAACACCACCAGGCGAAGCGGTTGACTTGCCTACGCTCGCGGCATGCTAGTTGTACTTGTAGCGCAGCACTGGTTTATTGTTGGCATTCAGGGGGGTCCACACATTGGTAGAGGCATTGCCAACTGGCGTCACATTGAGGCATTGCGGCAATATCGATATTCGTATCGCGCATCATGCTGCCCACGATGCATCCTGCTATCTGCTCCTAAGCTATCTCGACAAGGTTTTGTCCTCCTTCCACCTGGAGTCCCTCCAGCGTCGACGTGCCTTCTGATGCTTCTGACTTAATACGATATATCTGTCCACACTGCGAAGTGCCGAAGACAAACACGCTAGCAAGTTGAATCGCAATCGTATCGTTCGGTTGGATAGATCTCTGGAGGGCGGATCCTACTCTCGGTATCATAGGATAGTCCGACGAGCAAGACCGCCCTGACGGTGGTACGATCAGGAACATCAGCAGATATGGGTGAATCCCAGCAGGAAGCGCTGATGCGCAAGGTAGCGGAGCTTACGGAGCTGACTGAAGCCCACTGTCTCAAGATGGCCGCCCAGTCGAAGGCAATACATGCTCAATCCGTGGCCGCGTCGGAGTAATCTCCCAAGCTGGCAGAACTCCAAGGGGCAAGCGAATACGCTCGCACGGGGGAACTCCGGTCGAGATCGCCAGCGACCGACCGTAAACAAGGAACGTATTCCATGTCGGCCAGCGTGCATAACGTGCCACAATTCCACGGAGTAGAAGCTGATTATCCGACGTGGCGATATAAAGTTTTATCGCGCGTCTCTATCTCCAACCGCCGGCCGCGAAGCCATTGCACCGCCGGCTACTCCAACCCTAGTTGGCGACGAGAAGGTAGCGCCCAGCGAGCTGCGACGACGACACTCCACACGTGGAGTAGACGAGGCGACACGCGGGTGGGGTCTATTGGTGGAAGGGGTTGCTTACGCCCCTCCACAAAAAAAATACCTAAACCAGGGTCACCGAATAGCAGCTGGAAAATCATTGAAGAGGGGTTTGAGCCGCGAGGGGCTGCTCCGAACATCTCTGGCTTGACAAGTTTGAGGCCTTGCGGATGTAGAAGGGGGAAGGTCCCTGGGTGTGGGTTGGACGCGCAGACGATGTCGGGAAGATGCTTGCATGCCTCGACATCCACAAAACCGAGGTGACGCTGCGTCGTCAAATCGTCCGACACCTTGCCCCCGCGTAAGACACGGAATGTCGTGCTCTTGGACGCCGAGACCCCCCTCGCAATGAGCTTGAGGAAATCCTTCGGGATCGATTCGCAGAAATCCGGATCACAAAGGTGGGGGGCCGTCAACATGCTTTGTTCGCCGGCGCTCAGGGTTGCGGCGGCCTAACTGCTAATAATATTGGGGGAAATGGTGGCAGCCGGAGGAGTACCCCACGAAACAAAAGGTGGTCGTGGTGGTGGTGACCGCGGGGAAAGGGGTACCCAACGTACGTCCGGCCAGGGGCAGACGTTCAATGGTAGTAGTAGGGTTTTTCTTTCCCAAGTCTCCGCCTCCGATAAAACGCTACCAGGTATCGTTGTAATCACCCCGGCCGCCGACATACGAGTGCACTGCGACGATAAAGCTGCAGCACATACCCAACCCCAGCGGTGGTGTTGTTGGCCAGGGCAACGCTGTCATTGTTACACCGCCGCTTCCACCGTATACCGGGTGAACAACAGTACGAGTAGTACTTGCACTGCTGCTGCGCTGCCATAACGCTGAAACACTTGTGTCACACCATGTACTATGAATATGAGGTCAACGAATAGTGGACTGCACGCACCGGCCACGTTCCCACAACGTTCGCCCTCGTATACTCATGAAAAAGGTATAACGTCAGCCGTCGACGCATACAATACGACAACTGGTACTTGGCATAACATGTACCAGGTACAAGCAGTTGATATCCGGAGTTGTCGTAAAAGAGGCTTCCACTCTTACGTACTGACAACTGAACTTCTTGTCGAAGTCGAAGTCAGTTGTTACTGCTTTATCCAGGCATGCTTTGGAGCTCTACCAAAACCTATCTATGTGCGTAAGAAGTATCACGCGCGTGTTCTTGCTTTGCTAACGGTGTTGCCGCGTATGTCATGCCGAACGTGCTTCATTCGGGCGACGCTCTGTGCTCGTGTTATATCCTCTGCCTCATCGTGCGTGAATACCACCTGACACCGTGACACCTGACCTGCCCTGGCAACAACTTGGTTCGCAGTAGATTAACAGCAGTTTTTAGAGCATTGGGTACTCTATTCGCAAGTCTATTCTGCGACGCATGATACATGGACACAAAGATGGGCATAACAGGTGGCAATCAGCCGGCGGATAAGCTGCTTACCTGTTCGATGACGGCTCCTCGTCCTGAACCGAGAATTCCTTCCGTGCATGACACCAGCGCGTCCCAGACCCTCCTATACTCGGCGTGGCTGGCATGGTCAAGCTTTGCGCAGGCCGACAAAAACCTGTGCATGGAAAAGTAAAAGTAACTATTCCTCCTCTCTTCTCCTGCTGTGCGGAAATCTCGCTCGCCCGGATGAGATAAGTCTGGGGCTAGCGTGCGAGGAAGCGAGTGGGAGGACCTGCGCCCCTACATTTGGTTCTCTGGTTGAAGGTTGCCGAGCCGCAGCGGCGTCGTATCGTCGAAGATGGTCGAAACCATATGCGGCGTAACTACGCCTCATTTTTTTTCTTTTTTATGGCTATTGTTTGCTATTTTGATGTAGTGTTTCAAAATTTGAATTTGAACCGTGGCTGTGGTGGCACGTGTCTAATTGGTTCGTGGCGCGGGGGGGGCGGCGCGTGGTGCCATCGTCCGCAGTCTGTTGTTGTTGTTGTTGTTCTCACATTAACTCGCATAATCAAGTCCGTGGTCACAGGACAGGCTCCAGTCACTCTCCACCGCCGCGCCGGTCTGGTGGTCCAGTCTGGTCATATAATTGTCTGTCATTCCTCAATTTTTAAGTCGGAATATCGGAATTATCGAAACTTCTCTTTTTTTAAATTCTTATTATTTTTTTGAAAAGCCCTTTTTGAAACTCAGGGGTTTCAGTAGTTCTGGAGGCGTTCTCACCTCTCGTTTCGACGAGTGCCGAGTGCGCCAGAGTGTACAACACCCGCGGAGCGAGACCCCCTGGCCCACGAGACTCAACAGGCTCCTATCCGTGGGTAGAAGGGCACTCAGTAGAGTACTGGCGACGAAATCGAAGGTGGGTGCGCTTTGAACAGATCGCTGCGACCGCACTGGGCGGCTTGAACGCACATGTTCCTTGTCGGGACTTTTGATACACGACTCCCGAGCTCAATGTTACCAAACCCTTTCCCATCACTTGCTGAAACAGGCGAACCCTTTCACAAGACCTATCTCACACATTTTCATCGCGGTGTCTTTTGTTACTGTTTTCCCACCGCTGCGTTCTCGTCCTGACCGCACACGTAGGCCGTGTAGCCGGCGGGTCGAAAGAATGGACACCTTGTCTTAAAAAGCACAAAATACTTACAACCTGCTGGTCGCTGGTACGTGTATGATGTTGTTGACAGGGAAAATATTTATCAGGTACGAGTTTTAGACCTATAGCTGCAAGCGTCGAGAGCACAATTCAAGCCCTTGGCGAGCCTGGAGCCATCGCCCATCACCGCTGGCGGGGCCGCTCGCCCTGCTCACCCTCCTGCGACGCAAGCGTGAGGCGGCCGCCTGCGTGCTGTCTTGACCGGTGAGCCACTTTTAGAGTTATAGACGACGTGGCTGGGGGCATATGTAGCACATGCCCTTATACGACGGGGCAGGTACGCATACTGGGGATGTACCATGTACTGCTGCAGTATCGTAACTCTGGTACGTCGGAGGTCCCTCGCATTTTCCCATCTTTTTATTTTGGCATCCCACAGACGTGAAGCAACATGGTTCCGCGATTACTCGTAACGCTGCGCACTCGTACCAGATACCAGGTACTGCTATGTGTATAACAGATCATAGCCGAACGAAGCTGACGCCTGAAGCGTCGTACGTTTTGATCTCTCTGGTGAGAGGGCTGGCTTCAACATTGCCACCATGTCATCTCATCGCTTCCGCCTTGTATACATTACTCCCGATTTTTTATGTTTCTGGTGGAAGCATGAATTGCGTCAGCTGTGATATATGCGTGTACCACCTTTGGTTTGTGTTTTTCCGTGGGGTATTCCTGAGCTCCAGAGTAACTGGAGGTTGTCCTGTGACCACGGACTTGATTATGCGTGTTAATGTGAGAACAACAACAAGATACAGCGACACCTGGTACCTGGTACAGCAGTAGCAGCGATGGGGGGTGGGTGATTCACGCGAGAGAGGCAGGCGGCAGGACGAAACCTTCTCGTGGGACAGATCAGATCCCTGTTTATGTTGATCTATGTATTATAGTAGTCACCCGCCCAATACGTTCAGCCCGTTGTCTTCCCGTCTGCGTTGTCCAATTACATACAAGTACCGGTATTCCAAGCCTCTCCTCCCCTCTCTGCCTTCCTCTGCCTGTCTTTCGTTTCTTTACCTCGCGAATGTCATCCATATGATATTGCGTTCTTCCTCCACCTCTTCCGCCCGTCATAGCACGGTGCTGCCGTGCTCATGTCCACACCCCGTGACCGCGACGCTGCCGCCACTGCCGCGGCTGGGGCAAATTTTCCCCCAACGTGAAAAGTGCGTTTCCTGAGGGCTGACCCCCGCCCCGGCATCCGATGCTCCTTGATCCGGAAAAACACGCTGCCCGACTTGCCTCTGCCTGCCCCCCCACCCCCCCACACGCCAACCCTTGTTTTGGCCTCTTCGAACTTTCCAGACAAGGAGATGGCGGCGGACCCGGCGCACCGCACGGTGCGGGGTGCTTTCGCCCCCGCTGATGAAGAAATGATAGAGGAGGCGGAGGAGGAGGACAACGATGACTCTCCTCCCGCCACTGTCTCGGCAGGATGGACGTGGACTGGTCGAGACACCGAGAGATCCGTCGCAGGACGCGAACTGACGAGAAGGAGGTCAGGGGACGGGCTCCCGTTCGTACCCCGGCCCCGACCTCGCCAAGAGCCGCCTCCGCCTAGCTACGCGGAACTTTTGAGGGGGCCCGGTGGTAGCGGCGACGGCGGAAGCGGTGGCAGCGGCGATGGCGGTGGTAGCAGCGGCGAGGTCATCGACGTTTTCTCGCGAACGGCCTCCGGAGATGGCGTGCGACATACCGACCGCGTGGTCGACGGCGGCGACAGGAACCCGAGCCTTAAGATAGAGAGCGCGGTATTGATTCCATTTACCGACAGCGGTGCCGCCTCGCCAGCTGCTACTGCTGCTACTGCTGCTGCTACTAATGCTGCCATTGCTAGTGCTGCTGCTGCTAGTGCAGCTAGTGCTGCTGCTGCCGCTGCTGCCATGGTTGGTACCGCCGTCGGCGACGAGCTGCGAGTTGCTCCGATGTTGACGGAAGCGACGGCCGATTCGCGCGTTTCCCCCAAGGGTTCGGCAGGGGCAACTGATGCTCCCGCCGGCGTTGCCGTTTGGGCGAGCATTGCTGCCTCTAGTGACGTGGCAGGGACGGATCATTCTCCGCGTAGGGACCCGTACCCTCGGGAGACCTCCGCCGCTACCAGCACGGGCGGCGATGTAAAGAACGCGCTGTTGCAAGACCAAATAAACGCGCGCACGGCGACCGTGGCGCAGACTACGTCGCCGCCCCGGAAAAGGATCGAACCGACCGGAGCAGAGCGCCAAGGAAAGGGAGGAGCTGAAGAACGAGGGGCGACATGGGAGGCGGCGACTGCGGCAGCCGCGGCTGCGACGGTGGTGGCGACAGAGGCCGACGTCGCCGCATTGCCCGGGAAAGGGGGGCTCGGCCGAGGCGAAGAGGGTAGCCCACCGGCAGAGGCGACAGCCGTCGCTGTCGAGGGAAAGCGGGATTTAGGCTACGGGGACCTAAGCGCCTCGGCGAAGACGACACGACCTTACGCGTCGGTAGAGACGCAACCTTCTATCCAACAGGTTCTCATAAAGCAGGAACCCTCCGCCGACGGCGCAAGCCGAGCCGAGAGTGACCGAGTGGGAGTGGGGGTGGTAGGCAGCGACAACGGCGGTGTCGACAGCAGTGGGGGTGAAGGTGGAGGCGATAGCGCCTGTGGCGTGGTGGTAGGGGGTGGCGTGCAAGGGGTCTCGACGGCTGGTGGGGTTCCAGGCAGGATGCAGGCAGTAGAGATGCTGGAGACGGAGCCGGAGCAGTGTGGGGGCACCAAACGGACAGCGGGAACGCCGGCAAGCATGGTAATTGGTGAAGGGGTTCAGGTAGAGGGAGAGGCTGGAAGTTCTAGTCAGGGGGACTGGAGTTGGATGGAGGGAGCGGTGGGAGCGGACGTAGAGCCGAACATAGCGACGCCGCGGCCAGTAGAAGAAGTGGAAACGCAAGGGGTGGAAAAGAGTGTAGCAACCGCCGCGGAAGTACCACCATCTCGCGGGTTGATAGGGTCGCCACCGTTGGTGAGCTCTTCCGTGTCAGGTTCCGAAGAGGTCGTTCCGTTGGTAGACGCGGTTAAAGATGTTGCCGCGAGGGGGGCGGAGACGTCAGTCTCGTCGTTGCGTTCCGCAGTAGAACAAACGGAACCGGCGGTGGCGGTGGCGGCAGTGGCGGCGAGTGAAGCTGCAGTGAAGTCTTCGAAGGTTGACGTTGCGTCGGCGAGAGAGAAACGCGTGCCTAGTAGCCAGACATGTTCCGGAGCGGACGAAAATATCGTTGAGAGTTCGGCGGCCGCCGGCGTATCACCTTCATCGCAGTTGGATGCCCCTGGCATCGTCGTAACTGACACCGCTTCGCCTCAGGCTAGCCGACATGGTAACATTGCGGAGGTTGACATTGCTTCGACGAGAGAAGACCGCGTGCCAAGTAGCCAGACACCTACCGAGGTGGACCAAGTGGGCATTGAGACTTCGGCGGTCGCGGGCGTACCACCACGGTCGCGGTTGGGTACCTCTGACACCGCCGTAATTGACGCTGCTGCTACACACCAGGCTCGCCGTGATGGCAACATTGAGGTTGAGTCTGCGGAGGCTGACGTCGCTTCGGTGAGAGATAACCGCGTGCCGAGTAGCCATACACGTTCCGAGCTTTACGAAGAGGGCGTTGAGAGTTCAGCGACCGCTGCGAGCGTGTCGTCACCGTTGCGGTTGGGTGCCCCTAACATCGCCGTAACTGATACGTCCGCACATCAGGCGAATCGGGAAGGCGAGGGGGTCGCTGCAGCAGCAGCAGCGGGTGCTGGGCCACTCGTGGGCAATACCGCGCGAGGTAGAAAAATAGACAGTCTCGCGAGAACTTGGGAGATACGTGACAATCGTGGCGGAGAGTCGGACTCGGCAGTTGATTTGGCTGATGCAGCGGCGGAGGAGACGACGGCGACAGCAGCAGCAGCGCAGACAGCAATTTTGACGCCGGATGTCCACGCTGCCGACCCCGAGGAGATAGACGTAGATGCTACTTGTAGACATGTGGCAAACCGAGGGGCGGAGGAATCGGAGGTGAGGGCGGGGGTGGGCGCGGAGGGGTCGGCGATGGCAGCTGGTGTTGCCGTCGCTCTATCGGCGATCAAGAACGTGGTGGCGCCGGCGTTACCGCTACCAGAGACGGTCGGAGGAACGATCGACGAGGTGGTGCGGCGGGGCGGCGCTGACGAGTCGAGGCCCAGGGAGGAGACGCGAGAAATCTTTGAGACGGTGGTGGGCGCACGTAACGGACCAGCGTCGGTGACGGTGCGGGAAGCGCCTGCGCGAGGAGAGCGCAAGACAGAGCTTTCGAGGTGGCCTCTCGAGACGGCGCCGGCAGGAACGGTGCTCGAGGCAGGGACTAGTGCCGTCGACTTTGGGGTGGTACCGGAAATGCTTGATACGGGGGGCGGCGTTGACGTTGCCGCGGAAGACGTTGGGACCGACGATTTTGCGGCGACCCCCGGTAACGCTGCTGCTGCTGATTTAGAACCAAACCTTGCTCTTTCCGCAAAATCTAGAAAGAGAGAAACGTTGCCGGCGACGGGGGCGGAAGCAGCAGCGGTGGCTCTGACTAGCAACGGTAATAGGACACGTAGGGGCAACGTTCTCCTCCGTTCGCGGAGTTGTTCCGCCAGCGCATGGCCGGGTCCAGAGGATCTGGGCGAAAACTTTCCCCGAATCACTGTGGAGGAAGCCGCCGCGTTCATGGGGAGCGCTGCCGACGGCTTCGGCGTTGGTGCGGCCGGCTTTGGCCATAGGTTCGCATCGAAGCCGTCGTGGACTAGCACGGCGACGTCGGCCATCGCGGACATACACCGCTCCGTCTCGTCCCCACCGCCCAGCACACCCACCCAAGCAGCACGCGTCGGCGGCCAGGGAACAAGTGAACACGGCGGAGGCGTGCACCATGACGGGTTCGCCCCCGAGGGGTCAGCGTCGGTGGCGGCGGCGTTGGCGGTGGCCGGGCGGGGAGGGACAGGGGAGGCCGGGGTTCCTGTATGGGGCGAGGCAGCGTTCGGGTCATTCCCTGGCATCGACCACTTTCTCTCGTCGTCTGTGGACGGATTTAGCGGCGTGAGGGCTAGGAGGGTGGGCTCCGACGTCCCGTACTCGCGAACGCGCACTGCTGGCGACGGTTACAGACGCGCCGCGGTAGCGCGTCGCTCCAATTCGCTGGACGCTGGTGACTTTTCCGCGACCGGAGGGATGGACGACCGCCGTAGAAGTACTGTTGATGGCGCAGTCGGCGTGCGGGGGAGGGCGCCAACGCCGGCGCTGGGGTCGGAGAGTGGTCGGCTTGGTGGGAGTGATGTGGTGGGAGTTAGCCGCGGCGAGGATAGCCCTGCTGTGGACAACGGCGGCGGCGGTGCTGTCACTATCACCGAGGAGAAGGTGGCAATTGCTGAGGAAAAGGTGGTGGAAATAGAAGAGGTTGCGGTTGAGGCTGCGGAGGAGGTGGGGGGTGAGGATCAAAACGGGGGCAAGAGTGAGGTTCCGCTTCAGCAGATCCTGATCGCACCTGGAGGTGGAGGTAGTGACGTTGGTGGTGGCGGCGGTGATGATGGTGGTGGTGGTAGTGGTGTTGTCGGGGGGAACGATGATGGAAGCTTTGGAAATGGAGGGACCAATTCATTATCTTCGACGGCGTTGGCGGTGGGAGCTGCGACTTCCGTCGAGAAGCCGGTGGGAGTGGATGCAGCATCCGGAGCGTGGGTTGAACAAAAGGGAGGAGCGGTGGTCGTTGCTCAGGAAGAGGGTGCGCTCGGGAGTGGTAGCGTGAGCAAGCCAAGCGCTGCCCCCGTCATCACCACGAGCGCAGCGACAAGCCTCCTCGACAACGGGGGCGAGGGAAGGTTGGAGTCGCCGCTAATTGAGGGGGGTAGGGGACGGCCTGGATCGGGCTCTGGCGCCCACGGTAGGAGTGGCGGTGGGGGGGGTTGCTGCGTGATGTCGTGAAACTTGTTTTAGTGTTTGTGACATGTCTTGTTCGTGGTGCCGGTGACGGTGGTTCGGCGTTCGATTTTGTTTGAGTGTTGAACTTTTCTCGTTCGTTCCATATAGCCTGCTATTCCGAGTGTTAGAGTTTGCGAGTGTTGGTGCCCGACTGACTAACTGCCAGGTCGCGCGTCCAGGGTTTTTGGTTGTCTTGTCTTTTCTTCCCACGCCTCTGTCGCCGGAATTTTAGGTTGTTCCCTGGCGGCAGAGATTTTAGGCGCTCGTTGCCTTTAATTCACGCTTTTCCCCCGCTACGTTCCCTTTTTTTATTTTTGTAATATACGGCAGTAGCGGCAGATGATACTGCAATCGACGCCGGGATCGCCGCGATGACGTGGCTATTGGTTTGGGGCCAGGGGGTACTATATAGGTGTGTCTTTTGCGCCTACAGGAACGTACGGGTTACTCGTTTCTTTTTTCTGGCTCAAAACTATGTCGGTTTTGTTAGTGAACTTGCGGTAAACGTGGTAGCGGTAACCGAACGCGGTAGTGGTAGCGGTAACCCCAACCGGCAGCGTCAGCGGTAAACTTAGCGGCAACCGCAAGCTGCAGCGTTATCGGGAATCTAGCGGTAGGCGTTAGCGGTAAGCACTAGCGGTATTGCGCTAGCGGTAAGCGCTAGCGGTAGACCTGAGCGATAAGCAGCAGCGCTAGCTTGGAAGCTTTTTGTACAGTAGCAGTTGTAGGAGTGTGAGGGCCCGTTACCGCTCTTGGTGCGGTCCCGAATCCACAATGACATACCCCCATGACAATTTTTTGCTATGTGCTACGTGTCATCAGTCAGTCGAAACGAACGAGGGTGGGGTTGGGTGGGGGGAGAGTATATATATATAGACGATGTGCCTCGTACCGAAAAAAAAATGTCCTGGGCGTGTTGTCATGTAGGCCTCGCGCGCCATGAGGGCGTGCAGTGATAGCAGGCGGTGTTACCACGCGTTGAAGAACACCAAGCAAGCAAGGCAGACCTCGAATTATTATCTTTTTTTTGTTATTTTTATAATGATGCTTGCCATCCGATAATTTGCAGCATGAAAATCGACGTCGGTTCTTTAGTCTTGCTCTTGCTGTTGTTGTGTTGGTTGTCGTCGTTGTTGTTGCCTTTCCTGGTAGCTTTGGCTCAATCTCGAGATACTCGGACCGGGCATCAAGAATCGTACGCACGTATTATACGTCGCGCGCAACCAATCTACACCACGGAGTACCTCCTATACGGAGAATAGTAAAATACGCGCTTGCTATTTATATCTTTGTAGTATTATTACAGCAGTGTTCCCCTTCGGACGAAGGGTTGACGCAAGGCTCAGGCTTTTGCATTTTGCACCCCCCCCACGCGTTCGTCCGCATGCTTGCGGTAGAGATTGGAGCTATACTGCAATGTAATTGATTCGGGTGTATCGGAAATGAAGGTGGGGACGACTCAGATAATATTATGTTGATGCTGTCGTTGCCTACCTAGTACTACTGTGTATAAAAAAGTTTAGCGCACGTGCGACTTTCATATGGTCGGCTTAACAGGTACAAGCATTCGGGTGCAACTTCAAACTGCTGGTATTAATAGTTGTGCTCAGGATTTTTAATGCTCCAGCAGCAGTCCAGTCAGTGCTGTTTACTACTGCTGTATAATCAGTACTAAAAACAGTCTACCCGCCGGTACATCAGGTACATGAGAGAATTTGAGCAACAAAAAAATAACAGCGGTCTGCAGCAACAATAGTATTGTTCTGAGCGCTTCTGGTTTGTAAGAGAGAGCTTCTAATTTTGGAGAGTTTTTGCGTTTTTGGGAAATTGTCCTTTGGTAGTTTGTGCAAAACCTACAACAAAATACCGTCTGGCGTTTGCCTCACTTTCAAATTTGAAATGTTTCCAGATCTTCTCGGAGAATGTGTATAGTTGGCGGTGGTCAACCATGTTCAATAACTTGCCGTCTCATCTTGAGGTGCGATATGCTGTTGTTGTGTTGTCGCCAGTTGCGTGGGTGGGGACCGCACCTCGCGCTTCAGCGACAAATACAGAGGCGCCGAACCCCGACCGCCACACAATAACGCAGCAGAGTACAGCAACCTTGCCCCCTCGCGGCCTTCCTTTTGTGTTGGACAAACCGCGCGCAGCAGCAGCAACAGCAGCAGTGCATAGTAGTAGGTTGTGCATGCAGAGAGTACCGATGTTCGTGCATGATAGGAAAAAATGGTCAAAAGGGGGGCATACCTCGGGTTTTTTGGTCATTGTACGGGTATAGGAAAAACACGCCCACGGAACGTGCCCGCGCTTATCCCAAACTGTCGAAAATTCAGTTATGAAGCGCTGGCAAGATCCCCGCAGCCCGTGCCAAGCGCGCACACCGTTTCTTTCGTCTGGCACGGTATTAGGGTTAACGGCGTCGCGGCGAAATAGGGGGCAAAATGATAAATAATCCCCCATTTTGACTACAACGTGAGGAGGTTTACCCCCCAACATCTACTGAATGTGTGCACTACTCCTTCCTGATCACATTTCTCCCCCTTTTGACCGAAAACCAAACCCCCTTTTTTTGACCAATTATGGCACCTTCAAAAGCGAGTGCATCGAGGACGGCTACACGTCACCGCCCGACGGCCCGAAGAGACCACGAGCGGAACACCCAGTAGTTGCGAGTAGCTGCGATCGTTTATCCCCGAAAAAAAGACGGAACAGCAAACAAGCTAGTCTGAACCAAAAGAATGTTCAAGCACGAAAACAGGTGGCAAATATATTTCCTTTTTGGGAAATGGAATGGGAGAACCAGAACACGTAAGTATGCACTAGGTATCCTACTATTACCAGGTCGTGGGCACGTGCTGCTCGGGATGCTTTGCTCGGTGCACACCACCGGCAGGGGTCATATCGAACGCGTAGCACAGACACCCCGAGGTTTGGACGGTGAAGTCAGGTAGGTCAACTCTTTCCCCCGACATGTCGAGACAGTTTGGTCTGGACACCAGTTTTGGTGCAAGAGCCTCCGCTCCGCCGTCAAACAGAGAGAAGCCGATCGCGAAAGGTGACACTTTTGCGAAAGCCCATGACTTTCGAGTCGCCTTCGAGTGGAACATGTTGAGTGATGGCCGACGGTCGAAGGTCGGCAAGAGGGTTTCGGGCGGCAGGGCGAAGCTCTACCGTTGCACAGGGGCGGCGATGACACAGGAGTGCAGTTGCTGTGGAGACGGGCGAGAAGGACGTGGAGAAGGACGAGAAGGAAGGCCCAAGAAGAAGTGGAAATGCAAAAATACAAATGGGCTACCCTGTTCTCGCGCGGGGCTACAAGCAAGCGGACGACGAGTGAGTTGATCCGCCTGACCCCACCGTCCAAGCCGCCGGGTGTCTGTGCTGCGCGTTCGACGTGACCCGTGCTGGTGTGTGGGTCACCGAGCACAGCACCTCGAGCAGTACGTGCCCACGACTTGGTAATAGTAGGATACCTGGTACATACTTACGTGTTCTGGTTCTTCCATTCCATTTCCTTAGAAGCAAATACTTTTGTCATTTGTTTTCGCAGTTCGTGCTTAAAGATTGTTGTTGTTGTTGTTGTTGTTGTTGTTGTTGTTGTTGTTGTTGTTGTTGTTGTTGTTGTTGTTGTTGTTGTTGTTGTTGTTGTTTGTTGTTGTTGTTGTTGTTGTTGTTGTTGTTGTTGTTGTTGTTGTTGTTTGTTGTTGTTCTCACATTGACTCGCATAGTCAAGTCCGTGGTCACAGGACAGGCGCTAGTCACTCTAGAGCTGAGGAATACCCCAGGAAAAAACACAAACAAACCAAAGGTGATACACGCATATATCACAGCTGACGCAATTCGTGCCTCCACCAGAAACATATAAAAGTGAAATCGGGAGTCAGCATACAATGTGCCAGGTCCATACTGGTGCATACGTCTCACTATTCGCACCTGGAAAACCGACTATACCGCTTGTCACCCAAGAAGGACTGCCACGTATGTATAGCACGTAGTACCTATCACTACGCATACGCACGACAGACGCAAGTCAATTGGAAAAAAAGAAAAACAGAAAAGAAAGGAAGGCAAAGGAAGAAAAGACAAGAAAGCGAAAAACAAAAAACGAAAGGAAAAAAAAGAAAATACAACAAAAGCAAGAAAAGACAAGACAAGAGGAAGCAAGGAAATGAAAAGAGAAAACAATGTCATACTAGCAGACCCTAGGAACTGACTAAAGACGGCATTGGGTTCATAGAGGGTATCAAGTGCATCATCAATGGCACTGGTGAGAGAACGAAACAAGGCGAGAAGTCAGGGGCGTCTTACGCTATCTTGTGACGGCCATTGGAAGGCCCACAAATTTCAAGACGATGACGGCCAGACCCATACATCAGTCTCTTGGGCAGGACGCCGCCCTTTCCCCCCCCCCCCGCCCCTTCCCCCCTTCTCCCCTCCCCCCTTCCCCCCTTCCCCCTCCCCCCCTCCCCCCTCCCCCCTCCCTCCTTCCCCCTCCCCCCCTCCCTCCTTCCCCCTCCCCCCCTCCCCCCTCCCCCCTCCCCCCTCCCCCCTCCCCCCCTCCTCCCTCCCCCCCTCCCCCCCTCCCCCCTCCCCCCCTCTCCCCTCCCCCCCTCCCCCCTCCCCCCTCCCCCCTCCCCCTCTCCCCCCTCCCCCTTCCCCCCCTCCCCCCCTCCCCCCCCCCCCTTCCCCCCCTCCCCCCTCCCCCCTCCCCCCCTCCCCCTTCCCCCCCTCCCCCCTCCCCCCTCCCCCCTCCCCCCCTTCCCCCTCCCCCCCTACCCCCTCCCCCCCTCCCCCCTACCCCCTCCCCCCCTCCCCCCTTCCCCCTCCCCCCTCCCCCCTCCCCCCTCCCCCCTCCCCCCTCCCCCCGCTCCCCCCCTCCCCCCCTCCCCCCCTCCCCCCTCCCCCGGCCGCTTATAGATGCCGACGGCGGATGGCGCTGCCGCAGTCTTTGCGCGTCGATCTGCAGCTTTGCGTCTCTCCGTTTCATGCCAATTCCGCATGAACAACTCGGCTCCCTCCTCTACTCGTCGAAACCATCTGCAGGCCTTCTGAGCAACCTTTCGCCACCCTTCGAATTTCATTCCAAAGACCGACATATCCTCCTTCAGATGAGCCAGCCAGTCCTTCTCTTGCCCCCCTGAGTAGCCCTTACCCCCAACAAGCTCCCCACACATCACCCTCTGTGGCAGACGCTTCTCCCCGATACGTGCTACGAAACCCGCAAACAGTATCCTCCGTTTGCGCACTATCGCCTCTATGCTCTCGGAAGCTGTCTTGGCAAGCGCGTCGGCGTGCGATAGGGTGTGATCGTCGCGCTTCCGCTTCCGCCATCCCAGGCATCGGAGGAGCATGGAGTGGTGAACCCGTCGTAGCCTGTCATAGTCAAGCTTGTTCGGGATCCACGTCATGCAACCGGAAAGCAGTGTCTCGACCACCTCCGCTTTCAGCAACCGCACCTTCAAACCGTAAGCGCACACCCGGGCGATCATAGATTTCCATCTTGTACCGCTGGAAGCACGCCCAGGCCCTCTGAAGACGCCGCGTTATTTCAATGCTAAGGTCTCTGTCTGCAGTGATAGCCCCGCCCAAGTACACAAACTGGATTGTTTGTTTGTATACCTGGCCGGCTGCATTGAT
Organism: Undaria pinnatifida; assembly: GCA_012845835.1. Lineage (NCBI taxonomy): Eukaryota > Phaeophyceae > Laminariales > Alariaceae > Undaria > Undaria pinnatifida. The sequence goes on along the minus strand of JABAKD010000012.1, from coordinate 5,489,333 downwards.
TGTGAACGACGCCTTCCGCCCGCCTTTGGTTTGCAGGCACGTTATCTCTGTTTTCGCCTCGGAGACCGTGAGCCCGAACGACGAGCACGCAATCACGATCACCGTCATCATCCTCTCCAGCCCTTCTGATGATCGCGATACGGTGCCCGCATCGTCCGCGTACAGCATACCCCACAATCTCTGCACCTCCTCCCCCTCCTTCCCCCTCCGCCCGTCGACTTTGCCTGTTCGTGAAGTGCCCTTTTTCTCGCCTTTCTCCTTTCGTTGGAGCTGCACCATGTTGTCCGTGATGGCTGCATCAGCGAGGAAGCGATTCTCGGCCACACGCAGTACCGCCGTTAAAAACATGTTGAACAGCAGTGGCGCGAGCACGCATCCTTGCCTGAGACCTTGCCCCACGTCGAACTTATCCGAGCAATCTCCATCATCCAACCGCACGCATGCGTGCATGCCGTCGTGGAATTGGCGGATAACGGCGAGCATTCTCGGTGGCACGCCAAAACGAGCAAGGACATCCCACAGAAGGGTTCGGTCGACGGAGTCATATGCTTCGGTGAGGTTGATAAAGCACAAGTACAAGGGGGTGTCCTTCCGCGCCAGTTCCTGCGGTCGTCGTACTACGAACATCATGTCAACCATCGAGCGTTGGGGTCTAAACCCACAATGTTCCTCCGGCAGAATGTTCTTGCGTTCGCAATAGTCACTCAGGCGACCCGCGATGACTTTGAGGAGTACTTTGCCGGCGTGAGCCACGAGGGAGATGCCGCGATAATTGCCGCACTCAATCCGATCTTTCTTCTTGTGAAGCACCTTGATCGTTGCATCTTTCCATTGTTGCGGCACGCCACCTCCCCTCCACACAGCGACGATGAAACTTTCCGCGAGTGTTCAGTTCTCCGTCGGCCAACACCTTCAAGAGCTCGGCCGGGAGACCATCGGGCCCTACCGCCTTTCGGTTCGCCAAGGCACGGATCGCCTCCTCTACTTCGTACCTAGACGGGACATCGTCCAGTGGTCTGCACGGTGGCCACTGCTTAAGCTCGTCCACAATGCTCGGATCAAGGGTCGGCGGCTTGGTGTTGAGTAGTTTGTGAAACCACCTCACCCACCGCTCGCGGTTGAGGGCATTATCCCGCAGCAATCGACCGTCCTCTTCCTTGCTGTACTGCGAGTTAAACGTCCTCTTCACTTCCACATCCATCCCCTTGAGGTTTTTGTAGAAGCTAAATTGATCACCTTCTCGAATACGCCCTTCGAGTTGGCTAACGTAAACTTCGAAGAACCTCTGTACTGCTGCCGCCCGCGTGTTTTTCAGCTGTTTGGTGGTCGCCTTCAAGGCTCGCCGTAGACCACGATCGTTTAGCGCAGAACGGACCCGTTTCCTCGCGTCTTTCCTATCCTGCCATCGTGCATTCGATAAACGATCGCAGCTACTCGCAACTATTGGATGTTCCGCTCGTGGTCTCTTCGGGCGGTTGGGCGGTGACGTGTAGCCGTCCTCGTCGTACTCGATTTTGAAAGTGTCATAATTGGTCAAAAGGGGGTATGGTTTTTGGTCAAAAGGCGGAGGCATGTGATCAGGAGGGGGTAGGGGATTTAGTAGACTTTGGGGGGTATACCCCGCCACGTTGTCGTCAAGAGGGGGAATTATTTTTGCCCCTATTTCGCTGCGGCCCGTTAGCCACGGTACTGCGCCCGGAGAACGGTGTACGTGCTCGGCATTTGCCTCGGTTGTCTTGCCAGCGCGTCATAATTGAATTTCAGGCAGTTTGGGGCAAGCGCGGGCACGTTCGTTCGGTGGGAGTGCTTCCCTTTACCCGCAAGATGACCGAAAAACCCGGGGGTATACCCCCCTTGGAATATTTCCCCATTCGATATGATACGGCACACTTTCTTTTTTCATGCGACCGTACCACCTCAGCGATGCCAAGCACAGCCCCCATTTTTTTAACAACGCGCAACTAACCGAAGAAAGAAACAACAACAGAAGCACGCCGCCGCCACCGTACCAGCGTCCTGCTGCTGCTGCTGCTGTTGCTGCTGCTGTGCTGCCGTTGTCGTTGTGTTGTCCTCCCGAATGATAGGTACCTGGGACGTGTGACATACAACTGACGTTTTGATAACCTGGACAAAACCCAAACGCCCGCCAGCAGTTGAAACATTTGTAGTCCATAGTCCAAAACGATCGAAAGGCCCGGCAGCAGGCAGCAGGTGCAATTTTGATGCCCCTCTAGTTCCTTAACAAATGGCGTCGTCGACAGGTCTGCACAGCCCAGAAGGTGAAATTTTTAACGACCACAGCAACGATCACAGGGGTCAAGTTCGAAAGTATGTCCATACAGTCCGTACCTGCTACTCCTTTTGATATTTGCAGTAGTAGCTACTCGTGAACGCAGGGCCTGTGCAGAACCGAGTATGCGCGTGTTGTCTGCGTTCGGCTTACCTACCTCCTCGTAGTAAGCAGGTGGTTATACACCCTGAAGGAGATGTATTACGCCGCCACCGCCGCCGCCACGATGCCGATAAATAACTACGCGCCTCATTCTGACATGATTGGGTTGTTTAAACGGTCAGTTGGTTGTTGTCGGCGCCACACTCGCAACACGGGACAATTTGTCAGCTATAATATCATGGAGAAAGAACACATACGCGCTTTTCTGAAGGGCGAAAAGCCGCCTCGCTCTCGGGGTCATGGTCGTTTTTGTTGTCCGAGAGGGTGGCGGAAGAAAGGTTCGTCCCCCACTGTCACTGACTTCGAGTTACTTGGTCCCACTACCGCACGAGTATAAAATTGACAGTAGTAGTAGAGGTAGTATTTTGTTATGGTAATAGTAGTACGCGCGGATAGTCCTTGTGCCACTGTTTCCTGTGGAGGGTAGACTTTCATCAATACAACAATCAACAAAGTAAACGTATCATCAGTATTAATAGTAAAGTAGCAATGAGAGTAGTGCTGCTGCGTGATATCTTCCGTCTGGCCGATTGATTGTACATGACAAAAAAAAAAGAAAACGACACCACACTCAGAATGAAGAACAAAACGGCGGGATGGGATTTAGAGGGAAAAATTAGAACAAGTCATTAGTTTTCTCATCTTAATAAGTTGGCTTAGTATGACCCCCCCTCCACTACCTAGACCATGCCGGGGGGGTGGTCGTGTACCCTCGGTCTGGCCTTTAATTTAATAGCACTCTGCAACAAATATAAAAAAAAAATTATGGTAGTTTTAAGTCCAATAATTCAATGCCATCAACCTTGCATAAAACACCTAGAGGGAAGGGCAGGTCAATATAATTCATTGGCGCTGCATTACACCGTACACCAGAGGCACACACTATTGGATTTAAACCAGGTAACAATACTCGTGCAGGCGAATAAAAAAATAACATGGTGGTCGTGGCGGCAATCATTATATAAGCACTACCTGGTACCTGGTACTGTACTTCGATGATAAGCCTGTTACAAGGCATCGCCACCGATTTTCTGTTGCCGCGCTGTTCCGAGCGTTACCTGGTGCAATTTAAGGTTTACGGGAGCATTGTTTTCTCTGGGATTTTTCGGACTTGAATCTAGAGAGGTGACCAAAAACGGGTAGTTGGCAGCCAAAAACATGTACCAGGTATGTTTTACCGAAAATTGTTAGCATCAGCTTCGGCGTTTCGGCGTCTCCGTGATATTAGAGCGGGACAAGGTTCGCACGCTGTCGACATCAGCTGAAACTTCGTGAGGGTCACAGCATAATAAGGCGACAAGTGGGTTGGAAGCTTGCGATGCAGAGTGTTCTGGACTGAGAATCCTAACAATCGAATATTCGAGAGGGTTCCTTTATGCACGAATATACTCTTAATAGAGCGGACACGAACAAACTCACGAGCACGGTACTGGAACACCGGTCTGGGAGATGCCTTTTTCGGTCTAAGCTCTCTGTAGGCATGGCTCCTATAGACGCGTTCTACGACAGAGGTGCACCACTTTTTTTCTGAGGTTCCTTCATTTGGGGGCTTAATACCTCTTCCCAAACACATTATTCGGGGAAAAATAAAACTGATATACCGCGGGTGAAAAAAAAAAATCTCATGGGGCCTAGGTACACAATGAGCGTCATGCAAAAAAAAAAGAGCGAATTTCAACGATTATGAGGGTTAAGGAGCCTCCCGTCATTCAGAAACCATTTCAGCCAAAAAACGGTATACCTTAATACCTCTATTTCCGACGATTTTGAGGGTTAAGGAGCCTCCCGTCATTCAGAAACCATTTCAGCCAAAAAACGGTATACCTTAAAATAGCGAAATTCCGACGATTTTGAGGGTTAAGGAGCCTCCCGTCATTCAGAAACCATTTTCGCCATAAAAAAGGTATACCTTAATACCTCCATCGTAGCACGCGTCTATTCAACCATTGTGTGTGCGTACGTAACGATCTGATTTTCACTTGCTTTCCGTTTGTTTTTTCTTTGGTGGTTTGGATTTTCTGTTGAAACTTCGTCATATTTTTTTGTTTGACACTGACGCTCGCTGCACAATTCGACACGAGTCGACGAGGGAAGGAAGGGCTGGAGTCTTCTCGCAACAGACATAAAAGGCGCACACCGTGGTGAGGAGGGGGGGAAAAGACCTTGCATAGTGACCCCGCATCTTGGGAGTTCTAGGGAGGGAGACGGAGAAAGAAAGGTGTTATCCGGAGAGGTGTACAACAGAGTCAGAGAAACCATCTAACACACACGACAGCGTCGAGCCGCACACCAACCTCCACCTTGTTGCGCCGGCAACTAATGGGCAGCGTTAACCCGATGGTTGATGCCTCGACCGGTTGGTCCACGCCTACAGAAAACCGCCACCTCCACAAGAAGACAGCTAGTTAGCAACACGCACCTACCCCCCGCGACAAAACGACGCTCGAATCGGAACAAAACCGAACGTGAAATTCGGTCGGGATGGGGGTCACGTCACCACGTGATAAGGATCGACTCCGGACTATTCACTGTCACGACTTGGCTCATCAGGCTCTTCTCCTTTTTTTTCGGGTTTTTTTTTATCTCACTTTTACTTTCCAGCTTCTGGACAAGCCGTGGTCACAGGTGTCGTCCCTTCTCCCCCCCGGTTCTTGCCTTCATTTTTGATCGCGCATAGGGTTCAGCGTTCCCAACGCTCGTCGATTTTCACCGGATTTTGCCAACTCACCCTCTCGCGCCTTCCGCGAGTCGATTTTTTTCACAAGAAAAAGTCCCTACGCGTATGGGCATGACCTCGAGGGGGATCGAACCAGCGAAATCGACCTTACTTAGCAGTTACGCGGTCAACCCACTAGACCATCGTGAACGCTGGTCCCAGTTATTCTCGCGGCGGGTTCACTTAGCTCTTTCCCCGTGAGCATCGGGGAAGCGGTTGAAATCCTGACGTCGATGTTGTTGGAGCCTCACACGTAACGGCAAGTCGGATTGCGAAAACGCACATGCCAAATTATACTAGAGTGGCTAGCCTTCCAAGATCGACTCTGCGCTCGTGTTATACGAAGAGTAAAACCCAGCCAGCCGCGGTCTGCTCTCGTATGTAGTAAACGGTACAAGGCTTAGTTTGGGTAAGTGTTAAATTAAAGGTGGGGGACACAGAGTGCCCCCTGCAGGTCTGCCAATTGAGCAGGTTCTCGGAAAGTACTCACTTTCGTTCCTTCGTAGAGATGTAGCTTTATTCGTTTCCACCAGAGCCCGGGATAGCTTCTGAGATCGGAGGCACGTGCCGCCGATCTACTCCCTAACTCTCCCGAATATAAAACGCCAACCTTATCATACCAAACCCATCCAAATGATCTCAAATTCGGATACCTACAGGCCTTTCGAAGCTGTATCTTAACACTAGCCCACCCTGATGAGTCGCATATGCAGAGAAATATGGGAGATTCGGGGAAACTCCGGTTCTACGAACTAGACCATGAGTCGAAGATGCGGCTCCTCAAAACCCACTCCCACACCTCTAACCGTCTGGCTATGGAGCCAGGAACACGCGAAGAAAAGCAGCTAAAGGAAACGCAGACCCTACAGCAAGGCAATAGTCACCCATCAAAAACCTGCCGCATGCCGCCGGTGTGGCGGGGGGGGCAGAAAAGGCTCTAGAACCTGCCGCATGCCGCCGGTGTGGCGGGGGGGGCAGGAAAGGCTCTACGGCAAACCAACCACAGAAAAGGTACTATGGCGAGGCGAGCCCTCGTCGATATGGGGGAAACACAGGCGCTAGCACAATGGAGAAGTCATGCGAACAACCTCCCGCGGGCCATCGGCAAGGCGGGGGGTTAGACGAGGAAACGACGAGCCAGTTCGCATCTACGTTCCCCTGCTCATGCGCCCTTGGATCATGCAAGCTTGTCACTTTTTTTTTGTCCTGCCGTCGACGCCACATGTTAAATTAAAGGTTGGGGACACAGAGTGCCCCCGGCAGGTCTGCCAATTGAGCAGGTCCTCGGAGAGTACTCACTTTCGCTCCTTCGTAGAGATGTAGCTTGATTCGTTTTCACCAGAGCCCGGGATAGCTTCTGAGATCGGAGGCACGTGCCGCCGATCTACTCCCTAACTCTCCCGAATATAAAACGCCAACCTTATCATACGAAACCCATCCAAATGATCTCAAATTCGGATACCTACAGGCCTTTCGAGGCCGTATCTTAACATAAGCAATTGGTTAACCTTTTGCAAGTGGTCAAACGGACTAATACCCCCCTAACAATGGCGTCGTCGGCAGACCATGGGTTTTGGGGTCGTGGGTTCGAATCCCACCATCCACAATAGCAAAATTTTATGACTTTTCCCATGTCGAACTTGCACAATACTCTCGCCGGCATACCCAGGAAATAAAACCGCTTGGATAGTGACACGTCCGCCCGTACATCCGGCCGACCTGCTATCCCGCCGTTTCAGGAGGGGGGAGTGGTGTAAGGCTTAGTTTGGATAAGCTATTATTGGTTAACCTTTTGCAAGTGGTCAAACGGACTAATGCCCCCCTAATTCCTTAGTCCTTAGTCCTTGACACAAACGCATTGCCTTGAAAATACATTTTTATCATTAAAAAAAGGCAAATCCCATCACTCGCGTCTACAGTTGAATCTACCCCAGTAACTCGAGGGAGAGGGGGGAGGTGGGACAGTAGGACTTGCGAGGCCCCTCAAACAAAACACGGCACAAACAACCCGCAGCATGACGTATGTGGCTCTTGCACGCACAGAGTCTTGTTGGCCGGGAGAAAATCGGCAGTACATGTTCGAATACGAACGACAGCTGAACGACTCGCCTTCCACAACCATGAAATATACGAAACATCGTTATTATAAAATACTTGAGAGCATGAAGTAAGCGTCGAAGGGCAGCTTTACCGACCTTCACGGAATTGTACAGTAGCTGGGCCGGCGCCCTCTCGTTAGCTTAGCCTGCGTAGGCCCAATTCAACCGCCCCATCGTGCCTTTGCCCTCCTGTCAACGCTGCAGCCCCATTTCAACGACAACCACATACTGTTCCTTGGTCTCCACCCATCGCAACAGAGGCCCGCCCGTTTTCGTTGCTTCTCTACCTCAACTCCTCAACTACCGGTACAGCCCCCACTATCCCTACAGCCCCCCCCCATTGCGCACATGAATACCTGGTATGATTGTAGCGGCTGGGGTCAAGATTGTCAGTTGCTTTCGCCCGGTCCGCTCTCTCTCTCTGGTACCGCCTTCATATGGATGGAGGGGGCTCTATCGCGGATGAAAAATGTATCGCATTTCAAGAGCCTGTAACTAGATCGGCCACCCGCGGAAGCTCATTTCCTGTCTCACGTCAGGCTCTCTATTATCTTCTGCACGAGGCTCAGTTGGAAACGGCGGGGTGTAGCTCCTTGAAGCATTTTCAGCGACGCTCGATATAAATTGGGAGGTGGAGGCATTGGCCAAGCTAGGGGGGTGAGTATCGATCGTCAGCCTCAAAGCTTGATCTGGACATCGCTGAGGCAATCTTCAACGGCTAGCCTGGATCCACAACGCAGAGCGAGAGCAGAACGAAAGGATGAGAGGAAGGCGTTAAGGAATGCGGGGTAGCGTTGAGCTGTCGGCATGGGTACCTACAGAACGGTATTGATGGCCGTTTCCCGCGCTCGAGCACCAAACATCGCCCAACTTTGGCTCGAGGGTGTAACCGGTACAGATTCCCAAAGGCGGGAGACTATCATATCCGCGACTTGCGCAAAAACCCTACTCTTGCGAATGACTAGTAAAACGCGGTACAGTTGGGGGGACGATTCAAGAGCCCCTCGGAACAGGCCATTGTTACCGCGCTCGTATCTCCGTTCCGCTCGTACACCAGTTTGGGTACAATGTAGATTATGATTTAGGCGTCACAAGGCGTGGCAAGCCGATTTGACCGCGCTTTGAATCCGTTCTCTCATACAATGGACGCTCTCGAATCGGGCACCCCGCTGTATCGGCATCCAACCTGCTAATGACGCACCGTACATGGCAGCTTGAACCATCATGGCTTACCGCGAAGTCGCGCATCGCTTGTGCAAAAAAGGCGACGAAAAGCGCCCCACGTTGTTTCGCTTACTTGAAAAAAACCCTCGCACAGTGCTCGCAGCCAACCTATAAAAATGGGTTTTACTGGGTATACCTGGTATCGGGTATCCATCGTAGGTACCCCCGGCGTCTCTGAGTCTGCCCTGCGTCCCGGGTGCCTAACGCGTGCTACGGAGAGGGTAACGAACGGGTCGTGCCGCGCTAGGTGTGCAGCATATTCTAACATGAGGAAAAAGCTCCTAACATGAGGAAAAAGCTCAACATCAAGATCACCCGAAACACGACTTCGAAGGAATTCATTCGCGCAACCATGACTGTAAAAATATACGCCTTCTACAGTAGTATCTGTTTTTTTGTTTACTGGGGCTCTGCACTAGGAGAGGAGGTCTTTTCCTCAACAAAAAAACTGAGTTTGAGAAAGAAAGGAAGAAAACCTCATGGCCTAGGTATGTGACGAATACTGCAGCGAACCACACCCGGCATTTCAAAGGTATCGGGTAGAACACGTGCTACGCTATCATCGTAGAGGTAGCGCTTTTTGGCTGACACGTTTTCTGAATGAGGGGGAGCTCTTTAAACCCATGTCCAACTCCTAGATTTTTATCAGTCTAAATCCAAGTGGTTTGTCCCCATGTCGGGAGTGCGGTGCTAAAAGGGTTAACCCAAAGTCGTCGCTATTTTATCATTTGTGCTGTAATAATAATAAATGTGGAAGACAGGGTCGTAGATACCTATCGTAGATCTCGTTACACGCATGCGCGAAGGGACACGTCACCGGTCAGGTCATGTAAGATCTCGGGACGCGAGCTCTCTCCCCGTCATTGACAACGTTGACCCGTCCTCAGACAGTAGCCGCCGGCAATAATCCCGCCGCACCCTCGGTCCCCCTCGAGTCAGATCTAGCTCAGCATTCTCCTTGCTTCATACAAGGAATATAAAGTTTCAGCCCGCGTCTGGTGTGGACGACGCTCGAGAAGGAGACTCAGCACCAACATCCTCCGCGACGACGTGTCCGCTTCGACATCTGCTCCGGGAGAGGTGTAGGTTTTACGTTGGCGTAACCACTGTGGGGTTCGAACCCACAAGTACCAATACTCGACGACCTAAAGGCCATAATAAGTTTTTGTTGCATATCCTGTTAGAGAGTACCTGGTATCCTGTTAAGAGATGCTACTTGTCAGTACAACCATCATGTCGTTACTTGATAACACTTAAAGTCATCTGGTATACGTTTGCAACCTCGTATACAAGAGGTCTAATGCACCTAGGGCATGGGGTTCCTCATCGGATAGCACTTTGTTTTCCGTCCACATCAGTGTTTGTGTAGAATATGGAGCGCTTCAAGGGAGGGGCCTCAGAAACAGTTAATTGGGGACCAATTGCTGCTCCGACTCATCCCACGATGTAGAGAGAGGTTGTTAAGGTACGCGTACGGCCTTGGAAGGCCGGCAACTACCCTTTTCTGAAGCTCCTAATTTCAGGAGCTCTGTCCCCCACCCAAAACAAGATACTCAGAGAAACAAACAAAAAAAAAGCGCATCCCACCCCGGCAATCCCATGGATAAAGTATTGAAATAACTGGAAAAAAGCCAAAAATGGTACGAAATTACGACCATTTTGGGTCAAGACGTGCCCGCCGTTCCGAAAAAAGATTTAGTCAAAAAGTGCTACCTCTGCCAGTAGCGCGCGCCGTAGTTCCTCGGTTGGAGAGTCCCTTCCGCCGGCACGAAATCGTCCACAACGTGCTACCCGTGTTGTTGCACGATTCGCCTGCTTCTACAGACGGGCTCCACGTTGCGCTGCTTTGTCGGCTCTGTAGGCTGTGCTCGACACACTATGATGTTGCGTCCTCCACATCGTTCTCCCGACCAAAATGGCTTTAGTGTTGGTGCGGGCTGATCGTTGGCCCCCTGCTTGCAAACGCCGCAAAAGATGCGAGGTTTTTATCTACTTAGAGAAGTGCGTACGACTTCCGTTGGTTCTGGAGCTTCCCTTCCGGAGCTGACGAGATTAAAGCGGTCCGGGAAGGCTCGGCAGCCTTGTCGTCGAAGGCGAACGCTGCGCTCGAGGCAGCACCCGACGTGATCCGGGCACCAAATTTCAACGACATCGTGCCGTTTGGTATTTCACCCCCTTCCGGGCAGAAGTGAACACTTGCCGCGTTGTCTCCCTTTCCCCCGTCGGTCTCTTCTTCACTCGCCTCGTACGCCTCCGCCCTCTTCTCCCTCCGGTTCCTTCTTCCCTCTTTCCCCCCTCCCTTCCTCCGCGTGCCCCTACCCACTTCCTTCCTATTTGCGAACACCGCCTCGCTGCGCCGCAAGGCCTCTGCACAGCGCCCTCGCTCACCGCCTTTCGCACATGGTTAAACCAGATCATGAAGTTGCGTCGGTCATCCTGGCTGAGCCTACCAAAGATCATCGCCAGCTCTGTCCAAAGCAAACTAACGGTGCACAAAACGAAACGGATAACGTCACATGGGACGGGCGGGTGCGCGGTGCGAAAACTGTCGATGAGCACTGCGGCTTGCTCAGCCATGCGACACTATGCAGCGCACGAGCTCCATGGTTGATCACACATAAGCATTCCCGGGAAGTGGAAGAAAACAAAAGGGGAGCCCTATAAAATATCCATGCAGCTTTCAACGGTGGTACACCAGATGATGTAGATAAATGGAGACGAGTTGTGCGGGAAGATTGTAGTGCGGCGGGATCGCTCGGAGGTAGTAGGACGCCATCTGAGTAAAACAGGTCAGCATTTGATTTTTTGTCCCCTTTGTTCCTACTTCTAGCTCTACCCCCCGCCCCAGTCGTTGGGCTTTAGTCAACGCCACGTGACCCTGACAGGGGGTACCACGACGGTCAAAAATTGGCGAAGGGTGCCTGGACTAAGTGTACGAAACATGCGCGTGGCGGGCATGAAGCCCTGATTTGTGGAAAAAAGAGGGTGTTTGACAGCGAAAAGGCGAGTTTAGAGCGGAGCTACACTTCATATAGTGGAGAAAAAAATGGGTAGGGTGTACTCGATTTCCTGGGGTTTGTGCTGCGGTGACTCAGGCCGATTGGCTCCACACCACGCATTCTCATAGATCGCGACTCCCACCCAAAGCTGTCCAACTGTCAGCTCAACATCTCCTGTTTATGGCTGCCTCCCAACTCTAGCTGGAGTCCTCGCACCAACCTCACTATGTCGATGGATCCGGTTCCACCGGACAGCCCCGAACGCGAAAATATTGTATCACCTTGAAATGCGAGGCCTCAGTTTATCTCTTCCTCGTCGCGCCCCCCAGCTTCCGCTCCGTCGCGGGACGCGTCGGTTTGCCCACCCTGGCCGTCCGTCGCTGTCTCCGCAGGGTCCAGCTCAACGCCGCTGCTGGAATAGGTCTTGATGTAGGGCAGTGCGTCGGAAATTTGCAGGCTGCACCACTCCAAGCGAGCAGGAGGGACACAACACCAAGAGTGTGACACAACACCAAGATTGTGACCCTAAACGAAAAATAAGCGGCAAAAGTACGGTGTTACTCACAGTGCTTCCCACAGCATCAATCAACGCAGGTTTGTCTTCCAGGCTGACTGTACGCCGTGCAAGCGCTCGCCGTCTCTGTGAGACACGAGAAAACCCATGCCTGATATACCAGGTAGAAAACAGTATGGAAAACGCCAAGCATCGTGTGGCGCACGCGTGATTCCAGCATTTACGATAAGGGATGCTAGAAACAGTTCCGTAAAACCCACACCTAAACCGCAACCCTACCCTAACCGCTGGTCGGCTCTTTGCGAACGCTGTCGGAGCTACCTGATTTTTTTCAATTTTATTTGATATCGAATACCGTGTACTACAATCGCATGTCATGTTGTCGAAAATTGTGTAGCAACCGTACACCGTTCTTTCGTGCATCGCATACTGACGAGTATCATAGCAAGAGAACAACCGACTGATTCTACTATAGCCTCCCCCCCAAACCAGCGACTTTCGTTAACGAACGTTTCATCATGCGGCTGCTCGACACAAGGAAGGATGCAATCGAAAACAAAGCATCCATATATTTTCTTGTGTGCAAAGGTGTATCGATCGATGACGTCCGGGAGGGTGTCGAGGGACACAGTACTTCAGGCAGATACGACCCGAAGCTGGTTTTGAAACCGGCGATTTTGTTCAAGAAAAGTTGGGGGGGGCTACCGTAGAACGACTCAACCCCTCTCCCCCCTCCCATCGTGGCCGCAGAACCCCCGCCGCCCAAAGGTCACCAGGGCATTGTGCCCGACAACGACAACATGAAATCAACAGGACGTCCAGAAGCGTGTACAGCTGGGAGTCGATCACATCTAGCTAGGGTTTGGAACCGAAAAGTGGTCTGGGGCCGCGAGGGTTTGAAAGTAGAGGTTACCGGGGCCCATGGCTCCGAGGACGGGAAAGAGGTAGCCAAAGTGCTCTTGAAGGGAGTTAACTTTTTTTTCAGTACTGAAGGCCGTCGGGTTGTCTGGAGATAGTGATGCTGAATACGTAGAGAACGGCCGGAATTCCTGCATTGTTGAAGGAAACATTCATAGTGCCTCCAAAAGTCTAGCAGTCGGCGACTTGGGACAACGCGAACGCCTCTGTATGGTAAGTCACACATGACGCGCACACTTGAGCTTTTTTTTGGAAGACCACGTGAGCCTCCGGTCACGTTTCAATCGCATTTCCCAGCAGGCAATACGTGAGCAGGTATTGACGCAACACTTGTGAGCAGACGGAGGGGTCTGTCGAAACACGCGCCTAGTCTTGCCCTAATGTTTATGTCGCGTTTCATTATTTTTCTTGGTCTCAAATACGGCGACCGACACTTCAACCACCAGTTAAGTATCTTTGTTCGCGCGATAGGTTGGTACAGCGATTTTTTTCAATAACTTAAGAACGGCCTGTCGGGGGTGTCTCCATATAAATCCATACGTACTGATATACTTTTAAAAAATGGTGTTTGTCGCGTTAGTGTTTTTCGCCTTTCAAAAACATGATCCCAAAGACAAAAAAGATATCCTTGCGGATGGCGTGGAGACGCCCGCCATTTTCGGCATTTGATAAACGTTGCCAGAGTACGTTCGGTCGCGTCGGTGAATATTGACGTCGACCTCGGCCCAAAATTACTCCAGCATCGAGTCGTTGTACGGTAGTCCCCCCGACCTTTCTTTAACGAGATCGCCGGTTTTGAAACCAGCTACCGGCCGTTTCTCCTCAATTATAGTGCTCCTTGCCACCCCACCTTCATCTTTCGATAATCCTTTGCAAACAAGAAAATATATGATGTGTTTTTCATAGTACCCTTCCTCGTGCCGAGCAGACATCAACGTTCGTTAAAGAAAATCGCTGGTTTTCGGCGGGGGCTATCGTAGACTCAGCTCGTCGGGATTTGTTTCCGAGGACACACCCGCTTGTAGTGTATGGCTATGGGAACAATTATGGAGCTCATAATCACGCTCCTACGCAATCCAAAGAAGGTTGGGAGTACTGAACCCGATGCACGATAGTAAAAGCTTCTATTGATGTAAAACATAAACTTCCGTGGAAGTAGCTGTTTCCGCGTGAAGTCCATGAAAGCTTCCATGAAAGCTCCCATTCAAACGCTCATGAAAGTAGTTTCCATGGAAGTAGCTCCCATGAAAAAACGCTTCCACGAGCTTCCGTCCAAACCTCCTTCGAAGTGACTTCGATAGAAAGTTTCATGCAAGCTGTCGTCGAAACGCTGATGAAAGCTTTCGTGGAACAAAACTTTTCAAAGCTTCCATGAAAACAGCTTTTCACAGAAGCGTCTGTGGAAGCTTTCGTGGAAGCTACTTCCACGGAAGTGTACTTTTTACTTCCATAACACAACATGACATGGAAGTAGAAAGTAAACACTTTTCATGTATTACTTATTATTTAATAATCACTTCCACGAAAGTTTCCATGGGAGTGGATTTCCGTGGAAGCTGTCGTGGAAGCCGCTGAGCTTCCGTGGAAGCTACGGAAGCTTCCATGGAAGGCACATAAGCTTCCATGGAAATAAAACGTAAATTTCCGTGGAAGTAGCTTCCACGAAAGCTTTTCGTGGAAGCGTTCGTGGAAGCTTCCGTGGAAGCTTTGGTGAAAGCAGAGTCGGTAGTCTCCACGGAAGCGTCCACGAAAGCTTCCGCGGAGTCGGTAGTCTCCACATAAGCGTCCACGAAAGCTTCCATGGAAGTTGTGGAAGCTTCCATGGAAGTGGCTTCCGCGGCAGCTTCTACTACTTCCATGGAAGCTTCCGCGGAAGCTTTCGTGGAAGCTACTTTAAGCTTCCGGATTTTTTTTCCATGGAAGATTCCATATCTTCCATGAAAGCTGTCACGGAATCTTCCACGGAAGCTTCCACGGAAGCTTCAATTGCTTCCGTGAAATCTTCCATGGAAGCTTCAACAAAAGCGGTGGAAGCTTCCATGGCTTTCGCGGAAGCTATGGAAGCATCCATGTAAGCGGTGGACCGTGAAAGCTTCCATGGAAGCTTCCACCGCTTCCGTTGAAGCTTCCATGACTTTCGTGGAAGCTTTCATGGAAGCTATGAAAGCTTCCATGGAAGCGGTGGAAGCTTCCACAGAAGTTTTCATGAACTTCCACGCCAAAAACAAGTAATGCAAGAGACCGTGCTTGTAACCTGTTTTGAAACGCCGTTTTCCGTTCTGCGATTCGACCAAAGGCCCCATGCTGGCCTCTCAAGTCCCACGTTTCGGGCCCTACGTCCATTGCTTCTCGGTGTGGCGTTTTCCCATTTTGTCTATGTTCCCACGTGTATCCTTTCCTTTGGTGTTGTTTCGCTCGTTTGCCTTGCCCCTTCCCATTTTCGCAGCCCGATCGAGATGTTGGTACATCGCACGCACGCACCCCCGATCTCGATCTCCCACTGCTATCGCGAGCTCCATCACAGCGTTTCATACTCTCGCAATAGGCGTCTAAGTGTCAAGAGGTCCCCGACAGGGGGCGCAGGGTTGTCGGTGTTGCGTAGCACTCTCCTCATGGTTTACGGTGCCTCTTTCACCTTTCCGTTGGCTCGCTGCTTATTAGTGTTACGGCATTCCCCCTAACACGTTGGGGCGTTATTAGTTATAGCAGTTGTCTCCTTTCTTAGCTGGCAGGCGTTATCGTCTGCCTGAACGAACGGCTCCGCCCCCCCTTCTGTTGGAAGGTGTCCGGCGGACAGCAAGCAACTAGTACCAGAGTTGTAACATCCAGGCAACCCTCGTGTGAGTGACCATTACAGAGTCAGAGGCACCCCTACATAGCAGTGGTCGGTCCGTAGGTCCATATTGCCCCCATACTACTACACCGGCGTCGTCGGCAGGACGGTGGCAGCACACTTAAAAATGGCATGTACATGCATAATCCACGGCCGTATGGGCCGCGAGGCGTATATTCGCGTGGGGTCGTCGTCTAACATTCCACGCCCGCCGGGCTTGTCGGAACAAGCCGGGGCGGGAGGGCGTTTTTTTTTCCGCACGTGACGGAGCACGCCATCGTCGTCCATGTGAAGACGCCCTTTTTCGGCTAAACAGCGTATTTCTGACAACTGGAGCTCTTTTTGGGACGGTACATGTAAGAGGAAGTCGCCCGGTGGAACTGAGGGGCATCCAGGGGGGAGGTACCAGATGGTGGCGTCACACAAAGGTTCGGCGCGTGAAATAATGAGGCGCGCGAGCGCGAAGCACGAGCATTTTTTTCCTGGTTTTCCAAGGAAAAAAAGCCTTTTCCTATCGAATCGCATGCGAGGGTCGGGTGCCTTGAAATGGTTTCTTTGATTGTGTGTATGTGTGCATGTGTGTGAGCCAATTATTTTTTTTCGGCCACGTTCGTCCACTGCACTCGACATACACGGCACCAAGGCCAGTCCCGTCTTGTCCACAGCAGCGCAATCAGGGGCGTCGACGGTCTATAACTACTATGGGGGGGATTGAAGAAACCGCCGCCAATGCGTCGCTCATTTTCAAAATTGAGGACCACTCAATGCAGTTGAACTCACAGCTGACGTCGCATTCGTATGAAGAGCATGCCTCTTTTTTTACTAACGCCGCGGCCTTGCTCGTCATCACCGTAGATGACATTGGTAACGTGAAAAGGGTGACAGCTTTATACCGATAACTTCGTCGAGATAATCAGCACAGCACCGAACGTCGAGGGACGACCACGGGTGTCGCAGTTGGTTCTAACTGGCTAACCGCGCACATACGATCCGTCTAGACGACCACCCCCAGACGCTCAAAAAGTCTAATCACCAAGCGCTTTCGTGAATTAAGAGTGTTCCCGAGACAACAAAACTGCGTAAAGTTACAGAGCCATTCTATACCACAGTATGTTACAGCCCATGGCCCTGCGTTCCAGATCGCTTGGGCGCCCCGCGGCTGATGGGCTTCGTCTTTCCGAGCATGGGATCAAAGCGGCTCGCGCCCAAGCTAAGCAAGACCGACACTCCAAAAAAAAACAATAAAACAAAATCGCCAGTGTTGGCAGACTACGATACCGATCGACCGTTGAACCTGAACCAAAAAACACCCCGAGCGGAGGCAAACATTGCAATATACGTTGCTGCCGTCCACTCGCTCTCGTCGAACAAATACTACCACATTCCTCGCCCCATCCGGCGCAACAAAAGTCCCCAGGACCTCGTCCCATATCGAGCTTCGGATTTGCTGCCAGCGATACTTTCAAGGAAGAAGCATAACCGCACCCGCCAACGTTAAATCAACTAACTGAATGTTTTACCACTAATCTCCCACGACAAAAGGATCACCTGATCTCCGGCGGGGTTGCAAAGACCAACACCAAAAATTGTGTGTACGAGTACAGTACACGTCGGCGATTTTAGAAACCAGAACAATACATCAACAACACACAGGGCATTCAAGGGCAGACACCCTCGACAGAAAAACAACGCTGTCGCGTCCAAGGCGTCAGCAGCGCGTAACCTGAGTTCGGCATAAAGCGTAGGCTATTTCGCACAGTATACCCCATGCGCCAGAGAAGGAGCAAGCGGTACAAATTGCTCCACGGCTCACGAGTTGCACCATTTGATTCTTATCCTCTACCCCCCCCCACGCACATGCCATCTCCATTTTTTCAACTTCCCCGAACACCAAGTGAAAAACTCAGCGAAACGCCGAGCAGAATAGCACACAGCAACGACGTCTGTGAAGACGCCAATTTTCGAGTTCCAAAAGAGGAATAGCACGACAACAGCACTGTCTATCCCAACCGCAATTGTGAACAGACCAGCGCACACCGAGAAAAAAAACAAACAGCTCTGACCCTACGTCGCAGCCTCCACCGGCTCTACTTGAGGTGCGTCTTATCCAGTCCCGCCTTCCGTTCCTCCTTCGGCTTCCGCATTAAGCCTCTTGAGAAGAGATTGGATCTGTGCGGAGTAGGGGCGGCGATCGGAGTGGAGAGCGAATTAGCAACATCTACACCAGTATGGTTCGCGCCACACGGTATATAGGCGATATTAAGCAGGCGATTATTACTAACGTTAACGATGATCGGGGGTTGTGTGTCCCCAGTAGTGGAAATCGTCATCGTCAAGAAAAACAAAACAAAAAACGGAGTGCGGCTGTAGCTCCAAGCCCCATCGCGATTATCTAGACCTGGGGGTTCAAGCCCTACAGTGGATACCTACGTTTCAATTTTCCTCCTCTCGGTTATGTCGTTTAGTTTCCCCAATAATCCTATTTTCATTACCAGGTATTATTTTACGTCGCCGCCGTTTAGGGGCGACTGCTTTATATTTCGACATGGACCCCCGGGTTCCCGTCTACTGAATGACTCCGGGTAGGTGGAAAACATTGATGCCACGCATGACCAAGCGCGGGTGGGGGGTGATGCACACAAAGGTAGCCAATAGAAGAAACGAGCAATGCGTCACCTTGCGCTCGTCGTCCGAATCGTCCAAGGCTCGACCGCTTTGCCCTCCGTACTCGGGTGGTATTTGCGAGATGTCGATGTCCTGCTGCATCGTCTCCATGAAGTCCGTTCCAATAATGGAAATTTTCGCCAGAGTCCTGCATGAATGGGA
Source organism: Undaria pinnatifida (assembly GCA_012845835.1). NCBI lineage: Eukaryota > Phaeophyceae > Laminariales > Alariaceae > Undaria > Undaria pinnatifida. The sequence goes on along the minus strand of JABAKD010000012.1, from coordinate 5,470,752 downwards.
CGCGGTAAAAAATGAACATGCGACCACAAAAGCGCCCGGGGCGGGAGGGGGGGGGGCGTGTTCGGAGTTACGAGCGATGTCCACTACAGTCCTCAAGCCATGGGCGGTAGATGGGTACTTCCACCCTTTCTCAATAGTACCTTTTGCAATGTTCTTCTCATACAGCAATGATTTTTGTCGTTTCTCTCCAGAGTGTAACGACGCGACCCCTACGAAAGCCGGGGGCGCGTAGAACGGCAGAATCCTATTTGTTTCCACTCCGCCCCCCTCCCTACCAACTCCCGCCGGAAAATTCTCGCGTGGGGCGAAAGCCTGCTTCGCCCCGTGATCGAACACTCCATTTTCCCAGCGTATGTTGCATGTGTTACAGTTTCCTGTGAGGCTACACTTGATTCAACACACCGCGGGAAAACAAGTCAAGACGTATATATGTACCGTCATGTTCAATCTACCAAAGCGCTATAAAACACAGGTTGCGCGCCCTGAAAAGGCAACGCGCCTAATAGTTGGCGTACCTTCGCCGCTAAGTTTAGCACGCGAAAAACAAAACGGGTGGTACTATTGCGGGGAGGAACTGCAACTTCAGCGGCCAACGGGCAAAGACATCGCTTGAATTAATAACGCTTCCACGTAACCCAATTCGGACTGCGCCCGCATTTTTGGGGATGAACTGCTTGGAATTAGTACAGGATTACTTTTTACAACAGCAGGAGGGCTAAAGCACCGGCAACGACCAACCACACAACAAAAAAAAGGGCGTCCTGTGTACCCTCAAACAGGTGATGCTGCTCCGTGGTCGAGGACACTCGCCTTGCGTCCAGCAACCCCGAGACTATTCGCCACAGCGCCGTGAACGCCCAAGGGGCGTTGATGATGTACGACTTATGGCATCTGGAGATTAAAACAGGCAACGCCAGGAGGAGTCGTGAGAACGAGGGGGGGGGAAGCGGGAGAGCGGGGGGGGGGGGAAGGGGTTAGGCGAATATTCTACGTTTATGGCCGGCACACGCCGTAGTAGGCAGTTTTACTTGCTCACCGCACCGCCTATGATAGCGTACATGTGGAAGAGTCGACGGCGAGCAGGCGTGGTGGCTACCCACGATTTCGAACGGTATTGAAGGGGTTCTTTAGTGGCTGTGTGCCACGGCAGCGGTTCGCCTGTTTCTTCTCAGGCTCCTCAAACCCGATTACCCGATTTCACCATCTTTTTATTTTTCAGGCGGAGGCATGAATTGCGTCAGCTGTGATATATGCGTGTACCGCTTTTGGTTTGCCTGTGTTTTTCCCCTGGGGTGTTCCTCCACTCCAGAGTGACTGGATCCTGAATTGCGTCAGCTATGATATATGCGTGTGCCACGTCTGGCTTGTTTGTGTTTTTTCCCTGGGGTATTCCTCAGCTCCAGAGTGATTGGAGCCCGTCCTGTGGCCACGGACTTGATTATGCGGGTTAATGCGAGAACAACAACAGCAACCAATCTCGTGGCCTAGAAACATACTGGGAACAGAAAAACAAAAGTGGTATTTCAACGATGCCAGGTCATTGCTAAGTTGAGCAGTCCTGTTAAGCGAAAAAAAAAATGGCCCAAAGAGTGCTACAGCAGTACTCCTAGCGTATCATAGCACGCGTCCATGGCGTCTCCAAACCACGGCAGGCCACCACCCTGTTGGGCAGTCGGGTGTTAACCCGTTCACCCCTTGTGAGCTGCATATTGCAAGATGGACTCTGCAGTGTACTCGTACAGAAGTATATTCTTGATTCGTAGTCGCTACCCCGAGTACACGAAGTATCTTACTCGAGATGACGAAAAATGCAATACGCGGGGAACTCGGGTTGTTACTTCCCGTCGGTGTATGGTATATTCAAGTTGTAACTAGCTTACCACCGTCAGTATCGGGGAACGTTGCAGGGAACATTGCTAGGAACTTTACTATAGGATGGTATGTCGGCCAGAACGATAGCCCCAAGATTACATCTGCCCGTAGCGTAGCATGGGCATTGCGCAGTACCGATTGGGTAACGGTCAGTCCCACCTCGATCACTCCTTACTTCTCCTTGCTTCTTCTTCTCTCCTCCTTCTCCTTTCTACTTATTTCCTTCTTCCTTTTTGCCATAAGCGCCACTTTCTAAACTGTCTGATATTTTTCTTCTCCATCACAAGTGATCTTCACAGACGCTACAGTGCCACCTCTGCAGCTCTGATCACAGAGCCAGAGCCTCGATCCACACAATGGTAAAACTGCACTCGTTGTTCGGGGACAAACCACTTGGAATCAAACATAGAATAATACTTGTAGCGTTGGAAGGGCTACCGGGTTCAAGGAAGTACAATAGCGGTCCCCATATAGCGCCGGTATGTGCCAGCCGGAAACGGCCGCACTATAGCGGCAACCGGCACTACTACGCATACCGCCACTACTGGTTGCCCGCATCTATGACAAAGGATTTCACAGGCACTATAGCGGGCAGCCGGCACTAATTAACCGGCACTATAGAGGGATCACTACTGTAGTGGGAAAGGCAGGGGGGCACTCCGGCCGATTCCCATGCGCGCTGTCTGGAGCAGATGCAGTTATTTCCACAGCGGTATCCGCGCAGACGTGATGCACTACAGGACGTCTACATAACAAGAAACAAGGGAATAAAAAATGCAGGCTGATAGTTGCAGAAATACATTAAACCCGACAGCCGTTATGCTGAAGATAGTGTAGAACGCACCCTCTCCCAGATAAGAAACCCAAGCTGCGTTCGTATTCTTGTTTCTTATTAGGTGTCCTGTCGTACTCCTGTACGATACCAGCTATGTGCTAGTTTCGGACGATTGCAAAACACGCTATCCTCCGCGGCGTAGACATTCGGAGTCAACACACAGAGGATACAAAAGAGGCGGTAGGTAGCTCGTGCGCAGCATAGGGGTTCAGCATACGCAACCTCCTCCCAAGTGGCCCCCTTGAGGGATTCAAGAGGGAAAAAATGTCAAAACAGAAACGATGATACATGAAAATGATTACACAGAATCGGCCACACTAAGCAGCTTGGGCTGCTGGGGAAAGGGTTCCAACGTAGGGAGATAGATGTACGACACGTTCGAAGCATGATGATACGCGTTTCGTTCTGCGAGGACATGCTCTCCTACATGGTTACAAGACCGCAAGCTTCGTGTTTTGGGTCGCCATACCTGAAAGTCCAGAAGGGTTAAAACTTCAAAACCACAAAACAAAGTGAGTTAGAATTGCAGTATTATACCACGCACCATTCAGTACATCTCCCAAGTGACACACCATTACAACAGTACCCCCCCCGGTCCCAAGACTACCTTAAGCACAAAAAAAGGTACACGTAAGTATCCCTTTTTGGTCACTTGTACCCCCGTACACTCCTGTGCTTCACCTCTCGACGTAGTGCGTCTTCATCGTTCCCGTGAGCGCTCGCAGCACTGTCAGTACTTTCGGCGTGAGATGCCACAGCCGAACGCCGGCGACGTCCTCCACCGTGATGAACTGCAACGAGGGAGCGTTCAACAGATCGGACATATCACGATCTCGACCATCTATCAATACACTAGATCCTACATCTGGCATTATGATATATTGCGCAGATTCTGTATCGATAGAGCACAGATCCAACACAGGAAACACGTGCTGGATCGTGCAGATTGTACGACTCCCACCCCGCAACCTGAGCTAGACCATACAGATCTTCCCTCGAACGTCTACATCATCAAGCGGGGATCGGTGGTCTCTCCCACGTATGGAGCGTTCAACGATAACATGCGGGAGCAAGGCGCGCAAGCGCACGAGGGGCATGTTGGACCCGGAAACGGGGGTTAGGGAGACTAGTACCCGGTGGAGAAAGCGACAGTCATAACAGCGGGTGTCACGCAGTGAAAACGGCAGTAGCTGCGGAAATATAGCGGCGGCGGTGGTAACGACAGCAGCAACAACAGCCATAGCAGCAGCCGTGGCAGCAGCAGCAGCCGTGGCAGCAGCAGCAGAAGCGGCAGCAGAAGTGGCAGCAGCAGCGGCAGCAGCAGCAGCAGCGAGTTACAATAGAGGGGCGTTTTTCCTTGCAGCGCGAAAGAACGGGAGAATGGGCTACAGGGCGATTCGCATCTACGCCCTTATTTCTCCTTGCCGATGTCCCCTTGGCACGCCTCGCGCCGAGGATCACCCTGACACGTGGACGGCAAGATTTAACAACGGCATCCTTATCCTCATTGAACATTTTCCGCAGCGAGCCGCGCCTTTCCTCTCTCGCAAAACTCCTTCCCCCCCCCCCGCCCCTCCCCCTCCTATCACCTTAGCGTCATTGTTGTCGTCTTCCCCCTTGTCCAGCACCACCCTCCAGATGCACTCGTTAAAGAACACGTAGTTCATGGTCAGATCTTGCAGGGACAGCTTGAGCTCGTCCGTCCCCCTCACGTTAACCTTCCCGATTTGCTCCCACAGCACCGGCAACCCCGTCTTACTCCGCCCGTGCAAATACACGGGAAACACCTCCCTAGTCGCCGATACGTTCGCACGACGTGAACAACGGGGGGGAAGGGGAACGAGACGTGCGCGTTTGTTACGATGCCAGTTTCTCATTCTGACCGCGCCAAAAGCAAAAGGGATGCCTTTTCGAAGCGGCTGAGGAATGCTCTTTCGCGCGCGGACCAAGATTTACCTACCGTATACACGATTCTCTAAAGTCTCAAGCAACGGACACAAGTTGACGACAGTTTGTAAATACCCAGCTGCGCGAGTTGCGAGCGACAGCAATATCATCTCGTTTTTTTAAGGTGTATTGTTGCGACCCGTGGCCCAAGCCTCTCGACGCACGTGGGAACATGGGAACACATTACGATGGTAAGTTTGCAGTTTGTTTTTTTTTCTCGTGTAATAAGCACCGCAGCGCTGCTCTGCGTGCGTCACGCATGATCCGGACGTGCGGTGGGTCTGGTGTTCGGCGGGGGTTTCCCCCATAAGCGGCGTTTTTTTCCTTGGGGTTTGTTTCTATCTGGATCCGCCGAGGCCTTCAAATGGCCCCGTACAACTTTCGACAAGCAAAGCTAGCGGATGGCCCTTAAGCACCGCACCCACGTTTTTGGGGACAACTTGGATTTAGTGTACGATTTCATTTGCAGTTGTAAAGGGGCTACAAATTAAAACGGGCCGATAGCCATCAACTTCGGAGTTATACACCAAGTATACAAGAACAACAAAACCGCGTATCATAGGGCTGTTTTCAAGCACTGGATACCAGATTCAGGGCGTTGAAAAAACAACGGGTCTCGTTGCCTGCATCTGCATCTACCTGAAGTCGAAAAACCGGGGCTGGGGGGTCTCGATGATCTGGTCGATCTTGTTCTCCTTCCTCCACTCGCAAGTCTCCTTCCACCTGCAATCAAACAAGGGAGATGCGACAAAGATGGCTGCTGTGAACCAGCACAGCTACCAACCCGTGTCGAAGGTTTCGACGCTTGCCTACACACGGCGGCAACAGTGAACCAGCACAGCGACCCACCCGTGTCGAAGGTTTCGACGCTCACCTACACACGGCGGCAACAGCTTTCGGACACACATGGCACGCTTTACGAATATGCTGCTCTCACGTGTACCTGGTAGTTTATACCAGTGTTGTGAATCAACAATCAACGCGATGACTAATCACGTTGTGTTTTTGTTTCGATTATTTCCAATCATAATCAAATGAGCTTTTCCTTGACTTATTGATGAATAATCAAATAACCATGATTGAATCAACCACCCCAACTTCGTTGTTTTTTGTTTATTATTAATAAGAGATCGGCTTCGTTGTGCACATCACGGTGAATATCTGGATAGGCAGTGCACCACATTCGGGCCTGTGTAAGCGTATTAAGCTTGTATGGCGATAGGGCGAAAAAGATCGGTCCATTCTTGGGGGGGTGGGGGTGGTACAGGCTATTACGGAGATCTATTGTTAACAGGGGTGATTTAATGCTTATGGGGTCGTAACTCTGTCAATTCTTCGGCAATAACGGTAAACGACAGCTTGGATTGTTTGCATAGGCTTTACGGTCACGGCGCAAATATATATATATATGGTCTTCTGGCCGAGATATTGCGAAGAAAATTGAGAAATTTCCGGTGAATTTTTTGCAACATGATAATGAGGCATTTACCCCTGTTAGCAATGGATCTCCGTAATAGTTCAAGTAAAAAGCCTGAAATGTATTCCCCAGCGAATGTCCACGCCGTTTTTCGATTCAGACCGTGAAATTTTGTACACGTCTTTTTTGGGCCGCTGCGAAGACCTCACCTGGCGATTTTTTTTTTCCTGATTTTTCGTCAGATAATATTTTATGGAAAAAAAATGTGGACCACCTTAGACCACACGTTTTCACAAAAAAAAAAAAAAACAATCCCGGAGGTCATGCCTTGGGGTGGGCACATGTAGAACATGTGTGCAAAAATTCAGGGTCTATCTCTCCAAAACGGCGTAAACGTGAGACTTTTGTGTGCAAAAATGAGTAAGATATGTTATTTCTTTCAAATGACTTGGTTTTAGTCTAGGATCCAGTCTTTTCGCTGGATTCCGCTTAATGTTGAACATAGGCAGGTCAGATGTTCGATTTTTTTCGCGCAAAAATCTACAGGCATGCCTTGGAGTACCTCCAACCGGGGCGGGCAAAAATCGGGAGCAATTGCTGTTTTCGCCCCCGCTTGGAAAAAGCCTGAATATTTTTGAAAACATTGAAGGCCTGTCATTGGTCGACACGAGTTTCGCTGCTAGAGACGGCCCGAGGCCGTTGAAAAATACTGGCCACGTCACCCTCTTCCACTGGTCAGTCGTTCTACGGTAGCCCCCCCAACTTTTCTTTAACGAAAAACCGTCGGTTTTGAAACCAACTTCCGCCCGTATCTGCTGAAATACGGCGCCCCTTTGCCACACCCCCGACGTCATAGTTCGACAGTCCTTTGCAAACAAGAAAATATTTGAAGATTGTATTTTTCATGGCATTCTTCCTCGTGTTGAGCAGCCATGATTGATGATGAAACGTTCGTTGAAGAAAATCGCTGGTTTGGGGGGGGGGGGGGTATCGTAGACTCAATCTGGTCATGGGAGTCAGTATGATACCAAAAAATTCAGAATAAACCACTCGTGACGAGATATTGCGAGCGGCATTCGTGAGGGAGAGAATTTCCGGCTTTTCACTTGAACCAGCCTGTAGTGTGGGTTGCGGATTGTTTCTTGGACGCCCTCGACTTGGATCGAAATAGGCTAACCGAGACAACTGCCCGCGACGAAAGGTTGACTATACCAAAGTTAGCGTGTGGAGCACACTCTCTAAATCATACCAGGAGTACCTGGTATACGAAAGCTACGTAGTCTGGGCCGTACACAAAGTTGAAGTAAGTATGCACACAATGGAGGAGACGGTTATTGGCAGATGGCCTGCGCAGAAGCAGTAAGTAACTTCTTGCTCGCAAGAGCAAAAAACATTGGGGAGGTAGGTAGCCCCATGACCTCTATGACAAGGAATATCACACAATGAAGCTTTCGCATGACATACTTCTTTGTTATTTTCCATCCATCTGCTGATCAATGCTTGATGTTCAATTCTTGACGGCAACAGCGGCAAACAGGTCTCTCTCGTGGCAAACGAAACGAAACGCTCAAACCATATATCCCTGCATGAAAACGCCTTCCATTTCTCTATAATTAATAAAAAAAATCACGATAAATCAAGTATTGCTATTAATAATCATGTTTTAGTCACGACCTCTTGATTATAATTAAATAATCATGACTAATAATAAAAAAAGCCCAAAAAATCAATAATCAAATCAACCCCGTATTTTAGTTGATTCACAACACTAGTTTACACTTGCGGTGTATGGGAGTCAAGCTAGGGCCTTGTGTAGTGTTTCAAGAAGAAAGATATTATATACTTCGAAGTACCAGTACTTGACCAGTACCAGGGTATCATGTTGCTTTGGTTTTTTACCACAGCAGAATTTTGATACCGGTACGTATGCGCTTCACAACTTCATGTTACAAACATGCAGTACGATATTATACATGATGTTGAAGTATGTTTGCAAGATATGATATGATACGAGAAGCCCCTGACGTATACTACATGGAGCAAGGCTGAACGTCTTAGCCCTGTTGACGCTGGCATTAGCAAGGGAGTCACCGACCTGTATCCTTCACGAGGGTACACACACACCCCGTAACACGCGCGATCGAAGTATCACACTCAGCTTGCAAAGCTCAAAAAATCATTTTTGGTCAATCTCACAGCTTGCTGAAGTGTATTGTTCATTTTTTCTAATACATATATACACTGGTAAGACGGATTACAGGATATACTTGATAAATTGATGCATTTTCTTCCACAGCCGTCACATTTTGTCCCCCTCAAAAACGGATTTTATAGTTTCCGCGCACAGATTGGTTGACATCACCCTGTTGACCCTGGTACAAGCTACACTGTAGATCTAAGGGGAGTCGCCGACCTATATCCTTAATGAGGACAAACACCCAGTAACACGCGCGAACTGAGTATCACACAGCTTGCAAAGATGAATTTCGACGAAACCTCAGATCTCACAGATGGAGTGTATTTTTATTTTTATAATATATACCAGGAACAGAGTGCCGTAGTTCCAAATCATGCCCCCCCCCCCCCCCCCAACGCCCCCTCCTTCCCCACCACCCGCACCATCGCCTAGACCTAGCATCACGCGTATAGCAAGCTCCTACATCTATGCGACCTAAAGCTGTTGGAAACCCCCTCCCCACTCCCCCCCCCCCCAACCCCCCCCCCCAAAAAAAAAAAAGCACCCCTTCGAACACTCCGCACTCTCCTCACCGGTTGTAAGACTTACAGGATATATATGATAAATTGATGCATTCCTTCCACAACCGTCAGATCTGTCCCCTTAAAAAGGATTATAGCTTCCGCGCACAGATTGAGTTGCCCCGCCCGTCCCCCCCCCCCCCCGCCGCTCCCTCTTGTTCAAACTCAGGCCCCCACGCCCTCAAGAACTCCGCCCTCCCCTCACCGGTTCTACCACTTACAGGATACACTTGATAAACTGATGCATTTCCTTCCACAGCTGTCATATTTTGTCCCCCTCAAAAACGGGTTTTATAGTTTCCGCGCAGCCTGACTAACATCACCCTGTTGACCCTGACAGCTACACTGTAGTTCTAAGGGGAGTCGCCGACCTAGACACACACCCAGTACTACGCGTGATCGGAGTACCACACAGCTTGCAAAGATGAGTTTCGACGGAATCTTCGATCTCACAGCTGGAGTGTATTTTTATTTTTATAACATACAGACTACAGACAGTATGCTTGTACGAGTACTGCGAATACACGAGTACTACTGCTGTACGCTGTACCTTGTGTACTATTATACTTTTACATTTTTATTTTTGTCAACACATCTACTTTCCAGCTTCTGCACAATCACAGGTCTCGTCCCTTCTCCCCCCCGGTTCTGGCCTTCATTTTTTATCGCGCATGCGTAGGGTTGAGCAGTCCCACTGCTCGTCGATTTTTTATCCAGTGTTGCCAACACACGCTCTCGCGCTTTCCGCAAGTCAATTTGTGCACAAGAAAAAGTCCCTACGAATTCATACGAGTATGTACTCGGGGAGACTCGAACTCACGAAACTGACTTATACCATATTTACGTGCCTTGTATCACACGCTTTGGTTCTTCTATTCTGCTTCCCCCCTCCCTCCTCCCCCCGTCCCTCCTCCCCCCCTCCTCCCCCCCTGCTCCACTTTCCACTTCCCACTTCCCACTACCAGGTGTGTCTCGTTTTTCGTATAGTCCGTCCGATTGAATCTCACGTGATTGGCTACCCACCTTTCTTGCGCAATTTTGAGCATATAATAGCCGCTGAAAAAAAGTTCGTCGTTACGGCGTGGGCAAGGAACATCGGAATCCGTCGAAAAAACGAAAATCGATGATTATTGCCGCATTTTGCGTACTAAACCCCACCACGTACGACCTGGTATAGACTATCTTAATATTCTACAATAATAGCTGGATCGTTCCATTTTTTACAGCAAATTTTGGCCGATTTTCAATCAAGGATTCTGAGCGGACCAAACCGAGTTGGAGTGATAGTTAGACAAGATGGACCAAAAATTATGTAGAAAAAACACCAAGGGGACGAGGTAGAAATGTTCACCCCCACTACTGTTGATGTTCAATTTCTCATGCCACGGGAATTTTTTCGACCAAGAAAAAAAAAACACGTTAGCAACGGGTCTAATTCCCCCGAACCCGTTGAGCCTTCAGCGATTTAACGATTCAGTTTTGCTGGTAAAACATAACCCATATTCAAATCCAGTGTACACTAGGAGAGGGCACCTCCCATTCGACTTAGTAAAATATAACCAAATCCTCACAAAAACTTTGCTTTCAGGAGCCGCGAGAAAAAAAAAGAAAATCCAAGACGTGATTTCTGTCCGCCTGACAGAGGGCGTTCTAAAGGTGCATTCCATGCAATCTGGGGGGTCGCCAGTCAATCAAAATCATGGCAGTTTCTGGTATGCCAAATTCTGTTCAAAAATCATCGGACGGGCCATACGATTTGCTGATTTTTTGGGCGCAGTTTTCGGTTCTGGTTTTTCGTTCTGTGAGCAGGCTTATCTGGACGTCTGGCTTTTCTACCGTTTATTATAAAATTGAAAATACACTCCAGCTGCGAGATTGAGGATTTTGTCGAAACTCTACTGTTTATGTTGCACCACGATATCATACCTCCATTTATTCTTGAGACGTATGGCTTGTGTACTATACGGCAGCAGGACGTAGTGTGTAACCACGGGACTCGACGCAGGTAATCTCTATGTGTGAAGAAGAATGAGTACGGGCCCCGGCCGTGTGCTATCTTTCATTTAATAGTTTTATTTTTTTCACACACTTTTACTTTCCATCTTCTGGACAAGCCGTGGTCACAGGTGTCGTCCCTCCTCCCCCCCGGTTCCTGCCTTCAATTTTGATCGCGCATACGTAGCGTTCAGCAATCCCAATGCTCGTCGATTTTTCATCGAGTGTTGCTAACTCACTCTCTCGCGCTTTCCGCAAGTCAATTTGTGCACAATAAAAAGTCCCCACGAATGCATACGAGTATGCACTCGGGGGGATTCGAACTCACGAAACTGACCTATAATACCAGCCTCTAGGATATAACCTGATATGCCACCGGCGGGGGCGATTCATAGGTGCTGGCTGCCATCCGGTAGAAAAAAACACGTTGGAAGGAACGGCTTCACGTGACAGGCAGCATATGCTGCTCCTGCTGCTGTATATGTATGTGTGGCGCAGCTGCAGCCAGCGTGAACGGGAGCCTGAGGCGCTAAAAAAAACAGGAAATATCTTCCAGGGATCGGGCTGTCGACTGTTGTTCACTATTGTTCGGGCTAGGATGCGCTTCCGATGGTGGGGTCAAGCCACGGGCGTAGATCACCTCAACCCCTAATCCTAACCCTGACCCCTGCCAGAATATTTGGAGGGCAAGGACGACTCAATACTCAATAGGATATTGGGGTTTGTACTACATGAAAAGGCGGTTTACTAGGATACGAAACCGTCAGTACAGGCAGCTTCGACGCCTGTGCTGAGAGATTAATTCACTCCGTTTTTGCTCTACCCCAGCCTCTGCTCAGCGCCGGCTACTGCATGATCCATTGCTGCATCGCCCGACAGGCGTTCCGTCAGCCCCAACCCGGACCCACAACCGACCAGAACCCCGGCTGCGCACTGAAGACCACGATTTACCTCGTGACCAATGATCGATCGAGAAAAAGCATAACCCTTCCTGGAAAATTATGTCCGATTTTGATGTCAAGAGTCGGACTCAGGACTGCTGGTGGCATGTTGATTGCTGATCCGGCCGGGGGCATTCATCGTATTTAAATAGTACACAGCAGGTACCAGGTACTGGTATATTATTTGGCACTGTAATACCTGGTACTGCTGCGGAAGACTGGGTCTGGGATACCTACCCAGGACTCCTGTAGGTCATGTTCAACATCACGCGTTTTCAACAGTAGAGCGGTATAACAGTTCGATGTACGAGTACTGGTATACATATTGATACACCAGGTAGTGCGATGCTATTCGTTGTTGTTGCCATGTCAGCTAGAACCCTTCGGAAGACGCGCAGGCCGGCCGACGGACGGACCGTTTTCCCTCGTAAACGAGCTACTCTCGAGAGCTTCCTTCGGATCTGGCGCTGAACTATGCAAGCCGTGGTGATCGTGCTGTCCGATGCTGTTCTACATGAAAGCTGCACGACAAGGGCAGCTCTGCGGGCGGAACGAGACTCAGCAGTTGCCGTTTTCAATGTCCCCATACGAGTACTCACATGTTGCTGTACTGCTTGATGTGCATACTCGTGTTGTACGCACGATCTCTCTTTCTAAAAGAAGCCGCAGTAGCAGCTGCAGAGTACGTACAGCAAGCAGCAGCAGCAGTGCCAAACATTTTCTACGGGCACCCGTACAAGTACGAGTATGATTCGAGTATCGTCTGGCCATCGTGGCAAATATCAACGAACATATCGTATGATATCATACCAGTACCAGTATTTACGTGACCAACAAGCAGACTCAGCTCGCAAATACATGTATATAATCATTCTTTGGTTTCAGGTATTCGGTCAGGAGTTTTTTTTCGTTTCGGCCCAAGTATGCGATTCGCGGAACTGGAATTCTCGGTCAAATAGCTTCGTTCGAGCGCCGCCTTCGGGGGGCGACTCCAACGCTCCTCGCCCTGCCGTGTCCGTTCCGCACATCGACGTGAACGCGGACGGATGCTGAGCGAAACAAGCGAGAAGTTGCAAAAATACCGCATGTCGAGGAGGAATTCCGGAGATCTTGGATGTATCTTAATGTCTGCAGCGCCTGGATGATTTACAAAATTGGCATCATTTCCAAACGGTAGTTGCTAATGTTTTGAATTTTGCGGTGGCATATACAACTTATTATTGTGTGGTCACAGACAGTGAGACAGAGTAAACCAAACAATCGCAATTAATCAAGGTGTGAAACAAGCAAAATGCTAGCGTACCGGGTACGGGAACACAACAAAACAGACCAGAGACGATAACAAAAAGAGATAATGAACACAACGAACAGAGTGGTCGCTTTTAAAAATCGCAGTACGAGAAGCAATGTTTTGTCAGTCTTTTTCGTCGCCGCTCCAAAGAGTCGTTCCGTATACAAGTATATTGGTCCACGATTAACGATGCATCTTTCAGGACAGTATAAAAACATCCCACACGAATTCCATGTATATTTATCCCCACAAACGAAACCTGGATGCACTTTTAAAGGTAGGTGTGATTATCAAGGTATTGGTGTTTCGAACGCTTTGTTGTGTGGTTGCAAGAATTGCGCTGGCTACTGACTGTTGTTGTTGCTGGTCAATCCGTTCAGCACCTCGACGTGAACGCGGATGGATGCTGAGCGAGACAAGCGAGAAGCGCGCAAAAAGATGAATTTTGAGTGGTACTCTCCAGTTATTCTTGGGATCTTGATGTATGGAGCAGCTGATAAAGGAAAACTTGGCTAGATATTACTCCCGAATTGGCGTCATATTTTGTCCTAAAACTGATGATATTTACTGTAACAAAAATCCCCACGGTATTGTGGTAGGTATCATGAGTGCATTTATTTATTGAATTTCGGTGTAGGTACATGTACATACATACATGTATATAGACGTGGCAAGCGGACGCATGACTAAAACGAGGAGGAGGTAGTAGTGTTTACGATTACTGCCCCAGAAAAATCCACACAGCAGCATTGCGAGTGGCTGCGTCCCCGGGGCCCCGAGGGTGGTATTATACAAGTTCGGACAAATCGACATAGTTTGTACTCTCGTGCAAGCAATATACTTCGAAGTAGGTACACGTACGAGTACGACCACACACAACCTGCTTTTTGTCTACGACATATTTTATGGCATGGAGCGAGGGTGTACCATACATTTTCGACACAAAAAATAAGGGGAAAAATAATCGTTCCTCCTGTTGTTAAGCTGCGCCACGCGAAGGTTGTAGTAAAAGTCGACAGTATCCACGGAAAAAAACAGTGAGTGGCATGCATTCGTCCCGTATCGCATCGTACGCGTTTGTTGTTGTTTTTTCCCGAAAAGACTCTTTGGAGGATGGCGTGCTTTGTTGTTGCTGTGGTCCCTGACTCCGTTGCTGGAATCGTTTGCCGGCCAAGTGCAAGCGGTCGTGTTGGTAAGCAGCTGACAAAAATAAGTTTGCGTTGCTTCGTACTTGACGTGCTCCTTGCTGCTGATTGCTGATTGATCATCTCTTCTAGCAGTAGTGATTTTTTTTTTTCGGCGCACTTCTACTTTCCAGCTTTTGGACATACAAGCCGTGACCACAGGTGTCGTCCTTTCCTCCCCCCTGGTTATTGCCTTCATTTGTTTTTAGCGCATATGTGGTTCAGCACCGACTGATCGTCGATTTTTCATTGAGTGTTGCTAGCTCACGCTCTCGCGCTTTTCCGCAAGTCAATTAGTGCACAAGAAAAAGCCCCACGAAAATTAATACGAGTACGAACTCGGGGGGATTCGAACTCACGAAATTGACCAATACCAGCCTCGAAAATAACCTGATACGCCACCGGAGCAGTGAGTGATAAATGGCCGACCGCCCCGGTGGTCTAGTGGGGTTATACTATTAATAATATGCATAGCGTTGGTTCTTGAGTTAAATAACCACCGCGTTGTGAGCTTCATTGACATTATTTATTTGAAGAAATAAACGAGAAGAAAAGGATCAACTAACTGCTGAAATCGCCAAGCAGCGTGGGTAGGTACAATTCGACGCGAATCGTCGAGGGAAGAAAATGCTGAGTTCTTCTCGCGATAAAAATTAGGGCGTGTACCGTAATGGGGATGGGGGAGGGGAGTCCGCTTTATGACCCCGGATCTGAGTTGTACTACTGGGAGGGCGAGAGTAGTGCGAGCATCACAATAAATGGGATGGGAAAAAGAAAAGAAGTGAAGTGTATTACTGCTGCTGTAATAATACGATACCCATGCAAGTTGCACCGATACCCACGCAAGTTGCACCGATCGACTCGATCTGGACCGACTCCTGTACATTATGCAATTGGTCTATGTACAACTTCTCTGATCACAGGCCAGTATGAGATGATAGTGACTTCATTGAACTTGCTGAACTTCTTAGTGAGTGGTGGTTTCCTCTATCCAAGAACCCCGGCCGAGCTGATCAATCGAAGGTTGGGTTACACTGTGCGGGGTGGTATCGAGGCAGGGAGTCAAATGAATTGTCCGCTACCGCGGGGTTGGGGATACGAATAAAAATTCAGCAGTAGCGCGAGTTGCCCCATTTTTTCTAGTTGAAAATAACTTCAAGGGTTTCTGAACCGGGGTTGGACCCTGTTCTGTGGTGCTGGCGTTGTAAACGAACCTCAGCTCGCTAAGGCTTCCACACCGTGCGGTGTGGTGTCGACCCGGGAGAAGTCGGTTTTCGTCCCCGGTTTGCTGGCGTTGATGGGGTATGGAAGGATTTCTGGAACGGCTATGGGGCCCTATCCTCATCGGGTGCCTCGAACGCCTCCCGCCCGTTTGCTGGTCTATCTCTTCACCGGGTGCCCCTGGCTCTACGAGCTGCACAGCCACTCAACGATAAGCCAATGTGACTAATAGATTATTGTCGCACCATCGTGCGGGGCAGTGTCGACCCGCGGGAGAAATCGGATGTCGTCCCCGGTTTGTCAGGATTTCTGAAACAGGCACAGGACTATATCCTCCCATGGTGGCGTTGCCCTTATGTCCTAGCTCTAGCCCATCAGCGGTAAGCGAATATGGTTGGAGTTCCACGTCGTGCGGAGTGGTGTCGACACGGGGGGTCATCGATATTGTTCCCGCGTTTTTGGAGCTGTAGAGATTCGGGGGATTCATAAATCGGGGATGGGACCCTATTTTCGCCGTGTGCGATCGAAATGCCCCCCATTGATGGGCCTCTATCCGCCTAGGACGGCGCTGTGGAGCTCGAACCAATCAGCGATTAGCCAACGGGATTGGGGTTTTCTCGCCGTGCAGGGTGGTGTCGACCCGAGAAAGCTCCGTTTGCTTCCCCGGTTGATGGAAGTTTTAGAGATGTGGAACGATCTCCGGACCGGGGATGGGACCCTATATCCTCCCGAGGTGGAGCTGGCTCAACATACGAACCATGGCCAATCAGAAAGTCAGTCGGCCGGTGGGGTTGGGATTTCCACACCGTGCGGGGAGGTATCATGTGTGGATGGATTCTGATCCCGGCATGTGACCCTATCGTGCCCGGGTAACGCCTACTTTGTGTATGAATCCTGTCCAATGCGCGATCAGACAAAACTGATTTTTATTTATTTTCGTCTAATAAAACTCGAGTCTGAAATACTTAGCTGACGAAATCGTAAGCGCTGTAGTCGCGTGCTGTATCTACAAGAAGTGAGCGGTCTACACAGCTAGCAACAAGCAGCAGCATTGCAACAGCATTCGAGGAGTTGAATGACGAAGGCAGTCATATCATCGTGTTTCGCGCCTGGAACAACGTCAGCACGTTTCTCCACGATCAGGCAACACAAAGACAGTTGATCTGGGAGGCTCGGATCAAGATGACACTAATATATCATGCATTGTATATTTCAGAAGCTGGCTCAGTGCACGTCTCTCAGTGGCTACGAAGAGGACACGCAGCGGACATGGTCAGTGACCTTACTGGCCCCGAATGCTTGATTGAGTTAAAATATCATAAAAAACGGTAGCTATTAATAGTAGTACATTGTTATGATTATTAGTCTTTATCGAACTCTTGGCATTACCTTACATACTGCACGTGCAGACCATGATTGTGTGTGGTGACTTTTTTTACTCTACCAAGTATTGAATCGAACAATTCAAAGTGCTGCCCTGCCCTACCCGAAGCATGGGTGCCGGCGAATGCCGGCACCCATGCGGAGCCCTTGTACAAATATCTAAACATTAAAGTATCCGAAGCGGCGCATCGTGAGCCAAAAACGACCAGACACGTACATACGACATCCCAGATCCAATCCCAGCCAAACACCAACGTATCCTCTACACGTACTCGTACTGCCGCTGCTGCTTTTATCATACATATCATGCCACGCACGGCCCCGCACTCGTTTTCACCTTCGAGCCGCTTCAACCCGGTCGCCGTTGCATCCGATTACGTATCTCTCCGGGATTGCCTCCTCCTCCTCCGCCTGCAGAGAACCTCCTGCCGGCAAAGCAGTACCGACATCGTCCAAGGCCTTCTTGGGGTCCACGTCCATCGCTGCCATCTCGCCGGACAGCTTGGGTGGCTGGTGGTGGTGGTGGTGGTGGTTATGGCGGGGAGGCAGTGGGGAGTCTACAGGGCACCGTTTGGGATCACCGCTGTGCTTGTTCCCGGGAATCTCGAGATTGTTCCGGGGAAGATTCGAGTTCGCGTCGGGTGGAGCCGAACAGCGTACAACGGAGGCTTGAAGGAAAGAGAGGGACAGAACAAGGAGCGTGTGAAGTGCCCACCGCAAGTTGTTCCTCCTCAGTTGGGGAGTGCTACCAGTACGCATTGGTGGTGAGGGATAAAGAGACACACAATCGAGACGGACGGGGGATCATCACAGCAGTGATTTTCCATTTTCCGAGAGGGGCATTTTGATATGTTGGTTCTGCAAAAGGAGTTCAACTGGTTCTTGTGGCGGTTTTTTCAGAACCATATCGGGATTTCTGATACGCAACTCTGCTCGAGCAGCAAGCAAGATGGACGCTCCCAGCGAAGACGACCGCGAAACAGGGAGCAAAGAGCAATGCCGTGATGTGCGACATCAAGGACTCCCGCCGCCTCCAGCGTCGTGGCCAGCGGGCAACAGGGTCGACAGAAACCTGCAAACGATATCTCAAACTGGCATAGCAAACTCTCTCAATCGTACAAACACAAGCCGAGCGGCGTTGCCGATGATGCCTTGCGCTGGGTTCGACGAGCAGATGGAGGTGTTCCTTCCTGGACGAGGGGCGAGCGTTTTCGTGCGGATGGCGGGGCGGGAGCTGGCCACGAGCAACGGTGTCGCGGTGCTGATTCATGGGGTACGAAACATGGCTTTTCATGTCGTGAACCTTTAGACTATCGAGTGTTGTATTCAATCTAAAATTCCATAAAAAATAATCGTCGAGCGAACTTCGAAGAAAGAATTTGCCCCAACACGGCATGAAAATTCCAGGGCTTTTCACGCCCCGACCCGCGGGTCGGGTCAAGGGGGTTTGAAAACCTCGCGGGTCGGGTCGGGTCGGGTCATAACCCGCGAGATACGGGTCACTCGCGGGTCTAGCCATCATGACCCGCGAGTTGTTTTCGGCTGACCCGCGCGCGGATTTTGCCCGCGGATCCGCCTTTTTCAAACTTACAGCTGAGGGTCATTGCCGTGCAGGCGCCCCGCGGGTCCGACCCGCGGATCCGTAAATCATACAAAATTTACCGCTTCCTGCCTCTCTCGTGCCGATGCTCCGATCATACGTCATCATAGCGTGTAGAACAATCAACAGGTAGTGTCCCTAGCTACTCGTACCAGGGCATGCAGTGTGACGCGAATCCCGTGCCGGCTGAAGCCGTAACAGTAGCAATAATACGGTCATACCAGTATGAACTGTGACCAAACGTAAAAATAGGCAAGGGCAGTCGTCGCCGAAGCAGCAGCAGCAGCAGCAGCACTGGCAGCAGCAAGCACCAGCAGCAGACCCCAGATTCTCGCGGATCGCAGCCCCTGCTGACAGATCCACCGCCCCAGTTGTGGGCTTCCTGCCGGAGGCGGCTCAGCTAGGCTGCTTGCCAGGCTGGAGACTGTGTTGTAGTAGATAGCTCGAGATTTATCATAACAGTACGTTGTGTGACCAAACGTAAAAAAGCAAGAGTAGTCGTCGTCGAAGCAGCAGCAGCAGCAGCAGCACTCTGGCAGCAGCAAGCTCCAGCAGCAGACAACGCATCCTCGCGGATCGCAGCCCCTGCTGACAGATCCACCGCCCCAGTTGTGGGCTTGCTGCCGGAGGCGGCTCAGCTAGGCTGCTTGCCAGAGCCGGAGACTGCGTAGATGACTAGCTCGTTCGTCGGGTCGCTCGTGGGGTCGACCCGATGGTCTCGCGCTACGGGCGTGGCTAATTGCCAATGCGTGTGGGTTGCGGTTTCTTTCTCATTTTTCGCGCGCACACCACAAAATAAATAAATGCTGCTGCAAACAATAATACCGGTAGAAAGAACCATAGAACACGACATCCTGGGAAAAGTACGAGGGACCAAGGACCAACCAACCGACCGACGTATACATGCTTTGACCCGTGACTTTTCGACTTTGACCCGTGAGAAGTGTCACGGGTCAAGTCGACCTGACCCATAATGAAACCTGCATCTCGCGGGTCACCCGGATTGTGGTGGGTTGGGTCGGGTCAGGTCAGGAGGGTTTCAAAATCTCGCGGGTCGGGTCGGGTCGGGTCAGGAGGTTTTCAAAATTTCGCGGGTCGGGTCGGGTCGGGTCAAGACGTCTCGACATTCTCGCGGGTCGGGTCCGCGTCCGGTCGGGTCAAGACGTCTCGAAATTCTCACGGGTCGGGTCTACCGACCCGTCCCGACCCGACCCGCGAGATTTGACCCGACCCGTGAAAAGCCCTGGAAAACTCCGATTTCAGTGAACGGTTTAGAGTGAATTTCCATCAATGTCGACCAGCTCATACGATTGGCCTACGAACACCGTCGCTCTCCAGGCGCAACGACACAACAATCAGAGGGCACAAGGGCACAACCCACACGGCATCACACAGCAGACACTGCTCGCTGTGCGCTGTGCTTGGCAGCGGTAGACACAACCCAACATTGATGCGGAGGCACCAAAGGGTAGCTGGGGAAGCATGGCGCGTACGCGCAACCTCATGGGTAGGTGCTAGTGAGCCAGCTCTCCCGCGTTCTCTACGATGTGACCTCGTTCTCTGCTGCTGCATGATGTCGTATTCGGTGCTGATTTTGTCAACCACCGTCGCTATACCCCAAGGCTGTCGCCGAAGCCTCCGCCGCCACCACCACCCACGCCGCACGGCCGCGGCCGCTACTGCTGCTGTGCGGCAGCTGTTGTGCAGCGGCTGCGGTTGGTGTCTCCTGCGTTTGTTTCTAAAAAAGTTGATAAAAAACTGGCTTTCTGTTGTTGTGATGATTGTGGTGATGGAGCCAGGCCGAGCTGCTGTGCCGCAACTCATCTGGCGGGCTTTCGCCACCGCCACCTCCGCCTCCACCTCCGCCCCCGCCGCTGCTGCTGCTGCTGCTGTGCTGCTGTTCTCACTCTCTCACACGCGTGTTCCAAAGGTGTTTTGCGTTCGTTGTTGCGGGAGATCGATGCTGCTGTGCGTGGATTCTGTACACATCACCGGATGGCACGTTTTTTATTTGCTTCGTGTTTTTTTTGGAGATTTTTTATCGCAAACTCAGCCAAATGCATGCCGGAGTGAATCTGGCCTTTTTCAAGCATGATGGAAGATTTTTTAGTGTTTTTTTTTGTCGCAAACACTCGTATACTTGTACAGCAACTGTACTCGTACTAAGTACTGCTGTAGTACGACGTAGCGTATGATATCATCGCAGAGCACTGCTCACTGAGTAGCACACTGCTTGCTGCAGATTCGACAATCAAGGTGTATTTGGCATTTGGACTCGTACTGCTACTGCGGCTCTGACCAGGGTTATACTTAAAGCGTGCGGCGGTGCGCTGGCGCACCTTTTTCACGAGAATTCCATTTAGCGCACCATGTGCCGGAGTCAATGTGCGGCTTGCCGTACCCCTGTTCTTTTGTGCCTTACCTTTTCATCGCCGGAGGCAAAAATGTGCAGCCCACCATTTGCCGTAGGCGAGGAAAAAAATTGGATCCGTTTACGACGTCGTTATTTTTTCGGGCATTTTTTGTATATATACAAGGGCTCCGCATGGGCGCCGGCATTCGCCGGCGCCCATGCTTCGGGTAGGGCAGGGCAGCACTTCGACAACTTCAGGTGTAGCTGTCCGATTTGGCATGCATTGAACTTTAAAGTAATGCCAAGAGTTTAATACGAACATGGGATTATGAAAGTCATGCTTTGACAAAAGAAAAAACGTAATATTATACAACAAAGAAGGCAAGGATAGGCGAAACAAACTATGTTAAATGCGCCGTCAAGTAAAAGTTGGCGTCTATCAAACAAAAATACCGAAAAGAGTATTATTGAGAACCTGCGTCGCCTCTAGGCGAAACAAAAGAGGCCTTGGCATTAATGAAGAGACTGCACTGCTGTCCCCGTGGCAATGGAGGTTCGAAGTCGACAGGATGCAAAGTCGGTTTGCATCAAACGTCGACATGAGGACATGTCAGCCGGCGAGGTTTTGAAAGAAGATTGCTTTGTTTGTTACGTGAAGGCTGTCGCATTAATTGGTCTGCGTGGTCGCGGGCGAGGAGGAAAACGTAGAAGAGGAGGGCGATCTCTCGTTGAGGCGGCGTTGTCTAAGATTGGTGCGGGGGAGGCTTTGCTCGTACGAGAGGTTGGCGTAGCGCTTCTTCTCTGTTTTTTCTCGGGAAGGCGGAATATGTGTGTCTGCTGTGTCTTTTCTTCGTGGGGGCTTTCACGTTGTCGAAATCGGACGCGTCCCCTCAATACATGATATCCGGAGTGTCTCTACCGTGACGACTGCTGATAGTGCCGTGCGTATTTCCTAGAGACTGACATATTATTTACTAGTAGTAATAATAAAATACCCTTGCAACATTTTTTTTTCTTCATCCCATTTATTATCCCCGCACCACTCTCGCGCTCCCTCCCAGTAGTAACTCAGATCCGGGGTCACATAGCGGGCCCTCCTTCTCCTTCCCCACTTCGGCACGTGCTTTCATTTTTACCGCGAGGAGAATCCAGCATTTTCTTCCCTTGTCGACTCGCGCCGAACCAACCCACGCTGCTAGGCGCTCTCAGCAGTTGATCCCTGTTTTTTTTTTGCATTTTTGCAAATAAAGACAAATCTCATCGTGGTGGGTGTCGAACTCAAGGACAACCAAACGTTAGTAGTATTCGAGGATAAAAGCACTATTAATAGACCACCGGGGCGGCCGGCTGACAATTGATTAAAACAAAACAGGATCTTTGCATAGAGATTACATTCCCTTCCCCATATTGTATGATATTACGATGGTTGACGCGATATGTATAGAATAAAGCGCCAAATACCTAAATATCAGCGTACGCGGAGTTTTAGATATCATGAATAACGAACGACCGCGATGGCAGAGCACGGCAAAGCGCAGGGCATCGCAGGGCACTGCACGGCGCTTCGTTGCTGTAAGCTATAGCGCTGCGATGGGGTGCTGGGCGGTGTCGAGCTGATGAGCCAAGCCCAGATCTCAGCCGATGAAGCTTCGTCAAGTACAAAACAAATGGTGCGAATCAAAGAAAAGCTAAAGCTGGACCGTTCCGCAACTAATGCACAGGCGGAAAATTAGCGGCAAATGGTGGCAAGTTCAACTTACTAGACAAAAAGGAAGAAAAAATCGCGAAAAAGTTCAAAATCGTGTTGGCAGAAAAAACAAATTTGCAGGAAGCAGCTGAAAAGTCAAGAAACAGGCAATTTTCAGTTGTTGTTGTTGTCGTTCTCGCATTAACTCGCATAATCAAGTCCGTGGTCACAGGACAGGCTCCAGTCACTCTGGAGCTAGGAATACCCTAGGGGAAAAACACAAACCAAAGGTGGTACACGCATAAATCACAGCTGACGCAATTCATGCCTCCACCAGAAACATATAAAAGTGAAATCGGGAGTCAGTCTACGATGTGCCAGGTCCATACCGGTGCATACGTCTCATTACTCGCTCCTGGAAAAACCGACTATACCGCTTGCCACCCAAGAAAGACTACCACGTATATATTACACGTGATATCTATCACTGCGGATACGCACAACAGACGCAAGTCAGTTGGAAAAAAGAAACAAACAAAGAACAGAAAGGAAAGGAAATGGGTGCATGGGGCCAAGAAAAAGAAAAGGTAAATAAATTTTGGGGGGTCTACTGGCGAGTCTGCCACCAGAACGATGCCACGTGGTTTTTCGACGATCTACAGCAGTACTACGAACGACTTCCGATACACCCACCGAAGCACGGACTACCGGCGAATTACGCGATCGACAGCT
Organism: Undaria pinnatifida; assembly: GCA_012845835.1. Taxonomy (NCBI): domain Eukaryota; class Phaeophyceae; order Laminariales; family Alariaceae; genus Undaria; species Undaria pinnatifida. Next base: position 5,447,537 of record JABAKD010000012.1, on the reverse strand, counting down.
GGCCGTGGTTGTCACGTGTCTCTGTGTTGGGGGCCCCTGTGCGCTGCCTCTTGTTGGCTCTTGTTTGGGTAAAACATGCGGTGTGCTCGATGGTCTCACGGCAGCAGCACACCAGAATCATAACGTCCGCTCGTACGACGTATCCTTCTTACAGGAAATATTTAATGTAATATTTTTTCTCCATCAATAAAAACATAAATGGTTGTTATATATTGGACAGAGTGATGCGTGTACGACTAAACTTGCCAACTGCACTCGTACTGCACTTTGAGCTATCTGCTGTGGTTCTGGTTGCTACTAGTTGCTGCAGTATGTGCTAGAAGTTTCGTCCTTCGGCTACTGCTGCTGCACCTGATGTGTGTTTGCCAATGTTGTCAGTTGGCGTTCATGCTCGTCGTACATACTGCTGTTCTCACCCAGTACGTAAGGGTTTCCTCGTACCTCGACGGCACGACGACGAGCTCAAAACAGAAGGGAGGTGACATGAAATGGCATGGACAATGGCCAAATAGAAGCGAGCACAGCGGGGTAGTTCGCTGCGAATCAACCGCACTCGTTCATGCCTACAGCAGAGGCTGCCTGGAGTGTCAGCGGCCGTGCTAAAGCCAGGGCCAAAGGCCGAAGAGACGGCTCTTCTACCTGCTTGGTTTTGTCTCGAGATTCTGTTATATATATTGGACAGAGTGATGCGTGTACGACTAAACTTGCCAACTGCACTCGTACTGCACTTTGAGCTATCTGCTGTGGTTCTGGTTGCTACTAGTTGCTGCAGTATGTGCTAGAAGTTTCGCCCTTCGGCTACTGCTGCTGCACCTGATGTTGTGTGTTTGCCAATGTCGTCAGTTGGCGTTCATGCTCGTCGTACATACTGCTGTTCTCACCCAGTACGTAAGGGTTTCCTCGTACCTCGACGGCACGACGACGGGCTCAAAACAGAAGGGAGGTGACATGAAATGGCGTGGACAATGGCCACATAGAAGCGAGCACAGCGGGATAGTTCGCTGCGAATCAACCGCACTCGTTCATGCCTACAGCAGAGGCTGCCTGGAGTGTCAGCGGCCATGCTAAAGCCAGGGCCAAAGGCCGAAGAGACGGCTCTACCTGCTTGGTCTTGTCTCGAGATTCTGTTACATGAAAATATCATGATTCCATGGTTTGGGAGTTATTTTGTCACGAAACGTTTTGCCGTCGGTAATTTGTGTCGCGAAGTTGTTGGATATCGTCGGTAACTTGTGTCACGTTTTAGGTGAACCCACACTAAAAAAATGAATTTCCAGCTGGCAAAACGAGCAGAAACTAAAGCAATAAAAAGGCCGGGCAAGAAACCAAACGAGCTAGTAAAAAAGTGCAGCAAAGAAACTAACGCTCGAGAGTATGCCACCGCAAAATTCCAAACATTATCTCGTACCGTTTGGAAATGATGCCAATTTTGTAAATCATTCAGGCGTTGCAGCCATTAAGATTCAACAATTTTTCCAAAATTCCTCCTCGACATGCGGTATTTTTGCAACTTCTCGCTCGTCTCGCTCGGCACCCGTCCGCGTTCACGTCGATGTGCGGAACGGACACGGCAGGGCAAGGGGCGTTGGAGCCGCCCCCCGAAGGCGGCGCTCGAACCAAGCTATATTCGACCGAGAATTCCAGTTCCGCAGATCGCATACTTAGGCCGAGACAAAAAACTCCTGACCAAAGTCCATGACACCAAGGAATGATTTGATATATATTTTTTGAAAAACGTCAGCTGTGAGTACGACCGATTGAATGTCATTTATAAAAAAATCACGCACAACTGACGTTTTTCAATTTTTAATATATTGAGTATTCTATACCTGTGTTGCTTTGCCCACAAAACGAGAAATGAGAGCAACCAGATACCACCTACAACGTCAAATATTATTGAAACCGAGGTGCTGTCGAAAACATCTCCGCACTGGGTCATTCAGCGTTCTGTGCTATTCCACCGGCCCCGTGCTCCCCACTGAAGCCTTCAAATGACACACCACGCCCGTGGGAATCGCACCAAGTCGTGATATGGTCTGATCTGTAGCTGGTGCGGCCTTTCGCTTGTTCGAAGTGGAGAAATCCGGTGCGCCGCGGCCATGTAATGTTGCTTCGATTGCGCAGTTGCCACTTATTATGGTCCCAGTAGTCGCGCCGCCAATTAAGGCATTTTTTACCATCACTGTCGCGGTGGTAAATGCTAATGAAATCGCCTAAGATTCGCCGTGTGCTCGTGTATACAGGGAGGGAAGGTATTCCAGGGTGATGGGATTGATAATTCAAGTCAACGGCGCCGCAATCGCTGGAGACGTGCCTCAAAAAGGAACGAAACGTGGACAAAAAAACACTGCGTTGTACTGTTGTAGCGCTAGATCACAGAAAAAAACGTTTTTTTCAAAAAATCACACGTACATACCTACTGGCACTGATCATCGGTACAGCAGTAAAAGAACATGTTGGCCACAGTATGAGAAAGGGAAATTCCAACGACCTGGAGCCAAATTTTCAAACTTCAGCGACACTGTCGCCGTGCTGATAGGTCACCAAAGCTGCTGCCGCTTTGCCACACTGTAGTGAGAGCACCTAAGACCCAATCGCAGGGTGATGCGAGTTCCGATTAGCTGTTACGCCTGGATTATGGCAGAATTGCGGAATGTCGTGCTCAAATATTACAGTGGCAGGGGTGGTTCCAGATCTGTATTTCGGCATAGTTTGGCCTAATTTTTTTGAGTTTTTGCAGAGCAACACAGGTGTCTAACAACGTCAGCTGTGACCTCGACAAATTTACATGTCGCTGGGGGGGATGTTTTGCGTCATTTTTTTTCGCCGTCGTCGAATTATTTTTTGGGTCCGTTTTGCCATCGGCGAAGTTTGTTTAGGTTGTGCTCCGAATTCCGACGCAGGCGCTTTATACATTTTTGAATTGCCAAATGTAACGCCGCTGTCGCAGGTGTTATTTTTGAGGCCCCCTTTTTTTCCCCATATATGTGTCGAGCATATACGACACGCCGACTCGAGACTCGAAACAATCGTCATTCATCCAGGCTCAAACTTAGGGTATTTTATAGGTAGATGCTTCGGGGGTATGGCGGATTGCTGGTGCTGCGTCTGTGGAGCATCGCACGCAGCCTGTCAGTCATTCTTGCTCGCGGACCAAGGCTGCGGCAGGGGAGACCCTCTTTTTTCACTGCCAGGTTTTGAGCCGCTCGCACGAGTGAGTGACTCTGTACTTCACCTTCGCAAAAAAGATGTTCGGCGTGTTTGTTGGCGCAGCGTGGCATACCATTCCATAGCGGATTCATATCGGAAAATGAATGCCCTGGTACAGTACAAAAGCTTTTAATACCGCAAACGAACAGGGGGGGGTCAGCTGCGCGAGTGACCCCGAGCCACTGTAAAAAAAAACAAAAAAACATATCCCCCCGACGGTGGCTACGAGACGGTTACATAGCAATACACGTTGCTGTCTCTGGAGTCGCCGCACCAGAAAACAGAGTATAACTAATTAGCGTTGTCATCCATAAGCAATAAAGTAGGCACAGGGTGCCGAAGTCTGTCTTACGAGCGGTGCTTGGAAGGATGCAGTTCACCCTTCATGCGACTCGCCGAACACCTCACGTCGCCCCGCGCTTGGTGCAAGCAATATCTGCCTGGTCAGTGAAAACCCGACGTGCTCCGTCCCGGCATGGTAGGGATGCGAGGGTCTATGGTCATACGACTACGGCCATGCACAAACTGAGTACACCCCTCCCGTACGGTGGCCTTGGCCCTTGGTCTGACTCTGCCGGCCGGACTCTGTCCCAATGCGCTCTAATACAACTGAGTTTCTCTCATGAGTGTGTCAAGTGGGTGAGGAAGCTTAGGTGTTTGAGCGATGCTCGCCCTGAGCTAAGTGTTCATCCACGACCATGTGACGATAGGTGATGTTTTTGTTGCGTTTCCGTTTCGTTTTTTTGTTAATTATTTTAGTTGGTACCAGTATGTTATGACCAGGTCGAAGCTGAGCTCAGCTTGGCTCATCAGCTCAGCAGCGCAACGCAGCCCTAGCTCAGCTGCGCAACGCCTTACGGTGCCGTGCCCTGCCGTGCGGTGCGATACTGTGCGGTGCGGTGCTGTGCCGTGCTGAGCCTTGCTGTGTGCTATGCTGTACTTACTCTTTCGTGCATATCAGATGCCATTCGACGTATCATACCAGATACCAGTACACCAGGTTCGTACGTAGTACATTGGTTGTTGAATCGCAAATAATGCACTCCCAGCTCAGCTCAGCTATCCTTAGCTCAGAAGCGCAGCGCAGCGCCGTGCGGTACCATTCTGTGCCGTACCATGCCCTGCGGTGCAGTGCTGTGCCGTGCTGCGCCGTGCTAAACTGTGCGTTCTTTCGTACATTCAGTACCAGGCATGCGAAGTACCAGGTACTGGTATGTACGTGTGTACAGTACTCGTCTGTTCGCTCTCTTCATTTATTGTCCTCTCTCGGTTCTCTTCATGTATTTTTTTCGTCGCAAAGTACACCTCTACTGCCGATCAGAACGTGACATCGCCAGCAAGCACACAGCACAGGACAATCAGCTCTTCACAAGTAGCTCTTGGCATTATCAAGTCGCTATTTGCACCAAATCATGGGCCTCTTCTTTCTGTCCCCTTCTCGTTTTGTTGTATTCTTTTTTGTGCGAAAATAGCGGGCGGCGTCAGCCGCCTGTGCAGCTGAGCCCTTGTTTTATCATACTCTGATGCATTTAGTGCCCAAGCTTCACGGCACTTGCATTCTGGTACAGCAGCAATGTAGTATGGCGGTTGCCGCAGCCCAGACTACAGTTCAGGCTGCGCAGTATGGTGGATGGCACAACAACATACCTGTATAAAACGTCCACTGACCACCAATAATAGCTCGTGCGTGATCTGTTCGGGAAAACATTGTGCTTATTTATCAATCGAGCCGTGCCACATCCCGGTTGCTCGATTTCCCGATGTCAGGAGCGCAGCACACGCGCGTCAAAAAAGGTATGTCCGGCTGACCCCTTGAAGCGTTTTCTTTGCCGTGTGCAGGGAGGCTTCACCGGCATGTCCTGGGCCCCGGCGGCCAGCCTAATGAAGCGCGACTGCTGCGTGCTAGCCCCGGACTTACGCGGGCATGGCCTGACTGCCTCTGTACCATCGAGAGATCACCCGGATGATGACCTTAATGGCGACGGAAAAAACGACCTTATGTCGCTAGACAGTCTTGCGGAAGATGTGACAAGCCTTCTGGTTGAAATATTTTCGAGCGGCTTGCTGTTGCGGAAGCCACGGCCTCACCAGCAGGAGCCCTCCCCGGAGACCGAGGACGGCAGGGCAGAAGGCACTGCTCGGGCGTGCTCCGCCAGGGGAAGCGAGACGACTGTGCAAGCTGCGGGGGCAGCAGAAGCAACGACAGCAGCACCGCCAGAAGCAGCAAGCAGCATGGTCGAGGTGCATGTACCGCATGAGCTGGTTGCCGAGGAGGGCGACGACACGGCTGCCACCACTAGCGGTGGTGCGCGCCGTGCAACAAGCGAGGCGGCGTTGCATGGCGACGCTGAAAAGACAGCAGTAGCTCAAGCAAAGGCAGAAGTAAAAACAGCAGAATCACTAGCCTCTAAGGTTGGTGTGCACCTACCGCAGGGAATCGTCGCCGGGGAGGAAGATTTGGAGATAATCGCTGGCAGCGGCGATGCTAACCTTGCCACAAAAGCGCGAGATAGCGGCAAAGGTGGTGAGACAACCCAATTGGTTGAAAGCCCGAGCAGCATGCCAAAAGGGGTAGGTGGCGGTGGCGGCGGCGGTGGTTGTAAAGACGGCAGCGGGGGCAACAGTGGGAAGGATGTTGGGGCAACGCCGTTAGTGGAATGCCCCGGCAGCGTAGCTAAGGAGGGGGTACTCAGCGGCGGCAACAATGGAGGTGATACTTGTGAAGGGGGTATCGGCAGGAAGACTCCGGGCGCAGCCGGCAGTGGTGTTGGTGAAGCGAGCCATGCAGCGCCGGGAAGTATTAGTGGAGAAGATAAAGGTAGGCAGGCGATAGGCGTAGCTTAACTCCCGTACACCCACCAAAGACGAAGGTCGGACGCCGACCTTGAAAGTTGACGAGAACGCGGTCGCTTGACGATGTACGCTGTAGATTTTTTCTAAACCTCACGGTTAGGCGGTGTGTTTTGACGCGCTTTGAATTTGCAGCATTAGTGTGAGATGCCTGGTAGCGCTTTCGTCTTTTGTAGGTAGGGGGACAACTCGGCTCAAAAGAGAACAAACCGAGACCGTACCCAGCCCAGCTCTCTTGACCGACCAATGCACGGCACGCGCCCGCCCACCAAACCACCACTCGATTGCTTTCACAACTATCTTGGGACGCAGCCGGGGGCTCTGCTTGCTCCAAGCTTCTCTTGGTGGGGCATTCTCTCGGGGGCTCCATTGCGGTCAGGATGGCCGAGGCGGCGGGGGACTTCAAGCAGCGGTGCGGTGGCGCCGCGGAGATCGCTGGCGTTGTGGCCGTGGACGTCGTGGAAGGGACCGCGATCGCTGCTCTGGCCGATATGCCCGAGGTTGGTGGCGAGCGACGATGTAGTTATTACTACGAGCTGTTTGTAAGCTTGAGTTGCGGTGGCGGGGAACGTGGCTGTCGCTGCAACATCTTACTCGACAACAATCATCTCGCCTTGTGTTGTGCTGTGCTATGCTGTGCTATACTGTGCTGTGATGTGTTGTGTCTACTGGAGTGTCGTTTTCGCTAGTATACAGTAGTACTATACTTCGTACAGGTGGAATATGACAGCAGCACAACAGCAGTACGGTGGCGGTGTTTTTGTTGCCACTAATCCAGTTCCCCTTGTCTGATCCCTGTCCCGTGAGGAGCGGTATCGGTTGTAAGCGACAATACATGTTGGGTCAGAGCAATGCGAAAATGCGAATTGGCAAGAACTCCGGTAACTGAGCGGACTCCCGCGATTACGTTGTCTCGTTTTTGTTGCGGGCCTTTCCCTTCTCGCCATTTTCAACAACCCTTACGATCAAAGCTAACGTTCGACGCTGTGCTCCCTCGTGACATCGACAGATCCTGAGGAAAATTCCACAGAGCTTCCCAAGCATGGAGGCGGCGGTTTTGTGGCACAGCAAAACCGGGGCGGTTAGAAACGCGGCGTCGGCCTCCATAGTGGTTCCGTCCCGACTCAAGGCTGACGGTGAGAACCACCTTACGCATTGACAACCCGAGAGAATCTACATGTAAAAACTAAACGCTTGAGCCCGCCCGACACGTCGGGCCCCGAAAGCCCCGAAATAGGTCGCAGAGTCAGAGATGAACCGCAGACCTTCTGTGTTGTGGTTCCAGCCTATTGACATGTCCAACGCACTGTAGTGTTCTGCTTCTCTACTGCCTTGTGTTTTGTGGCTTACGTGGCTGTAGACCTGCCCCGTTCCACGCTCCGCTCTTTCCTAGACGCGCCTTCGCGATGAGGCCTGAACCCGCCCGTTAAACAGTCCCGGTTTTTCCTTCTTGTGTCGTGGCATTCATACTTGCCTTTTGTGCCAACCAGCGGCAGGGCGGGTGGTCTGGCGAACGGACTTGCAAGCAACGGAGCGGCACTGGCGGGGGTGGTTCGAGGGCATGTCGAAAGCATTCCTAGCGCTCCCCATTCCGAAGGTGTGCCTGCGTTATTTTTCCGTGGGTGTTGAAGGAAGTTCGAGACATGGTGGCCTTCGCTGTTCGGACCTTTGCCATCTCGATGGTTCGCAGCGATAGGGGTGGTGGCCGAGGTGGTGGCGGTGAGGGTGGCGGCGCTGCAGATGCTGAATTGGCGCACCTTTTTGCAGCCGAAGTGTTGTGATTTTTTAGTTTTTCACGTGCACATACGATTGGCGGCAGTCGCTTCTCGGCTTCATATGGCATATCACAGGACCTAGGGTGAAGCCATCTATCGGTACCGGTAGTCGACAAACTACGATGGCTTGCACACAAGTGGGGTTCCCGACCACCGCTCCTTGTTACCATCAAAGCCCTAGCCTCGCTGTGAATCGCACCAAAGAATGTGGTTAAAGTTGCGCACCACCACTGTCTCCCATGTTTCGTGTGCGGTCGGTGTGCATTGTTTCTGGGTGCAACCTTTAGGTACAACTATAGGTAGAGCCTCGGCCTGTTCGTCCAACGCTCGTGCTTGCATAGCGTCGCGAAATCGGTGTTTTGCCGGGTTGGTGGGCGTGCGGTCTTTCTCGTAACCTGATCGTGTGACGCTGACTCGCTGAACTGAAGAAGTCCGTATATTTTAACCCCTAACGCCTTCGTTGCTGCCGCCTCCTCTGGTGCCCGCTGTTGTACCCGCACCTCGCAAACTGATTTGCCGCTGCAGCTGCTCCTAGTGGCGGGGATGGACAGACTCGACACGGAGCTCACGGCCGCTCACATGCAGGGAAAGTGAGCGCATTGACTGCCGCTTTCTGTGACGTTGACCGTGCCTGATGCTTGTTGTGTTCCGTAGCTGTCACCATGGAGAGCACAACAGTGCCGCACGCACGCGTGTGCGCGTGTGCCTAAAAATTGCGTGGCGTGGGGGAAACGACCGTTGAAAAGTGCTTCCGACAGGAGGCACGTAACGGTGCATGCCACGAACCTTAATTTCTCGAGCATGTGTCGCCGAAGCAACGGGGCTGCTGAGGCTGCGCCTTGTCGAAGCCTTCTCTCTTGTTTGGGTGTACAAGCGAGATAGCTCCTCCGTCGTTGGATATGCCAACGATTACCCTCTATTGCCTGCATCAGCTCGCGACACCCACCAAAACCTACAGAGAACGTGTATTTATAAAAGCGACCACAAGATAAAAAACAGGGTTGCCCCCTTAAAAACTGCACCCATGCGTGGGGGATAAACTTCTTGGAATTAGAGTGTTTATTTTTGCAGTGATTTGAAAGGGTAAACGGGGATTTTTACAGCCCGTGTGCGACCCCTATAAGCGTTGCTCATGTTGTTTTTTTCCCCCGTGTGCGCCGTACGCCTCCATTCATAATGATATAACAACACACTAGCCCACCCTGATGAGCCGCATACTACCTGATACCAATAACACGTCACCCTGCCCTCGGTAGGTTTCAGCTGAAGCTGGTGTACGGGTGCGGACACAGCGTGCAGGAGGACCAACCGCACGAAACGGCTTCGTCCATAATGAATTTCGCTGTCAGGTACGTGGGCGATACAAATCAGACCAGACAAAACCCGTAGGGTGAGAGATGGAAAGTAGGTAATCTGGGCTGTGTGGAACGATATTGTACAGGAGGCTTGCTTGGTCAGGAGACGCCTGCATATTTCATAGAGCGAATATGGTTGTAGCTGAACTCACACTCAGTGAAGAGACAAGGACACAACGGGTACTAAAGAAGCGAAACGTGAACAAGCGGCAGAGTAAAGAAAGCTGGGTGGTGAGCGACTGTCAAAGAGCACTGTGCTGTGAGGATGGAGGCTGAAGGGACTGGCAGAAAGTCTATGAAGATTTAATGCTGTGCTGCTTACAGATGCGCTCTTTGGGTTTTGCTTTGTCCGTCGTTTGTCTGCCAAAGGGTCCTGTGTCAGACAGCCCCCACCCCCCCGGAACCAAGGCACCGGTGTCCTCGTTTGAGGAACGCCGCACCGATGCACCACTTATAGCTGTGATTACCTACGGGATCATCGTTTGGGGCGGCGATGCACGACCAGCTGCCCATAATTCCTATACCTGGTATCAGGTGGTATTTTTCGTACAACACGTACCTTGTCTGCCGATCTCTCTGACTATGTCGGGACTCTCCATCAGATACACGGGTAACTATGGGTAGGCGCTTCTGTCAGGCGGAAGATCACGCCGGCGTCTTCTACGATGGGCAGGGCCTACAAGACAGTATTTGTTTCGGCCATGGAGCGCACAGGAATATATGCAGTTAATCTACCGAGTGCGCGAAACTGCGCTTCGGAAGGAAACAATTATCTGGCTTATGTTGCTTGTCTCCATCAACACACCCCTCCCCTCATTTCGCGTTACTGCCTGGACAGGCACTCCGTGTTCCGAATAGAAAAAGGCGGCGCAACTCAAGGGGGGAGAAACGGAGAAGAAGAGGAACTCCGACGCAAGCTTGCAAGGGCCAGAAGGCAGACAAGTCATAGCACCGGCATCAAGCGGTAGCGTGCGGCAGGTTTATCTGCGTCGGCAAAAGCCGCCATCTCGACGCGAGACAGCAGGAGTGGGCAATGCACGCAGACGTTGCCCGTACCAGTGCGCCCTGTTGGTTTTCATTGACGCGTCGTGCGGTCGAGTGACACCGCGCGAGCATATCCCGTCGCGACAGTGGTGTATTGCAACAGTGCACGGTAGCAGCAGCATTGACACAAGGTTCGCAGCTGTACCAGCAGCAGCAATGGTGGTAGTGGTACGAGCAGTCCGCTACAACTGTAGATCTGGAAAAGCGTCTCTCGTAAAGGAGTTAGGTTATTACCGCCCGAAGTGGGTCCCAGGTGGCGTTGTGCCACCCTCTCGGCGTGTGTGGGAGGTAAGGAGGTACTATTTGCCTGTGTCGGATGAACCACTTGTTTTGCATTCTTCGTTTTCTATGAAAGCGTCGTTTGCACTTTCCAAGAGAGACTGCGGGAACAATTCGCCTCGCTTTCATTTTTCTATTTCTGCTGCAAAACCTGCCGGGCTTTCTAAAAAGACGACTACAGCTGGCTGGGAGAGCACAGCAATTGTTCATTGGAAAAACGCGTTTGTATCCGCTTGTTCGGGCTTGTTTTGGGGTCTGGCCGCTTTTGTGTTTTTCCGCGAGATGACGGCGTGTCCAACCATCGTTTTTGGGGGGGACTTGAGCTCTAGAGCATTCGTTTCGTTGTTGACTTCATCACATCTTGGTTTCTTTCTTTCTTGGTGCAATGAGCGACGGCCTAGTGCCGTTGTGCCGCCCTTCCCTTCAGCTGTTTGTCTCCTTCCAACCTCCATTAAGGTGGCACGTATTGATCAAGGCCTAGTCCCTCCCGTGGTGCCGTGTGCGCATTGCTCAAGACCTGATCTCACGATGCAGTATAGTCTATAGCCTTTCTAATAACAGCTGGGGTGCTCGTCGAGAAGAAAATGAAAGAAATGTCGACTTAATTTGGTCATGCTCTCTTTGGTTTCTGTCGATGCCGGTCCTCCTCTTGTGAGACGAAGAGATACAATGGGTTTCGTAGAGATATAAGACACCGAGGCGGGGTTTTTGCCCAAAATACCAACAAAAAGCAGCGCCGCCCTGCACCAAATACCCCCCGCGAACCGAAAAAATCGCAATTAGTTTAGCCACCCACCGAAAACGAATGCCTGCAGGTTTTCGCACATTCTGGATGAACGAAAGCAACGTCCAAATTATTGTCCGGGGGGCGTCTGCACCGGCTCGGGTCGTTGGCGCCAACCAGGTGCTCCACTATCAGATAAGTTTTGATCAACAAATCCCAACGTCTACACAACACACCCTTGGTTGAGGGGGGTCAGCTCTCGACTATTTCAGGTGACCGATAAACCACCGAAAAATCGTGGCCGTCCTGCACTTTGGCCCGGCCCATCGTCTGCAAGGTTTAAGGGTGTGGCAGGGGAGGGGGCGGGGGGAAAGTATCGGTGGTCTGTTTTCCGTAAAGACGCACGGGTTCCTATCGATGTGGCAGTTTCCACGGCCCGTGATGGGTGCTGGAGCGTGGCTGGGGGTTGTACACCCCTGGCGGCGGACAATGAACTGGCAAGCCGACATTGTCATCCACGGTATATGCATACAATATCCGAATTCGCAAGTCGGAGGTCGGGCCGCTAACAGTACGTCTTGAGTTCGGGCTTGCCGAATATTCGACGGTTTACGATGCCGTGGCCTTGTTCTCGATCGTATTTGAAACTTGAATCTGCCGCATGCTTTCCGTCGGAGTATTGCCAAATTGGGGATCGCAGGGGCGCCCTTTCTCGCTCGCACCCCCGCCCCGTGACCCCTCTTCCGTAGTTCTAGGCAAATACAGTAGATTTCGCCGTGTTTTCCAACCTCAACACAAACCAGATGAAGTACCGATATTAAGCAGTAGCTGTCACGCTTGCCCTTGGTCGCACCGAGGCTAAAAAGCACCCGCGTCGAAGGCATTTTGCGTCGAAACTCTCGCTCCCTATCACTACCCCTCCCTCTCAATCTCTCCGCTCCTACATTATTGCTTCTCTCACAGTAGTTGAGCCCAGAGCACCCTCCGTGTAGTCTCTGACGGGTTCATCAACCTTGGCCAATCGGGACAGCACTCTTGCGGTGTAATCTGCGCCCCACCCAGTGCCACCCGGAAACCTTGGACACCTTGGTTTCGACAGGAAAAGAGAACGGTAGGCGTCGGCCCGTGTATCTATGTAAGGAGGAGGGGATGTCCATGTAAGGAGTTTTTACGTTCGGGCCGAGTTCTAGCACGCGGTTTCGGTTTCCGCTGCCCGTTTCGTTTACCACGTTTTCCTTGATTGATGGATCAATCTCCTTCCCGTCACGGCGATACTCCCATTCGATGGGCGTGCGGTTAGCTCTCTGCAGCCATCGGTGCAATGGGAACAGACCGGGATCTCTGTATCCAAGCGCTGTCTGACCGCTTCTCGCGTGGAGACGAAACAAACTCTGCAACAAATCCCTGATTGTCTGCAGGCGGGAAAACCGCACTCAAAGTAGCCAAGGGTAAAAAAAGCACCTCGTGTATTAGCGACAGTAGTCAACGCGCCATTTCTCACCTGTCGAAAGTCGATTTTCCTGGCGTTCTTTCTCTAGATATGCAATCATATGTGACAGAGCGACACCTGCGGTGGTGGTCAAATGGTAGGTCCGCTGGTGCCGAGGGACTTGCCTGCATCACGCGGTGTCGGACATGGACAGCGAAACAAGGCCTTACTTAGGTGCGGGGTCTGGCGTTGTTTAGATAAACAAACTATTTTCCGCTTGCGACACTCGCCAAGCTCCCGCGGAAAGCACTTCAGAGCTTTAGAATATTCTTGCTTAATGCAAGGACTGCCATGTGTCCTTCGTTCCTCTTTCCACTCTGTACCATCCCTGTGCTAACCCCCGCCCTCCCACCCCACACAGCAAAATGCGAGCACTGCACAGCAACCGAACTCTCTTGGGATAGTCCCTCAGTCCGCTATACGCCCACCGTCCAAAGCTCTCCACAAAAAAACAACGTTACTTTGTTTCCTTGGAGATGCGCCCTTTAGTCCTAACAAATAACTATGCGGGGACTACGCGCTTGTCCCCCGCCCCCCTCGCCGCCCCAGCCCCCGCCCTCCGTTGGATATTACGCTTTAACCGATTATCTACACTTGGTGAAGCTCAATCGTTTAGGTTCCACCGCATTATCTTAGATTGCTTTTCTTTGTGTAACGCATCTATCGAGATATCCGCGAGTATATAAATCCTATCCCAAAATTATACCGACACCCTCTCCCTGATTTTCGTTCGGTTAGCCCGCCGCTCTCTCTGCACTGAGGCGTTACGCAACGTGTTCCTGACTCACAGTCAACCTGCCACCGGCAGTCTGCAGCGGCAAGGCGGTCAATCTTCCCTGCCCCCGATCTCCCCTCCAGCTTCCCCGTGTCGGCCTTTTCCCCACCGCCTGCTCTGCACCCGCGGCGGCAAGTTTGTTGGTCGCGCCGAAGGCGGTGCGTGGTCTGCCGCCGAGACACCTGCCGGCCGTTTTTCGTTTCGGGTTACGGTACTTGACTTCGTGCGTGTTCTTGCTTTTGTTGTGAACTCTTTTTCTAGTCGTGAGAACGCGGCGTTTTCTGCTTCCTGTGGGAGAACTCCGGCTGCATAGCTCGGTAAAGCATTTCACGGTTCGGGTGGTTTTGCTACCCGAGGCCCGTGGCATCGCTGTGGTTCCGTTTCGAGTATCCCTATACTATTAATAGTATATTTTAATAGTATAGACGCGTGCTACGACAGAGGTAGCACTTTCCGTCTGAAACGTTTTCTGAACGAAGGGGCTCCTTAACCCCAAATCGTCGGAAATTGGTCAACTTTTTGAACATAATTCATTCTCGTTGTATGCCTAGGCCACGGGATTTTTCATCCGATAGCAGTTTTATTTTTGCACCAAAATAATTTGTTGGGTGAAGAAGGACTTGTCTTAAGCTCCGAAAGTGAGGAACCTGAGAAAAAAAAGTGGTTCGCCTCTGTCGTAGCACGAGCCTTCATGTTTGTTCAGCTTTGCGGCGTTTGCTCAATAGACACACCTGTGATGCGACGTACCAGTATACGTTACTCTTGATGTGTTCATTGCGAAATGTCAATGTTTCAACTCTGCCATGTTGCGCCTTGTCATGCGCAGAGCAGGGGGATACTAGTGTGGTCGTCGAGTGTAGTGAGTAGGGGGGATGTTGATTGTACTCAGGAACACGACGGAGACGGTCCATCGTAGATTGAGGGGTTCCACACTGAACAGGGACTCTGGTAGTGGGATACAGGGATGTAGGGATAATATGCTATGTTCATCCGTGCATCTCGATGTCACTCGTTGTTTAGCTCCGTAAGAGATCGAGCCAGGCTCGACCGCCGGAATATACAAGAGAGAGTTCTGCGTCATCGTCTTGAGTCACCACCACGTGTTCCCGTGCCAGCTGCGTATACACCTTTAGAGATCGATCAACAGTTCCCCTCGACGTGTATGTTGTCGTGGGGATATTAAATCGCTCAAAGAAGCAACACACATTACTCCAAAATTTACGGAACCAGAGCTACTTCCTGGGGGTCGGGTATGCCATATTTTAGAGGTTCAACAACGGAGCCTGCCGCCGCTACCAATGCGTATGCGAAATGTTTTACGTCCAATCACCTCCCTCCCTGTCCTTTTCTCCGCAGGGAAACGAACTCCTGGGCCCTCCCTCGAGCGCGAAGGATGGGATCGAACTCCGGCTTCTTCACAAGATCCTTCAGTGCCGTACGTACCCTCTGCTCCCGCCGACGCTGGTCGTTTGTGCGCGCGGCGGTAGATCGACGAGAGACGGAGATGTTACGACGGCCACGATGGTCACGACGCGGAGGAGCGGGAGAGTGGAGAGGCGGTTAACGCCACCGATTAGGCTTGCGTAAAATTGTGTTGTGGTGCGGATACGCAATTTATAGCCCTGTGCTGTGCAACAAGGCTGCGGCTGTGCTCATGCCGTTAGCGGCTGCAAGCAGGTCTGCGTGTCGCCCCACCACCTTAGTTGTCTGTCAGAAATAGGTACTCAGCGATCTATGTAAACACAGCCAAACCTAACATTCTACGATAGGCAGGTTTCGAGGAAGTCGACGGATGGGCCCGTCAGCGCGGGCGGGCGGGCGGGCAGGCGGGCGGGCGGGCGGGCCGCCGAACTTGAGCGTAAGCTTTAATTTGTTGAGACGATATCGGTCACCTGCATGCAGGCGTCGAGCCCTCCCATGGCGGCATCCTCCCGCTCCTGCCGTCTGATTTCCTGCGGTCACGCGTTCATGTTCAGTGCATGGGTCATATGAGCCGACGACTAGAAGGCACCACTACAACAAGATTCACGTGGAAAAAAGCACGAAACTCTGTCCCCAACGTTTATCCCCGCTCTCAAACATTCCGAGAGAACCCTTCCCAAATAGATGCAGGTTCTAGCAGCAACAGCAGCAGGACGGCATGCCGCGTGCCGTGCGGGGCGGCCGGGAGTCATGTTCTGCGCCGGCCGGGTTGTTCGAGTCATTGCTTGGCTGCAAGGCTCGCGCTACACATTTTGCACGGAGCAAAGTATTAGCCGCTAGCAGACGGGGTGACGTGTGGCTACTGTACAGAAAGGCGGCATCGAAAATAGCGCGCCCAAACGCACTGCAAGTAAAACGTTTTTCAGTGCTTGACTGACAAACTTCAATAAGCCAGTGTCCGATCAACGGGCGAGCGGTGTCGTTCTCCTGAGCACCCGCGTTTTTTCGTCACCGTTGAAGCCAACGGAGCATGGCGGCTCTTTCCCCGATAACGCAGGGAGAGGTCAATTGCGAAGGAAGTTAAGCATTGACCCCAGATAATCATCTTTTCTATAGCTGCACCGAGACGCCTATTGCATCCGTTGATGCGATCTGGGTGGCCTACCAAGTCAGACGTTCTCTCGGCCTCCGCATTCGACTCGAAAACGAGACGGCACAGGCTGTGTTGGGGCCGGCGGGATACACACCGACGCGAAGATGTCACCAAGAGCTAAAACGAGTAAATCTCAAACAAACAATCTATTAATAGGGTGTCCTCAATAGCTAAAACGAGAAGAGCTCAAGCAGAGAAGCTAGTCCCCGATGTAAGCAGGAGAAGCTCACCACGAGCGGGTCGTGATACTTGGCCTGCCACTCTCGCTTCCAGCGCGTACCCCAGTAGCGCTCCGCGGCGACGTTTCTGAGAGAAACCAGCGCCTTTCCGTTACTGTCCTGGCCCATAACCGAAACTTGATCAGGCCAAGAGTATTTTCCGGAAAGAACACGCGAAAGGGAGGGAAGGCAATGCATGACAAACTTGATGAATCAGGCTGTGAGTTTTTTCAGCGAGCACAAGCGAACGAGGGGGAGGGAATGTAAGGTTAACATAGGGTTTCCACGTAAACCTGACCAAACACTCGACCAAGAAAAGCTGACCAAAAAGCAGGAGTCGATTTATGTCGTCCGTTTTTCGTCGTTGGTTACAATCGTTGAAGTGTTCGGCGAATTTGTGAGAAAACCTGCGTCGGCGGGGCTGCTGAGGCACTTATGTGTTATATTCTTGTTTAAGAATATAAAACCAGACACCAGGCACCAGAGACCGCAAAAACAACAACAGCACCACCGCTTTGGGTTAGCCCTGCCACCCGAGGGCAGGGGTACCCCGTGTCTGAAGCGGATTCCACCTAGGCGTCCAGTACATACTGTAGCAACGTACCAGAAAACACAAAGCAGCAACTTCCGTTGTGGGGAGGGCGTCCAAGTCAAAGCCATCTGACTGCTGTTGTTGCTGTGTTCTCGTGACACTTACACTGGTACCATAGTACTACTTCTAAATAGAGGAGGTTGGTGCTTGTGGTACAGCGAATTGCATTCCCTACGTACGGCGATGGAACGATGCAATGAACGACGATCGACGCAGGACGAAGAGGCGCGGAACGACCATCCGACGTGCTGAGGTTCATAGGGCGACGCCCACGCAGACCTAGCAACGTAAACATGAAGCTGCAGTTGCCCTTGTGGGGTGGGCCCCCTAGTGAAAGCTGATGCTGTTTGCCGTGCCATTTTTTAGCACCAACACCAGGAAAAGTTGAGGCTGGCGAGTTGGCTTCCCTTGTACGAGGCTGAATCAACGCACGCCATGAATGATCGACAAAGGCTTGACAACATGCGCAGAATGCTCACACAACGAAGTGCCGATTTTCATAGGGCGATGCGACGATGTAGCGATGTTGCGGAGGGACGACTGCTGTTCATGGTAGACTGTGGGTAGCTTTGAGCGAACCAGCCTCAACCCTCTTGCGTGGTCGAACGCAGATGACGCGGGGCTGTTCGAATAGGTCAACAAAAACAACTCCGATAGTTCGACCAAAAGATATAATAAACGACCCTCCCAAATATTTCAAAATTTCCGAAAATTGACTAGAATCGCCCTCGCAAAACACTGCGCAATTAGTAAGGCCATAACTTCTGCATTTCGTCAGTTTTTTTAGGACTTTTCTAACTGTGGAAGCCCTCTATTATCCCCTTGGCAAATCACTCCGTTTGCTGCGTGCGTGTCGCTCTCGAGCGGCAATCTCGGGTGATCGCGGCAGATCAAGTCGTCTCCTGTGCCCCAACAACCAGCGGTGCTGTTTTCCGTGTGCTGAATGTTCCCGACGGACGACAATTTTCGTTATAAGTAGGTTTCTGCTCCGAAGGAGAAGCATAAAAAACGCGTTCCATGTCTTCCTACATGGTAGCGAAGACACCCTACCAGGACAGGCAGAGAGCAGGTGCTTCGTCTGATATCGCGATTCGCTGCTGTCTAGGTTCTATATATGTTGTTCGCTACTGGTAGATGCTGTTGCTGAATTAGAAGAGCACCTTCGTCCCTTGCCGCCCCGCTCCCCCCCCGCCCTCCTCCCCACGCCACCCCGCCCCCGCCGAAAACCAGCAGCGCCTGCGACGTCTCGGTGGGAACTCCGCCTGCGACCGCCATCGCTATATTCCATCCCCAACCAGCTGAACCAAACGCGGCGCAACCAATCCATCCCGGGAGAAAGCTCTAGCAAGCGAACACTCCGTTGCATTGCGATGGTAACCTCAATCTTGCAAAGTTCCTCGAACAAAGTCAGCCACCGGTTAGATAACCAAGGCCTCCTCGTATTCTTCGTGCCGACGAGTCACTCATCTCTCATTGCTTACGACCGACAGGTTCTTGCATTTGGTCGTTAGTTTGAGCCTGCGTTTTTGCTCTGCTTGTTTAGAGCTTTGCCTACAATCGAAGAATACTGTTCTAACCTTCCGTCGCTTCAATTCGTATGTATAGTTTAGGATCAATGAGGCTACTCCGTTGCGATCAGCCGAAGATTGCTACCCAGGGCTACTACTCCCGCATTGGCTCGCCTGTAATCAACGCGGGACCTCGTCGCAGATATCTCAGATGGAGAAAAAACAAAGCATGCGACGGCTGCCCTCTACAGCCGTCCAGCAGGTGGTGGTTGCTCACCGATAGCTTCAACTCTTGGGTCGTCGTCAGGCAAGCAGCTCGCGCGGGCGCCCGGCTCGTCGAGGTCGATCCCAGCGGCGTTGAGCAGCACCTCGGCCTCGTGCACCGAAGCTGACATCGTCTTCAGGGAGGACTGGACGCATGCATGGTTCGCAAGGGCCTGCTTGTGCGCGCCGGCCACCCTGCACACTTCTAAGACGTGGAAGACTCGCTGCGCGTTTTTTGTTGTACAATCGGGTGGGTGGGTGGGTTGGTGGCGTGTTGGTGTGACGTTAAAAGAAAGACAATGAGTGGGGCATTTTCTTGTTCTGGTGGGCTGCGTTTCGTTGTGGCGTTGGTACGGAGAGTGAGAGAGAGACGTGCAGAGGAGCGGCCTTGGTTCAGCAGAAACACGCCTCCATCACCACCACGCGTTCATGTGTATCTTACCTTGAAACTGTCAGGCCGAAGGACGTCGCCTAGGTTTAGCACTTGTTAGTACGGTGCGCGGAAGCTCACATGTAGCCAACACGGAACTAGGGAGTCTACCGTTTGGGAAGACAGCAGCATACGACCCGGTACAGTACCGGTATATAATCTCCCCATAATACAACTACCGTTGGTGCGCGTGCTTAATTTTACAGTGCAGCGCAGACATAATTGTATACCGACTCGGGGCTCTATTTGAGTATGTACCTTCTTAGCGTCTGCGGTACCAGGTTCCCATTAAATTCACATTATTATACTAAAAAAATGAAAAACTCTCCAGCTGTGAGATCGAATATTTGTCGAAACTCATCTTTGCAAGCTGTGTGTGATACTCCGATCGCGCGTATTACGGGTTGTATGTCCACATTAGACTAAGGATATAGATCGGCGACTCCCCTTGCAGGTACAGTGTAGCTATCAGGGTCAACAGAGTGATCTTAGTCAGTCTGTGCGCGGAAACTATAAAACCCGTTTCTGAGGGGGACAAAATCTGACAGCTGTGGAAGGAAATGCATCAGTTTATCAAGTGAATCCTGTAAGTACTGATATTGTGGGCCCGGTGCGACTCGAGTTGTGAAACGGGGGGAGGGCATTACCGCGGGCTCCGAACTGACCCGTGGTCGATTTTGCGATGCGCATTATCATTTTATACTAATATTTCAAGGACGTCAGCCGTGAGTTCGACGAATTTCGGGTCAATACTCATCTTATTCGACTCAGCGATGAAAAACCCCAGCCTCAACGATACTTTGGGGGAAAGTAGAGGCTGGTTTTCGGTGTTTTCGCAGAAAACGACGAGCTCGTATTATAATATGTCTGACACCAGATGCGATTTACCGAAAGGCTACATGTACGATACGCGTACGAGTATACGTTCGTTGTTCTGCTTTGCGGGACGTCCGCGATACGCATCGGCGTTACCTGCGAGGGAAGCAAGCTCTCTCTCTACCGCAACACTGCAACACAACATTTGTATCGGTATTCGTCTGTCTCAGGGCGATTTGTCGACGAGAATCCAGCTCTTCTTTAGCAAGACGACCGAGTGTGCCCCTTAGGAATGTATTCATTTGCGTGTTTCAACGAGCACGACGACGCGAAAGCTCAGCAGCAGTAGAGTCCACTCGTCTGCGCAGCTCTCCACCGCCGCTTACAGCAACATGAAAGCATAAGCATCGCAGACATAGCATTGCGTACATGTGGTCTTCGTGACGCGTCTTCCATCCATCAAGTACGAAGTACACCCAGTACCTCAGTGCGACATCAACAACGTCGATTTTGGGTATACCGCCCGCACGTATTGAGACGTAACCGCGCAATAACCATGCACCTTAGGAACAAGCTCAGACTCACAGAGTGGTGGGCATCCACAGCAGTGTCGTTCGCCATGGCCCCTCTCGTTACCCGTACGGTCTGGGGGAGGGTGAGATGCCGCCAAGGACGCTTTCCAAATTTTCCTGGCGTGTACCAAGTTTAATTGCGCCGCGTTTTTAATTGCGCCGCGTTTTTAATTGCGCCGCGTTTTACTTTGTCGTTTCGAAAAGAAAAAAAAAACAGTTTTGGACTGCTGTTGTTGGAGCGTTCGTGATTGGAGCAGGCCGACATTACCGGTCGGTTTTAGTGATACACGAGTGTGATTAGCCATTGCTTCAGATCCCCTCGACTCGAGCTACGATAGAGGTGCGCCACTTTTTTCTGAGGCTCCTTGAGATTTGGGAGCTTAAGACCTCTCCCAAAAACTGATTTGGATTGGAGAAAAATTAAAAAGCTGCTGCTGTTAATACCGGACGAAAAATACAAAATGCATAGACTAGATCTATGGATGGCCTGCGAGGTACACGACGAAAATCACGAAAAAAGAAAACGGAATATGGTCCCTGTTTCCGATGATTATTTTGGGTTAAGGCAGACCCGTAATTCAGAAAAACGTTTCAGACGAAAAGTTCTACGTCTATCGCATGATGATCATGATGGCACGCGTCCCCTGTGCCGACGATTATCATCGTGTTATCATCGTGTTATCATCGTGTTATCATATCGTGCCTAGACGCGACGCGCGAAGACATCGGCGAACGTCGACAAGAAGAGTAGGAGCGGTATGAAGAACAAGAAAGAGAGCAGCGATAAAAAACTCGACAACGACAACAAACAACAATTAGCCGCGGACAACCAACCAACCGGGCGGTACTTCTATCTGGTCCAGCTGCTTTTTTTGTTTGAGTCGAGCGAAAAAAATGTTGAAAAAAACAGCCGCCGACGGTGACATGCTCTTCAGCTTTCTTTACGTTTCTGTATAGACTATGTGCACGAGTATGCGTGCCTTTTTTTGATGGCGTAACTGATAGTTTGAAAGTGAAACTCCTGCATGCAGTGCGCGCGCCAACGTCCATCACGCACGCGGTGAGCTGCACCCAAGCTCTGGGGTGAACAAATTCCTTGGAATTAGAGTAAAAAGTGGCCAAACTCGAACAACATCTGTGGGCCTCGTGCTCCGATAGCGAGGTGCGACACTTATTTTCCTCAGTGTACAACCCCTCAACTTGGGAGCTTAAGACTTATCCCAGAAACTGATTTGGAGAAAAATAAAACCGCTACCGGATGAACAGATCCCAACAATGGCCTAGGTATTCAACGATAATCACGCTTGCAAAAATCGCTTATTTCCGACGATTTGGGGTTAATTTAAGGAGCCCCGTCATTCAGAAACCATTTCACACGAAAACTGCTACCTCTATCTATCGTAGCACGCGCGTCCTTTGACTCGTTTCTTAGTGCAGCGCATCACACAAAGCCCACAAACCACGGCGCGCTCTGCTAAGAATTCCAGAAAAAAATTGTCATCATATGCATCATGGGGTCGCACGAGGGTGAAGGGTCCCGATTTTGTGGGTAAAAGCAAGCTAGGATAAAGTATTACATCGCTCCGCGCTCTCTTATAGTCTTTTTTTACGAAGTCTGCGGGAAAGGTGTGGGTTGGAGGGAGGTTGTAAACCACATGACGAGCAGCACGCTGCACTTCCCCACCCCCTTGTCTGTGGAATGATGCTCCTAAAAACACCCCCCGGCTCCGCATTGTTGGCGACTCACCACGCGAGAAACAGCGCAGCGCTCCATGGAGTGGAGCGCCCAGCGATGGCGACGAAGGGACCACCTTCGAAGTCCGTTATCCTAGCTAGCAGCGTTATATGAGCGAAAGCATTTATTTGTCGACTCAATTACCACGCGAAAATCAGTGAACGACTCTAGAAGGCCGGGTCGGGTCGCGTCGAGTCAGGGTGATCCGACCTCATTCCTGAGATTGGAATACCTCCTGGTTCACCCAACCCGGCCCGACGTGACCCGCGAGGTTGAAAACTTCCTTAACCATGTGGTGAGAAGCAGTCGCGGGTCGGGTCACGACCCGTTAAAAAAAACTGGTATTTTCAGTCGATTTCTGTGTAGTAAGAAGTGTTGTCCAGTCGGAGGCATCAAAGAACGACCGAGCTGGGACAGTGTCCTTGACTCCGTCTTCTGTCGTCGGTTGTACTGCCGTTGAATCGAATGCACACAAACTGTGTTCTACTACTATTTTATGTTCCCTCCCACGATGATGTGCAGCATCACCGGTGGCTGATTCTACGATAGCCCCCCCCCAAAACCAGCGATATTCCACAACGAACGTTTCATGGCTGCTCGACACGAGGAAGGATGGATGCTGTGAAAAATAAAATCATGACCTATTTTCTTGTTTGCAAAGGAAGGTCGAACGATGACGACGTCGGGGGGCAAGGGGCACCGTCTTTCAGGAGATACGGCTGGGAGCTGGTTTCAACACCGGCGATTTCGTTAAAGAAAAGTTGGGGGGGCTACCGCAGAACGACTCCGGTTAATAGTGCCAGCCGTAAAAAATACAAGGTTCCCCGGCCTCCGGGATGTGGATAGGGGGAGAGTGGCGCACTACTAGCAAACAACATGCCATATGGTGAAACAATCGAAATCCAGACAACGAAAAAAAGCAAAAAAAGCGTAAAAACCATTGAACCCAACGAACCAAACAACTGCGAATATACTTTTATGTATCATTATTTAATAAATGTAATGGTACGCTTAAGAAAATCGCGGAGGAGGTTGTGCAGCCAGTCGAAATCTCCCCATTATATAGATGGTGCGCGTCTGGTATATGTTTCGTTTCGAACAACCGCCAACAATAATAACACTCGCTAAGTCAACCCTTTTGCTACTACTACTGCAAAAAGTATCCCACATCACTACTTCCAAGCAATTTATCGCCAAAAAAAAAGGTGGCCATTATATAGATGGTGCGTCTGGTTTATGTTTCGTTTCGGACAACCGCCAACAATAATAACACTCGCTAAGTCAACTCTCTTGCTACTACTACTACTACTACTGCAAAAAGTATCCCACATCACTACTTCCAAGCAATTTATCGCCAAAAAAAAGGTGGGCGCAATTGTAAAGGGGTTTACGGACGCGTTCTACGATATAGAGGTGCACCACTTTTTTTCTGAGGTGGTTCCATCATTTGGGAGCTCCAAGACCTTTCTCACAAAAACATTATTCGGGGAGAAAAAATAAAACTGCTATAATCCAGCCGGATGAAAAATCTCACGGCCTAGGTACACAATGGGAGAGTCATGCAAAAAAAAATGCAATTTTTTTGAAGATTTAGAGGGTTAAGGAACCCCGCCATTCAGAGAAAAAAACGCCAAGAAAAGGTATACCTTGATACCTTTATCGTAGCACGCGCCTATACTATTAACATCATAATAATAATACCTGGCGATCTATCTACTGGTGGTATCAGGTACACGCTGCAGCTCTTGCATAACGCGAAAAGAGAAAAAAAGACTCGAAGGAACAGCTACAAACAAGCACCAGTACACGGGAGGTACACGAGCGAATTTCAAGCAAATCCGTTCGACGTAGCAGTGAGTGTGGGTCGAGAGGTGACAGCATGCACATACGTACCCCAGGCAGCGCAAAAACGAGCCCCGCGCGCGCATAAAACGACAAAAAAAAACTTCGCACCCCACTCGGAAACAAAAACAAGCGCCGGAAATTCTAGAACGCTTCCGAAACGGACACAGGATCACGACGCAACCAAAACTAAACAAAAGTAACCACCCCAATGAACGACATGCGCATCCTGAAGGAGGAACGTCACACAAGCGGCCTGCCAAAGGAAATCGAGCCTACGCGAGGAGCAGCGTTAGAGAAATCACTGCCCGCGACCATATGTCTGCTGTACACAGATCATGCTCCCACCAACCACAAATAATTCCCATGCCATGCGACCAACTTTACCCAGCCTTTGCTCCTTCCTGCTCGTGTATGCTCCTCCTCTTTTCCCAGGACTCCCCCAAAACTGAAAAACAGAATTTGCACTAAAAGCTACCAGGTATGCACGAACGTCCAGGCGAAAGGAAGCCGAAACACCACACCACCGCGCATACAACACACAATCATGTTAATGTTTCAATTGCCACCCCATGGGCTACTGAGTCACAGTAGGGCCAGTGGGTAGTTCTATACAAAAACACATATACACATACAGCAATTCGTAGCACCGGCCAGTATCAAGCGCGCACCACCCATGGTGCCCGATGCGTGATCAACATGGTCGGGCATGAAGCACACTCCCTATCCAGCGTGAGACTATCTTCGCCCGATATTCCTGCTACTTACTTGCTACACCCTTACTTACAATACGATGCCAAGCTATTACAAGCTGCAAAGCTGAGCCGGAGGTATCCCCCTCACGTGGTCTCTTCTCTCAGCGCATTTTCTTCGCCTATAAAACCATAAGGTATCATACGACTAAAAAATACGGACCCCCGCCCCTTTCCCCCCCCCCCGCCCCCTCCCCGTCCCCCAGCTCCGCCCCCGACCTCCACCCCCTCCTTTGTCCACTCCGTGCGTGACCTTCGGCAAGCTGTGCTGTGCGAGAGCATCCGTGGACGATTGCAGCGATCTCATCTGACACGGCGGTGGCAAGCGTCGTTCATCGACTGGACATTGGGGGGGGGGGAAACGGCAGGCTATTCAACCCTTCTACTACCGGGAAAAAATCTCTCACCACTTCCAAGTACTTTGTCCCCCATGGGTGCAGTTCCAAAGGGACTGATTCCTTGCGAGCCCGGCAACGCACCACGAGCAGGTTAACCCCTTGCAAGCCTGCAATGCTCCATGAGCAACGCAAAAGTAGCAACACCATTATGGCGCAGGCTCCCGGGCGTTTCCCATATGGCCGCTATGTTTTCCTTCTGCGACCGTGTTTCCCCCCACAGTTCGCTCAAGTCAACAGATAATCCACCTCGCGGATCATGATATTCGGTATACCTGCTCGCACCAAGGCGTCGGCCGAAACGGTCACCATGTTGCGGGGAGACGCGCCCTTCGAGCCACTCCTAGCAGAAAAAAAAAATGAGTTGGCTTAAAGCCTTTAAAGCAGTCCGAAAAGTGGATCGAAGAGGGTGACTTTCAACCCATTTTGTCTCGGTCTCAACACTGCTGTCGAAAAATAAGCTCTTCGATCTCAATATTTTCGATGATCCATTTCGACGAGGCCAGACTACCGAGCAAAGTACAGTTTTCGACCCCAACAAAAATACAAAACTACAGGCAGGAACCACCTCCCGAGCCACCATGATCGAACCAATAGATTCGATTCGGACGAGGCTAAAAAACAAAAAGCGTTTTTCATCGAGGACCGCCTTCAACCCCAAGGCACCCAAATACCCTCCCCCCCATCTCCCCCCCAAATGAGTACGCCCCCCCCCCACTCTCCCCCCCCCTCCCTGCGCCCCCCTCCCCCCTCCCCCCCTCCCTGCGTCCCAAACGTATAACAAAACCACATGCTAGTTAAGCCAGCACTACGGCCTAGCTAACGGAACAGTAGTGTACAAACTGAAGCCACTCGCTACTACGAAGGTCGGGTAATGGGACAAATTGACGCCGTATTCAGTAGCTAGTACAAGGATAGCAGTAACGTCTACTAAACCCAACTCCTGCCCGTAGAGGCGAATAGACTAATACCACCACATCCAACAAAAGCGCCTTCAAATTTCGCCGCAAGACTATCCGAGTGAAATATTATCAAGTCAGTCAAAGCAAAAACCCCATCACTCATTACGTACTGGCAGGTGGCACTTATCATCCCCTCAACCACTGCAACCAAAATTCCGCACGAATTCCAAGTAGTTTATCCCCCCCCCAAAAGGTAGGTGTAGTTCTGAAAGGTTTTAAGGGACCCCATGACAAGGGAAAACCGGCATGTAAGGGACATCACAAGACCGAAAATATTGCAAGACCGTCACCGCTAAACTTCCTGGGACGGCGTCGTATCCCAGCCACTGCTGCTGTCGTTCGGCGCCCCTCGAACGCCGCCGATGCCCCCGCTATCGCTTGCCCCGCGCCTGAGGGACCTGCTGACCATCTCCACCCCCCAGACAACGGACCAGATCCATCCGATCAGCGCAACAGAAGTGAGGAGCTGGAGCGCCCCGATGAGGAAGGTGTCCATACTGTCTGTCATCGCCCCGGCGACCATCGTGCCGAGGCCTGCGAGCGCGCGAATAACACCAACGGGGCAACCCGGAAGAACGAAAATGTTGAGACAAAACAACATAATAACTGCGCTTTACGTACAGCAGTGAAACGAGCTCTACTCAAGGTAGGAGTAGCATCCCACACGCACCTGCCTCAATCACAATTATAACCGAACAATCGGAGGGCATAGAACCCCCGAGGTCTTCACCAGAAAAAAAAGCAAGCGCGCACTCAGAGGCGTGTATGTGAGAGAGGGAGGGATCCAACAATAGATGATAGACCTGGGGCGCTGGAGTGGATGAGATGCAGCAATAGTTGATACTATTATTGTATGTTGTATTGTTGGCTGCTGTAGTTGCACTATGATTACTAGTGGTATTTGTCGTAGCTGAAGTTGAAGTTGAAGTTGCAGTTGGATAGTTGTTCTGAGTTGTTGTTGGTGTTGGGATCGTTGATTCCACGTTCCGGAGAACCTTGCCGGCGCCGCTTGTTTCAGTCAAGAGTTAAAAAGAGTCCGGCAGCACTTCAGGAATTGGGATAATGGAAGTATATATATATTTCTCCCATTTTTTGCACGAAAATAGAAAACCATGTTGAGAAAAAAACAAAGAAAAAACATGGAGTGTCGGCGAAAGTACGTTTTTAGAAATTTACTGCTTCAAAATTTGTCCCAAAGGCAAGATCTGCGGTGAATTTATGAAAAAACGGCAACAAAATTACTTCATCGAAGGCAGTTTTTGAGCAGAAGTTATGGTAAATTTTATCTCTCTGTTTTATTGGTATACAACGCACTGAGCATTTGTGCGAGGCAGAACGCCTGTGCAAGCGTCTGTAGCACCCCAAACAGGGCCAAAAGCAGAACGCCCGTGCAAGCGTCTGTAGCACCCCAAACAGGGCCAAAATCACCACGCTGTTGTCACGACACCACGCAAGGAGCTTCGGAGGATCGGGAGGGTACCTCGAGCATGACGCGTAGGCGTAACATCAGGACAATTGGCTCATCCTGATGTTACGCCCACGCGTTTAGTCGGGGCGCCGGGCGTGCTCGGAGCAGAGCACGCCGGCGCGGTGGCGCGCGTATGCCGAGCGCAGCAGCAGCAGCAGCGACGAGAAGGCTTGCTATATATATATTTTTTTTTTATTTCATAATGATAAAATTAAAAAAACTATAGCCGGTCCCAAAATCAAAAAGTGCCTAAATGTAAGGTGTTCTTCTTGCTGCTGCTTGCGATCGTGGAATAGCAGCGGGCGGCACTGTGATTTAACTCTTTGCGCATCGTTGCTGGGCTGCCGTTGCTAATCGTACGTACCTTGTGAGCTTTTTTGTGTTCTGCTTCTTTTTTTGGATTGCCGCGTGGCCGCACATCCCCACATCCCTACTCAATTTCGGAGGCGTCGCCTACAGGATTTTTTCACCTCTAGCACAAACACGCCTAAATCTTGGTGGGAAGGCAATTCACTTCACTTTTTTTACCGGAAGGAAAGTAAATTTCCAACTTTGTTTCAACACATTTTCGCAAAAACTCCCATGTTGAAATTGTCAAGGTACTGTACTACTCTCGCGGTACCGTGGTTACAAAGGGGCAGGCAGTAAGGGGCAGGCCCGACTACTGTGTAAAGATTGTTGTTTCTAGTTACACATTGATCACTCACACGTGTTGTTGGTACTACTTATCGCTCTTGGGCCCTCACATAACTTCTCCCAGTTCTGAGAGACAAGGCAAGGGATTCCTCTTCAAGAGGAATAGCAACGCCGTCACCCGCCACAGCATGTAGAGGGGAAACGGCGATTGAGGTGCCACCTTAACCTAATCTCGTCGTAAAACCGAAATCAGCGTAGGATACACCCTGCCTCACATCCCACACAAAGTAGTAAGCCTGGGCCTAAAATGTGGCGTACTGCACCGATGACCTGCGCGGGAACGTTTGTTCCCAAACCTGAAGCAAAGCTGTAGCTCCTTATAGGCATCACACACACTGGGTGTAGCTATTTCGAGTATATAAATGTCCAAACAATTGCCTCCGGCGGGCCCTGAAAAGGCAGCGGCATCCGGCGCCCCTCAGGGGGCCCTTCAGGGCCCGCGCTTCACCTCCGGCTCTACCGCACCACGACCAATACTCCGATCAGACCGCTCGTTATGGTACGTACGGTCAATACTCCGATCAGTGGTGCCATAGCCGAAGCAATCAGAGGCAGTGTCCGTGGCTGTCCACGGCACTATTGGCCACGGCTTGCCATGGCAATGTCACGGCAAGCGCCACAGCCACACCTAAGGCCTAGTCCACGGCACGCTATGGCCATGTCCACGGCACCGTCCGCGGCAATGGTCCACAGACGTGTCTGCGGCAAGGTCCGTGGAAAAGTCCACGGACATCAGACATATCGGCGGCAATGCCCGCGGCAATGTCCACGGCAATGTCCACGGCCATGCTCCCGGCAATGTCTACGGGCGTGTCGCGGCAATGTCCGCGGCAAGGTCCATCCGCGGCAAGGTCCATGAACGTGTCCGCGGCATTTTCCACGGCAACGTCCATGGCATTGTCCACGGCAATGTCCACGGCAAGGCCCACGGCATAACCTCCGGCAATGTTAACAAAAATGTCCGCCGCGATGTGCCCAGCCCACGGTCATGAAAACGTGCACAGTCCACGGCGAAAAAAAAAGAGATTAAAGCACGCAACACATGAGTTTAGAACGCACGTTAACGCCTTGACCACTTTCGGACGCTTTGATTTTCGTCTCACAAATATGGTGCAAAGATCAACGTGTGTGCACGTACGGGAAGCAGTATTGGTGTTGGTCCTGAAACCAGGCCGGCTACTCCACCGGGGAGGGTTTTGCTACCCACACCCACCTGCGGTGTTGGCAAGGACAGCTGATCGCCATCCTGCCTGTCCATACAGAGGCCGCATTTCGTGGTCCCGCAAACATGTACGAGGTATGCGGTACGTCTGTTTCAATACAGTACAACTGAATATCATGCGCAATATACTGTGTTTCTAAGAGGTGCCACCTGTGCCTATTAACAGTGTACACAATGACATCGTGTAGTTTCCTCGTTGCGGAGCCCCGTTAGTTACAACCTTTTTTGGCTGAGAAGTGCCCCTTATATCCTAGCACCCGTCGTTGATCGCCCTAATACTGCAATATTGCCGCCGACATTGCCGCGGGACATTTTACGTGAACATTGCCGCGACATTGCCGTGAAAATTGCCGCCGACGTGTCGGTGGACATGTCGTGGACCTTGCCGTGGACCTTGCCGCGGACACGTCCATTGCGAACCATGCCGCGGACACGTACGTGGACATTGCCGCGGACATTGCCGTGCATCTTGCCGCAGACATCTCCGCGGACATCGCAGTGGACAATGCCGTGGACCTCTATGCGGACATTGCCGTCGACCTTGCTACGGACATTGCCGTGGACCTCTCCGCGGACACTCCCGCCGACATTGCCGTGGAGCTTGCCGCGGACATTTCCATGGACATTGCCGTGGACATTGCCGCGGACATTTCCATGGACATTGCCGTGGACATTGCCGCGGGCATGGCCGTGGCTGCTGCCGCGGATATTGCCGTGGCTGTAGCCGCGTACAATGCCGTGGACATGACCGCGGATATTGGGTGGACGTGAATACGGCCACGGACGTTGCCGTGGATACTGCCGCGGGTATTGCCGGGGACGTTGCCACGGACATTGCCGTGGACATGACGGTGGACATGATCGTCGATATTTCCGTGGCAAGCCG
The DNA here is from genome assembly GCA_012845835.1 of Undaria pinnatifida. Lineage (NCBI taxonomy): Eukaryota > Phaeophyceae > Laminariales > Alariaceae > Undaria > Undaria pinnatifida. Next base: position 5,417,103 of record JABAKD010000012.1, on the reverse strand, counting down.
CGGGCGTCGCTGCCGATTGCCGTGACATGCCGCGGCTATGCGCAAAAGAGTAAAACAATACCACGTAATGTACAACGGTGCCTCCGTCGCGCACTATTTACACACGATTTCAGCAGATGGGGGCCGCAGGTGGTGCTATTTGCTGCACATGCGCTAGGGCTCTTTTAGATATTTTTTCGCCGCAGGCGAAAACTACTACCTTCGAGCTGCTGCTGTGCGGGATTGGTTTCGCCTTCATGACGGTCATGACGGGGGGCGGGGACATATCCTGCTTGACCGCAGGCAAGTCCGGTTTTGTTGGGGGTTATTTTGTGGGGCTTACTCAGGTTCGAGGCAAAAGGGTGTACCTCATTATGGAAAAGGTACAACATCAGCCGTCGGCGCATAGTCCACAAACTGCGGGTTTATTTTCGGATATTGTAGCACGCGTACACTGCTGTTCTTGCTGGTGCTGCTGAAGAGCACGAGTATGCGCAAGCCACGTCGTACTGTTGTTGTACGATGGCTCTCTCGATAGGAAGAATTCGCGCTGGTGAATATTTGGCATTTGTAACTGTCAACTGCTGCGCGCGTTGGTAGACGTGGGGCTGCGCCAGGCCCTCCGGCTCTTGGTGAGCGTACCACGAGCGGGACGCCTACGGCAACCCTGGTGCGAACGGTGTGCAATTGCGCTACGTACGTAAAATTTGTACAAGTACTACAGCAGCACTGTCCCCTGGAGAAGCGCACGTTACGTATGTATCCAATCCAGGTCGAGAGTTTTTCTGCTGCTGCTGCTACTGCCACCACGTAAAACATACAAAACGATACAAGCGGCTGCTGTACTACAAGTGTTTTTCGTTTTTGTCGTGCAGTCTTGTTTCCCTCTTTGTAATGCTGCGCGCCCAAAATCGGGTGTTGCGCTGCGCGCAACCAGCCTCACGGCGACAGTTGCGCAAAACAGTTATGTTGACCCAAATGTTGCGCCCGCGCAACAGCGCAACAGCTAATTAATGCCCTGGCACGGACACTGGCTGTGCTGGATGTAGATGGGTGAAACGTTCAGTTTCATTATATGAGTTCAATTTGAAGAAGACACACGCTTGTTGTATACTGAAGGTCATAAGTCATAAGCTGTTGCCGTGCAATCCAAAACAGAGCTCTGCCACTATATAACACGTGCACGTACAACATTCCAACAACATTAGAGCAGTATTCGTATAATTTCTTCATAGTGGTGATCATGTCAATAGGTTGGGGTATTGCATATCGATACCTATTGACGCGTTCGATAGGTATGCGAATTTGTTGATCGATACTCATTGCTTGGACCAATAGGTCCAGAGAAATTGGTACAATAGGCTACTGTTCTTATGATCGGTGTGTGAATCTGTCTATCGATACCTATCTCTTCGACCAATAGGTTCTGATAAATCGGCACTAGCGATCGAAACCCTTGCAAATATATCCATTAAATTGTCAGTGGGCATCGATTGATACCCTTGATAACCTATTAAATTGGGCAATAGGCATCGATCGACACCCTTGCAAACCTATTACATTGAGCAATAGGTATCGATCGATATCATCGCCACCTATCGCTTTAACTAATAGGTATTGGCTGGTGGCGATGAAAATGTATTGATCGAACGATAGCCTGGAGGGAGTCCTTTTCAAATTACGTTGGGGCCCAAGATATCTATCGATTAGACCTCCGAAAGCATATCGGTCGCACAATAGGCTATTGTAGCCACTGCCCTTACCCTATTGTTGCTTACAATACCTATCGATAGACCCCGAAGCCGAGCTATTGTGCCCCATGATAGGTATCGATCCTCATAGTTGCCGACCTATTGTTCGCCCAATAGCCTATTGGATCGGGTATCTATCCAGGGTATAAGAAGGAACTCAACGGCTCACGAACAGGTCGCTCTAAAGCATAGTAGGCTTGACCTTCGCATCGAACACACATAAGTGGTAATCACCACCTTGTTGAGACCATCCACCTTGAGCGTCTTAGGGCACAACATGGACAGACAGCGCCGTTTTCGGGGATTCTCCGCTGGGCTGTGGAGGGGCATGCGGCGTGGATGATGAATGGCGAACTAGAGTTGATTGTATCTAGACGGGCTGTCTTCGAGCGCCTTCGCTCTCCAACACTGAAACAATAAAATGGCGAAAGGTCTACGTACCGATACCTACCATCCGAAACAATAGAATGGTGAAAGGTCTGTCAATACCTATCGTCCTAAACAATAGACTTGTGAAAGGTCTATCGATACCTATCTGCCGAATCAAAAGGTTTGGTGAAAAGTATATCGATACCTATCGGACAAACCCATAGGTTCCGCCTCTCAGCGCCAATATCCTATCGCCCGAACAATACCGTCCTAACAATGTCTGTCGATATCTACTTGTTGCATCAATATGTTCAGATAAATAAGTACAATAGGCTATTAGCCAAACAGTAGATCATTGAAGATGCCAATCGATACCCATTGTCGGCCCCAATAGGCTACGAAAAGTACCCATCGACATATCGCGGGCGACAATAGGTCTCCTATTGGAATAGGATCCTATCGATTGCCTATTAATACGTATCCATTCCAAATTGAAGTTTTCATTCTTCCATGTCGAATAAAAAAAAACTTTGCTCGACATCAAGAGTACGCCACCATATCTTGGAGCTAGCCACCGCCGTAAGATTGTTGCTTTGTTGCCTTACGCGATATGTATGATACGCTACTGCTGCGCTGCTGCCGTGCTGCTGCTGCTGCTGCTGCTGTGCGGGCTTGGTGCGGATAGACAGCGCAACAACGAACAAGCAAGCCAATTTTACTAGACTTTAGAGTGTGCCAGGTAGACGGACAGTGTCTGCTCTACAACGCTGAAACAACCACGACGAGCTCCACGACAACCCTCACGTGGCCGTCGTGTTGAACCATATCGAGATACGCCGAAAGTGATGCTTGGGGAGAGAGCAAGAGGGCAGGCACTCACCGGGTAGGAAGACATTGACCACGCAGAGGGGGAGCGCCACCGCCCTCGGCAGCTGAGGGGGGTCCAACAAATTACTCCAAGCCAGCGCCAGTCTGGAGTGCTGTTTCGATAGGGGAGCTTTAAACGACATGCTGGTATGCTATCTTGCCGTCTAGACTGCAAAGATAATTCGTGAAGCCAGAGGTACGCCTTCGCGGCGATCAGCAAAGAGCGACTACGGGCGAGTCCACACGTCAGCTGGGTTCTCCGGCCAAGCCTGCTTTGTTCCTTTGTTTTACGACGACAACCTTGCTTGGGCCTTCGTGAGGGGGTAAGATGTCCTTTTATGACGGTGACGGATGTGAGGTACGCAGCAGCAGGCAAGGGGTTTGCTATGAAAAGCGGTGGAATAGCCCAGAAAATTCCGGGTTTAGCCGAAGAGTAACAACGCGCATCATATTGATATGGACTACAGCAGTACGAGTACAAGCAGTTAGTTGTTGTTGTTGTTCTCACATTAAAACTCGCATAATCAAGTCCGTGGCATGGACTGCTACTACTGCTGTGTTTCGGAAATGATGATGATACGAAGAAGGCCTCCAAAATTGGGAGCTGTGCTCCTGAGACTGCAGCGCCGAGTTGTTTTCGTCGACAAAGCCCACGTCGGGATTCAGCTCTGTCGAATGACCGCAAACTGTGTACCGCGGATGTTGTTGATACTCGGAACTTTTATTTCCTGGAGGCACCGCGAACCGACCGACGATGATATATTTATCGCCGCCTAATTAATACCAGGTACGTTTTCCCGGTGTACACTGGTAGATCAAAAGCTATTCGGTGCGCATGCAAGTTACTACACAACGATATAAGAGACACAAATTCCGTGTTTCGCAGCTCAACTCGTCGAACTACGTCCTGAAAGTTTGACACGCGGTTCGAAGCGCTTCTGTCCAGAGGTGTTCGCTTGATCCCGCCGCGTCGAACATACTAGAACGGGTGGAGTGCCGACCATTCTCCACGATGGGCCGCAAAACTGCCACCAGCAACCTCCAGATCGTGCCCCAGAGGAAGGCAGGGTGATGTTGTGGTCTCAGTCAGTGACGCGTCGGAAGCCCCGTGCCAACCTCCATGCCACACCGCGGCAAGGGCACATACCTGCTGAATTATCTGCCGGCGGTGTTGATGCAATGCGTATCCAAAAACTACAGTTTCTCGTCTAGATATCCCCCCATGCCACGTCCCTAAGGACGGCGTTTCGGAGCCCCTCGGCCCGAAGAGGATAAAATCATCGGCCACCAGTAGGCCCAAATTCAGCGGAGGGTGGGTTGGGGGGGGGTTGGTCCTGTGGATATTCCCGAGATGCCCCAGCTGCCCCTGATAATAACGGTCCAGCCCTTACTTCTCCCTCGGCCTTCGGCTTACGGTTCGCAAGCCCCCGATGATACAGCGCTTTCATTTACGAAGTATTTTTATCCAGCTACGCCAGCGATTTCCCTCCCCCCCCTGCCCTCTTTCTAATTCATGTTTTTTTTTCTTTGGTCCAATGGTTGGCCCCGGCCTCACCGCCGTTTTCGGGATTCGTATCAATTCAGAAAAGCGGCCAAACGGCCGCCGCGTGCTCCGGTCGCTGTCGATTGCGCGGTGTCAGGTGTCAGACCCCTTGGGGGATTCTTCGTCTGGCTGTTGTGTCACGTGCTATTATACGTTAGAAAGAGGTACCTGTGCACATTTTTTTCCTGGAGCTCACATGAGGAGCTCTATGCCTCCTGCTATGCCTTCTGAGGCAGCCTTTTATTTAGAGAAAAATGAAAGTGCAACTACACGACGAACAAGCTCATCGTCTAGGTACAGCACCTCTCTGGGTGCACAAGAAAACACATGAATATAGAAAGCGCAGCAGGAGCAGGCGGCAGGGGGGACGACCGAATTGAGGTAGCTATCCGAGACGGGGCAGGAGTGTCGCGTCGGAGAACGTTCCGACTCACGGCAATAGTGCCCAGAATCCATATGAGATACGATCGCACTACCCCGGATGGCGCTCACCAACAACGACAGTTGGAGATATTGTGGCGATCACTAACCTCGGGTGTAGAGGAGGCCGCGAGTCAGGGTGAAGGGGGTCAAGACGTTGAAAGGGGATTGGAGGAGTCCGAGGAATTTTGGTGCACGTACTGCGGTTGGCCTCTCGATAACTCTAGTGGCGAGTCGGGGAAAGACGACGCTCGAGTACCCGTTCCGTGCGCCCATGGAGGCTTTGTGCACACCCGCTGCATGCTGGACCGGGCAGAAAACCTCGCGAGAGGACATGCGGATCCTAGGCTCTGCGTCGCGTGTCGCTCGGCGTGGTCGGGAGGAAGCCGACCTCCCCACCCGACGGAGCTGGCTAGAGGGGTATCCATGGACGGCCATGAGGGAAGGTGGGGGGCGGTGAGAGGTGCCCTGCAGTTCGCCACCCGCGTTCAGCGGCACACCTCCGGATTGGAGTCAGCCAGCTATGTGACGACTGGCATTTACGGTACGTTCGAGCTCATGTTACATGCACACGGAAGGAGCTCAACCTTCTCGTTCTTGCTATGCTCCCTATTTTGCGATGCGTTGGACCTGCCTCAAGGGGCATACCTCGATTTTCCCCGACCGAGGGAATGGGAAATGGCGGCAGGCCGATACCGTACGCTGTTCGCTGCGTACGCCACCCAACCGCAGGATATCCTACTCCGACTTCAAAGTCAAAGACTCTACATCGCACCTCACGTCCAACAATATCTAGTAGGCCTCGACGCCGAATGCGAAGAGCAACTAAAGGGGTCCGAAGCGCTTTTTGTTCCTTCTCAACAGCGATGGCAGCGACACAAGAGAAAACGGACCGGACGCCGGAGAACGACCCTTTACACACGGGACCAACTGAACAAGGAGGCGCTGCTAGGAGTGTAGCAGAGAAGCGTCATGCCGCGGGAAGAACGGGTGCATCTCCCTGCGCCTACTGCGGGCGGGCACTAGAGGAGCCTACTGGGGATTTGGCGGTGGACTTGTTATGGGCGGTTATTCCGTGTCCCCACGGAGAACAAGTACATGCCCGCTGCATGCTAGACCGTGCGGAACGCCTCGCGCGTGGGCATACAGACCCACAACCATGCATCGCGTTACGCTCGGAATGGCCGGCAAGAAATCGGCCTCTTCATCCGGCTGAGCTGGCTGAGGACCTTCCAAGGCCACGCCCGGGGGGAAGGTGGCCGGCAGTAGCGGGAGCCCTGCAGGTCGCAGAACTCTTGGAGGAGGATAGCCCCCGGTTGGACCCAGCTAGTTACGTCACGACTGGTTCCCACGATACTTTTGAGGAGATGGTGAGGACCCATGGGAGTAGCCCAACCTCCTCGTTCCTGTTGTGCACCCTGTTCGGAGATGCTCTTGGCCTGCCCCAAGGCGCCTACCTTGACTTCCCCCGACCGAGAGAATTGAGAGCGGCAGCCGGTCACTACCGCGAGATCTTCGCCGCGTACGGCATCCGCCCGCAGGATACTGTACTCCGACTCCCGAACCGAAGGATCTACATCCTACCTCATGTCCAAGAGTTCTTGGCGGGCCTCGACTCGACGTGGGAGGACCGCCTAACGAGTTGGACCCTCGGGGTGCGAAATGCATTAGAGTATGGGGAGGCGCTTCCTCCGTTCCCGACGGCAGCGTGGACCGTCGGGTCCCCAAACGGGTTTGAGGCAGGAATCGAGCTGCCTCCATCCCCGACGGCAGCGGAGGTAACATCGGAAGGAACAGACCCGGCGCTGGAGAGTGACTCATTAAAAGCGGGAGTAACACAACTGGAAGGAGCAGCCATGGCGTCTGAAGGTGACTCGAGAGTAAGGGGGCAGGCGGAGCCAGGAGGCGCCGCTTATGTAGCCGTGGAGAACACCCTCATGGCCGAACAAGGGGATATCACGGTGGCGGGACCCTTGCCCCCCCCCCTGAGTCAGCCCAGCGCCACCCCAGCGGCGGTGAGGGGCACGGCGGAAGGAACGGGCCCGGCACGGGAGAGCGACCCTTCAGCAGTGGGCGTGGCACCACCGGAAAGTGCAACTCTAGCGTCAGAAGGTGACCCGGGGGGGGGGGAACAGACGGAGCCAGGAGGTGCTGTATCTGTTACCACGGGAAACTCCCGAACTGCCAAAAACAGGGAGGCGATGGCGCCGGGACACTCGCGCGCGCCCCCAACACAGCCCAGCGTCACCCCAGCAGCATCGAGAGCGACTGCGTCTATTTCCACTGGTGCAGTAGAGGGTGGGAAAAGCACAAGAGGCAGACGAGGTCGACCGCGTGGATCCGGAAGAGGAACACGAGCGACGAGAACCGGGAGAAGAGGCACCACGAACCGGGGGCGAATCCCTCGACACGGAAGCGGCGAGGTTCCCTCGGCCCCTGCCGAAGGAAGGGTAGGCGGTGGCGAGAGGGAAGGCGGGGACGGAGAGGGAGGAGGGTCAGCACCAGGGAGCGTAACGCAACTTCGCGCTTTCATTGCAGACGACCACAGCGGTACGAGCTGTGGGGGCTGTAGATCAACGATTGCTCGGGGACACCGAGTGGTGGGGTTGCCCTGTGGACGTCAACATGCAATGCATGCGCGGTGCGTGGTGAATGCGGTCAGACGAGGCGGGGCGCAAGCGTCGCTTCTCTGCGGAGCAAGGGGATGCACAGTCCGCCATGGAAGACGGGAAGCAATAGAAGCGGCAGTTCAGGCCGACCCTGGACTACTCGTGACGGCAGCGGGACTCGGGGGGAGACCTGACGATGGCGAGGAAGAGCGCCAGGATGGCCTCTGCTATCCCTGAGACCAAAACACATTGGGAATTGCAGGACCGCTCGATGATGTCCCCCTTGAGGATCTCCAACAACGCTTCGCCACTGTTGTCAAAGTGCAGCCGAGGCTGGCTACTGCCCACGCCAAGCTTATCACCCTTGTGCTTGGCCTCCTCAATCACGCCTTGGGAGAGCATCGTCAATCCACACAATCGGAGACGCCGCAATCACTCTTGAGGTCAATCAAGTTGTGGTACATCCTCCCAGCTCTACTACACTCGCAAGATGGCCGAATGAAAAGGCGTGAGAGGTTTGCGTCTGCCGAACGCGGTGACCTCACCCTCTTGCTCCCGTGGTTAATGGAGCATACCCGTCGAACATCGACGAGGCAAATCGGCCAAGCCCGCGAAGAGACGGATGCTGACATGTTTAAGAGGGCATCATCAGCATGCCGCCATCGAGGGGGGGTGACTGTGGCAGCACGCAGCCTTCTCGCGGAACCGCGCGCGCCGGGGAACGAGGAAGCGTGGGAGCGCGTATAATCAAAGTTCCCGGAGGAGAACCAGGCCTGCGTCTCCGAAGCTGCAGCGGCAGCGGTGGCAACAAGTTCCACCGACCAGGAGGGAGGTAGTGTACCCAACTGGCGCCCGGAGGAAAAGAGTTCGACACGCAGGTGGCCCTCGAGGTCATCAATTCTCGCAACGCCTTATCAGGCGCGGGAAGCGACGGTCTGCGATTCTCGCACTTGCAGTCAATAATCAGGACTGGTTTTGGGCGCGAAAAATTCGGAGCTGGCATCGAAGCCTTCTGGAGAAGAATTATCGATGATCCAAACGACTTCCTGCCTGAATTCTTGCAGCTCTTCTTGCAATCCAACCTCAGTGCCCTGGGTGAAAATGCCGCCCCGTGTGCGTGGGGATGACGTGGAGGCGGCTTATTGCGGCCGGAACCATGCGGCAGTGGCGACCACGGCTGGAGGAGGCCAACCGCGAAGCGAGACAGTTTGGCGTCGGAGTACGAGGGGGGGTGGAACAGGTAGCGCTACGCGCAAGAGTACATCACGAGGCAAACAACTGGCTGGTCCTCACCGATTGCTCAAGCGCATTCAACACAGTGAAGCGGACTGCTATGCTAGCGGAGGCAGCCACTTGCGTGCCGGCGCTTACACCGTTCGTGGCAAAATGTTACGGCGAGATGTCTGCGCCCGTGTTTTTTCAGATGGAATCGGGAGAAGGGCGGAAGATCGACTGCTCCAGCGGGGTGCAACAAGGTGATGCCATGGGGCCGGCGTTGTTCTGCATGCCGCTCCTGCCGGTGCTGAAGCGGACACGGGCGGAGTTCGAGCCAAGAGGTGTAGGGGCATTCGCTTACCTAGACGATATTAGCATCGGAATGATGGAAATCACACCCGATACTGTGGAAGTGGTAACCTTTCTCCAGCGTGAGCTGTCCAACATCGGAATTGCGATCAACCCGAGCAAAACGGTCGCCCTGCCCCCAAAGGGGCACGTACCTACGCCGGAACAAATCGCCCTTCTTGAAGGCATTGGCGTCAGCATCGCCAAACGTGGTGGGGTTAAGGTGGTGGGGGTGCCCATCGGCACAGATGAGTACGTGAGGGAGAGCGCAATGGAGATAGTCCGAAACGGGGGAGCGGAGCAACTTGCGCGGATGTTGTCGCGCATGCCGGACAAGCAATTAGCCAACCTGATTGCCACCGGCTCCATGGTTCAACGGACCTCCTACCTTGAACGCGTGATGGACCCAGAACTATCGCTGGCTGCATGCAAAAAAGCAGATGGCAACGCCTTGTGGATGCTGGAGAAATTGCTCGATCTCCCGGCCGGGGGCAGCAGAAGAATCATCGTTCTTCGCGGACGGGTGCCCGACAAACATGTTGACCCTGCAACCCCATCAACAGGCGCAGGCGAGCCTGTCCACGGGGGCCGGAGGGTTTGGGCTGTTGTCGGCTGAAGCCCGGAGGATGTCAGCATCCGTTGGGAGCTTGGTGGCGACGGTGCCAGAGGTGTTTGCTGATCTATCCGGCGCAATAGGCAACAAAGTCCGGAGGGAGCTGCCCGATTCTGACCTCGTGCGGCGCATCTGGAACAGCATCAGGGACCTGCGCGATGTGCATGGGGTTTCAGAGGAGGCCATGGCAAACATCGTGCCGGAAAGCTGGCGAGACAGAGCGTTTAGAGCAGGAGAGCAAGGTGCCTCAGGTCAATCAATTGCAGACGTGTTGCCTGCACACGACGCCGAAACTATCAGTTCCAGCAAAGCGCAGCATAAACTGGGTAAACTGGTAAACCGAGTACGTTATGAGAGGTACGTCTCTTCGCTGGACCAGCTCCCCGAGACGAGGCCCCAGCAAGACACAAGCGAATCTCAAGGCGAGAAGGAGACACGAGACTTGGCCAGGGCCCAGCAACGGAGTCAATCGGGATCAGGGGCTACCGCCTTCCTAAGGGCGAGGCCTGTAGACTCAGCTCGAACCATCCCTGCATCAGAGTTCGTGACTGCGGGTAAGAGATTTCTGGGGATAGAGGAATTCCTCGCGGCGAGATGCCCATGCTGCGGTGAAGCGGAGGTTGATACGCGGCATGCGCGATTGTGTCACCGAGCGGGCGCGCAAGTGAACCAGCACCAACCCCTCGAGCACGCGCTCTCCCGCATCCTTAAGAGCATGTCCGTCCGCCACCAGGTGGAAAGCGGAGCCCCGTTCCACGCAGACAGGGACTTGCGAATGGACATCGTGATTGAGGCAGGTGGACCAAGAGATGCTACGGCACCGGAGTATCGCGACAAGTCGATACTCCTCGACGTGACGTATGCGGACCCACAAGAAGGGGTCCACATGTGGGCAGGAAGCGCGGATCGAAACGGGTCAGCGGCTTCCACTTCCGAGGCGCGCAAGCGCAACCACTACGCTCGTCCGGGACAGGTGTCCTTCGACGAACGCAGCTACAAACTCGCCACCCTCGCGGTGGAAAGCTTTGGGCGCCTCGGTAAAGAAGGTAGCGACCTGATACATCAGGTGGCGGCAAGCATCGTTGGAGGGACGGACGCATCGTCCCTAGCGCGGAAAGGCGTGTGCAAGGAGCGACTATTCCAAATCATTTCTGTGACCACTCAGGTCGCGATTTCGCGCAGAGTTTATCGATATAGACTATCTCTGAGGGATCGTCAGGCCGCGAGGGGAAGGGAGGAAGAATCGAGAGGACTACGGCCACTGGCCTGGGGTGGCAATGTTGATGAGGATTAAGGTAGACTCTCAGCTATAACATACCAGGTATATATAGGGAAAGGAAATAGTAGACGAAAGGAAAAGATGTGGGGAAAGGAAATGGGCAAATGGTTGGCGGAAGATACCACTGCATTATGGTGCGATCATTCGACTTCATATTAGGTGCTACTGCTGCTTTATGGAAGGATATTCGATTTATATCGGAAAGGAATCTACGCTACCTTGTCGGAAGGCGAAAATAATTATAATAATGTTGATGAACTTTATTGGCCCATTCCGAAGATTTGAGGTTGAGGAGCTCCGTCATTCAGAAGCTAGTTTTTAGCCAAAAAGAGGTATACCTTATTATTACTACCTCTATATCGTAGGACGTGTCTGTTCGACGGCCCGCCTCAAGCACTGACCGGTGCTGCATCTTCTTCCACTAGTGGCCGCACCTCTACTCTAGCAACCGCCTGCAGAAGCCGCTGCGCGAACGTCAAATAAAATCCAGTACCTATAGATATGTACATTTGTTTCCGGCGATACGGCTTACCCTGGGCTGGATGATCCATCGATCTGTTACCCCCGTTAATTCAGTTGACACCTTCTTCACATTCACATCTCCCTTTCACACAGGTAAACTGAACTACTACTACCGTACGTAACGCCGCCCTTGTACGAGCCGTGGTGAAAACTTCCCCATGCCTTCCGTCACCGCCGCTTCCTTGCCTAACACGACTCGGATCCCCTCGGCGTTTGCGCTGCCGCACGTAAGTGGTATTCCGTGACTGCGTCGAGCGTTACACGCACTCTGGTTTGGCGCGGACGCAGCAGAGGCCAGCCCGCCTGCAACGCCGCGTTGCTCCGCCGGCCGCCGGCCGTACCTCACGAATCTTAGCACCTGTTTGTCCTCCTCGACGGCGTGGCTTCTCGGCTACATGAAGAGCATGTCGACAACGGTCGAATTCGCATTTGTGATGATACCGTTACCGTCCTCCCGGTTCGGGACCCAACCCTGTCTCCTAGGTCTCGACCCCGGTAGCTTGGAAGCCGCGCAGCTTGGTTTGGCTCAACGATGGACCGCTATGCATTTTACACGTCGCGCTGCCAATGGACCCGTGGGCAATATAAGCGCGTCACGGGGAAAAAAAATCTTCCACCTCGGCGCTGCGCGCGCTCTCCGCGTGCTACGCGATGATCAGCGCTAACGTGTAGATGAGTCTTGCGGCGCCGAAATAGGAGTATCGCATTGTAGCTTTCACCCACCCGCCTGTCTGTTTGTTCCTGGATGGGGCGTGTTCGGAGATAAAGTTGTCCGCAACTTCTTAAACACGTATCGACTTTCTTGTCAGCCTTCCGAGTCGTAGTATTATCAATAGTGTGCCGATTTAATTGCTCACGTATACGGCCTCGTGACCGAGCGCCCTTTCCTTTCGATGAGCCTTCCCTCTAACTGCTATAGGTTCGGCGCCTGGATATGTTTATATGCTGATCTTTTTTATCTTATCTTTGGACCCCTCTACTGTTATTAATATAGTGTTTGGGTGCAGAAGGCTCGTATCCTCTCCTCCTTTCTTGCACCACATCCCTCTTCTACCGCCCCCCCCGCCTTTGCAGACGAGGATGAACTGTCGTGTCAAATATGTCAGGGAGACAGGCAAGCGTCAAACCGTCAGTCAGTCAAGGCTGTCTGCCAAGACGCGCTGTGAATGGTTTTACTCTGTGAGGCTGTTTAGTCTCTACGTCCGGACGATGGAAGCGGATTTGTTATCACTCGCCAGCAAGGCTCCGGTAGTGTTGTACTATATTAGCAGTTACTTTATTGTCTCATTACTGGGTGTACCTTTTTTTTGTCAAAATCGCCCACGTGTACCTTTTTTGGCTATTCCCCTGACCAAGGTTACGGTATGACAGGGGGATACCAGCCACTTTTGGGGCCTCTTGTTTAAGCGGCCCAGGGCTTCTCTCGCGGTTATCTGCTCTATTTATTTGCGATTTGCAAGCTTTTTATGTTTTTCTGGTTCGCGACGTGTACCGCGATGCAATGGAAAGGTTCGTTGCACTCGCGCTATTGGGTGATGTGCACAACCTTCCACGCTGCTAGAGGCCTAAACCAGGCAGTGGAAATCGAGTTATAGTGCTACAGTGTCGTGGCTCGGATCAGAGCGAAGGGCCGCACCTTCGACATTTCTTGGATAACGTTGTGGAGTAGCATTCGTTTCATCTCTTGATGATAGTGGTCTGTTGCTACGGCACTGTCTTGTAGCAAGCCGGACATTCAGCATGCGGGGGACTACGGTTTGTGCGGAATACGGCATATGGCGAGGCTAGCAAAGCCCCCCCCCCCCCCCCCCGTGTTCATACTGCAGATCGCAACCCAATTTCGAGAGTGCCGTCGTACACAGCACTAGCTCAGCGGAGTTATTTGACATCTAAATAGGTGTGCCTGCCCGTGTGTAGTACCAGCACTCAGTAACATGTACGCCTGGTCCGATAACGTGGCCAATCAGCCCGACGCAATCACATGTTATAAGGCTTAGTTTGGGTCAGCTATTGGTTAACCTTTCGCAAGTGGTCAAACGGACTATTACCCCACTAATTCCCTCAACAAATGGCGTCGTCGACAGGCCATGGGTTTTTTGAGTCGTGGGTTCGAGCCCCACATCCACCATAGTAAACTTTGTCAGACTTTCCCCATGTCGAACTTGAGAAATACTCTCCCCGGGTATCCCTTGGAAATGAAACGGCTTGGATAATTGACAGGTCCGCCCGTATACACACAGAAATAAAACACCAGTCCACACCCACATGCCGTTTAGAATATTTTTGTTGGAAAACACCAGCCCACATACGGCCTTTTCCCCGTACTAAACGCATAAAAAGAAGACGCGCGTTTGAAAGAAAAACAAGTCCGCCAGTCCAGGGATGAGCGATTTCGCCAAATCCTTGACGCTAGTCCTTTTATGGGGGGAATGATGGTGGAAACCGGGGTAGTCCACAAGAAAATAAAGAAGGAAAGTTCTTTGGAGAACACCAGCCCCCGACGAAGCCGTTTCGGATGTTCTCGTTGGAAAACACCAGCCCACAAGAGCAAAGCATTTTCCCGGTGGTACTGAAATGCTTCGATAGCAATAGCACCTACATTCTATGAGACTCCTCCCGCGAGGATCTCTCAGCCCGATAGACCTGACACAAACACTCACTTCAGACTGGTTCTACGATAGCCTCCCCCCAAAACCAGCGATTTTCTTCAAACGAACTTTTCATGGCTGCTCGACACAAGGAAGGAAGGATGCTGTTTATTGAAAAAAATGTTTCCATATATTTTCTTGGGTGCAAAGGTCTATCAATCGATGACGTCGAGGTGTCGAGGGGAACCGTGTTTCAGGAGATACGACCGGGAGTTGGTTTTGAAACCGGCGATTTCGTTGAAAAAAAGTTGGGGGAGCTACCGTAGAACAGCTCTTCAAAGAAAAATGAAAGTGTGACCCGAAGAGCAGGTCTCAGGAGGTGGGTGTATCACGGGTAACTTAGAAGTTAATGAATGGTATACCACAAATATTTTTTTGTTTCTTTTGCCCTCCGACAATGTTATAAAAGTTAAAATACACTCCAGCTGTGAGATCGAATATTTTTTCGAAACTCATCTTCGCAAGCTGTGTGTGATACTCCGATCGCGCGTATTGCGGGTTGTGTGTCCTCATTAAGGATATAGGTCGGCGACTGTATCGTAGATGCCGTGCCGATGTAAATCGAATATTCTTCCAAAAAACAACAATACTACTGTAGTACCTATGTAGTCGAATTATCGCACCATAAAGCAGGGGTTTCTTCCGCCAACCCTTTGCCCATTTCCTTTCCCCACATCTTCTCCTTTTACCATAAATATTGAGTAACGGTTTAAGCAACACCAGTTTGGGTTCTCCCACTTCTGGCCAGGCCGTAATTCTGATAATTAGGCAGGGGTGTGTCCTACACTATTTTCAATGCAAAAAGAGGCCCTGTTCTTATTTTCGCCTAAAGTCGAGCCTGAAATTTCTTAACGGCCAAATTCTTGAGTGCCGTGTCGCGTACCGTAATTTTCGCCTAAGATTTCGAGCCTGAAACTCTTAACCGCCAAATTCTGAAGTGCTGTGTATCGCGTACTGTAGTGTAGAGTAGCGGTTATCTGGTAGTTGCTTTAGTCGCTTTAGTTGAGGAATCCCAACAGTCAGGAACAGTGAGCGCTACCGCGGCATACCCCTATCGTAGCATGCGTCCGTTACCGAATGTTTACCGAATTCTCACCGAATTCTTATCGAATGCTTACCGAATGTTCACTGAGTGCTTGCTAACATGGCATAATAAGTGCTTACCGAACGCTTACCGAATGCTTACTGAGTGCTTACTAAGGACTTACTGAGTGTTTACTGAACGCTTAAACGAAAAATGTCGCCAGGGCGGTCTCTCCCGGCCACCCGCAAGCGCTTCGATCGATCGTGCTCCGATTTGGGTGGCGTTATATCCGAGACAAGGAATCAATTGTACATGCAGGGGGGGGGGGTTCTCGTCCTGCCGTCGACGCCATGTGTTAAGATACTACAGTCAGTATTATTCCGGGGGGCTACTGTTGGGTGAAATATCAATCAATTCCTGACCCAAACTATAAGACCTTATAACATCAGCAAACTATAAGACCTTATAAGATCTCAGCGTCTTCATTGTCGCTTCCTTTTCGGCACCCTTGGGTGTGCATTTCCGACTCGAGATCAGAAATTTGCAGGGCTTTTCACGGATCGGGTCGGGTCACGTCTCGCGGATCGAGTCGGGTCGGGTCCCGAACCGACCCGTCACATTTGAAAGCCTCCTGACCCGACCCAACTGATCCCCGTGAGATTTCGAATAACTCCTGACTGGACCCGACCCGACCCAATCCGACCTTCTCCGCGAGAGTTTGGGCAGATCTTGACCCGACCCGAAGATCTTGACCCCGACCCGCGGGGCGGATCGTGATCCGTGAAAGTCCCTGGGAGTTTGAACCATCTCTGCGCGCGCGAGCCGACCCTCGTGAACAGCTTGGGGCGATTTATCGGTGGAAAACCGTACGGAAGGTGGTTCTCCAGACTAATCCCGAGAAAGACAGTATGATGCTTCAGGTGACGCTGCTAGTCTCAGGACCAATCTGAACCCTTGAAAATTGCAGGGGTGCGCGTATTTTGGGCCTCTGGTGAGCTTTGAACTCGTGGAAATGGCTGGGATGAGTGTTTTTTGACCCCTTCAGGAAGATGACCTTTTGAGGTCGTGAGATTAGCTGGGACATGCGTGTATTTTTATCCTTGAGCTTACCATTTCTTTTTTGGGCCGGCACTGAGATGGACTCCCGAAATAGCACCGAGTACATTTCCGGCAACGCCTTATCCGCTGAACGACGAACATTTACACGAAGATGCTCTTCCATCCCCACGAGAACCTCCACATAAAGCGTCCGAGCCCCCCCCAAGCAACAGCAAAAGGGCGAATTCATCACCCCCATCGTCTTCATCAGCCGCCCCGATCCCCGCTCCAAATATTCCCGGGGCCCACAAGATATCAGCGCTGGAAGTACGGTTTGGATTACTAATCGTGCACAAGGTAAAATCTGGTCCTCCAACTTTTTTCGCGTTTAGTCCGATGGCCTTCGAGCGCACGATCGGAAATCAACAATCGCAACCCCCGTTTTTTATATATATATGTCACTTTTACATTTGCCGGGTGTAATGCTGCGAAGTTGCGACCAACTGATCTCGCGTGCCGTCTCCTGTGTGCACTGACCGCGTGCAGTGCTCTTTGTATGGGGTACCTCTGGGGCAGAGTCTGCTTTAGGTATCTTTTGCTCCAGAATGGACGCATCCTTCGATTGAGGTGCGCTATCTTGGTTCTTGTGCGGTCCTCACTCGGGGGGTTCCGTAGCTCACCACACAAGAACCCTGATTTAGGATTAAACTAAGAGTGTTCCCCGGTGACCAATCCCATGACCTGTCAATAGGCATACAAGCGAAAGTTATGGCGAAACGAAACCGAATAATTCCGACGGTTGGGGGGTGAATGGTTCCCCGTCGTTTCAGAAACCGTTTCAGCCAGAAAAAAAAAGGTGCTCTTTCGACCCTGGCACACATCGAATCAGAGCATCCTGTTTTTTGGCGGTATGTACGCCAATTTCCTCTATCCCAGCCAGCACTCGGAGACTACAAATAAGATATGTCAAAACTCGCTGGTCAGGGTGGGGGAGATGGCGGTTCGTTCCGCCCGCTCCTCCATTGTTTGGGGAGGCTATCACCGGCGCACCACAGGAGCGCGAAAAGCGAAGCTTGCCGAGGCTCTGTGTTCACCATGCTTGTTTCCGCCTCCGCTGGCGCCGCCAGCGCCGCCACCGGCACCGAGTTTAACGCCGTCGTTCTCCTCTCCCCCGCACCCGCGGCACTCCCTTTTTAGATATTTCTCCTGATGCGGTGTACCTCGCGCCGACCAAGACTACCGTCGGCGGAGACAATCCTATTGTCACCACCCCTGTGTCCACCCAGTTTAGGCAACCTGCGCGAGTGGCTCTGTACCTCTCTTGAAAAAGCGGACCTAACCCCTTTAGAGCCCCCAAACCCCTCCCTATACTAAATCCAAGTAACATTGTCCCCGAAAAAGGGTTTCCAATCGTAAAGGCTGTTGAATTATGGATGTTGCATTATGGGTGTTAGGATGCATATGTGGAAATCGGGATCCATGTTCTTGTTGATGTGCAGTTACTCGCACGAGTAAAGCAAGTAACCTTGATGTAGATGCGGGGGAATAAAACATGCGGCGATATCAAGTTTGTTCCTTCTCGCCGACGCACTGTATCCAACACATATCTCGGGAACGTTGACCACATGGTAGGATAACTAGCTTACCCCCACAACAAGTATCTGATAACGTGTTCGTTATATAGCACTTTCCACTGAGCCGCTTAGTCCCTGGGTTGGTTATATAGCACTACCCACTAAGCTACTTAGTCACGTGGCCACGTAGCTCAGTGGGTAGCGCTATACAACCAACATGTATCCGGAATATTACAAGGAATTGCTATGGGTCGGACCGTCGGCTAGTGCAACCACCCGTACATTACACCTGCCCGTAGCTTTTGGGCATTGTACCGTGAAAACGAGGGAAGGCATCGCCCACTTCTCTGTCACTCTCCTTCGTTTCCATCGTTTTGCCGCATAATCATCGCCACTTCCAAACCGTCTTTTTTCTTCTTCTACTTCGTCACATTAACCGATCTTAATAGACACCTCGGTGCCACCTCTGCAACCCTAAGCACAGAGACAAGAGGTGGATAGGTGTGATCCTAACTGTCTTTTCAAAAGCTACACGATAGAGGTGCTCCTAGTTCTTTCTAAGGCTTTTTGCTAGAAGAGCTCCCATGTGTGCACCCCACCCCTAAAAAAAAAAAAACTGATATTTTTGAGTAACCTGACCATGTTGGTATGCACCCCACCCCTAAAAAAAACAGCTCAAAATTTTGAGTAACCTGAAAGCGCCACTTTTGATGAACAGTCAGACCCATGGCCTGGAGCATAGAAATCATCAATATACTAAATTGTATATATATATATATATTTTGATACATGTATTTCATCATTCCGACGGTTTTTGGGTAAAGGAGCCGTGCTATCGATTCTTACTACGGTAGCCCCCCCCGACTTTTCTATAACGAAATCGCCGGGTTTTGAAACCAGCGCTCCCGGTCGCATTTCCCTGCCCCTTGTCGCCCCGACGTCATCGTTCGATAGACCTTCGCAAGCACATGAGAATGTTTGATGATGCTTTTTCCATGTATCACCCTTCTTCGTGTCTATAGCAGCGACGAAACGGTCATTAAAATGAAAATCGCTGGGTTTTTTTTTGGGGGGGGGGGGCTATTATCGTAGAATCAGTCTGCCACTCACAAAAAAAAAAGACAAAAGTACCAGCTACCTCTCTATCGTAGCATGCGTCCTCAGTGCTGCAAAGGCCGCGGTACAGGGATGTAGCACTTTTCAGCGTTTTTTTTTTCCTGAATTTGACTGGGTTTCCTTAACCCAGCCGAACCAAAATCGTCGGAAATTCCATTCATTCTGGTTTAATTGCACAATATACGTAGATGAATGTACCTATGATTTTTTGTACACCTTCTAGGCCGTGTGGAATTTGTTCGTCAGGATGTACGTTCTTCGTTTTTCTCAAAAAACAGTTTTTTTTTCGGGTGGGGGCGTGTTGAGCTCTTCGAAACGACGAGTGTCTCACAAACAAGTTGGTGCGCATCTCTACTCTACGTGTAGCATGTATTTTGGGTATAATTTTTCTGTAACTAAACTACCAGTTCCACGGCAGCGCATGTCGCGAGACCAAAAACACACACAAGGGCATGTGGTGTAACATTGGCAAGAAACAGGGCAGCCACTCGCGCGAGTGACTCCGCGCCGCCGCTGAATCCCGAGTAGCACGGCTCAACCACTGTTACTTGGAAACCCCAATCCTTGGTTTTGGGCGGCCACGCCTGCTTGTGACTTGGAAAAACCGGCCCCTTCGCTCTCTCAATCTCGGCCACCTTCAAGTTTGGCCACGCCGGCGTCGTCGGTTAGAGAACTGATAGACCTCCGCTCTCCCGCCGCCTGGGTCACCTTCAAGCTTGTGTCGTGGCATCTCTCTTCCTCCCCGCTTGCGGCGTTATGATCTGAGCCATCCCACGGGAGGGTTGCAGCATCAGTCCCTGAACTTTCCTCACATGGGGAGCTCAATATCTCACTCAATACTACATGACTTCGAAGGCATTCGTCCGCACAACCCGACCAAGCTTCTATGCCTTATTAGTCCTAAACAAAGTTCACTAGCCGGCAGTTCCTCACATGAGGGAGCTCAATCGTCCAGGGACTTTTTGGCCCAATCATACCACTGCAGCCTCTACTGAGAGGGATGAATCATCTGCACGTATGTAGGAAGTGTTCCACAAAGTGCCTGGCAGGCGTTATCGCCTGCGTTGGTGAGGAGGGTGAATCGAACCCCGTTGTTCAGAAGGCATCTATCTGGCAAGCAAAAACACAATGCAATATACCGCACCCCTAAGCAACCCGTCAAGGCCCTTAGTGTGAGTGGCCAGAGCAGAGCCAGAGGCATCCCGCACGGGAAGTAGTCGGTGCCTAGATCCATATATACCGCCTAATGCCTCTACACACCTGGTACCTCTTCGCCGACCCGGTGCTCCCTGCCTCGACCAGAGTGCTGTTCCGAACAAATTTACTCTTGCCGTAGCTCGTCGAGTATAATATCTCCTGCTCTCCCCTGTCACCCGTTTTGAACCCCCGGCTACTCTGCTATGGATGCAATTGGTACGTATTTCACCAAAGCTTTATTGTCGCACTGCGCGGCGCCGTCTTTCCCAACACCAAGAAAAATGACGATTGAACGCATGCTACTTAAATAATAGTATACTAATAGTACTACTTACAGTACTACTATATTAATAATAATATTTTAGTACTACGGTGGAGGTGCGCCATTTTTTTTACTGAGGTTCTCCGCATTCTCCGCACTAAAAAAAAATATGTTGATAAAAATGAACAAGTCACCCCACACACGATCCCACATGCATGGCCTATTCTAATACGTGTGCAGCGAAACATGTTACCAAGCAAGGATGAAATCCCGACGATTTTGGACTATTTAGCTCCGTCGAAATATTCAGGAGACGTTTCACCCAAAAGCGCTATAATACCACCATCGTGGCACGCGTCTCTCACTGCAACTGTTTTGTCCCCACATCAGCTAGAGTGCAGTTCTAAAAGGGTTACAGACGACGTGCGGCGAGTTCAGGCCGTCAGGCATATCGCTCCTTGCCCTCTCTCCGGCACGGCGCAGCAGCGTCGCGCTCAATCGCGACCAACCGATATCACACACTTCGGTTGCATTGCTTTTTTTTTCTTTTTCTTGGTTGTGTGTTTCTTTCTGTGGATGTGTGAGGGTAACCGACGTTGAAGGCTCATTATGCTGCATGTTGGCGCATCGCAACCATAAAAACAACAACGACGGCGTTGATTGAAGCTCATATCTTGCACATTGGCGAGTGGCTAAAATGTCAATGACATTAAGGACTTTTCTCGTTTTTTTGTTTTCATCCATGCGCCCGCTTCCACTGCCGTCACTTCTTTGTGCACGCCCACATCCTCCTTTTTTTTCCCTCTTTTACCAATCATGGAGCTAACTTCCAGGGCTTTTTACGGGTCAAAACAAACCTCGCAGGTCGGGTAGAGTGGGGTCGGCTCAGGTGACCCTACCCGATCCGTGATATTTCAAAATCTTCTCACCCGACCCGACTCGCGATATTTCAAAATCTCCTCACCCGACCCGACCCGTGAGATTTCAAAATCTCCTCGCCCGACCCGACCCTACCCGTGATACTCCGAAACCTCACGAACCCACCCGACGACCTGACCCGTGAGAGTTTGAACGTCTCGTGACTCGACCGACCCGACTCGACCCGACCCGCCAGGCTCCGAATCACCCGTGAAAGCAGGTCAAGTCGCGGGTCGGGTCATCTTCGTCGGCGAGAGTTTTTTCTCTCGACCCACGGGTTCGACCCGTGAATCCGACCCACGCGTGGACTCTTCGAAAATGATCAAATATGTGATGCTGTTGCAACCCACGGTGATATTTAACCTGGATATTGATAGATATTGATATTGATAGATATTGATATTAATAGATATTGATAGATATTGATAGATATTGATAGATATTGATAGATATTGATAGATATTGATAGATATTGATAGATATTGATAGATATTGATATTGATAGATATTGATATATATATTGATATATATTGATAGATACTGATAGAATGGACATATTAAATATTATATATATCATGCTTGGCGGCGTTTTAGCGTACGATTTGATCAAAAAGGGAATATCAGCACCATCCACAACAAGGCCCTCGGATAGGAAATAGTAAGTAAAGCCTGAATGCGTTGGATCCGCGGGTCAGATCTACCGCTCCTACCCGTGAGTCAGAAGAAAACAACTCTTGGGTCAAAGTGACTTGACCCGTGACATTAACCTTTTCTCGCGGGTCATGACCCGACCCGACCCGCGAGTTGTCAAAGCCTCTTCACCCGACCCGACCCGATCCGCGATAAACCTATTGACCTGACCCCACCCGACTCGACCCGACTCGATCCGTGAAATGTTTTTTTTTTGCACGCTTCTACTTTCCAGCTTCTGGACAAGCCGGTCACAGGTGTCGTCCCTTCTCCCCCCTGTTTCTTGCGACCATTTTTTTTTTCGCGCATAGAGCTTAGCAATCCCACTGCTCGTCGTTTTTCCATCAAGTGTTGCTGACTCACGCTCTCGCGCTTTCCGCAAGTCAATCTGTGCACGAGAAAAAGTCCGTACGAATGTATACGAGTACGCACTCGGGGGACACAAACTCACCAAACTGACCTATACCAGGCTCGAGGATAACCTGATCCGTCAGCGGGGCGACCGGGTCTAAAAACCCGTTGACCCGATCCAACCCGGCCGGTAAGATTTTGAAACCTATTGACCCGACCCGACCGGACGCGACCCGTGAGGTTTTTAAAACCTCTGGCCCGACCCGCGGATGGCGTCATGACCCGTGAAATGCCAATTTCTAATTCTAATCCGGGCGCACATCGCCAAAAAGCCACCGCTGTTGGTGCTCCACGAGTTTCCGTCCGATAAATCTACTTCTTCTGGGCGAGTTCCACCACCGCCACTGTGCCTATCCGTTGTTCGATGGCTACCCCCCCCCCCCTCCTGCTTTCTTTCCCCTCACTTCTTTTTCATCGTTCCTGTTTAGGCCGTGATGCTAAGGGGGGGGGGGTATTTCGAGGGCTAACGGTTACCCTATCTATTAATAATGTCTTTGATAAAACTTTAGTGTTAACTTGTTGTTGTGTGTTTTCGGCTGTGTGATATGCACCGACGCCAATGCATAGCTTCGGGAAAAAAGATGTCTTCAGTGAGATGCGCCAAGAAAATGTTTTGCCTTCTAGATCCGTTTTTGAGCGACTCGCGAGAGAGAGTGGCTTATGCTCGTTTGTGACATTCGGAGTACAATGCTATAATACCGTGACCTTAATCGGTGGATAGAGTAGAACAGTGGCACACTACGCCCTTCACGGCACCCGTGCAGGGCACACCTCAAGACACGGCAGGATTTTCAGTCGGAGGAAAGTACACAAGCGAGGTGCGGGCGTCGTCCAGGGCTTAAAACGACGGGTCCTTTGGTTTTGCTTGGAAAATCCGCGTACATAACACAATGCGCACGTCGTCGTCTCATTCCTCGACGACCCTGGGCCCGATCGAGACGACAATACACTTTCTTGATAATGATTGTGGTGTTTAGGCACACACGGGCTATGAAAAGGGTATACAGTAGCTACCTCTCTTCGGCCAAAACGTTTCTGACCGGACGGGGTATCACCTTTGTTTGGCTATATTTTTTTGCTAGATGACGGGGAGGGCATCTTAACCCAAAATCGTCAGCAGATTTTCATTTTTTTTTTCTCTCGTAAATTATAAACGTTTTTGAATGTGTACCTATTAATAGGTGTTCGTAATACAGAACTACCGACCGGCCCACGTAGGTCACGGTGATATAGAACCTACCCACTGGCCCACGTCGTCACGTGACTACGTGGGCCAGTCGGTAGTTCTACATAACCAACATAAACATATGTTTGGGAGTCCGGCGATTGACTCTCACCGACTTCGTAACAGGGATCTCCGTGTCTCTCTCTCTCCCCTCGCCACGCACTACCGTAGTACTCAGGAGCAAACTATCAAAACCATTCACGTCTCCAGCGCGCACGCTCGCAAAACGTTATTATTTCCTTAGTTTTGCTTTTCCCCGAAAAAAAGCGCAAGCACGAAGTCGGTGGGACTCGAACCCGCGACATATCATTTGTTGGGTGACATTAGAACTACCCACTGGCCCACACAGTGACTGCTGTGTGGGCCAGTGGGTAGTTCTGTAAAAGCAACAATAGGCCATGGTATTGTTGATCGGGAGAGACGTGCTACGATATAGAGGTGCACCACTTTTTTTTGTGAGGTTCTTCTCAGTTTGGGAGCTCAAGACCTTTCTTGATCCAAAAACTATACAAGTACCTATAATATATACCAGGTATTTAATAGTATCTGCAGCTCTTCAATTGAAGAATCCCATATCCATGTAAGTTTCCAGCGCACCCCCAAAGTAACAGGCGTTTTTTTACCAGAGCGCTCTAGGCATTGGTGCCACGTTCAGTCTCTTTCACTAGAGCGCGACAACAAAACCCAGCCGAAAAGTTACGGGGAAACAAGAAATTGGACAGCAACTTAACTGTTGTTGTTGTACCGAAGTTAGGATAGGACTCGCCCTTTCTCTTAACAAGGTACCTACTGGTAGCTGGCAGCCTGCAACCGATATCCAATATCATGGTGTCTTGGGACACGGCGGGTTACTATTAATAATAAAGTAACAGGCGTTTTTTTACCAGAGCGCTCCAGGCATTGGTGCCACGTTCAATTTGTGAGCTTTCCGGATTCACGAAGAAAGCAGAGGTGTCATGGTGTCATATGGCGGGTATTGTGCGTGACGTCGCCGAGTCACGTCTCATAGTAGTAGAGCTTTCTGAAAACGTCTCTCCCTTACCCGAGACTTGAGGTAAATTAATTGTGCGCGTAACGTCCACGAGTCACGTCTCACAGTAGAGCTCCTTTGTCAGAGAGGCTTCACATTCCCTAGCAGGTTGTTAGTGCTTGACCGCGCGCGGTTAGTCAGTTCGGTTGAAATCTCATCGTGCGTCGTTTTCCACAATTCCCTTCTCCGTGAATATTCTTCCCGAGGTTCGAGACCGATCGCTGTATCATACATAGAGCCTGTATTGGTTTGGTGTTTGACGCGTGCTACGATTAGAGGTGGCCCTTTTCGTGTGAAATGGTTTCTGAATGTCGGAAATAGGTCTTTTGTTATATTTTTTCATGATTCTCGTTGTGTACCTCGATCAGATCATGGGATTTTTCATCCTGTGCCAGCACTTTTATTCTTCTCTAAATCAGTTTTTTGGGGCAGATGTCTCAAGCTCCCAAATTGAGGGGTAGTACTAAGAAAAAAAAATCGGTGCACCTCTATCGCAGCACGCGTCGTGTATGGTTTGTAGTATGGTCTGATGATGACTTCTTTACCACCTCTTCCACCGTCCTTCTCCTTGTGGCCCCTTCCGGGAGGTTTTTGGCCGTTTTTGTCAGCGTTCAGAAGGCGCCCGCCGTCAAGAAATCCGATAGCAAGAAATTGAGGCTTGTGTCTCGCGACAGCTAATAGGGCCTGAGATCCGGTGCCATACGAAATCCCATTATACAGATATTACCCGATAACGGTAAACCTGTTCTCAACGGTGGCGAGACAAAACGAAACTGAACCTTGACTATCGGACGTATATCAAGTTGTTGGGGTGGGGACACAAGAGTGTCCCACCTGCAGGTCTGCCAATTGAGCAGGTTCTCGACGAGTACTCACTTTTTTAGCCGTAGTAGAGAGGAAGCTTTATTTTTTCCACAGAGCCCCGGATAGCATCTGACAACTCGAGGCGCAGCCTCGATTACAATTCCTGAGTATATGCAAATAGAAAACGCCTACCTATCATACGAAAAATCGGCCTATTACCTATCAGACCCCAGATAATTTGCAGGCCTTTCCAGGCCGTACCTTAATGTCACGCACACCATAACCCCTGGCCAGCAGTCAGCAGGCAGTGGTTATACTTCAAAGTAGTGCTTACGGAATAAAAGCACAGTTCGGGGTTAGAACTCCCTGTCAGCGCTCTGAATAGCTGGTACCTGGTAGCGACCAAGGGCGCGGTTGTGGGGGTACTCCTTTTTGGGGGCTTTAAGTCCCTCCCCTATACTAACTTCAAGTGAATTTGTCCCCAAACAGGGTTTCCGGTTGTGAAGGCGTTAAGCCACTCGCATGGTAAGTTACTCTGTACACCAATGGAAAACGATAAATTGGGGCGATTTCATTGTGACGACGACGTGGCTAACCATTCCATGGCGGTTTCATGTCGCAAACAAGGGTCAGCACGAAATAGTCTCAGGTTAAGACCGCAAACAGAAGAGGGGGGTCACTCGCGCGAGCGATCCCCCAAGCCAAGCCGCACTGCAATAAGAGGTCCCGGCAATGACCCCTCCTATTGTGTAGCCACGGTCTTCTAGCCAGTGGTTATGGTGGGCGTCGAATATATGGAGATGCGTCTACAACTTGACGTTTTCTTACTAGCGCGGGTGCCTTCTGTAGTTCTTCCTCGCCCTGGCGCTTCGTCAGAGTGGGTCGACGTGCGGGGGGCTCTTGCTCCTACTCTTACCTCCACCCCTTAGTGTGCCGGTGTATTTTCTTCGTCTCGCCGACGAAGCCATCTGTTACGGTATTAGGACGCGTGCTAAGATGATAGAGGTATACCTTTTTTGGGCGAAAATGTTTTCTGAATGATGGGGGCTCCTTAATCCTCAAAATCGTCGGAAAAATCGGCCAATTTTTGTTTTCACATGATTCTCGTCTTCTTGTTGTGTACCTAGGCCCTCTAGGATTTATCATCTCCGGTGTCAGTAGTAGCAGTTTTATTTTTCTCACCAAATCAGTTTTTGCCTCAAGAGAGGTCTTACGCTCCCAAATTGAGGGGTAGTATTAAGAAAAAAAAGTGGCGCACCTCTATCGTAGCACGCTTCATCTAGAGGAGAATAATACCTCCTTGGGCCACTGTGAATTATTACCCAATTACCCACCCGGACTAACCTTATATGATATCACCTTAGTATTTGTAATATATATAGACTAGTCTAGATATTACCACACGTACAAAAATAAAATTACACTCCAGCTGTGAGATCGAAGATTTTGTCGAAACTCATCTTTGCAAGCTGTGTGTCGATACTCCGATCGCGCGTATATTACGGGTTGTGTGTCCTCTCATTAAGGATATAGGTCGGCGACTCCCCTTGAAACTTTATATATGTGTGTTATACATATATACTGACCGAGGTGCTGATTGCCATACGTTCGTCACGCTTCTCTCCGCGAAGCGAGGGGTAGGGACCTCAACTTAGATTTTGTTCAATACGTCTTTGTCTGTGGCCGATTGATTGTGGCTTGGGAAATGCTTTCGTGTGTTTTCCCCTCTCCCCCAGCTGCTATTATACGCTGGGTTTTACGTAGTAGATTCTGACCGCCTCTGCCAACTCCCCCGCCTTTAATACCCTTTTTGGGGTACCAGGTACACGGTTCGGGCTGTTCCTTCAGCTTCTTCTGCGATCTTTATTTCTTCGACGCTAATATCTATATGGCTTCCCCCTTCACCCACACCACTACTCCCTCGCCACCCCCCGCCCGACTCTCCGCCCCTGCCATTATCGTGATTGCATTATACTCTTCTTTACACGTAGTTTATCCAGGCGGAGAATCTCTCCATTACCCGTTCGTATGATCGCCCAGGCTGCCTCGTACACTAAGTATTAAAAGCCTCTACGTTTTTGGCGTTACAAAATTAGTACTCTGAAGGAATGATATTTGTCGAGGCTCTAACTCTTTGTGATAAGAGCTGCAGGGAGAGGTGGCCCGAAGTGTCGATAAAGATCATGTGAAGAAGAAAAGACGTACCAGGAAGTTTGAAAAAACGCGCTTTGTGATCAAGAAGAGAAGAAAATAAGAAGAGGAGGAGAAAAAAGTAGAAGCAGGAGAAGAAGGAGAGTAGAAGGAGAATGAGGGATCGAGATGGGGGATGCCTTCACCTGGTCTACGGAACTATGCCGAAGCTACGGGCGGGTGTACTCTACGGCAGTCCGCCCTGTGTGCAACGTTCTATGTAACGTGTTCTTTGTAACGTAATAATAAGCAATGTTATCTGCAACGTTTTTCTGATACTTATTATATGGTGGTAAGCTAGTCACTACCCTGCACTACGATCAACTTTCCGATACAGGTATTATTATCTTGGGTTGATTCTTCTACTACAGAGTATGCCGGCTAGAAAAGAACAAAACTCCTCCGTATTTCGCCGCATATTGTATTTATCCGCATCTAGAACTATGATACTCAGTTTACTCAAGGTAGTGACTACGAATCAAATATTATAAAAATTAAAATGTGCTCCAGCTGTGAGATCGAATATTTTGTCGAAACTCATCTTTGCAAGCTGTGTGTGATACTCCGATCGCGCGTATTACGGGTTGTGTGCCCTCATTAAGGATATAGGTCGGCGACTCCCCTTGCAACTACCGTGTAGCTATCAGGGTCAACAGGGTGATGTTAGGCAGTCTGTGCGCGGAAACTAGATGAAAAACCCGTTCCTGAGGGGGACAAAATCTGACAGCTGTGGAAGGAAATGCATCAGTTTATCAAGTGAACCCTGTAAGTCGAATATCCGGTGAGGGGAGGGCGGAGTTTTTAAGGACGTGGGGGCCTGATTTTGATCAAAAGGGGGGCGGGAGGGGGGGAGGGGGGGGAGGGGACGGGTGGGGCAGGTCTATTTGTGCGTGTAAACTATAAATATTTCTTGTGGGGGAGGGGGGGGAATGTGGCGGGGGGGGCCGGGGGCGGAGGGGGAGGGCTTTAGGTCGCATAGATGTAGGGGTTTGCTATACGCGTGGTGCTAGGTCTAGGCGATGGTGCGGGTGGTGGGGGAAGGAGGGGGCGTTGGGGACGGGGGTGGGTGGGAATTGCAGCAGCGGCATGGACGGCTCTGAAACGATAACGAGGCGATATCCAGGGCGTGGAAGTGTTCAATACTCTGGCGGATTTCGATAGTAGGTGGGGCGTTTAAGCAAGAGGAAGCGAGGGGAAAAAAAAAAAAACAAGGCGGGGAGGGGGGGGGGGGAAGGGTTCTCAAGAGGTTTAGGTCACATATAATAATATAACAAGCTGCTACATATCTTTGATCTCACAGCCGAAGTGTATTCGAATATTATTTGTGACCTAAACCTCCTAAAAATCCCCCCCCCCCCCCTCTTGCTCTCCCTTACTCAAACGCCCCACCAAATATCAAAATCCGCCACATTAACAAACACTTCACGCACAGGATATCACCTCATTATCTTTCGAGAGCCATCCATGCCGCTGTGTTTCCCCCCCCCCCCCCCTCCAACGCCCCTTCTTTCCCGACCACCTGCACGATCACGTAGACCTAGCACCACGCGTATAACAAGCTGATACATATCTTTGATCTCACAGCCGAATTGTATTTGAATATTATTTGTGACCTAAACCTCCTCAAAAACCTCCCCCCCCCCCCCCCCTCTTGCTCTCCCTTACTCAAACGCCCCACCAAATATCGAAATCCGCCACATTAATAAACACTTCACGCACAGGATATCACCTCATTATCTTTCGAGAGCCATCCATGCCGCTGTGTCCCCCCCCCCCCCGCCTCGAACGCCCCTTTCTTCCCCATCACCCGCACCTTCGCCTAGACCTAGCACCACACGTATAACAAACCCCTCACCTAAAGCCCTTTCCCCCCCCCCCCCCCCGCCCCCCGCCCCCCCCCCCCCCCCCCCCCCCCCCCCCCCCCCGCGCCAACCCCCCCCCCCCCCCCCCCCCCCCCCCCCGCCCCCAATAATATACTGGTGCCAAAACCGTCAGATTTATCCCCTCGAAAGGATTTATAGCTTACATGCACAAATTGCCCCTTTCCCCCCCCCCCCCCCCGCCCCCCTCCAAACCCGCTCGCTTTTGATCAAAACCAGGCCCCCCCTTTGCCTTCACAGCTGTCAGATTTTGTCCCCCTCAGAAACGGGTTTTATAGTTTCCGCGCACAGACTGACTAAAATCATCCTGTTGACCCTGATAGCTACACTGTAGCTGTAAGGGGAGTCGCCGACCTATATCCTTAATGAGGACACACAACTCGTAATGCGCGCGATCGGAGTATCACACACAGCTTGCAAAGATGAGTTTCGACGAAATCTTCGATCTCACAGCTGGAGTGTATTTTAATTTTTATAATAATATTAAAATCATAGATTTGGTCGACACTGATGTTCGCAACATTGTGTGTGATCCTCCGATCGCGCGTATTAACCATATATGGGCCTACTATACGCGCGGTGTTGGGTCTAGGCGATCGTGCGGGGTGTGGGAAAGGAGGGGGCGTTGGAGGGGGGGAGGGGGGATGAATGAAAGCTACGTCTTGGATGGCTAGAAAGATAATGACGTGATATCAATGGCTTATTAGTGTTTATTACTCTGGCCGATTTCGATTGTAAGTGGGGCGTTTGAACGAACTGGGCGGGGAACAAAGGGGGGGGGGGGGGGATGAGTTGGAGCTACGGCATGGATGGCTAGATGGATAATGAGATGATATCAGCTGGCTGGTAGTGTTTACTACTCTGGCAGATTTTGATTTCAGGTGGTGCGTTTAAACAAGAGGGATCGGGGGGGGGCGGGGGGGGCGGGGGGGCGAAACTATAAACCCTTGAAGGGGACGAATCTGACGGTTGCAGCAAGAAGACACCCCTTTATATCACCCGCCTGGTAATGTTCATTTATTTCTAGAAGTTTTGATGTTACAATGTAGTATGCAACCCAGATCTTAGGTGTAGTAAACAACGTGTTAAAAGCTTCATAATTTGTTATTGTGCACATGGATCGAAAGATAGAATATTTCAATCGATAGGTACAATCATGTAGATACCATTGTTTTCTGACATCGCTAATTATAAGGAGATGCATACTTACTGCCAAATACAACAGGCGAGGTGATGGTCATGCAATGTCACCGCCATTGAGAACGACAGGGAGAGATGCGAATATGTACTAATGAACTGCAGAGAGTCCATGTTCCACAATATGTTCTACCCAACGTCCGCGGTCGTTGCCAATGCTTCTCGACCCCTCCCTGCCCCCCCTCGCCATCCCTTATTTTGGCACATTTAGTCTGGCTACTGTATTCGTGCTAGCGGTTTAGACGGTTTTTTAAAGCATTCTTTGGTTTCCGGGGATTGTTTCCATGCCCGGCGTGTACGGGACTTTTGAAGGCGTTTATTTATTGTATTACTTCGATTTTGTCGGGGGAGATGGGCGGGCGACTTGTGAAGCGCCTCCTTCTCCATGAAATCCACACGGGGTTAATTTCCTTCCCACAACAATAGTTTGTGGTATAAATAATGTGTCTACAACTATTTACGGCTCCGAGAGTTGGGGGGGGGTGGGGGGCGAGAGGTGGGAGGGGGCGAGAGTTGGGGGGGGGACGGGGGAGTGGAGAGGGGGGCGGGGGGGGGGGGGGGTTCCAAGGGAGGGGGACAGGAGGGAAAGGGCAGGGAAGAGAGGGAGGGGGAAAGGGAAGGGAAGGGGAGAGGGTCAGGGTTATAATTCGTGGGTGAAACGTTGCACTGGCGTACAAATTTCGGCAGCGGGCGCCGGGGGCCATTGGGGGGGGGGGGCTGGTGGCCGACGCCATACGCGCCCTCCAGACGCCTGCG
Source organism: Undaria pinnatifida (assembly GCA_012845835.1). Taxonomy (NCBI): domain Eukaryota; class Phaeophyceae; order Laminariales; family Alariaceae; genus Undaria; species Undaria pinnatifida. The sequence continues at coordinate 5,385,628 of JABAKD010000012.1, read as the reverse complement.
TATATTTCACAGTACATTTATAACTCTGCCACACAGACACTCCTATCTCCCTGCGGGTATAAGAAGAGCTAACTCTCCATATGTATGCATACAGTACGGCGTAATTTTGCGGGTAGGGTGGGGGAGGGGGGGGGGAGGGGGGGCAGGAATTGGGGGGAGGGGAGGGGGAAGGGGGGTGGGAGTTGGAGGGAGGGGGGGCGGGAGGTGGGGGGGGGGTGGGGAGGGGAGGAGGGGGGGGGGGGGGGGAAGAGGGAACGGGAGCACAGGAGGGGGCGGGAGCGGGAGGGGGCGGGAGGCTGCGGGGCGGAGGGGGCGGCCAAGGGAGCAGAGCATAAGGGAAGGGAAAAGCGAAGAGGGCCAGGGTCCTAAATAATAGTAGGCGAAAGGTTGCACTGGGGTACATATTTGGCAGTGGGCTCCGTGAGCCGCCGCCGTACGCCCTCCAGACGTCTGCATTTATTTCGCAGGACGTCTATAATTGCCGCATATACAAACGCACTCCTACTGTGTAACACCTCTATCCCTAATAATAGCTAATAGAGGTATACTGTTTTATTTGCAGCACGGCGTACTTTCACGAGAAGAGTCTCCACGACAAGCATTCGTAGGTGGCTGCTCGTCGTGTGTGTGTTGTTTGTAGTTGTGTGCAGTGTGCATCTACAAAATTGAGCTTATCATGCTATTATACCAGGTGCGTACGTATCACGTACGTACGTATTATCCATACAACACGTACTTGCCTCCGCTGCATGCAGTCATCTCCTCTACACTGCTGTAGGTTAGATGGCTGTCGGAGGTTGAAGTGCTTGCACTTTGCACTTTGCACTTTGCATTACTGAGTTATGTTCATCAAAACTGGCCCATGGATGGAGCTGTGTGTGGGAAAATATCTCTGGTCCCATCGGAGCTGTTGCTACTTCTCTGCTGCGCAGAATGCACAACAAGGCAGAGCAGCTACACAGGACGCTCTACCACACTGCAACCAGCACTACAAAGCCTAAAGCCGGCAAGAAGAACCTGGAAACACGTCAGTTTTTCTTGGCAGAAGTTTTCAACACAATACGTATTGGAGGCATGGCTCAAACCGGGGAGAACATTAATTTACCCCGGGCAACTCTCGTGCGTTCGTTTCTGCATGCGCATCGCTCCACTTCGTTATCATACCCCCACCTCTTTACCCCCCTAACCCGACGAGATAAAAACATGGCTCCCGTACTTAACGCCGCCGCTGCCATGGCCCTCGCCGGGTCCGCCTCCGCCTTCGTGGCGCCGAGCGCCTTCAACGGTGCGGCCGTGACCAAGTCCGCGGCGTCCTCGACCCAGCTGTCCATGTCGGTGGACACCGGCATCAACGGCTTCGGCCGCATCGGCCGCCTCGTCGCGCGGTCCATGATCAAGAACCCGGAGACCAACCTCAAGCTGATCAACACCGGTGCCGCGCCGGAGTACATGGCGTACCAGGTGAGCAAAATTTTTGCACTTAGAGCACCCTCTTCTGTTTGCGCCCTAGGATTCTGGTGCGTTTTGGGTCGACCACGTCCAGAGCTTTTTGTGTTCCATAGATCAATCGCCACACACAGCTTTTGCGTCTCTAGCGAGATGCGAGCCAGAACGAGATTAGGTGAGAGTGTTGCATTGCCCAGTTAGATGGTGCATAGGCACAAAGCCATCCCGATGGAGATCTGAACCTGGCGATCTCTGTTGCCCCTGCGTTGTGTTGCCTGCTGTCCGCAAATAGTTTGGTAATGGTTTCTGAGCAGAAGCAGCAGCAAACTGCTGTGTGGGACAATAGGGCGAAGAAAAACTCGAGAATGCTGCCGAACAGGGGGCATGCGCCCCGCTTTGCAATATCGTGGCCCTCAGGCCATAGCTTGTGGCCGATGGAGCGCGCCTCTGCTCCCAGCCTGTCGTGCGATAGGGACGTGCGAGTGTGCCCCATACTTGAACCTGTGCTTGCGGGTGCGCATGCTTCGGCTCTTACTTTGTATGTCAATGCTGTGCGATTTTTATTTTGCCATCCACAACAAAGAGCAGCAGCTCTCTTTGGCGAGGTTTTTGTCTTTCGGTGTGGTGTGCGTTCTTCTTCATACATTCTTCTATTTTTGGAGCCAGAGGGTCTGTTTTTAGCACGAGTCACCAAACTCGATAGCAACACTGCCAGACGAGCTAGCTATCTCTCGAGCTGATCCATAGTGCTTTCCTGAGCCGCTGCTGCTGCTGCTGTGACATTCTTTCTTCAGTTGAAAACGTCAGCTGGCCGATTTTCCTCTCTTTCGAAAATCCTTCATGTTAACTCGGGGCCTTGCTGCGTACGTGTTCGTTCCAACATGTTACCTGTGCGTGCGTACACGTCACACACACGCACGAACTGGAATATTTTCATCCGAGCACCGACATCTCGTACATATACCCACATGCGTTCCCCCGAGCATGCCTATCAGACACGGCAAAATATGTATCCGCTCGCAGAGACAAACCCGTTGTGGAGGGCAGCAATCGCACTGAAAAACTCAAGTGTAATATTCATGGAACAGTACGTCAGTCACTCCCACTGCACGAGCCACAGCAGCATTATTAGGTGTTGAACTCGAGCGCCCCCTTTTTTTGCATGGGAAAACAATGCGGTCGTGCATTCTGCTGCAAATGCTGCTGTGCCCCCACTGCAGTGCGTGCGCGTGCCTCAGTTCAACCATCAACGTGACTATTAGTTATAATACTACAATTAATGTGTGTGCGTGTGTTCTTCACATTCAACTGATTTTTCGATTTTTACACCCATGTACATACAGCACAGCCATAGTCCGTGCTGATGCCTCACAGCTCATAAGAGACGAGCTCTGTGATCACAGACCACCTGGGACGTTGAATCGGGTGCACTCACAGCTGGTGTTTTCAATCTTGTAAAATACAGCAAGGCAAAAGTCATTTTATAACAATCGAAAAACGCCAGCCGTGAGTACAACCGATTGAATGGTTAAAGCTCAACTTTGCAAGCTGCGTGGTACATCTATTAATAGTCTACATGTTGCGCAAAGTTATTTTGCCATCAATACCCACCAAAAACAAGAATTTGAAAGCCAGCACACCAGACTATTTGCAATAAAAACGAAGTATCAGACAAGAACAAAAGGAGATTTGGAAAGAAAGAGGGAAACAGGACATGTGGCAAGTGGCAAGTTTGATACCAGGTATACTGGTATCCCCAGAGCTCCCTCGATACCTGGTACCTGGAACCCGATAACTTTTGTGCTCAGGACGCTGCTGAACGATGTGTACGAAAATGTACTGGTGGTATTGCTTGTTTACTATTGGTGTCATTAAAAATCGTACTGCTGTGGCGTAGTCTACTATTGGTGCGTTCTTGCTGCCTTGTCGAACATGTCCACTTCAGTTCCCGCCTCGGCAAGCGTTTGGTCCGATCTTTTTTTCGTCGAGCATTAATTAGCACCAGGTGCCTGTACCAGACACGGCGGCGTCAACGTTGCTGTACACCTGTGGCGGCTCATAGTCGCACCGGTATGTTCCGTTTCTTGAATCGCTATGTACGATGGTGGTGAATGGAAATGAACAAGCTGGTTTACTCTGTTTCGTGTTTTGGCCAGTTCACGCCCTGTCACCACTATTACTGCCTTGATGTGTACCTGGGGCGCGTTACCTGTGGTGCGCGTCATTGTATCATCATATCTACCAGGCACACGATAGAAGTGCCGGTATACACGTCGCTTCGCTCCGCGAGCGGCATTCGCCGCTCGCTACCCATCGCCGCTCGCTACCCTCACCGAAAAAGGACAAATAAAACAAATCATGTGAAGCGGAAAGGAGTCCATGATTAGTTGTGGTTGCACAATGTGGCGACTTGAAAATACCAAGAGCCCCGCCGCTATGCTCCAAGAACAGCCCAGACGCGACGTGCATGTGTATACCGTACGTATAGACTAAATTATGAAAAATGAAAATACACTCCAGCTGTGAGGTCAAAGATTTTGTCGAAACTCATCTTTGCAAGCTGTGTGTGATTTTGTTATCCTCCGGCGGATGGGGAAAAATAAAGCTTTAGCTCACCACACTTCCACGTATACATGTCCCTTGTATGTTGCTGTTGCATATCCGATGTGTGTCATTTATCGAAGTGGTGTTTACAGGGCTTTGCTTTTGTCTTTTGTTATGATGAGGAATCTGCACGGACACTGGGTGTGCTGGGTGTCGATGGGTGGAAAAGCTGTTTGACACAACCGCACACAGCTACTTGAAGAGCGTGGAGCATGTGGTTGAAATGACAGCAAAGCGACGGCTGTTTTTGGTGACGTCAGTCGCACCTCAAGATGTTCAATACTAAAAACAGTATATTACGTCTAGACGGCGGTCCGTCACAGGACTGAGTATCAGCAGTACGCATGTTCATACTTGAAAAATCTCCACATATTAAAGTTTCTGGTGGCTTGATAGCGCATCATTGAAAGAACAGCCACAAAGAGGAAAAAAGGACTCTCACATGGTGCTCGGACAACAACACGTGTTCGGAAACTTACATGATGCTCTCGGCAACAAGAGTTGTTATTGTCTGCGTGCTTGCGTTGTCGCACTCTGCTGTCTGGTCAACTCGAACGTACTGCTGTATGTATAATACGTTGCTGCTCTGCGCAGAGGGCCGATTGCATGTTGATTTCTGCTGTGTTTGCGGTACGTACTGTAGATATTGTGGCTGTCGGAGCTTGGTTTGTGTTTGTACCTTGACTTCGTTGTGTGCGCAGAAGGAGGTTCGAAAACACAAAGAAAATAAAAAAAGGGGAGAAGCACAATCCAGGCATCGTCCGGAAACAATATTTTCCCGGTCGGCAATCAAGGACTGAGAACAAGCAGTCGGAACGGCCTGATAATTGCGGAGGGCGGCCTCGGAAGGCAACATTAGTACGTGAGGCTATGATGTACGTTCCATTACTTGAACCTGCGATGGTGGTTAAGTGGTGACCAGCAAGCTTCGTTGTTCCATAGCTGCCTTATTCCGCGTTTGGGCCGGTTCACGGCCTCATTATCTTGTCTTATTTTCGATTAGTTGAACCGTACCGTGGCGGTAATTCGAAACAAACAACGCTGTTTTTTGCTCCAGTTGCTTTGTTGCGCTTTTTGGCCAGTTCACGCGTGCACATCCTCTTGCATTCCTTATGTGCAGCAAATCAATTGCACGTGCTCAGGCAAACTAAAAGGGCACCTGGTACTCAGACATGAACACAAAAAACATTGCCTGTGGTGATCATTTGGAAGAACCATCTCTCTGCTGCTGCTGTCGTCCCTTGTCGTGGCGTGCACGTGTCAACTCGTAGTCGCACCGTCCTTTCCGGATCCATGGTGTTCTTCGGTCTATCATGTTGCATGCCAGACTTGAATGTAACACTTGCACGTACCCTGGTTTGTATCACGTAATGCGTGCGCTGATTTCTTAATCAGCCTTCAATATCTTTTCTGGTGATGCTACGGTTTGCTTTACCACTGAACGGGTGTGCTGGATGATGGGTGGAAATAACGGTTTTATGTGAAGCACGCGCGCACACTACAACACAAACACGCACTCAAGGGTGAATAGAGCGTGCCTTGTGACCGCGGATTAGACTACTCGTATGGCAATGAGTAATTTTGCGAGCAATTTAGCTAAAACCTCGCCGCTACTTCCTTCTTCCTTGCCCCACCCCGCGCACTCTATTATTGTCCATCACTTCAGTTCAAGTACGACACCGTGCACGGAAAGTTCGACGGCACCGTTGAGGTGGACGGCATGGACCTCATCCTCGACGGACAGCGCGTGCCCACCTCGCACACCCGCAACCCCGAGGAGATCCCCTTTTCCGCCACCGGCGCGCAGTACGTCTGCGAGTCCACCGGTGCCTTCCTCACGGAGGCCGCCGTGCAGCCCCACCTCAAGGCCGGCGCCAAGAAGATCGTCTTCTCCGCCCCGGCTAAGGACGACTCCCACACCATCGTCATGGGTGTCAACGCCGAGTCGTACGTGCCCAGCATGGACCTCGTGTCCTGCGCCTCGTGCACCACCAACGGGCTCGCACCCACGGTGAAGGTGATCGACGACAACTTCGGCATCAAGGAGGCCCTGATGACCACCGTGCACGCCATGACCGCCACCCAGATGGTGGTGGACGGTACCTCCAAGAAGGACTGGCGTGGTGGCCGATGCGCGTCCGCGAACATCATCCCCTCGTCAACTGGTGCCGCCAAGGCCGTGACCAAGGTAGGAATCATCTTGGGAACAATCTTGGGAAAGTCCTGGACAACACGTTTGTTGGTAGGGGGAGGGGGCGGATGCAAGGGTGGAAACAGCATACCGGTTTTGTGTCGGCAGTTTTTTCAAGCGTTTTCGTTGTGTTTTGGTATTTTCGAGTGGAAACAGCATACCGGTCTTGTGATAGCAGTTTTTCAAGCGTTCTCGTTGTGTTTGGTATTTTCGATGTGTTGGTTGGCGCGTGTAAACGGTGTTGGAAGTGTCGCGGAAGAAAGGCTGAGTGTTTTGGCGTCATGGCGATTCAGTTGTCATTTCTTGAAATCGTTCTCGTCTCGAGCGCCACGCGCGTCAGAATGTTGAGGCTCCCTGAGTGCCTGATATATTTGTGCGTTGAAGTTGTATACTTTGGAGTATATTATATTGTTTTACCTTCGTTGCAACCCAACCCGTTTCAACCCAACCCGTTTCGTGAACTCGCCGCGCCGCAGGTTCAAATTTGGTTGCGTGCATCCTGCGTGATTGCCCCGCATGCACCCACGCGTCGAAACTAATTTGCCGTGCGAGCATAGGGTTCACAGCACACTCGCTCAACCCTTGTACATGTTATTTGACCGTTGGGGAATGATCGTGCGTGTGCAAATCGCTCTCATTTTGTTCTTGCGTCACAAATCGTTTGAGAACTGCGGACAGATCAAAGCCATAAGACGGATGTGACATGGAGTAAAGTGTAGTACTTTGGATATCAGCGAGAAAATAATCGCTCTACTGTTAGTAGCAGCGTGCGTCGTCTACTGGCGTCACTATCACGGGCAATCAGCCTTCCCAGGTACTTGGTGCTTGGTGCCTGGTAGTTGCTTTTAACCCCTTTGAACTTAATATGCCATTGTGGGGTCGGTAAACGCGACGCCTCGACCTGCCGAGATGTCAGCGTTTTCTCCGCTATGCTAGCAATCCTACGAGGAGAAACTGCATGCACTCTTGGCGTGGCGCAATCGGCGGGTTAGGAAGGCTTCCAGTGTGCTTGCATGCTCTCTTGGCACTTACGTACACTATCTTAGGTTTCCGCCGCTTTATGTTTGTACTAATGACTCTAAACACATACCTGGTATCTTTTTTCAAATGGGAGACTTCTTGACACCACCGGCCCTTTTGGCCCCTCGTATTACTTTTGAACAACAACGCCGTCTCTCTGACCTCCTCCTGCTCTTTTTATGTGTTCTTTGTCCCCCACGACCTCTACGTGTCGGTTCTAGCTTTCTGGCGCGCTCAGATTCCTTCCGTTCATAGAGTTTGCTCTTTGATAACACTTTGTCACTGCCGCCCCCCCTTCCGCATTTTTCGTTGCCGTTGTCCCCCCGGGCCTTGCACGCGTCACCTTTCTCTTGCGCGCGCTCCAGGTTATCCCCTCCCTGTTGGGCAAGCTCACCGGCATGGCCTTCCGCGTACCCACCCCCAACGTGTCGGTCGTGGACCTGACCTGCACCCTCGAGAAGGGCACCTCCTACGAGGAGCTTTGCGCGGCCATCAAGTCCGCATCCGAGTCCGGCCCGATGAAGGGCGTTATCGGCTACTGCGACGAGCCGCTCGTGTCCACCGACTTTGTCACGGACCCGCGCTCGTCCATCTTCGACGCAGGAGCCGGCATCATGCTCAACCCTAACTTCGTGAAGTGCGTGGCCTGGTATGACAACGAGTGGGGTTACTCCCAGCGCGTGATGGACCTCATGGTGCACATGGCGAACGTGGACGCGAAGGTCGGCGTGAAGGCTTAAACTGGTCCGGGCCTTTCCCAAATTATCATCATCATCCTCACGCGCGGTGGGGCGCGGTGGATGTTGTTGTCGTTTAGAAAATGATTTTGGATTTGATTGAAGGAAAAGTCAGGGTCGACTGTGACGCGACCGAACCACCTTAAAAGCAGTCAAAATCAAGCACATGCTTTCTTGTGGCTTTCTATCGGTTAGACTATAGCAAGCACGTGCTTTATGTGGCTTTTCGTCGGTCAAGACAATAGTAAGAGCACTCTTGTGGCTTTCCGTCGGTTACACCTCAACTTGTTGCTGGGTTTTTGAAATGACGCGCAGGCCCGGGGGGGGGGGGGTTGGCTTGCGTGCGACTCAGCGGCGAAGAGACTTCTGAGGTTTTATGGAATCGAGTTTCTGCCGGCATGGCAGGCTTGTTTTCGCGTTTTTGGTCCCCGCCTGTGTTTTTACCTTTGCGTCATATGGCTTGCTAGTGGAATGTTTTGTCTCCGTTTTGCTAGTATTGTGTTTTTTTTTTTTTTCTAGACCCGAACGAAGCCTTCGGTGTGTGTTCCAAGACAGGTCGTTTCTCCCAGGCACGCCGACCATCCCTGGCGTGTTTTTGCACAAAATGGGTCATAGAGGGGCGGTATTAATTAGATTACACTGGAGAATTATCGAATCACCCACGGCAGCGCTGATGTCTTTCTTAAACCATGAACAGGGGACTTTAGGATATCGGGCGATTCCGTCCGTCCGGTGTGCCAGTTTAGTTGTCCCCACGTGGGCTTTATTGCATGCATGCGTGGATTGGATGGATGGCTTTCTGACTTTTCGCGCCTTTTGTACGGCCCAAGCGTTGAGCTGTGGATCCTTGCAAAACAAATGCCGCATGGGCTTTTACTAGTGTCCAGCGCAGGCTGATGTAGGGCACGCGAGACAAGTCGCGCGCTACGCCCCGGGCAGGTGCTGATGCTGGCAAAATATTATGAATTGATCTCCTTGAAGCTGCACCCATGTTCTTGGAGACAAACATCTTGGAACTAGTGTGGGATAGTTTTTGCAGTTCGTACGAGGGTTAAAAGAAACAATCGTTAATAGATAGATGGGAATGCAATCCCCTCCATAAATCAAGCCCTCCCATGTGTTTTTTTAGCATGCTCACGCGAGAGATGCAGAGACTGGTCCTGGCTTACAGTCACGAATTAAAGTATATTTTACCGAAATAATTACAATTTCATTCAAGCCTCTAGACTGAAGTATAGTTTGCATGTGTTTTTCAACAAGTACGAGGGATGCTTCCGCGAAGAAAGCCCCGAGAAGTAACAGGAGAACCCTGGAGAGCGTAACTAAAGAAACAGATACTAGACGTACAGACAGACGTAGACGGGGACGGGAAAGTACAGAATCCTGTCTCTTCCTTCCAACAGCCCTTGCGAGCTTTTGTCTTTTATTGAGCAGAAAATACATGCAATGCGTGGACTCGTCCAACAAGACGCGTCATACAACGAGTTGCTATAGGTCTTTCTTGCTCTCTCGCGGTGAAAGTCCACTTTTTGGGACTCCACAGAGGGAAGCAGAGACTGGCTTTGTTCTCTCCTGGTGAAATGTTTACAACCTTCGAAAAAAGGGCGATAGGCCTCGTTCTCTCGTTAGTTGTTCTACGGTGTGTGCCCCCCCCCGACGTTTCTTGAACGAAATCGCCGGCTTCAAACCCAGCGCCCGGTCGTATCTCCTTATTTGCGATGCCCCTCGACACCCCGACGTCATCGATCGATGGTAGACCTGTGCACACAGGAAAATATATGGACACTTTTTTTTCGAGAGTTTTTTTGCACACAGGACAATATCTGGACACTTTTTTTTTCAAGAGTTATCACAAAAACTCGCATAATCAAGTCGTCAGGGGTCACAGGACAGGCCCCAGTCACTCTGGAGCTGAGGAGTACCCCAGGGAAAAACACAAACATCCCAAGGTGGTAGACGCATATATCACAGCTGACGCAATGCATGCCTCCACCAGAAACATATAAAAGTGAAATCGGGAGTCAGTCTACGATGTGCCAGGTCCACACAACGGTGCATACGTCTCATTACTCGCGCCTGGAAAAACCGACTATACCGCTTGCCACCCAAGAGAGACTACCACGTATATATTTCAGGTAGTACCTATCACTGCGCATACGCACGACATGCGCAAGTCAATTGGAAAAAAAAAACGGAGAAAAGAAAAATGAAGGAAAGGAACCACAGGTACTAATAATACTCAATAGAAAGTTGAGTTTCACAATCACCCATCGGTGGTACTCACAGCTGACGTTTTTCCTTTTTTTTTGTTGTTGTTGAGGTATTAATGGGGTATTGGTCCGTTTGACCACTTGCAAAGGTTAACCAATAGCTTACCCAAACCAAGTGTTAAATTAAAGGTGGGGGACACAGAGAACCCCCTGCAGGTCTGCCAATTGAGCAGGTCCTCGGAGAGTACTCACTTTCGTTCCTTCGTAGAGATTCGTTTTCCACCAGAGCCCGGGATAGCTTCTGAGATCGGAGGCACGTGCCTCCGATCTAATTCCTAACTTTTCCGAATATAAACCGCCAACCTTATCATACGAAACCCATCCAAATGATCTCAAATTCGGATACTTACAGGCCTTTCGAGGCCGTATCTTAACATTGTGTTATAAAATACGTTGTCTTCGGTTCAAAAGAAGAGAGTAATCCTTAAATGATTTGGAGAAAACTAAACTGCTACCGCGGTGAAAATAAAAAAGCATTGCTTAGGGTTCAAGGAGAGAATAGAGTAAATGGTTTGGATAAACTGAAAGTGCTCCCGGATGAAAATTTCCATGGCTTAGGTATACAACGAGACTCGCGCAAAAAGCAACCTATTTCCGACGATTTTGCCCCGTCATTCAGAAATCAAAGATTTCAAACGAAATGTGCTTTACCTCTATCCGATCGTAGCACACGCCGGTGATTTGTGTTTGATGTGCGGGGACCAAACATGTAGTCGATTTCGATTTGATATGTACATATGTGTATGATATGTGACGATCGTCGGCCCGACGCGACGCTGCAGTTGCCCGCGTTGTTGTGCAGTTTACAAAATAAATGTCATCCTGTTCTTGCGGGGTGATCATGTGCGTGAATGCCTATTACGGGGGGACCCTAGTAAATAGGACCTACGGTGGACACAAGAACCTATATATTCATATATTTTTACTAACAATATTTGGTCCTATTTACTGTCGTCCTCCGTAATAGTCCGCGGCAGTCCCAAGCGTGAATATGCCTGGTCCGCGGCAATCCTATGCGTGTTTACAATGCATATGCATGCATGCGCATACATACATACGACGCAAGTCTATGATGCTGGTGAGAAAGCTGCATGCAGACTCAGAACACGAGCGAGCATGATGCATATGTATATGTGCATCACGCTTCACCGAATCTCTTGTCCATATGTTCAGGAACTATACACACTTACTTGAAATTCAAGAATAACCTCCCGACGAGACTCCCACCAACTGTGTATATAAAACCAAGCCGTGTTGTAGTTGTCGTCGTCGGTTGTCTCGCCATCGTGGTCTGTCGTCTAATTACAAGAGGTGCTCGTAGGACTGCATGCATGGCGAATTACCAGTGTCCACACACCAGATATGCATGCATGCTACACCTTGACATACAATGTCAATGCCAAGAAGTATGCAAATACAAGGACTTTTTTTTGTGATAAAATCGACATCATGCAGGATAAAATCGACATCATGCAGATATAGCCCCTATCATAGCGTTTGTAGGCATAACAATTTGACGCAAGTCGACGCGAGGGAAGAAAATGCTGAACCCCCTTTTCCGATAAAAACTGAAGACATCATCATGCCATTCCATATAGTGTGCGCGTGTGGGGGGGGGGCAGGCGCGTGCCATGTGACGCCGGACACTAGTTACGAAAAGAGGGGGAGCTGCGGAGAGAAAAAGTGCGAAGATATTGATGGGATGGGAAAAAAAAGAGAAAGTGGAACTACCAGGTATTAGTAATTCCTCTGGTGCTAGACTAGATAGACTACGCACATCCTACATTATGACCTCCAGGGTACGGATGTCCCGCCCCCGTGCTGTGCGCGATGTGCAGAAGGGAAGGATGAAGCGGCAGGAGGGTCTTCTGTGTTTGTTTATGAGATCGTTGTATTTCTGATTTAAAAAATAAGTTTTTTTTTTTTTTTTTCATGATCATCTTTTTTTCCCTTCAAAATGCTGTGTGCGCGAATCAATAATAAATGAATGGTCAAAGTAGCCTTAATACTTGAGCGTAAACACGAGAAAAAAACGGAAACTTGTACTCATTCCTATTTTTCTCCGGCTGCTGCTGACCTTAGTATTCATGTTTAATTATACCCTACGGGGTTGCTTGCTTATTTTCGACATTTTTGGTATTAATAGTAGTACTTTTCTTGCGGTCGAGCGGCTGAAAAACGTTAGTGTATTAATAATAATTGTTGACCTTTTAATACGTCGACGGCTGGTGATGATGATGTTGTTACTACGTCTCGTACAAAGCACCGGCATACCCAGGGTTCACAGATCAAAAGTTTGTGGACTTATCTCGCTGTCTTTACGCAGCTATTTGATGACAAAAAAAGCGAAAAATGTATTCTTCGTACCTCCCTGGTGGATACACACCCTGAATCCTCTCGGTCTCTGCCAGTTAGTTGAGAGTACGTACACATCTACACGCCTCCTGGCACACTGCCAAAAAGTGTATATTACGGGGGACCATAGTAAATAGGACCTACGGTACACACAAAAACCAATATATTTCCCTATTTTGACTAACAATATTTGGTCCTATTTACTATGGTCCCCCGTAATAGTACATGTATGCCTTCACACTAACTGTGCATGATACATATCATCAATGTTATAAGGCCTAGTTTGGGTAAGCTATGGGTTAACCTTTTGCAAGTAAGTGGTCAAACGGACTTAATACCCCACTAATTCCTCAACATCAACACAGTAAACTATTAATAAAAAGGGTATGTATGGTAGATACACAAGCCATCTATCTGCGCACTACCCCTAGAAGACTCTCATGATAATTGTACGCGTACACACTGTCATATGCTTGTGCTTGCGTACATCATAGTACGAACTAATCAAAAGGGGGGTATGGTATAGCATAGTTTTTGACATAATAAGAGCCATGGACGCACTGCCCCCCTCGCTACTAGTCCATCATAATAATAACATCGGAGTATCACACACAGCTTGCAAAGATGAGTTTCGACGAAATCTTCGATCTCACAGCTGGAGTGTATTTTCATTTTTTATAATAACAACAACAACAACAACAACAACAATAATAGTAATAATAATAGTAAACTAACTAACTGAGGTCTCTATTTTCGGATCGCCCGCCGTCAAAAACGTCATCGCAACCCCTTTCCACACGTTGGTGGTCGTAGTAAGGGGTTGGACTTTTTGAGCCAAACGTCTCTCTGGCTGGCCGGTCTTGTTGAAAAGCTCCTCAAAAGCGAGGAACTACCGATTATAGTCTCACGCTATTACAGGTATACATTAAGTACATTTTTTTTTAGGACTACATTCACTCGCAGCGCATACATACGTAGAAGTGTGCCCCGTTCGGGCTGCGGGAAGGAATATAACAATGACGTTTTTTAGGACTACACTCACTCGCAGCGCATACATACGTAGAAGTGTGCCCCGGTCGGGCTGCGGGAAGGAATATAACACTGACGTTTTTTAGTACTACACTCACTCGCAGCGCATACATTCGTAGAAGTGTGCCCCGGTCGGGCTGCGGGAAGGAATAGCAATAACGCCTTCGAAGCCATGTTTCGGGGTGCTGGGGTGTATCGAAGTTTCTCATGTTATTCGCAGGATGTCCAAGAAACTTTCGCTGTGCGCCCCTACCTACCGTGAGATGGCTGCAGACCCCTAACGACGTGCGATGACTCCAACATCTTGGTGCTAAATACTCCGTAGTACTTAACATTACATGACGCCCCCTGTTCGTACACCAGAGGTAGTAACTCGAGTAGCAGCAAGCAAGCACGTTTTTTAGGCTCGCCGAGAGCAAGGCTACACGGTGTAGGGGGTAACCCCCCTCCTTAATTTTTTTCCACCACAACCTCGGTATAAGCCAGTCGCGCGAGAGACTCTGTATCTCGCTCTGACCGAAATGCGTGCGATAGGGTGGTTTGTTGGCGCAAACGTATCGATAACCATCCCGTTAAGGATTCATTTGTGTCGAAGAATTTAAACAGCAGCACGGAACAGGGGGGTGGGTCACTCGCGTGTGTGACCCCGAACCGCTGAAAACAGAGTGGCCAAAAGTGGCCAAAAGGGGGTAATCCACCCCCTCTACCGTAGCTTTGGTCGCGAAAAAATATTTCCTGGATTTCGGCCCTCCTCAGCTTGCTATCATTACGAGGGATAGTCGAAGCCTCAATAGTGCCGCACCGGCACTGTTGAGGAACTATTCTGCAGAGTACCGGTGCCCGGTATAGTGCCGGTTTTTTCTCAGGACACTACCCGGCACTATAAAGGGCCCCCTACTGTAGCTGGAATATGAGTCACTGAGTTTCTTCTTCGTTTTAGCATGTTTTTCGTCATTTATTTTATACCTACCTAGATATCTAAGAGAGATACAAAAACACGAGATTTCATCGCGCGCGTTGTGCACTTACTTGCGGTTTTTATCTTAGAATCAGTTTTTGGGTTGCTGCGCATGTATTATATTATAGACCTGGAGGCCTAAAAAAATGTTTTTTTTTTTTCAGCCATCTTCCCACGGGAGGGGTCCAGCATCAGTATACCTGAGCTCCTCTCACATAATACTTGTATGTAATATTAGGAGCTCAATATCTCACCCCCGATACTACATGACTTCGAAGGCATTCGTTCGCACAGATACTTTTGTAGGGAAATGATGCGTTTTACACTTAACTTAATTCAGAACGGCTCCAGGTATCTTACATTCCTGTAAATATCAACCTGGCCTCCTTACGAAGCTCTTTCTTATTAATGAGGTATCCTTTTCTGTTTAAGGGCTATTAATAAGAGACATCCCGCGGGAGGGGTGCAGCATCAACCATCAGTATACCTGAGCTCCTCTCACGTATGAGGAGCTCAATATCTCACCCCCGATACTACATGTCTTGGAAGGCGACGCGTGCTACACATGATAGAGGTGCACCACACCTTTTTTCCCGAGGATTTTCAATTTAGGAGCTCAAGACCTCTCTGTTAAGGACTTTAGAGGGGTATTAGTCCGTTTGACCACTTGCACAAGGTTAACCAATAGCTTACCCAAACTAAGCCTTGTAACACTCTCCCCCCCTGAAACGGCGGGATAGCAGGTCGGCCAGATATACCGGCGGACTTTTCCATATCCAATTTCCTGGGGATACCAGGGAGAGTATTTATCAAGTTCGACATGGGGAAAATCTGAAAAGTTTTTTTATTGTGGATGGTGGGGATCGAACCCAAGACCCAAAAACCCATGGTCTGTCGACGACGCCATTTGTTAAGGACTTTAGAGGGGTATTAGTCCGTTTGACCACTTGCACAAGGTTAACCAATAGCTTACCCAAACTAAGCCTTATAACACTCTCCCCCCCTGAAACGGCGGGATAGCAGGTCGGCCGGATACACGGCGGACCTCCGTCAATATCCAAGCCGTTTTATTTCCTGGGGATACCAGGGAGAGTATTTTTCAAGTTCGACATGGGGAAAATCTGAAAAGTTTTTTATTGTGGATGGTGGGGATCAAACCCACGACCCAAAAACCCATGGTATGTCGACGACGCCATTTGTCAAGGACTTTAGAGGGGTATTAGTCCGTTTGACCACTTGCACAAGGTTAACCAATAGCTTACCCAAACTAAGACTTGTAACATCTCCCAAAAAACGATTTTGGAGAAAAATAAAACTGCCACGATGCACGCCGGATGAAAAATCGCATGGGGCCTAGGTACCCGACGAGAGACAAAATCATGCATTTTTTTTTTAATGACTAATTTCCGACGATTATTGAGGGTTGAGGAGCCCCCGTCATTCAGAAACCATTTTCGCCAAAAAACGGTATGCCTTAATATGGCGTACTTCCGATGATTTTGAGGGTTAAGGAGCCCCCGTCATTCAGAAACCATTTCAGACAAAAAAAGGTATACCTTAACACCTCTATTTCCGACGATTTTGAGGGTTAAGGAGCCCCCCCCGTCATTCAGAAACCATTTCAGCCAAATAAAGGTATACCTTAATACCTCTATTTTCGACGATTTTGAAGGTTCAGGAGCCCCCCCCCGTCATTCAGAAACCATTTCAGCCAAAAAAAGGTATACCTTAATACCTCTATTTTCAACGATTTTGAAGGTTCAGGAGCCCCGTCATTCAGAAACCATTTCAGCCAAAAAAAGGTATACCTTAATATATCTATTTCCGACGATTTTGAGGGTTAAGGAGCCCCGTCATTCAGAAACCATTTTCGCCAAAAAAAGGTTTGCCTCTATCTAGTTCGCCCAAGCCGACCACACAAGCTTCTATGCCTTAGTCATACACAAATGTATATTATAAAAATAAAAATACACTCCAGCTGTGAGATGGAATATTTGTCGAAACTCATCTTTGCAAGCTGTGTGTGATACTACGATCGCGCGTATTACGGGATGTGTGTCCTCATTAAAGATATAGGTCGGCGACTCCCCTTGCAACTACAGTGTAGCTATCAGGGTCAACAGGGTGATGTTAGGCAGTCTGTGCGCGGAAACTATAAAACCCGTTTCTGAGGGGGACAAAATCTGACAGCTGTGGAAGGAAATGCATCAGTTTATCAAGTGAATCCTGTAAGTCGAATATCCGGTGAGGGGAGGGCGGAGTTTTTAAGGACGTGGGGGCCTGATTTTGATCAAAAGGGGGGAGGGAGGGGGGGAGGGGGGGGGAGGGGACGGGTGGGGCAGGTCAATTTGTGCGTGTAAACTATAAATATTTCTTGTGGGGGAGGGGGGGGGAATGTGGCGGGGGGGGGCCGGGGGCGGGGGGGGAGGGCGTTAGGTCGCATAGATGTAGGGGTTTGCTATTATACGCGTGGTGCTAGGTCTAGGCGATGGTGCGGGTGGTGGGGAAGGAGGGGGCGTTGGGGGCGGGGGTGGGTGGGAATCGCAGCAGCGGCATGGACGGCTCTGAAACGATGTCGAGGCGATATCCAGGGCGTGGAAGTGTTTATTACTCTGGCGGGGTTTCGATTGTAGGTGGGGCGTTTAAGCAAGAAAAAGCGAGGAAAAAAGTAAAAATGAAAATAAAAAAGAAGGAAGGGGCGGGGGGGGGGGGGAGAGGGGATTTCAAGAGGTTTAGGTCACATATAATATTAAAATCACGGATTTGGTCGACACTGATGTTCGCAACATTGTGTGTAATCCTCCGATCGCGCGTATTAAACATATATGTAGGGGCTTGCTATACGCGCGGTGCTGGGTCTAGGCGATCGTGCGGGGTGTGGGGAAGGTGGGGGGGAGGGGGGATTAATGAAAGCTACGACATGGATGGCTAGAAAGATAATGACGTGATATCAATTGCTTAGAAGTGTTTATTACTCTGGCCGATTTTGATTGTAAGTGGGACGTTTGAACGAACTGGGCGGGGAACAAAGGGGGGGGGCGGGGGGGGGCGGGGGGGGCGGACATGAGTTGGAGCTACGGCATGGTTGGCTAGATGGATAATGAGATGATATCAGCTGGCCAGTAGTGTTTGCTACTCTGGCAGATTTTGATTTCAGGTGGTGCGTTTAAACAAGAGGGATCGGGGGGGCGGGGGCGGGGGGCGAGCATTTCAATATGTGCGCGGAAACTATCAACCCTTGAAGGGGACGAATCTGACGGTTGCAGCAAGAAGACACCACTTTATATCACCCGCCTGGTAATGTTTATTTTTCTAGAAGGCTTGATGTTACATGTAGTATGCAACCCAGTTCTTAGGTGTAAAAAAATGTATATGTACTCGTGAAATTACTTGACTAAAATGACTAACCCGTAGTTCCTCGCCTGAGGAGCTCAATCGGACAACAGGTACATTATTAGTTAATCCAACCACTGCATGCCCTCGTCCCACGATACGGGTTGCGGTGGTTGGGCCAAAAAAGTTCCTGGGCGATTGAGTTCCTCATGTGAGGAACTGCAGGAAGTCAATGAAGTAATTTCACGAGAGAACATTATATTTCATGACTAAGGGTCATAGAAGCTTGGTCGGGTTGTGCGAAACGAATGCCTTCGAAGTCGTTTATTATGGGGGGTGAGATATTGACTTCCTCATAATGTGAGGAGCGGAACTCAGGGACTTTCCGCTGCAACCCTTACCGTGGGATGCCTCGTCTATACTATTAGTTAATCCAACAACTGCAACCCTTACCGTGGGATGACGGGAGAGATTGATCAATCGTGTCGCAAATTCAGTTTTCTCAAAATCAGTTTTTTTGGGAGCTGCGTACGTATAGAGCTCCTCAAAAAGTGAGCTAAAAAAAGGAGACTGGGCAGAAAAAAATGGTGCGCCCCCCTTTTGCACCCAGCATTGTGTTGCATTCGTGTTTTCGCGCACCACGCGGACAAACGATACCGAGGCATACCTGGTGTGCAAATACCGGCCCTATCTCAAAACATGGGAAAGAGTCCCACAGGAAACTTAACCTACATTTTTTTTCGGGAAATTACTAAGGAATCTGACTGCTGTTTTACGCCAAAGTTAACGTAGGACACACCCCTTTTCTCGTGAGAAATATAACCTAAAACCGATATCTCGGTTTCTTACCAAGGGGCCGGTACTGTAATTGCGCCTCACAATGTACAACCATGCGCGCTTTAGGAGTAGTCGCACTATATAATAACGTCTATTCCCGAGAGGAACGGGTAGGCGGGTGTATGTATGTATGTATCCCAGCTCCCCGCGCCCCGAGCCCCTCTCCACATTTGCGTCCGCCCAAAACGCGACTGCACTGCGTAAGCTGCAACCGTCCACAAATAAGGCCTACACTCCGATCAAGACGTCGTTTGTTTCTCCGACTCCTGCTCCTCTCTCTTCTCTCCACATTTTTGCGGATGAATGTGCTGCTTATCTGCTTGCCATTTACCCCGCCTCCCCTTCTCTTCCCCTCGCCCACCTTGCTTCTTGTCATGCATAGCTGCCCGTTGTATCCCCGCAGTCTCCCCGGGCTAGTAGGATTCCCGAAGGGCCAGACGAGGTCCTCCGTGTTTGACCTCAAGGTATCATGAACAAACCAAATTGCCGCCCATCGCCCTTCCCTTTGAATAACTGCATGACTTGACCCTCCCTCCACCAGCTTGATCGCCCCCCCTCTATCCTTCCGGAATGCATGCCAATTTCTTCTGGGACCAGCCTCCTCCCCCTTCCCCGTCCCTCCCCCATCCCATCCCCACCTACCCCCCCTCCTCCGCCCATTCGCTTCCCCCCCGGCCCCCTCGCCTCCCCTATCCCCGTTCCGCCAATTTCTCCCCCCGCCCCCCTCGCCCCCCCCTTTCCCCCTTCCCCCCCTTCCTCCCCCCTCCTCTCTATGGCCTTTGGTAGACTAGAGAATCGCGAAAAAACGATCGCTATCCTAGGAGATATATGGTGGCCACAGACGGCGAAACAGGAAGGGGATAAGGTGAGCAAACATCTTTATGTAGTATATGGAAGAAGCGTAATGAGCGCCCAAATGTTGGAGGTGTCTCTATTAGGAGTAGGAACGGTGCTCCGTCTCGAAAGGGATGCGTGGTCAATGCTCAAATGACGAAAAGGCAAGCAACAGTACCCCCCCCTCCCTTTTCCTCACCCCTTTCCCCCTCCGTCCCTCGCCCCCCTCTCCCTCCGTCCTCCCGTCATTCCTCTCCCCCTGCCCCTGCCCGTCTCCCCCTCCATCTCTCGCTGCTTATCTCTTCTTCTGCGATCGTCGCCATGCCTCCTTTCAGGCGATACCGTCACTGACCCCCGCGCCCCCCCCCCCCCTTCATGCGACTCGCCGAACACCTCACCGCGCTTCGCGCTAGATGCAGGCAATGTCTGCTTGGTCGGTGTAAACCCGACGCCGACATTGTAGAGATGCGAGAGGGCCTATGGTCTGACAGGCTACGGTCACGCACGATACCGTACAGGACACCTAATACGAAGCAAGAGGAACACCAAGTCAGGCTGGTCTTCAGATTTGAACAAGAGTGCATTGCACACTATCTTTGACACAGTATAATATCTCCCTGTGTGGCTTTCTTGTTCTCCTGTCGATCTCAACCTGGGCTTCTCATTTCCGTTTGTTTCATGCCAGATGTGCTGCCGTGATTAGTACACCCCCACCCCGCCGTGATTAGCAGCTGCCGCCACCCGCGAGAACACCGCACCCACCCCCCTTCTGCACAGGCGTTAGACATCGAAACCCCTCCGAGTCGTTCTAGGGTGTACATAGTCCCCCCCGCAACTTTTTTTCAACGAAATCGCCGATTTTGAGACCAGCTCCCCGCCACGGTATCTCCTGAATTGCGGTGCTTTCCTTGCCACCCCCCCCCCGACGCCATCGTTCGATGGTCCTTTGAATAAACAAGCAGACGCATGAAGATGTTTTGTGTCATCATAGCATCCTTCCTCGTGTCGAGCAGCCCACGAAACGTTCGTTTGGATCAAGGCTACGATAGGGTAGGACCTCGGGTACCCTCCATTTCCACCACTTCCGATGGTCTAAGCCGCTCGCACGAGTGACTCTGCACCTCTCACCCCGACGACTTCCATGTTTAAACGATTTCGTTCGGCGCAAGCGTATAGCCTACCATTCAACTGTGTGGGACTCATGCAGCAAAACTTGCAAAGCAGCAGCAGCGTGAAAGCTTCAGACCGCTCGGGAATAGGGGGGGGGGGGGGGGGGGTTACTCGCGCGAGTGACCCCCAGCCACCACTGCAAAAAAAAGGCCCTTAAAAAGGGACCAAACCCCTTACCGTACCATTGGACCGTGCTAAAGAAAACCACCGATTCCTTTTTTTTTTGGGGGGGGGGGCGGGGACAAGGCTACACGGTGGATAGCCGGGGGATCATTTTTGGGGCATTTGTTTTTTGCGGTGACTCGGGGGTCACTCGCGGGAATGACCCTCCTGCTGCTGTTGTGCCTTTTTTTGCGGTCTCAAACGCTTTCGTGCTGTATTACTTTTTGCAATAAGAATCCGCGATGGAATGGTGAGCTGACGTTGCGCAAGAAAAAAGCGCCTCCAGTCTTTTCGTCAGTGAGGTATGCTAGAGAGTGCCGGTCGTCCCGGTGGTGTACATCAGGTTATCCTCGATGCCCGGTATAGGTCAGTTTCGTGAGCTCGAATCCCCCCGAGTGCACACTCGTATAAATTCGTGGGGGCTTTTTCTTGTGCAAAAATTGGCTTGCGGAAAGCGCGAGAGCGTGAGTGAGCAACACTCGATGAAAAATCGACGAGCAGTGAGTGGGATCGCTGAAGAACCCTGTGCGCGATAAAAATTAAAGCCAAGAACCGGGGGGGAGAAGGGACGACACCTGTGACCACGCGGCTTGTCCAGAAGCTGGAAAGTAGATGTGTGTGAAAATAAAATAATATACTTTTATATATTAAGAGTCAGTGGTGCGAGTGGTCAAAACACGACAGGGAAAATGTGGGTACAAAGACGCGCGCTACGATAGAGGTGCTATACACCACTAATTTTCTGAGGTTCTCCTCATTTTTGGGAGCTTTAAGACATGTCCTTCTTAACCCAAAGGCTGATTAGATTTTTTGTGAAAAAATAAAACTGCTATGGATGATACCGGATGAAAAATCCCATGGACCCTAGGGTACACGACGAGAATCTCCCTGTAAAAAAAAGATGTACTACTCAATTTCCGACGATTTTGAGGGTTAAGGAGCCCCCGTCATTCAGGAACCATTTCAGCCAATAAACGGTATACCTTAATATGGCGTACTTCCGACGATTTTGAGGGTTAAGGAGCCCCCGTCATTCAGAAACAATTTTCGCCAAAAAAAGGTATGCCTTAATACCTCTATTCCCGACGATCTTGGGTTAAGCTGTCCCGTCATTCAGAAAACATTTCAGCCAAAAAGAGGTGTACCTTAATACCTTTATCGCAGCACGCGTCGGGTATGTCATATGTTATTTGTAGCCTCGGGCGGGGGTCTATCGTTGAATCGGTCCTCCACGGGCATTACCGAACGCGCGCTTGACGCGTGTTACGATAGGAGGAAGTACATTTTTGGCTGTGTGTGTTGTTGTTGTTGTTGTTCTCAAGAACGTGTCTCCTTAGCCCGAATTCGTCGGTTTTTTTTTTGTTTCGCAATAGGTTTTCGTCGTGTGCCCCCAACAGTACCTAGGCCATGTTGGATTTCTTCGTCGGTCGGATAGCATTTATTTATTTATTTATTTGTTTGTTTATTATTTTTCCGAGTTATTATATCGTGTTTTGGATGGAGTATCATGGCGCTCCTTAAGGTGATCGATATTCAGAAAAAAAAATGGCGCGCGTGCCTGTCTACCAGTCGCGTTAATCGCCACGGGGGGAGGTGTTGCATTTTATTTTTTTTCAGATTTTCTCTTGAGGAGCTCTATGCCCCACCCGAAAAGCTGACGTAGAGAGAACGAAGATGTGCAACCCCGCAGTAATCAACCCCACCGCCTAGGCACGGTATAGCACGAAGAGTAGACCAAGGAGGTACACGGTAGGTGGGGAATACACCCCCCTTTTTTGCTTCTTTGGGGCTTGAGTCGCTCGCACGAGTGTGGTCCTCTACGTCAAAGGACAAGAGTACTTTGGGAGCGATTTTTTTTTTTTTTGTGCAGGCTCTTAATAGTAGCGTACCCTTCCACAGCGGGTTCGTATCGCCGAAATAAAACAGCACGAAAAAGCTTTAAAGACCCCGGAAAGGAACAGGGAGGGGTCACTCGAGCGAGTGACTGAGAGCCACTGCAAAAAAAAGGCCTCGCAAAAGTTATTCCGCTAGTTACCGTAGCCACAGCAGTCAATAGTGTTATATAAAGGTTGAGTTCTGACAAGATATTGGGTGCCGGTCCCTTAGACATGGCAGCCCCGTGAGTCAAAAACAGCTTCGCCGTGACGTGCTACCTCCGTCGTAGCAAACGTCGCTGACATGTACAGTACGTGCTCTCAGAAACAACATGCATGTGCCCTAGCACCATCGATTCACGATCCCCAACCCGCCCCCTCTCCAACCCCCACTCTTCTTGGAACTCCCTGCCTTCCATCACCGTTAGCCCTTCCCGTATCCACGGTTTTCTTGCCGAGATGGCTGCACCACCCCCTCTTGATCACTCTTTGTTGACTCCGCCACTACTCCTCGACTAGCCCCACGCTCATCTACACGACAACACTGGACCCCGGGTCACCCTGGGTCACCAGCGCAACCAACATTATGGACCTACATGAACGATAAGAAGAAGAGAGCGTGAAGCTCCAAGATGAAGAGTTGCTTCACGGTACTCTAAAACGTGTGCCTCTGGATCACGGCTCGCTGTCATCATCAGCGGTTTATCCACCACACCGGCTGTATGTCTGTACGCTGTGCACAAGCTCTACGCCTAGGTTCCTCATTCTCTGCTCGCTCCAGGTCCCAAAATGCGTCCGTTTAATCCTATCCCCGCCGCTCTTCCCCTCAGCAGGGGGGGCTGTGTAGATGTAGATGGGTTAAACGACAACCTTCTCGCGCTGCACGTGGTATCAGCTTACCCCCCCGAGTTTCCCGATGAGTCTGCCGCATCTGTTGGTTTAGTTCCTTTTTACAACGCATTAAAGGTAATGTGCACTAGGTCACGGCATTGGTCTGTTGGGGTGTACTGGTAAAAGATTAACCAATCATCTACCCCAAGACTAAGCCGTACAGCACTCTCCCCTCTTGGAACGGCGGGCTATTCAGTCCCAGACCGGATATACGGGTAGAAATCGCGCTTAAGTAATAGCTGTGGCTTTGGCTGGTGAATTTATGCTCCCCCTTCAATATGCGCACCCTTCAAACTAAACCTTCAACCTTATCTATCTCTCCTTCAGCTCCGTCTTCCCCCTCTACGCGCACAACCGAAACCCCGTTCCCATTCCCACCCCCCATACCTACTCGCATCCTCCTATGGCATCCACCTTGGTTAGTCACAGCAGTTGATGCCGCAACCCGTCCCTGGGCATATAGGTCTATTCTCCCTCAAATCTGTGAAAATGCCACCTGTTACGTCTCCCCCCAACAGCCCAAATCACTCCCCCCTTCCCTCCCCCCCACCCCAGCCTGAACCCCCCTCTCGACCCCCCCCCTCCTCCCCGCCTTTCCCTCCTCCCCTCTCACCTCCCCCCTTCTTCTCCCCCCCCACCCCGTCCCCCCCGCTCCCCGCCCTCCGTCTCCCTTCCGTGCCCCACCTGCCCACTGCCCCCCCCCCCCCCCCCTCCCCCCTCGCTTTCCCGCCCGTTTTCCCCACCCCCCCGCCCGCCCCCGCCACCCCCTTCTTATTGCAGCTCACCATTCACTGCGGTAATTTTTCTCTGTACCCGCCCCTTTTCCGTGTCCGACCTGACCCCCCCTCTCGTCATCGTCATCACATACCACATACGCGACCATCCATATTCCCCATTATCAGCTCCAGGACGCTGCCCGGACTAAGTACTGTCGCCGCGGCTGTCGTCTTCCTCCCGCTTCCTCCGCTCTGTCCCCTTTTCCGGCACTGTGGGTGCACACTCGGCCCCCCGCATCGCCACCCCAAATACGGTTCATATAGTCGTCACATCTACGTGGTGATGGGGGGGAGGGGGGGGGGGAAAGCGACTCGTGTAGACGAACAGAGTGGATCTTCCAGCTTGCGCTCATCGATGACTGAAGTCGTGTCCTTGTTTTTAGCGCCTGTCTCCTGAACCGGTTTCGCCCTTTTACCCTCGAGATCTACGTGATCTCTACGCTCTCTTTCTTCTTGCCTAGCGTGTCTTCACACCAGACCCTACTGGCGTCCGTCGAATTGTGCCGTACGTACACGGACCTCTCCTGTTTGAATTGCCCCCGCAAAAAAAAATAATTCTGCTTTGTATGCGCACGGGGTGCGTGCATGTATGTGCTGTACCTTCGCACTTTTTTTTATGTTGTGTGTGAAATAAGAGGTTTGCCTCTAATGACACTGCTTGTATGCTGTGACAGCAGTAGTGATCTTTGCTGCTGCGTATTCGTCCTCTTTGCTCTTCTTGGACACCGTTGCATATTACCAAGCGGACGCGTACTGCTGTGTCAGAAGTACAGTGTAACTCTGTACTCGACGCATTTATTTTGTGCTGTGGTGGTGGAAGCTGTTTCTTACATGAAAAGTGATTTATCATGGATGCTCAGCCTCCACGCTGCTGAACTTCAAAACTTTCTGCATCGTATGACGGTATCGACACGTTCGTTCGCATATCTCGTGCGGCAGATGTACGTACCACATGCTACCAGGTAGTACATTGATGAGTTGAAAGTGCAGCAGCACCACCACGCACGGAGCGCGTGTTGTTTCTTTCGGCGTTTAACAAACGCGAAAAAAAAAAAAAAAAAACGATCAGCGCAAACCGTCCCCCGTCCCTTCCCAAAACACGCCATCAGAGCTGTTCTAGCGGGTCGAACATTTTTTGAGTGTGTGTGAGAGGCATCCCGTCAACGAATACAGGCTCTCGGCCCAGCACGCACGGGCTTGGCTTGAACCCCCCACCAACAACGCAAGGTACGGCATGAAGTGGGCGCTTAAGTTCACGACAAAGGGCAAAGGAGGCGGCGATGCTAGGAAGCCGTATCAAGGGGCAAACTCTTTCCGAAACGGGGGCGAGAGCGGTAGCGGCGGCCAGCAGGGAGGCGGGGGAGGCTTCAGATCGAGCTCGGACGGGGAGGGGGAGTACGGACAGGACAACGAACGCGAGCTCGAGCCTGGGGTGGACGTCTCCTCCAACTCGCGCACACCGATCGTAACACCGCCGGACGCGAACGGTGGGGGAGGCGGTGGTGGAGCCCAGCCACAAGCGTCGGGTGAGAAGGAGGGCGGGGAGTCAGCGATTCGCAAGGGTCAAAATTCGGCTCCTCAGTTTACAGTCGACTCTGCAGCAGTTAGCCGGGGGGCACCACCAGGGGAGGAGGGGGACCTGGACGGGGAGTGGGACGAGATGGACGAAGGCGAAGGTGGGGATGCGGGTGTTGACGGGCAGGCCGGCGTGTTCGATGACGATAGCCAGGATGCGGACAGCCTTAACGCGGGCAAGGCGGCCCGCATGAAGTCTTTCGCGGACGATCCCGAAGGTCACGCGATAGAGGACAGAGACGCGGATTGGGACGGTAAGACCTAGTTTGTTACTCGACGCCTGCCCTGCCCAGCCCGTCCTTCCCAGCCTCTGGCCCAGGTGTTATCCGGGTTGTGTCTCGGAGAGGGCGTTAGCTGTTTGGCCTGCTTTACGTCGTATAGTCTTTAGGTCTAGGTTGCGCTCGCTTGCGCTGTGCTTTTCGGCTGCTGCTGGTGCGGACTAGAGGTCCCTCTTTTTTTTACTCTTCTGTGGGAACGAACGAACGAACGAACTGCGAACAAACGAACGATGGACACCTGTTTTGTGTTGTGTATGATATGGTTTGTTTCATTTTGCACTTTTATTTTTCTCGATTTTTCAATAGGACGCCAAAATATCACTTCATGTTTGTATAGGGTGATCTTGCTCCTGGTATGGACTAGCAATGTTTTTAGTATGTCCCCAGTATTTTTGTCATTGTTCTTACGTGTTTTGCAGCGGCTCTGAGCTCGCGCGCACGCTATGTAGCTCAAAGTCACACGCCAAACCTGTCACCCTCGTTAACTGCTTCGTTCCACGCCCCAGCAGAACCTATTCTTATCTAGTGCAAGACAGATAGCCTTCCGTGTTCCCAGCCTCTCTGGATGACCAGTGCTTTTGCTTTGTGTCTTGGTTGGAGGGACATTTTTGTGCTCCGGTCGTTCGTGCTATTTTTTTCACGTCTGTTTTTGTTTTTTGAACTTTTTTTTTGGTAAAACTTTTGTCTGTTGTCTCGGCCACAGACAGGCCTGGTATACGCTTCTGTTTCTGTTTGGCGTTGAAAGAGCTGAGACGGACGGTATGGCCTCCTCCACTAGTTTCCCGTCTTCCTGCCTGGTCCCTGACGTGTCCCTCCTCCCCCCGTGGGCCGGCTTGAGTCCCAGCCCTGACCAGTCCTGTCTACAAGTATTGATCACTTGTACAGCAGTATGCCACTCCCGGGTGTATTTCGTATCGTGTACGTACTCGTCTAGCAATATGGACGCAAATATAAGGATAGTTCGATATTTTTTTTAATACGTCGACGGTTACTATATTTCCGTTCATATTGATACGTGTTTGTATTCGTATACGTCAAAATCTGCTGCTGTTGTGTTGTATGCTTTGATTTTTGCTCCTCCTATCCCAACTCCCAACGTTCGGCTCGGCTGATTTTCTCGTTTTATTTATTTTTGTTTTTGTTTTTCAAGATTTTTAACCCGAGCCTTCATTTTATCCAATCATTCATCTTCCCACCCATCATTCATCATCCCATCATGCATCATTTTCAGCTGATCATTTCATGATCCATCCATCATCCATCATCAAAGGCGTGTGACCTGTCTGTGTTCTATGTTCTTTCTTATCTTGTCCCTCGTGTTGGTCGACCGGTCTCGAGTCTTGAGTACTCGTATCAAGTTTGGAGTTTCGATTCTCGAGTCTTGTGTCTCGAATCTCGAATCTCGAACAAAACCAGTCGCGGCCTGCTCAACTTTTTTATTTGGCCTACATCCGTTGTTTTTCTACGCACCAAATCGTGTCTCTCGTGATGCTCGTAGAATCATACTCCCCCCTCCATCGATCGTAGTTGGTGGTACAAGGTATGATAGTATGCGAATACGGCTTCAGTTCTGCTTGCCACGTACACAAGTTTCGTGTACGAGTTCGAGCACGGCTCAGTGATTCTGCTGCGTTATTTGAGTTTTGTTGTTTACAACAGAGTTTGAAATTTTTGAAAAAAGGTTGCGTTTTGTATGTAGCGTTTATTTCCTTGCTTGTTCAAGGCGGGATCGGCTGTTGCTGTTAGTCTTTGGCCGGGCTCGGTTAGCCATGCAGTTCCATCCTCTATTTTTCCGACCACCCATCCATTCATCCACCCATCTATCTACCCACTACCCACTACCCACCCATCTATCCACGAATCCGGCCATCCGTTGTGCAGCCGGTGAGACTCTCAAACCGCTCATGCCCGGTGGGCTGAATGGTGACTGACTAACTGCTGCCCCAGCGGCAGTGTGTATTGTGTCCTGTATCTATATAATATGATACAGCACTAGAGTATCACGATCGTGTAGTAGCGGTCTCGTAGTTGTCTGCAGTTTTCAGTCAGTATATAAAAGTAACTATTAATAGAAGTCAAATTAAACCTATTATATGAACTTGTTTGGACTAGGCTACGTGTAGTCTGCATTACTTGCTTGTTTCTTGCGCGTTGGCTAAATTTTGTGCTTAGCGCTCGAGAGCTTTTACCCCCTTTTCAACTTGCGACGCCCCCGGGATTTCAAGCCAACCACATGCCGAAGGAGAAGCTTGTACCTGGCACATTACATCGAAGAAACAACTACGAGAATCAGCACGCTCTGGCAGTTTTTTGTACCACTAATAATATCATACTTCGATATTATAATACAATAATAGTGTGGGTAGGGTTTTGTGTCGGTCGCCGCATGACGTGCCGTCTGACCTGTAGAGCTGAAGGGTATAGGGTGTACGAGTAGAGCGTTCCGGAAGGTGTACCTTGTATCGTGTATCAACTACAAGCAGCAGTACTACTGGTACTACTGGTACTAATGTTGGTACCAGGTATGTACTACCGCTGTATTAGGTATTATGTACCTAGTACGTATGTACGTGCTGCGTTCTATGTTGCCGTATGCACCAGTGTGGACCTGGCACATCGTAGGCAGACTCGCGATTTCACTTTTACATGTTTCTGGCAGAGGCATGGATTGCGTCTGCTGTAATATATGCGTGCACCACCCTTGGTTTGTTTGCGTTTTTTCTCTGGGGTATTCCTCGGCTCCAGAGTGTCTGGAGCCTGTCCTGTGACCACGAACTTGATTATGCGAGTTTATGTGAGAACATATTGCCATGGTACACAATCGATGTGAGTTGACAAGGGAAGAAAGGGCTGAAATTGTAGTCAGACCAAATACAGGGAAGAACGCAGGTTCTTCGTCCCGCTTCGTACGAAATGCCTCGTACGTATCTGTATGTGTACCTGGTAATACAACTTTGACAGTCTAGGCTTGTACACACTACAATTACACCATCAGCAATAGGGCATCAGCAGCCCACGTAAAGCCCTTTTGTTAGTGCTGTGGTGTATTTTTTAACCCTACCTGAGTCTACGTATTTAGTCTACGTGCCGTACGTCAAGTATTAATACTTGTGATATGATTTATTTGGTTGAGACTGGCGATTCTGCCGGCTTTTGTCGTTATCTTTCCGTGTTGGTGTTCGAAAACTGAAAAATGGAGCGCCCTCGCTCTTTTTGTCCACCCTGTGGCTCCGTCCGCCATTTATGAAAATTTGCTTGGTGCCACTGCTGCTCCTGCTGCTTCTGGTGACAATGATGGTGATGAACGAAAACAAAACTGAAAATCACGAGGATTAAATGCATTTGCAAAAAACAAGAATTGGAAGCCGGTTGAACTGTTTTCCCTTTGAAATGTTATACAGCCGTAAACGAAGTGTGTGCCTGGTGATAGCTTCGTAGCGAATATCAGCCGCTACGCACCCCGCCAGCCCTCTCTAACCTCCGTTTCTCTTTTTGTTATTTTCTTCAATATATTGTTACTTCTGTGCTCTGTACGAGTACTGCTGCTGTGCGAAGTTTTTCGGGTCCTGTGATCGTTCTTATTGGTACAAGTCCTGGGCGTCGGCGGAACCGATTGGAATAACTGGGACAATAGGTGGAATTGCGTAGGTCGTGACGCCTTTTGAGCCAACCGAACAACCACGGTCCCCCCAGTCTCCTCGTCTCCTCTGGTTTTGCCCCCCGTACGGCCGCCCGGCTGCGCCCCCCCAAAACCCAAAGTTGAAAATTGTGGAATTGCGTGGCATTTGTTGCGCAGTCGCGAGGTGTTGAGAGGGGGCCCGACGGGGGGGGGGGCGATCTATGATCGCAGAGGGTGGAGAGCAACGGCAGAAGGCCGTTGTGTATCGGAACTTCGTTAACATTTAACTTGAAACATTCGTCAACAGCAGCAATACGATTAGACTATAATTCGTAACAACATCGACCAGAACCAACAAGGCCAATACCCAACTACGACACCCAGCAGGAACAAACAATATAATGCTGTATACGCCGTGTTCAGCATACCGCAGCAGTTTCAAAAAGAACAGTGCTCGTGTTTGCGTGTATCATGTCTCATATCGCATCGTGTCATAGACTCGAGGGATGACATTGAAGTTTATGTTGGTCCCGCTGATCCCGCCGCAGTAGCGTCGTAGACTAGGCACTGCTGCACCGTTCCCCTCTCTTGTGACATTCATAAGAGGCATCGATGGAGAAATTCGTAGACAAGCAGTTTGCATCGATTTTGCATGGGTTTTACCTAGAGGTAGGCTTTATCGTGTTGTCAATGACGCCCAAAAGTAGCAGACTGTTGGGAACACGTTTGCCAGTAGTGAACATGGTACTGCTATACCTGGTACCTGGTAGTCTATATACTGCAGTAAATCACAGAGTACTTACAATACGGCACAAGAAATGTACTTATACTATTAATGATGCTTTTATTTCACAATTAACCCTGTTCACTGTTAACCCCTTTAGAACCCCAAAACCCGTCCCCATACTAATTCCAAGTAATATTATCCCCCAAAACGGGTTTCCAGTTGTCAAGGCGTTGTGGCCCAGGCATGACAACCGAAAAATGACAAGTAAAGTGCGATTTTGTTTACCTTGTAGGACGAGCTTGGAACAGTCAATTTATGACAATGCTGCACTGCACACGTGTCGCACGCCTCCTTCCGTTGCGATTCGGACACGCCCGCCCCCTACCTCAAGCAGCCCGGGCACCCCAGTGTGGCCGGCGTTGGCATAGTATGGTCCCGTTTTTTGGACAGTTTTCCCCTCGAGGTGCCCAAGGGGGTATACGTATCCTATATGTATCCAACGCTGGATTAAAAATCGACGAGCAGTGGGATTGCTGAACCCTATGCGCGATAAAAATTGAAGGCAAGAACCGGGGGGGAGAAGGGACGGCAGCTGTGACCACCGCTTGTCCAGAAGCTAGAAAGTTAAAGTGTGAGGAAATAAGAAAAAAAATGAATAAAAAAAGGTATCCTCATGTTACTTTCTACCTGGTTCCAGATGCGTTTTACCCGTTGGTTAGGGACTTGAGAGGGAAAACATTCCGATGAAAATGACTATTTCAGCGTCGGTGATACGAAGCAGCCGGAGATGCTGGGGGGAAGGCATATGTGTTCGAAAGCAAAGCGTGCGGAGTTTTACTCGGCGCAAGTGCCTTTGCTTGATGATACCCGGGCTGCTGCACGCTGATCCTATTACGAGACTCTTTGGACGAATGACAGTGTCGCTCTCCAAGCTCCAAGCTATAACCGGGTGTTACCGTTGAACGCGAGTCGAGTCGACGAGGGAAATAAAGTGCTGAATTCTTCTCGCGATAAAGATTGAGTCGCGTACCGTAGAGGGGGGGGGGTGGGGGAGAAGAGCCTGCTTGGTGGCCCCGGATCTGAGTTACGACTGGGGAGGGACAAGGTTGCATAGAAAGAAAGGTGCGAAGATAATCAATGGGTTAACCCCGTTAGAGCCCCAAACCCCTGCCGATACTAATTCCAAGTAATTTGTCCCCCACAACGGGTTTCCAGTTGTAAAGGCGTTAAGCAAAACCAAAAAAGAAGAAAAACGTGTAAAAACGCGCTAAATAGCACGGCAGCTCGGTCGATTTTCGAATGTGATTTTTCTTCTTTGACAGTGGGTGGGGAAAGTGCAAACAACAAGCGGTACGTCTACAGAAGATCTCGACGAAGATCTCGACGAGATCACCCCAAAACTACCTTTTTCATTTTGTGCGCCGACCTCGGTTTGGAGAAATTCAGCTCGGGTAATCATCCCAGCGGGAGTTTTAGTTGCATGTTGTATCATACATGAGGTTCACAGTATCTCCCTTCTGCCTGTCTATTATTATTATTATTTTTTTCTTATCCTCCTGGAGATTCGGGTAAAAAAGCTTGAGCTCCATACACTTTCGTTTGTGTACCAGTTTTTCTCCATCTGCAGAACGCAGACTTGGTGTTAATCTCGCCCCTTCGGTTTAGTCAACGTACCAATAAATAATAACGATATAACAATACACTCCAGCTGTGAGATTGAAGATTTCAAAGAATTCGTCGAAACTCATCTTTGCCAGCTATGTGTGATACTCCGATCGCGCGTATTACTGGTTGTGTGTCCTCATTAAGGATATATACTGTACGTCGGCGACATCCCCTTAGAACTACAGAAATGCACCTTGTTCCAAGGTCAACAGGGTGATGTTAATCAATCTGTGCGCAGAAACTACATAATACCGTTTTTGAGGGGGACGAAATCTAAATTATACTTAACGATCTCACAGCTGAAGTGCATGTTTCCATTTTTTTTGGGAATGTATACTTGAAGGCGTTAGCCTTTACTGCTGAAAAGCTTAGCCCACGTCAACCCGATACTGTAAGGTTTGTCCCCGAGAGCGTGGATGCAATTCTATTGTTTGCGACAGTGGTGTGGCTACTCGTTTGAGGTGCTCTTGTCTCTACTGTTGACGTCGTCTTATCTTTTAGTGCTGTTGCGAAAATGATCCCACAATAGTTGCAAGTAGTCGTGACTAGAGGTGGGCACGTTTAAAAAAAAATGTTTTAAACCGTATTTTGGAAACCCGGCAGGCTTGTTCGAGTAGCCATTTGGAAAAAAGAAGGTTTTGCCGCCTTTTTTTTAACTGGTTAACCGGAGAAAACCGGGAAACCGGTTTAAACCGGCAGAACCGGACAACGTCTTCAGTGGTTTGCAACAGAATGAAACTATTACCAGCAGCAGTTGCAGTAGTATTACTGCTGCTGTATTAATAGCAGAATACCATGCATACGTTAGTGGTTACCATTGCCGTCGTAGACACAAGTAGAGGACAGACCAGGCTGCAACGCTCATATCCTTCTGGTAGTTGCGCTCGGAACGCAGTTTGGGTGCGGCCTTGTGCTGTCCCGACGCAGGCTGGGTGGTGTGTTGTTCACATTAAACTGACGTTTCTACTCATCTACATCCACCAAACCAGTGTCCGTGCCAATGCCTCCTACGAGAGACGATCTCTGTGGTCACAAGCTACGAGACAGGTGCTTGTATTTCAAATGGTAATTTCGGCCATGCAATCCAATGAACACGATCGCGAAAAAGACGCAAGCCAGCGCGCCATACCATTTGGAACTAAAGATCGAGAAATAAAACAAAAAGGAAACAAACAGCACAGTTGCAACGAAAGAGGGAAACTGGACGGCGTGAGAAAAATGGAGAGAAATTTTAACAGACAGCGAGCGGTGCCATCGCCATCTGCTTTTTTTATTGCTGTGTTCTTGCTTGCTTTTTTTTTTGGGCTCGTTTTTGCATTGGGTACGGGGGGGGGGGCAATGATGGCGGTATGGGCACTATTTTTTGTCGTCAGATGCAGTGCGCAGGTAGTAGACCATGCGGCAATGCCCCTCCTCCTACCAGATACAAAATAGGTTCATTTGGAAGCCGTTATGGTTGCTGCCCCCGGTGTTGGGTGGTTGGTGACGTCTGCGTTGTTTGCTATTACGAGTTGCTGGCTGCCTGTGTAGCTTTGTTTTCATTTTCCCGTGCCGTCCTGTTTCCTTCTTTGTTTCCAATGTTTCTTTCCCTTTTTGTTGTTTTTGTTATTTTCTGCTTTTGTTGCAAATAGACTGGTGTCTGGTGTGCTGGCTTGCATACCTTTTGCCCTCGTGGTTCATCGCGGTTGGCGTTGATTGCATGGCTGATCACCTTGCTGTATTTGCAATGTGTATTTCTGTCTCCTTGTTTGGATTGTGACCACAGAGCTCGTCTCTCTAGGAGGCATCGACACGGACACTGGTTGTGCTGGATAGGAGGAAATATCAGTTCATAGCCGGTCGCCCCGGTGGTCTAGTGGTTAACCTCGAACACTACTAAGATTGGAGTCTGTTCGAACCTCGGTATTGAGATTTTTGTTTTCGAGACACCAACTGCCGAGAGCGCTTTATAGCATGTGTGTGTTCTCTTCACAATAAACTACGAGTATTGTTTTTTATAGCATGATACCCCACGACATTAGTAGTGTGCGTTCTTCACTTTGAACTGATATTTCCACCCGTCTACATCCAGCGCAACCAGTGTCCGTGCCGATGCCTCCTACTTGTATCAATAGAGAGACGAGCTCTGTGCTCACAAACTACGAGACACAGATACACATTGCAATGACAGCAAGGTGATTTGGCCATGCAATGCCAACCGCAATGAGCACGCGGGCAAAATAAAATGCAAGCCAGCACACCAGACTATTTTGCAACAGCATGGGTATGCACAATTCGACGCGAGTCGACGAGGGAAGAAAGGACTGAGACTTGTAATGATAGCGATAATAGTGAACGCGAGTACCGTAATGGGAAGGAGGAAGAAGAGCCTTTGGTTAGTAACTCACCCCGGATCTGAGTTACGAGAAGGATGAATAAAACGTGCGAAGATAACAGAAGAGATGGGCAAATAATAATTGAAACAAAAGAAAAACACACGCATCAACCATAATAACGTAAACAGCTATAATAAAATCATCGTAGTATAGGCCCGTCGATGGAGAGTAGACTTGACCCCTTTAGAGCCCCCGAACCGCTCCCTATACTGAATACAAGTCATTTTGTCCCCAAAAACGGGTTTCCAGTTGTAAAGGGGTTGAAGAAAGTTTCGAATATATATGGAAGTAGCCTAAGCGACGTGTTGGCATGTGCCCCGCCGGAAATATCGGCCCTACTCGATATTCCAACATGTACGCGCAAGACAAAGCTTTCGAGATTTTTCTTTAGAAAGGCGAATAAATAAATAATGAAACGATCACGAGTGAGTAAATGATCGTTACAGCAGTACGTACGCGTATTATTATGAAAATATAAATACACTCCAGCTGTGAGATTGAATATTCTGTCGAAACTCATATTTGCAAGCTGTGTGTGATACGATCGCGCGTATTACGGGTTGGGATATACTGCCGACGGAGTAGGTCGGCGACTCCCCTTGCAACTATTAATACAGCAGTGTAGCGATCAGGGTCAACAGGGTGATGTTAGGCAGTCTGTGCACGGAAACTATAAAACCCGTTTCTGAGGGGAACAAAATCTGACAGCTGTGGAAGAAAATGCATCAGTTTATCAAGCGAATCCTGTAAGTCGAATAACCGATGAGGGGAGGGCGCAGTTTTAAAGGACGTGGGGCGCCTGGGTTTGATCAAGAGGGGGGGGGGGGGGGGGCGAAAGGGTTTTTAAACATCTTTAGGTATTATGCGCGGACCAGCGTAATAATGCATCGTTTCTACTAATAGGATTCCAACGAAAGAATGCTGCGTTTCCAATGGAAATAGCGGCAAGAGAGCGAAAACATCGGACCCGGTGGAAGCGATCTTTGTCCGTACTAATAACAGTACCTCTGCTGTACCAGGTGTGTCTTATTTTATTTGTTTACTAAGCTGGTCGATAGAGGGCTGACGATGTCCAAGATGAGGATGAGTCTGGCCGGAGACGACCTCGCGCGGATTATCACCGTTCGTGGTGCCATCACCGTTGGCCTCTTGGACGAATACTTCGAGCGGCGGCTTTACAGGATGTTTCCGAGCGTTTGCTGTGCCGACGTCGTACTCGCATGATGTGTTCAGGCGTTCGGTGTTCAAGACAGCGCATTTTTTTTTGTCACAGTAAGACGCCGCTGAAGTAATAACCGTCACCGCCGGTAGGGACAGCTCGCGCTGGTGCTACCACCGGAACTGAAGGATACGCCAGCTACATAGCGCTGGATTGCGAATATAATCGAGTTAAATTGACACTCGACGTGTATATTAACACCTGGTACGTGGAAGTGTGGTGAGCTTGAGCATATTTTTCCCCATCCGCCGGAGGATAAAAATAAAAAATAATAGTGATAAGACGCTAGGGTACGCAGAACGGGGATGTTGCGATGTCCTTCTGGTGGACATAAGCTAGTTGTCGGCCTGGTTTCGGATAAAACTGTGTTCGTGAAACTATGACGCTGCCGTTTTGCAGCTTTTCAAAGTATTTTATAATAATATTTCAACGACGTCAGCCGTGAGTTCGACGAATTTCGGGTCAATACTCATCTTTGCAAGCTGCGTTGTTGGTACTTGTAACATACTATGTCGGGTGAGGAGTCTTTTGTTAATTGGGAGGGGTCATACTGTTTTGTTAAAAAAACACATATATATGTACGAGTATAGTCTATACATATTTTATATAAAACTAGTGGTACTCCCGAAATATGCCAGTTGCCGGCCGGTATGGCGGACAAAAACAAATTGGTGCTGTATCTTCTGTATTAAGTACTAAAAGAACAAAATAATAACAGGGCAGTACGACAATGCCGCCGTACGTACGGTAGTAAAGGTATCATCCTCTGTAAGTTTTGCAAAACAAAAAAGATGACACGGCAGCAGTAGTACGTACGGTAGTAAAGGACAGAGGAGTGCAGCATTTTTTATTATTATTTTTTTTTTAATCCTCCGGCGGAAGGAGTGCAGCAGTGGGGACGGTGGTACTCCCAAGCACCAGTGGTGAGTGGGAGGCCGGTATTAAATTGTAGAAACAAAAAAAAGGGTTCATCTCCCACAGGACGCAAAAAGACTCCCACGTACAGAACGGCCCACCCACCCACCACGGACGACGCAGTGCACTCTCCACCCACCCACCGACCAAACCTTTACTACATACAGCAGAACAACAGTGCAGCAGTCCGTACGTCAGAACACCCGTGCAGCAGTACGTACAGCAGTATACACCTGGTACGCGGGGCGCAGTTGGTTGGTTGGTTCTTATGAAACAGGAAACAGCAAAAAAAAGACTCCCACGTACAGAACGGTCCACCCACTCACCACGGACGACGCAGTGCACCCTCCACCCACCCACCGACCAAACCTTACTACATACAGCAGAACAGCAGTGCAGCAGTACGTACAGCACAGCAGAACAGCAGTGCAGCAGTACGTACATCAGAACAGCTGTGCAGCAGTACATACAGCAGTATACACCTGGTACGCGGGGCGCAGTTAGTTGGTTGGTTCTTATGAAACAGGAAACAGCAAAAAAAAGACTCCCACGTACAGAACGGCCCACCCACCCACCACGGACGACGCAGTGCACGCTTCATCCATCCACCGACCAAACCTTTACTACATACAGCAGAACAGCAGTGCAGCAGTACGTACATCAGAACAGCAGTGCAGCAGTACGTACAGCACAACAGAACACCACCCACCATGCACCCACGAACCTACCCAGTACAGCAGTGCAGCAATGCAGCAGTACCTAGAGCAATACACCTGACAGGCGAGCAGCAGCCGATTTGTTGGTTACAATGCTCTCGGGCTGGTTAGGCCAAGCCAAAAGCGCTCGCTTTGCCAATTCTGCGCACGGCGAGCGGCGACGGCTGGACGCTGCTGTGTTTGGTCCTGGTGTTGTGTGATTGCTGTTGACACAGACGCGCTTGTGGTCTCGTGTCCATGGCTGTGTCCATGGCCCAAGTGAAAATAATTAGCAGGCAGAAGGAAATAACTCGAGTAGCATTTGTTGTTCAACATTTATTTTTAGTCTTCCTCACAATATAGTTGGGAGTTCGAAAAAAAAAAATTAGCAGGCAGCGACGAAGAAAAAGCGGGGGGGGGGCAAGCGAGCCGTCCCCGGGAGGGCGATTTCCACGCTCCCCCCTCGCCGAGGTGGGGCACCGACGGCCGTTCTTTCGCCGGCATGTCGTAGTGCTGCTGTGCGGATGGGACGTGGCGGCACCGCGAGGCCGCCTGAGGCCGAGTGGAGCTCGGGAGTCGCCGCTTTTTTGGGGGGGGTGTTTTAACCAAGATATTTTTCAAAGATCCAAAACGTCACGACCACCTTCACGACCATCCTTAGCGTATTAATTAATAAGGATATTTCAAGGACGTCAGCCGTGAGTTCGACGAATTTCAGGTCAATACTCTTCTTTGCAAGCTGCGTTGTTGGTACTTGTAATATACTATATGGGTGGGTTTTTAGTAGGAGGGGTCCTATTTCTTGTTCACTATAATGGTAAGTGTTGCTATTTTTACTTCGGGTGGGGAGTTTTGAGCTAGATCTAACATCACACCTATTTCATAAAGTTATTACTGTAGTCTCCACTATACTTCTCTATCATATGTATGCTAGGCGGTTTATTTTGTTTTTTCTCCATTATTTGAACGCTGATCGAAAGGCTGTGGTGTTTTACCTGGATGTCAGGATAGCACCTATTTGCAGGACGGGCCTGCAACGAATTCTTGCAGGACGTTTTGGCACACTTTTGTCCCAGGTACCTGCACAGACCCCACCCAACCCCAACCCCAACCCTAACCCTAACCCTAACCCCAACCCCAACCCGACCCCTGACCGTTTGACCGGTACGTGGGGCTAAAAGTGCCCTCGCGCGGCTTCGCCGCGCGTTCGGCAGGCGTTCGCCAAAACAAAAACGCGGGCAA
Organism: Undaria pinnatifida; assembly: GCA_012845835.1. Lineage (NCBI taxonomy): Eukaryota > Phaeophyceae > Laminariales > Alariaceae > Undaria > Undaria pinnatifida. Next base: position 5,346,831 of record JABAKD010000012.1, on the reverse strand, counting down.
TAAAAAGCGGCAGGTGGCCAATCAGAGGCACATCCTGCAAGAATTCGTTGCAGCCCGTCCTGCAAATAGTGTTTCTCACGGATAGTTGAATTTGTGGATGCTGCTGGTTCAGGTGGCTTAGCTTCTTCGAGTGTTCCTTGTGGGCGCTGCCGGCAAGGCGTTTTCTGTTGTTGGGAGTTCCCGTTTGTTTTTGGTCCGGTGGCGTTTAAATGTTACACAATGTTCAAGTCGGTGCTCTATAGTAGTGACTACGTACTGCTTTAAGGGCGGGTTTTTCAGTTTGTTGCTACATGCAAACAGCTGACTGCTGTCCAGTGTTTCGATGGTCTTTCTGGGGGAGGCACCGGTACAAAGTCAAAGGAGTATATATTGAGCGACAGCTCACCAGCGGTTATTTCTTTTGGTCCCACGCAGTGCATCATCGCGAGACGCGTATTATGTATTTTTGTGTGTGTTTGTCTTCCGTGATAGATTATGACGGTGCATGCCGGCTTGTCTAAAATCTTGGCATCACTGCATATATCATATACCAGGAATGAGTTTATGTACCAGGTACAAAAGTGAGCTCGTCGAGCCTGCTGCACGCCCTCAACGCCTCAAATATTTTTAGATATTGGTACATATTACCAGAGCAGTAGCTTTACAGGGCTGCAATAGTTCAAGCTCTACACATTAAAATAGTATAAAAGAATAATCACACATACTTTGAGAAAACGAAAAAATACACTTGAGCTGTGAGATCGACCAAAAAAGATTTTGATGACAACTCAAAACTCAGCTATGCAAGCTGCGTGTGATTTTTCGATCGCGCGTGTTATGGGGTGTGTATACCCTCGTGAAGGATACAGGTCGGTGACTCCCCTGCTAATGCCAGGGTCAGCAGGACTAAAACATGCATGAAATATACCATGTAACAGGGATACGATACCGCTCCTTGTATACTTTTGTATACACGGGCAATACATGATGAAATCACGTGACCCGGTACCATCATGTGCTGTAGTTGTGGCAGTTAGTGCTTCACCTAATTTTATGGTAGAGCGCCACCAGTGGTTCGGAATCCACATCCATAGCGCGTGTCAGGCCCAAACATGCCGTTTTGCTGAATAATTAGGAGGCGTTTCACGTTACCATCCGGTTTCAAGTGGGTGAATAAACCCGGTTTTATCCGGTTCTTGTTTCGAGAATAACGCCTCTTTATCCGGTTTTCGGTTTCTCCGTTTTCTCCCTAGGTGCCCACCTTCGGTCGTGACCAGCCGGTGTAGCTTGTCTTTTCTCCCGAAAATCCAGTGATAAACATTATTGTGTTTGTTATAGCTCATCAATTCTGGTCATTAATTTGTCGAAGACGGCACGTCCCGTGCCGGGCTACAAAAGAAAATAGAGGTGCTGCGGTAAACCGCAAAAACCCCCTCGCGCCCTTGATGGGCGCTGATATATTTTTACCCCCTACGCAAAAAAACCCTTGCGAAGAAAACTTGAAAGTATCAGGCTAACCCGAAAATAGCTTATGCCCCGCTCCTTCCCCTGCGGGGCAAAGTAACTCTCACGGCCAATCAGCAATCGTCACGACTTGTTGCAACCTTTTCCCCCCCTCTCTTGAGCGACAGGGTGGGCGGGTGGGAAAGTCGACCGAGTACAGTTGACGTGAAGTCACGACCTACTGCTGAGCTGTTGTACCAAAAATACTCCACCAGCAACCCTGAGGTAATTCCCAACAGCCTACTCCCGGCTCGCTCTCTTGCACTCCAGCGCACGCGTGGGCGTTCTATCTCACACGTGCCGCTGGAGCCGTAGGCTAGACTGACTGCCGCGGTGCTCGCGTCGGCTTAATAATTCAAACGAGCGTTCCCTTATCCCCGGACCCCGAATTCAAACCGCCTCCACAAACAACGCACTCCTGACGGAGGTCTACATTTGTTTTTTATCAGCCATTTCACCCCAGTGTTTTTGTTTATTTCGTATTTCTCTCTTCCAATGTATTTCTGTTGCTGACGTATGTATGTTGTGCCTGTCGTACCCAGTACTAGGGCATGACATTGCGTTGTCGAATGCATTACGATGCATTATCTCTGTGTCGTGGCTTGTGACCACAGAGCTGATCTTTCTAGGGTGAAGAATCAGTACGGACACTGGGTGTGCTGGATGTCGACGAGTAGAAGAACGGTTTAATGTGAAAAACACACACACACAGTGACGTCATTCAAAAACCGGATGGTTTTGAAATGGGTACGAAGATACAGTACACGACTGATTTTGTGTGTTCTTCACGAACTTTCCACCCATGTACATCCAGCACAACCACAGTAGTGTCACCGTGCCGAACTACACCAATATTATTCCTATGATGAAATACTGCCATCTTGTTTTGTCTATTATTAATTCATTATTTATAGTTACTACCACTTGTCCGGAAATATAGGCGACGTTATTTTTCAATATAAACTCCAAATGTTTGTTATCTTTCCGGACAAAATGGTACGGTTGTAGTACTGCAGCCAACCGAGCGGCAGCGCACTTTCGCCGTAGATCGGCGGGAGAAAGCACCGGACCCGGGTCGCGCGTGCTGGTCGTGCTCCTTTCTCCCCCTTTTAGTACATCCGAAAGACAGCCCCTCTCCTCCCTTCTCCCCTATTTCATCATGGTGACGTTTCGCGCGCGCCGGCTAGACTATACAGCGGGGTACTCGATTTAGGAGCGTCCATAAGAAGATAGAAGCGGTCAAATTGGCTGGCTTGTCTCGCCGTGTGGTCGAATCCGTCGGTTGACGGCACTCCGCCTCTTGCCGGACGGCCGTCAAGGAACTCCATACACTAAAATTAGTATGATTCGTGAAGTGTCGCCTCGACGGGTCAAAACTAGACCGTACCGACATCTTGGCTTGTGGTGCGTCTATTCTAAAACCTAATATATGACGCCCAATTTTGTTAGCGGCACGGAGGTAAGAGCGTTGACACTGGCCTGTGCACAGGGGCTCGTAAATCGGGCCCCGCACCGGGCTGCTTTTGTGCAGACGTGCAGACTCCAAGGATTTTTTCTTCCTCCGTGTGTTATTCGCCCAGTTGAATCTTTGTTTTGTGTGTCTTTACGGCTTAACTCCTTTTTCTGTATTTGCCATGTGCATCTACTGGTTATCTCTGTTTCGTAGTTTGTGCCGAGCTTGTCTCTTCGTAGAAGACACCGGCATGGACACTGGCTAACTGTGCTGGATGTCGATGGGTGGAAATAGCGGTTTAATGCGATGAACACCCACAACACCCACAACATGCGCACAGTAGTTTACTGCTTAGTGCACCAACCAACATTGTTGGCTCTTTGTTATATCTGGTGTACATGCGATACAGCAGTATACACGGCAACGGCCTGACTGGTCGAGGCTCGCCTCTAGGCCGACCAGTTTTTTGTTTTCCGAAAAACGTTACCGAAACACGCGCGGAGGCCGCGACCGCCACTCCCGACCTCGACCCCCCCCCAAAAAAAAAAGCTTGGGGTTAGGGTTAGGGTTGGGGGTGGCTTGGTCTGACCGACGAGCAAGATTTCAATTGGCCGGGTTACGCCGCACGATTGCGGGTGCTGCGCCGCGCTGCGTACAAGGGCCATGTCGAGTCGTCGGCTTCGCTCTCGCCTCTGCATCGGTCTTTTACGCCGCCGTTTGCTTCTAACATGCGCCCATCATGCAGCGGTTCCCTACCTAAAGCGTTAAGCTGCGGTTATACAGGCGGGCGGGCGGGCCTACCGTTCGGCTTAACAGCTGTCATTGTTTCGAAAAATGCCGATTTTGGCGGGTAAAAATGTCTTGACACAAAACTTTAGGAGAGGCTTTGGATAAACTCCCGAAATGCGCTCTTGTGTCGAATGAGCTCAATAGGAATCCCTGAAAAGTCGCGTTTTTCCTTCGGTAGTTCCAATGACAGCACGCTGCGAAAGAAAGGTTCAGTTATGCTACTGCTGTGCTGAAATTGCAAGAACTTTTTTATTTTATTTTTATCGTGTGCGTTTCATCCGCGTCTTGGGGCGCCGAAGAGGGTGTTGCACTTGGCGCTCGTGAAGCCACGCGCAAACTCGTTAAACTCCGTTTGTTTGGTATGGAAAAGTTGCCTATCGTATTTTCGAATGAAGCGTAGCTTAGGGTTTGCCGCTTCGAAAACACAAACACTGATTTCCACACTAATTCCATGTAGTTTGTCCCCAAAAACATGATTGAGGAAGGGGCTAAGAGTGAGTGAATACGTAGCTCGTTCACCTGCAGCCAGCCGTAGCCTGGCACACCCTTCTCTTAAATCAACCTTCCCCCCCCCCCTGTAGCTATATTATGTGTATGTATGTACGTGTGTTGTCGAGTTCAACTTCTGTTCCCACCCGTTGGCAAACATAGCACACCTGTCCGTGCCGATTCATTAGCGTAGACATAAAGCTCTGTGGTTACTAACTACAAAAGGCAGAGATAGACATCGATGGATGCATCGCTAATACAGCAGTAAGGGGATAAGGCCATGCTACGCCAAGAGGGCTCGAAAAGTGGAACGTACACGAGCGAGCCGTGAGCACAGTGATCGAACACTTCAAGTACACCATATTTTTGATATTCCTGGTACATACCTGGCAGGTGATGCTGATTCGTATCAACGGGTTTTAGACGAGAAAATTCTATGGGTGGTCGCCTTTCCGAAGCACAGCGTCTACGACGGCCTAAGCACAGCATCCACGACGGCCGAAACGCAGCATTCAGGACGGCGGCACTGCACAAGCCGCACGGCTCACCCCGTAGCGTTAGGGTTGGGGTTCTGGTTGGGGTTGATGTTGCCTCCCCCGCGACCATGACCCTGCTTGCTTTTTGCCGATCGATGCTAGTAGTACAGCAGTGTTTTGTCTTCTCTCTAAACCGTTCTTGCTACCCAACGACATCAGTACACCCAGAGTGCGTGCTGATTCTTCATCTTGGAGATACAAATTGTGTGATCAGATTCTGAAACAGAGTACGTACGGAACCGAAGAAGTATCCTGGAAACAGGTTGGTCTAATATCCGTTAATACAGCCTCGAAGGATATAATATGGTGCACCTTGTATCTCATGTAGAGCCTGGTCCCTGGTAAGTTCTACCGTACGAGTGTAAATGTGTACATGAATGCCGGGATCTTTTGTGCAAGCTACACGGGTATCCTGGTATGTACGGAGTATGATGTTACTTGTGCGAGCGGCATCCTTTTTGCCTTTTTGCCTGCTGTTGCCTTGTTGCCTAACCGAAGAAAGACTTATCAAACCGAAGTTCGAACGAAAACCCCATCTCTGATCTCTACCGTTTCCCCCCCCCTCCCGCCTCCCGCCCTTCCTCTTTTTTTTTTTTTTACCTCCTTGTCTTTTTTTGTTCGTTTTGTGTCTCTGTTTTCTGTTTGTCCCCCCTCCCTCCCTCCCGCTGTATTTTATTTCATCTTTCTCTCTGTTGTTTGGTGCGTTTCTCGTCCCCTTCTCTCTTTTTTTTTTGTCTTCCCTTTATCTTTGTCGTTTTCTTTTTTGCAAACTCGACAGCGGCAAAAGGGGGGTTTGTTGGAGGGGAGGGAGGCGACCGACGAGACAGGGATAGTCGTACTGGCAGCCCCAGGGCATCTAGGGGGGAGGACCGATTTAGCGGGAACGGTGGAGGCGGCAGCCACAGCTACCACAGCGAGGCCGATGTCAATGGTAAGTTTGCGTTTATCCCCCCCCCCCGCCCGGAAGAAGCAAATGTTTGCTTGGTGGTTGAAAACCCGACGTGCTGCGTTTCTCAGCATTGTAGGGATGATAGGGTCTTTCGTCGTACGTCTATGGCCATGCATGAAGCACGTATCTGCCACCCGGGGCAGTACGTGCGTGTATGCGTGCTTTGTAGTTCTTAGCTGATTGTTGTTTTGAGTTCTCTGCCCATTTAAGTTATTGTGCGCAGAATGTGCGCTTGCTTGTTTGTAGTTTTTAGCTGTTTGTTGGTATGGGGTCTCCGTTGTTCACTCTTTTGGGTGCGTGAGAATCTTCTACTACTCTAGCTACCACTACTATATCTGCTGCTGCTGCATGTGTCAACTCGAAGCAAACCAAGGGTGTACGCAGTTGCAAGAACTGCTATTTCACGGAGATCCACGGTTATGTAGCAGGATGAATTATACAACGACAAATCGGGCGAAAAATCAGCCGCCTTTGTTTAGTTACGTATAGCAGGATGAATTATACAACGAAAGATGGGGCGAAAAAGCAGCCGCCTTTTTTTAGTTGCCTTAGACCCAAGTTTATTTTGTGAGAGGCGTATCTATGTTGGTGTTTTTTGTCTCTGTGTTGTGTGCTGTGCCTACCTGAGCGGGGTGGGTGCCATGGATTGGCCTAACCAGATATACAGAGCCTAAATCGAACACAGAGTCGTAGCGTAGGAGATCTCGCCTGAAAGTTGGCGATGCCTTCTTTGGTGCGTGACTTGACACAATGGGTGTCCGTATTGCCGTGCTACTGCTGTAGTATCATATCATACGTATCATATAGACTTAATGTGCGAGTATACCTACGATGTGCCAAAATCGTGGAATGATATACGATATACAAAATGATACAAGTTTCACTACTCTGTAGTTCTAACGGGGAGTCGTCGACCTAAATCCTTCATGAGGACACACACATCCAGTAAGACGCGCGATCGGAGTATCACACACAGCTTGCGAAGACGAGTTTCGACGAATTCTTCGATCTCACGGAGTGTATTTTTATTGTTGTTTTTCAGATAATGTGACACTTGAAACCGTTCTATTTTATTACTATATTCGTATACCTAGTATACCTGTACGTCGAAAGCAGATAACACGTTCCTATGTAAGCCCCCCGTTTCGGAAGCATGGTTTCGTTTTGTTTCTTTTTGGTGTCGTAGTTTTTTTTTTTTTTTTCTTCTTCACACACATCTACTTTTCAGCTTCTTGACAAGCCGTGGTCACAGGTGTCGTCCCTTCTTCCCCCGGTTCTTGCCTTCATTTTTTTTTTATCGCGCATAGGGTTCAGCAATCCCACTGCTTGCTCGTCGATTTTTCCAAGGATGAGTTCTGTAGGGTACGGGTAATGTCTGTAGGGTATTGGATCTGTTACAGAACAAGAGGGTAATCTCTGTAGGGTACAGGATGTGCTACAGAACTCACAGAAGTTTAGGGTATTGTGGCATGACGGCCACATAACTCACGGAAGTGTTGGAGTATTGTATACAGAACCGGAGGGTAATCTCTGTGGGGTATCGCACGTGCTACAGAACGTCACAGAAGTGTAGGTACTGCTGTGGTGCAACCGTCACAGAACTCACAGAAGTGTAGGGTATTGTGGCGCTACGGTCACAGAACTCACGGAATTCTTCTGTAGGGTAAACAGAGGGTAATTACCCCCGGTACAGATCTGTGGATACCGTACACAACGTATCCTTGGATTTTTCATCGAGTGTTGCTCACTCACGCTCTCGCGCTTTCCGCAAGTCAATCTGTGTACAAGGAAAAGTCCCCACGAAATTTTACGAGTATGCACTCGGGGGGATTCGAACGCACGAAACTGACCTATACCAGGCTCTAGGATCACCTGATACGTCACCGGGGCGACCTGGTATATATGTGTACCAGACGCCTGTCTTCTATCTGTAAATCTTTCTAGTCTTGTCGTGCCGATGCCTGTTAATAGTATGTACCAGGTATGGATTATAATTATTTGCCATCAGCCAGCGCAATTTTTTCATGTACGGGTACTCGTATAGCGTATCATCTCGTCCGCCGCGCTTCGAGCGGAACGCTTTTAAGCCAGAGCCTCCGTTTCGATTTGTGCTGCGCGATGTGGAGATGGCGGCGTGTGTTGCGCCGCTTGGCGGTACGCCGGTGTTGGGAGTGACGGTGGGTGCTGCCGTTTTTTGCGCAGCTGCCGCGGGTGATATTGTCCTTGTTGTTGTTGTTGTTGTTGTTGTTGTTGTTGTCGTCGTCGCTGGTATCCATTACTTGGCCAGCCAGTCCTCTGCAGGCGGTGTTTTGTACCTTGGTCGTAGGCAGTGTTTGTACGAATACTCTGGAGGCAGTGTGTTTGTGTGTGCTTCGCGTTGAACCGTTCTCTCTACCCACCGGCGTCGAGCACATTCAGTGGTCGCGCCATTTTTCAACCCTATTAATAGAGAGATGCAAAGCTCTATGGTCACGGGCTACGAGGCAAGAGGTGTGCCTCTTAATAGCCTCGCAAATACGGTAGTATTAACCCCTTTAGAGCCCCCAAACCCCTCCCTATACTAACTTCAAGTAATTTTGTCCCCGAAAAGGGTTTCCAGTTGTATAGGCGTTAAGGGGATTTGGCCATGCAATGCCAAGCGTACTGAAAAGCGGAAAGTACGCAAGCTAAAAAACCAAACACCAAACACATTGCAGGAGAAAGGTAACCAACATTTTTTGTGCGATAGGCGGTATTCTGTTTGGCAGTGCCAATATTCCGTGCGGTAAGCTCTACGCCGAAGGCTGTAGTCTGTATCATAGCCTGTGTGGTACTCTGTCGGCAATGTTCAATGTTCTGTAAGCTTTTCAATATTCGAGAGACAGAATTATACAACAGGCTGTACTCTGGAGGCAGGGTTCTGCAGGCCTTCGATGCTCTGGAGGCACTGTTCTGTCCATGGGCTGCATAGTACTCTGTAGGCAGTAGTAGACTATGCCACTAGCACTATGTAGGCAGTGCTCGTAGCGTATACGGGTATGGCGTAGGTGCTGCGGGTGGGTCGGACGGGAATACCCAGAGAGACGGGCCCCTTTTGTTCCTGTGGCCTTTCATTCGTCCACTCTGCGACAGACTCAGATGATTGGCGCAGGCGTCGATGCGAGAACATAGGCACGGTAGCAGCTGCAAGCAGCAGCAGGGTCAGTGGGAGATAATATACGTGCCGGGAAACATGAAACTAGCGTGTTATCTAGCCCCCCCCCCCCCCCCATGTCACTTATTCAGTTTACTACGCGCATGAGGTGATAAGGTTGTCGTTGCCTTGGGCTTTGTGCATGCCCCGATAGAGGTGGTAGATATATCTATTATGTACGTGGAGAGGTTGACGGCGTTAAGCAGGGCCATATCATTTCGTTTCCCCAGAAAAGAACACCGGGGGCATTCATTAGTTAAACCAAACCTAAATAGAGTGAGCTATAAACTCGTTCGGGCTGGTCGGCGCTACTTGCCGAGGTACTTGCTTGTTGGCTAATTTTTTTCTTTCGTAGTTTTTGAAGAGTTTTTGAGTCCTGTTCAACTTGAGACGCCCCCGGGATTTCAAGGGAAGCATATTGTGAAGGGGAAGCGTATATCAGGTAGTCACCCGTAGAACTGTATTCCGAAGGGGAAGCGTGTACCAGGTAGTCACTCGTAGAAATATAGGGTATGCCCTCATGTAGGCTTTAGCTTCCTGGTGCTTATAATATGCCCTCGTTTGACGCCTGTACAGCTGGAAACCCGTTGGGGGGGAAAATTACTTGAAATTAGTACAGGAAGGGGTTTTGAAGTTATTATGAAAGCCTATATGCCCTCGTGTATTGGACTGAATGCCCAGGACGAGATTGCTTGTGCATGGGGAAGCATTTGTTTTCCTGATCAACCCGCAGGGCTCCTTTGACGCTTGATTGACGTCGACACGCCCTCTGGCGCTCGGGTTCCCATCGATGCGGGTTGGGTGTTCGCGGACGATTTGATTGGGCAGGATCGGACGCGTCGTTGGAAGATTGATTTTGGCTTGGTTTTTGCTTTTTCGTTTGTTTCACAATTTTGATTCTATTGGTCGAGCGTGTGTCCTGTGTGGTGTTCATAGATCCTTCTATAGCTGAAGCGTGTGGTGCGAAGCTCATACCTGGTATTGCCATTTATTGGAGGCCACGGTTTGACTTCAATGACCCCCCCCCTTGACCCCGTGACTGACCGTCCGCCGGACTAAAACTAGTGTGTTAGTCCAATGGAGGCCTTGACGCGCCCAAATGACCGGTCTCCGATCATGTTATAGCAACGTTCGTTGCGAAGAGGTGCAGGAAGTGCTGTTGCCACTGTTGGTACAGCAGCAGCGCACTCGCGGGGGGCTGCTATAGGAGATTTTCTTCAGCAACGCGCTGACTGCTGGCGCAAATGTAATTTTGTCGGGAGAGGACCATCCTGCGGTTCGTTTGTGCGTGATGTGGGCCTTTTTTGGTTTTTTTTTTTGGTTTTCCTTTCGGCTGCTTCTCCCCCAAGCGAGATACACCATCTCCGCTTCACTTTTGTGTTTTCTATTCTCGGCCGTGGACCGAAAGGGAAACTATTTTACGAAGTATAGTAAAGATACCTGCTATCCTGGGATGCATATACCTGGTATATTTCTTGGACCCTGCGCCCGTTTGGCCACCGGTAAGCGGAGAGGGAGGAAAAGCGGGCAGGTGGAGGGGGGAGCGTGAGGGATGGAGGGGGCAGGGGGCTGGGGTTAGTGGCGACCTATATGCCTGGGCGTGCGCCAGCGGTGGCGTCTGGTCTCGTGATGTGTGCTTGGTGTCGGCGTAGCCACCATCGGCTGGGTTTGAAGTCTTGCGCCCTGTGCAGTAACTACTGCTGTGCAGGGTGCCGTGCCGCCGCTGTCCGAGATTTTTGGGTTTTTAGGAGTGGTAGCCGACAAGTCGCGCTCCTGGAGGGCGGGCGGGCGGGCGGCCATGCGGGCGGGCTGACGGCGAGGTGTTTAGTCTTCTGTCGAGCAAGTGTTGTCGTCGCTCCTGCCTGGTATTTGACGAAGACTCGTACAATATCGCATCGTGTCTTGGCTTAGCGTAACTTAGCGTAGCTTACCGTAGCTTGGAGTACCTTACAGTAGCTTAGCTTAGCTTAACTTAGCGTAGCTTACCGTAGCTTTGCTTAGCAAAGCGTAGCTTAGAGTACTAGCTTAAGAGTAGCTTATTTTTAGCTGTTAGCTTTGGCTATCATAGCTTAGCTTAGCTTAGCTAATCTGTAGCTTAGCCTAGCTTACTCTGTTGATAGCCTCGAGTAGGTGGTGCTAATCTGAGCTTAACTTAGCTTAGCTTCGCTATGGCCGTAGCTATTGCTCTGACTTAACTGGGCTTAGCTATGGATGTACCTGTTGCTTTACTTAGCTCTGCGTACTAATGGCTTAGAATAGCTACAGCTATATCTATAGCTTGGCTTAACTTAGCTGTGGCTATTGCTAGAGGTTAGTTTCGCATAGCTGTAGCTTACCTTGGCTTGGCCTACTAATAGCTCAATACGCTGCAGCTAATGCTATGGCTTAGCTTGGGTTAGCATAGCATCGCTATGGCTACATCTGTAGATTGGCCGTAGCTTTGCTTATAGTCGTAGCTTGGCTTAGCCGTAGCTTAGCCTATTTAATAGTGTGTAGCTATGTTCTAGTCTACTATGGCTTAGCTTGGAATGGCCTAGCCTATTGATATACCTGGTATAGCTTAGATTAGCCGTAAAGTATATGAATACACTAGCTATTCGTAGCGTATAGGGGATCTTAGCGTCGCTTAGCCGGTCTAGTTATGGCTTAGATTAGCAATGATTTAGCTTAGGTCTGCTCTGGCGATGGATACAGCCATAGTGTAGCTTAGCTTATTGCTAGCCTAGCCGTAGCTTAGCTTACTGTTTGCTCATCGTAGTCTACTGTTAGCCTAGTCGCAGCTTAGCTTGTTGAGTTTTTGGCTTGTCTTAGTGGCCTCGCCCGATGATCGCATAGATTGGCTTACTTGGATTAGCTATTCGTAGCGTATAGCTCATCTTAGCAGAGCTTAGCCTGTTGACAGGTTTGAATTGCGACAGCTTGGTCTAGTGTGCGCGTGTGTGTGGTTAACAATGTCGGTGCTCGGGGCTGCCGTTGCTGTTGTCGGAGGAACTGACTTGCCTCTTCTTTGTGCAGACCCCGCCCCCCATCCTTCTCCGGGTGGGCGTTTTAGGCCGGACCCGTTTTATGATAATTTTGTTGGAGCATTCCACGGCAATCAGGACAGGCTTGAGTAGTTGAACCCTTTACTACTGCACTGTCCAGAAACACATGTGCTAGTCAAATTCCAAGTAATTTGACCCCAAAACGGGAGTGCAGTCTTGAAAAGGTTTTAACACGCGCCATCATCACCGCCGCTGCCACTGCCGTTCCAAGGAGCGAGCGGGGCGGAAGTAGTGGAGCTGTCAAGCGTGCGTGGTCTAAAATTGCAAACGTGTTTTGTTCTGGAAGTTTTTTGTGTCGGCGTTGGTGGTAAATTGTGGGCGTGTTTTTTTTTCCCCTCCTGGGAGGTTTTTGGTGCCGATTACATGACACCTAATAAGAAACAGGAATTCTAGCTCAAGCTAGATCGTTGGATATGGGAAAAAGGGTGCGTTCTACACTTACTTGAGTATAACGGCTCCCGGATTTCTTATCTTGCTGTGATGTCAGCCTGGTTTCTTTCTACCCTGTTTCTTATTCGGTACTGGTACGAGGTATCCAGTACTGTGTGATGGGTTTTGGTAGTTGCTCGCGGTGATTAATCGCGAGGGTGTCTGTTTTGTTTCTGCTTTAGGTTGTGGACGGCTTTGTGGTTTGTGGCTGGTGATCGGGACGGGAGCGAGGCGAAAAGCGTGTGCGACGCTGCTGCCGTCATGGGGGCGGCCCCACGCTCTTTCTCTCTTGCACCGCCATTTTCTACGACAACCACTGCTGTGTACGTTTTTTTGTGGCGTTGTCTCGTCTGTTATTTTCTCGAGTGTTGGTTTGCTTGTTTTGTGTGTGTAGACTATACAGGTGTGTTTATTTTTGCTTGATTTTGGTTGTTTTGGTTGTTCTGACTAGCGGTATTTATGCGTTGGTTCATGCGTGCGTGCGTGCATTCGTGCGTTCGTGCATTCGTGCGTGCGTGCATTCGTGCGTGCGTGCATTCGTGCGTGCGTGCATTCGTGCGTGCGTGCATTCGTGCGTGCATGCGTTCGTTCTTCCGGTCGCGTTTTTGCCAGTCTTACCGGTGTTCGCTCTGTCTCGTGTTGTGTTCATTTGTTTGTTGTTTTCTTGTTTTTTTTTTTGGTTAGTTAACCGCGCAGTTTGTAATATTTTTTTTGTCTTCGTTTTTTGTTTCTTGTGTTTTGTTTTATGTGCTGACAGGCGTGGAGGAAGGGTACTCCTCGAACGTCAGCCCTGACAATCCGAGCAGGGGGCGCACGAGTACAGACGGCGGCACGGGCGGGAAAAGCATGACGTACAACTCCTTCGGGGGGATGTCGGGGCAGGCCGACGGAGCCGAGGGGGACCAGGGGCGACGACTTGACGAAGCCGACGAAGAAGACCTCGACGACGATCGCGAGGACGACGACGATGATGAAGACGAGGAGGAAGAGGACGAAGAGGAGGACGACGAGGAGGACGACGAGGACGACGATCATGACCAAGATCAGGAGGAGGACGAGAGACATCAGGGTGACGTCGGGAATGGGGGGGGGAGGGGCGGTGGCGGTGGCGGCGGTGGTGGCGGCGACGAAGGGTATGACCTCGGCCACGACTACGGCGACCGTAACGCCCGCGACCAGGCCGACCTGGAGCGCCGCTCCATCGCGCACGCGTACGCCGACGGGCTGGACTCCAGAGAAGCCCCGCAATACCCCCGAGCCAGCGGCGACGGTGCTTACGGCAACGCCGACAGGCATCAGCGCAACTCGAATAACTCGGCTGTTATGCCGCCTGCACCGCCTACTGCGGGCATTAACGGTATCTCGCCCGTTGACGCGCGTGCTGCGACGGCGCTTGCCTCGCGGACTCGCCTCGCCGCGGGTGGAGTCGCTGTCCCTGATAGGTCGGGAGTGCAGAGGCCGGAGCCGGGGCCTGTGATGGCGCCAGGACAGGCAGCGGCCGCGGCGGCCGCGGCGCTGAGGAGAGGGCCCACGCCTGGGTCCCACTCGTTGCCGTCGATGGTGCTCGTACCGTTGGAGGCGTTGAAGGCGCACCGTAGGGTTCCCCGCAGCTCTGACAGAAGGTGAGTGTCTCGATAGTTTCGGTGGAGGGGGTGTGTGGTAGTGGTGGGCGTGAGAGTGGTGGCGGTGATGGGCGGTGGGGCAGGATCGATGGTAGGTTAGGGGTGGTGGGAGTGGTGGAGGTAGTGGTGCTAGTGGTGGCTGGTTGATTTTGATGTTGTTGTTGATGGTGTTTGGACGGCCTCTCCTGTCTCCTGTCTCCTTTTTTTTTCTAGTGTCTGTACTTCACGGCGGGATGACCTTGCATCCCGTTTCCCCCTTTTCTTTGTACGGCGGTACAAGGAGGACAAGCGATAGCGCGCGGCACGGCTATGGTTTTTGGCCCGGCGTTTCTTGCCGACCCTGCCATTTGACTTCAGGGTTTCGAGTTTTCCCCCCGCGGTGCTGGCAACGGCCAGGTCGCCCGTCCGTCGGGGAGCAACGCCAAACCAACTAACTCCCCGATTGACAGAAGCTTGTTGTCCTGGTTTTCGATCATGTTTCTCTGCAAGGAATCAGACGCACCGCTGCCGGTAGTTATATGGTGTGAGGGAGAGAGGAGATATATTGATAGAGGGAGAGAGGGAGGTAAATATATACCAGGTAGGATCGATGGAAATATACCTGGCGAAAGGGAAACAGAGAGGGTTAGAGAGGGAGAAGTAGATATGGAAATACTTGTTTTATTGTTTGCCAGAAAGCGAAAGGGTATACCTGGTAAAATGGAACCTTGTAAGAGGCAAACAGAGAGTGCGAGACTGGGCAGTAAGTAGATGAAATACATGCTTCGAATTATGTGCGGGGTCTGTTTGTGTGTTTTTGTGTGAAAGAGAAGGGAGATGTTAATCCGACGCTGGTTTTGAAAAGCAAAACCATGCTGCGAACTAATGTATAACGCGACTGTATCTACCCCCTTTACCCCCGGCGGACACGCTTGCTTCCCTCTCTGCCCCACATATTGCCCTATCCTACCCTGCCCGTACTCTACCCTCCCTTCTCTTACCCCTCCCTACTCCACCCTACTCTACCCTATCCTCCCCCTATCCTCCCCCTGCCCTACCCTACCCTACCCTACCCTACCCTACCCTACCCTGCCCTACCCTACCCTACCCTACCCTGCGCTACCCTACGCTACGCTACCCTACCCTACCTTACCCTACCCTACCCTACCCTACCCTACCCTACCCTACCCTACCCTACCCTACCCTACCCTACCCTACCCTACCCTACCCTACCCTACCCTTACCCTTACATTACCCCGCCCTACCCCACACCCCACCCCAATCCCAACCGACGCTCCCCTACCCTACCCGCGGCGACAGGGCGTTGGTGCGATACCGAGACCTGCCCGACCGCAGCCGATCGTTCGTCGTGTTCGTGTCACACGCGTGGATGCGGCCGCACACCACCCCCTCCTTCGCCCACCCCGACACCTCCTCACGGGGAGGGGAGAAGTACCGCCTCATCGCGGAAGCGGGGGATCGCATCAGGGCGCACCTGCCGCCTGATGTCCGGGTCCTGCTGTGGATCGACTACTCCTGCGTGGACCAGGTTTGACATCATCTTTTTCATGTTGTACTTTTTGTTTCTTCTGTTTTTGCTCTTTGTTGTTTTTTCTTTTATGTTGTCCTCGTTGTTTTAGTTTCAACTTTTTCTGTTTTTTTTTTTCGTTTTGTTTCTTCGGGTTTTGTCGTATTTGTTTCTTGTTTTGTCGTATTTGTTTCTGGTTTTGTCGTATTTATTTCTCATCAGTTTATGTCTTGTTTTCTTCAGTTTTTGCTTTGTTTTGTGCTCTTCAGTTATATATTGGTTGTTTTATACCGGTGTACCAGGTATCTTTTTCGCGTTTTTCTTCTATCTGTGGTATTTTTTGCTGTTGGCTTTTTGTGAAGAGTTTTGAGCGCGTGCGTGGGTAGTCGTAGTTGCATGCTTGGGAAGGGGCGCGAGACGCGAAGAGCCCAAAGGTCATGCCATTAGATGTTCATGACTCTTTTATGTGCGTATATTATTTTTTGTGGCGTGGTTGGTACGTTGCATTACGCGTGCTTCTCGCGTTTATGGTCGAAACGTTCCGTGGTTAGCTCTACATATATATATATATATATATGATACGTATAAGCCGTGTGTCCGACTCGACCCAGTTTGGACACGGTGGTTGACATTTGACAACCCTTACTCTAACTCCCGACCGTTGGGGAACGTTCTCGGCGCAAAGAGATTGTAGCAAGGAGGTTGTGTCCATTATCAACCATTTCCTCCAAGCTGGGCCAGTCGTATACAGCAGGATGATACCCTGCACACTACGTGCACTACCGAGCTTGAAAGCCCCCCCCCCCCCTCTCTGTGGCCTTGTTTCGTGTAGCTTCCCCATCCACCGCCGTTGTTGTCCATATCTGGGCCAGATCGTGCGGTATACATTATGAGTTTGACCCCCGGTCCCCCGTCCCCCTTCCCTCACACGGTCATTTGTGTTGCCCTCTCTGGCATATGCCACTCCCCTATTGTGCGATTGGCATGTCTGTTTTGCGCAACACGTGCAGATGAGGGCATCTTGATTCGTGCAGCCTAGCCCTTCCCCGTTATATTTTATTTTTGGGAGTTAAGCATCGTTTTCTGAGTATCAATGCCCGCAATCACGCCACGCTACCGCTTGCTTCTTGGTTCTTTGCGGTGCTCGGCCTATCCCACGATACGATGTGTTGGGTCTAAGGCTGAATTTCGTAGAAGCTTGCGCATGTCCCCCCCTCCCCCCTCATTTCTCCGCGCCGAAAAGGGGAACGACTCAGACGGCATCTTGGTATTTTTTTTTCGCTGCCGTACGAATCGGTCTTGATTTGCTTTCCACTATGTTGCACGACATCCCCCCAAAATATATATGCACCCCTTGGGTTGTACATAAGCCATGTACCCGTACGTAACGCCTGTATAACTGGAAATGCTTTTTGGGGTCAAATTTACTTGAAGTTAGTAAAGGGAGGCACTTGGGGGCTCTACTACCATGAACAGGAGTATACCGATATATCTGGTACCAGGTGCCAGCCCGACCGGAAGCAGCCTAATCCCTAACCTAGCCCGAAAAGCATTGGGAGTGGGAGTGGGATATCATTGCTAGTATAGAAAATACAATAGCTTGGGTAATGGGTCATGTCTTATACGTATTCGTACCCTGGTATAGTCTTGGGGTGTATATATTTTTCTCACGACATGCCGGTATGTGGAACACGAACCGACAGCGTATAGAGTTGTGTATTATGCATGTGTGATACAAGCTTCCTCTTCGGGAGGTGGTTGGCTTGATGTCCCGGGTGTGTGAAAGAGAAAAGAGGGACAAACTCTTGTAACAGCAGAAGAGGAAGTAATTAGCCGCAGCACCGCGCAAGTAACCCGGGAAGTACTACCGCCTAGTATTTCCACAAAGGCGATGGTGTGCGAGAACAATATGACCGCCTTGTAGAGGGCAGCCGCCTTTTTCATTCCGGGTTATGAGTGCAGTTCCCCAGTCCCGCCAAGCGTTTCCGACCGCTTTGTATCGGGATACCTTGTATCGGGATACCTTGTATCGGGATGCCGCCTTATTCAGACCTCTTCATTGGGGGACCTCTGCTGTAGACTGGCTGGCTCGTTTTTGCGGTCCTGGTATCTATCCCCTCCAGTCACCTTCACACGTGCACGCGGTGATGTTGCCTGCCTTGCATGGTTTTTGCCCTGTATGTGCCGTTCGTGCTCAGCGGAATTTTTGGCATCCACCTAGTCGGTACCTTTGACTGCTTTTGCTGCTGCAGGTTTTTTCCCACGCTTAATGAAATGCTAGTCTAAGTTTTTTGTGCCGAAGTACGCGGGTGAAGTGTTGATTTAAGCTGCTTTTGATACTGCTGTGATGTTAACGCTGTTAATTGTTTCTGTTTTTCGATCGTGCGTTTTTGTGCTTTTTTTTTCTTCTTTCTTTTCCTTGTGACAGGACTCGACAAGGCGAAGCAAGGCGACGATGCGAGGCATGAGGGAGTACATGCGCCGGTGTGACGCCATCCTCACCGTATATCCGGGAGACGCGTAAGTGTTTTGGTTTACAGGTTGTGGTTTGGTGGTGGTGGTATTAATGGTGGTGGTAATTGTGTTGGTGGTCGTGGTAGTGTGTTAGTTTGCACATGGTGGTTGTTGTTGGTAGTGGCGGTGGTAGTGGTGGTGGTGTGGGGGGGATGCTGGTGGTGTTCAAGTTGAAGTTGAAGTTGATGTTGATGTTGGAGTTTAACGCTGATGGCGATGGTTGCTCGTGACGGTATGGGTATTAGTGCTGACGCAAGCCATGGTAGAGGTTTAAACAAACGCCTCTTTTTTTTCAGAGGCTCTGCACTTCTAAGCTTTATTCCTCACTCTCAGAATTCGCTCAAATAATCTGTTTGCCGAAAAAAATAAGTTACTACCCGACGAAGGGCTTCCAGGCGCACAACGAAAAATGCTTCAAAACAAACAAGAAATCCATTCGGACATTTTTGTGTTAGCGCCTTCACTACTGAAGCCCCCTCTTTGGGCAGAAATTTACTTGAAGTTAGTATAGGGAAGGATTTTGAGGCGCTACAGGGGTGGGTGAAGGAGTGCCGTCATTTTTTTTTCTTCGAGAAAAACGCTTTTACCCGAAAAATGCTACAACCCTTATCGTAAGAAGGCCTTTGGTCGTGACCTTAGACCTAGCGGTGTTTTTTTGGAACGTTTCACGCTTTTGAGGTTTGAAAGGTACTCTGCTGTCGCCCGCTATCGATGGTGATCTCTCGCATTTGTTTTGAGGGAGACTAAGTGTCCCCCCAAATGTGGCGGATTGACTTGAGCGGTTAAAAGTGTCGTTGTTACCGTCCGCCAGTGTGTTTTTTTTTGCTAGATGGTGAACGGGTCTGAGAGGGTAGCTTTTGCTGGGAGGGCAGCTCTTTCGCCCCCTTCAATACTGCAGCCGCGGTTTTGGAGACAGACTACTTGGAGTTCCTTTGGGTTGTTTTTGCAGTCGTTGATGGATTACTGGCCCGCTGCGGGGCCGCGCGAGGAGTTGGTTTGAAGCTTCCCCAAGAAATTGATTTGAGAACCACACGAGCCCTCCGCTCGGTCTTGGCGCTCGTATCCCACCCGGACCTAAGCCCTCCGCACGACTCTTGATATGTATTTTGTGACGCCGGCGGGGCCCACCGAGGGGAACCTGGTTCCAAGCCGACGATCACAGAGTGGCGAAGCTGAGGCACTAACGACAAAAACACTCCATACCTGAAGATCCCGGCGACAACTTTTTCGCAAGGACTTATCCTTGGCCATTGAATATTTACGACGATCGTAACACGATCAAACGTATACTGTACCAGGTTACCCTGTTAAGTGCTGCTATTAATACATGTGTATCTCTGGTAGTACTTGAAGCAATGTTGTCGTTCATTACTACAACGATCACAACACGGCGAACCCTTTACGTACTTGTTTGTACCTGGTTCCAGCTACCTGATAAATACCTGGTATTGACGAAAACAAGAAGGAATTCAATTCTTCCCCCGGGTTTGAGTGTTCGCGCTCGCATATTTTGGTATTCATTGGTTAAATCCCACAGACTGGTTCGAGTAAAAAAACACAATTTCTCTCCCCCACGAATACCGCTCACAATATCTAGTCAAAGAGTGAACATTTGGTATCATACTGACGCCCATGGCCAGTGGGAGGGGCTGACGTGGCCAAAAAAAAATGCCGGCCTCGGGCTGTCTGTAGGAGCGAAGCTTGTATCTCGACCCATGACAGGTCTTCAATTTTGTCAATAGTATTCAGGCTTTTTCCCAGAGGGGGCGAAAAAAATATTTGCACATCATTTTGCACGATTCGGTTGGGTGTAATCCAAGGCATGTCTGTAAAAAAAAAATCGCGCCAGAAATCGAAGATCTGACCTGCCTGTGTCAACATTAATCAGAATCTAGCCAACATAATGGATCCTACACTAAAACCAAGTCATTTGAAGGACGCAACGTATCTTTTTAATTTTTTGGCACAAAAGTCCAAATGTCCACGCCGTTTTTGAGAGATAGCCCCTGAAAATTTGCGCACGTGTTCAACATGCCCATTCCGAGGTCTGACCCGCAGGGGGGGTTCTTTTTTGTTTTTCGCCGAAACAAAATGGGCTAAGGTGGTCCACATTTTGCAATCAATCGTAACTGACGAAAAATCAGGCAACAAAAAAACAAAAAATATAACATCGGGTGAGGTCTTTGCAAGGGCACATAGAAAACGTGTGCAAAATTTCACGGTCTGAATCGTAAAAACTGCGTGTGGACATTCGCCGGGGAATAAGTTTGGGGTTTTAACGTGAACCAGCCTATATAGTGTTCCGTTGTTTTTGCAGAGTTTCGGCCCCCGTACCGATCATTTTCTTTCTGCCGCTGCCCCTCCCTGAGTTGGCATGCCGCGCTTGATTTCTCGTTTGTGTTATAAAAAGTTCCCTCCCCTCCCCCCTCCCCGCCCTCCTGGTTTGCATGCCGTGCTCGCTTTCTCGTGTTAATAAGTAAATATTTGTTCTGATTTACGTGATAAAATTGTGTGGTTCATGTTTTTTTCTTTTGAAGGGCGGACAACGGCGAAAACTTTCTGCTCAGTCCTTCTCGTTTTGATCAAAAAGTTATTTTGATGGCAAAGTCTCGTTTTAGATTATTAATAGTATGTAATACTGCAATACTGGTTCGCGTGGTGTTTGCGGGACGGACAACGACGAAGAGTTTCCGCCCAATCGTTCTCGTTTTTGTCAAGCCATTTGCATTAGTAACACTCACATGTGAATATTACGACACCAAGCTTGCGCTGCCGGGGTTGTAACGAAGACCACTGATAGGGACAGCTTACGCTATACCTACAATGGGACCCGGAGGGTGCGCCAGCTAGCGTTGGGCTGCGAAAGCAGCTGAGTTAAATCGACACACGACGCGTATGAAAAAAAACGTGGAAGTGTGGTGAGCTAAAGCTTTATTTTTCCCCATCCGCCGGCGGAAGATACTGGTGTGTGCGTTTTTGCAGGGTGGACAAAGGCGAACAGTTTCTGCCCAATCCCTCTCGTTTTTGTTGAAATTAATTTGCATTAAGAACGCTCATTTTGATCATGTAATAATACAACAACAAAACTGGTGTTTTTGTGTTTCGCTCAGGGCGGATAAAGGCGAAGAGTTTCTGCGTATTCCTTCCCGTTTCTGTTAAAAGTCACTTTTGTTATATACCTGGTATTCTTTTTTTGATACGGTAATGATGCAATACGGGTGTCTGTGTGTTTTTCTTGTAGGGCGGACAACGGTGAAGAGTTTCTGCCCAACCGGTTCGTCAAGTCTTGCTCGTGGGCCGGCAGCTACAAGTCCTTGGCGCATTACTGCACTCGCGGGTGGTGCCGGCTAGAGATGCTGTTGGGACAGACTGAACCGCTTCCCCAAGACGGCTTCATGTTCAACTTCCTCGTACCCAAGAAAAAGAAGGTGGGCATGCTGTATAGTGTGTGCGACGATATAATTGTGATGATGGTGTCTAAGACTGCGGTGCAGTGGGTGGTGGTGGTGGTGGTGGTGGTGTTGGGGTGTGGCTGCTGCGTAAGCAAAGCTGAGGTGGTGTTGGTGTTGGTGTTGGTGTTGGTGGTGGTGTTGTGCTTTGTGTGTGACTGCTTGGGTGGTGTTTTGTATTGTATTAATAGTGGTTGGTGTCGGTGTGATAGTGGCGGTGTGTGTTTTGTGTGTGTTTTGTGTTTTGTGTGTTTTTGTGTCTGGTGTTAAAGGTGGGGTGGTGTTTTGTAGCGAGTTGGTGTCATGTTTGTTTTGTGATTTGTCACTGCCGCGCAATGGTCGGTGTTGGTGTTGTGATGGTCATGTGTATGTGTATGGTTGCTGCGCAATAACAAATAACTTGGTTGATGTGGGTGTGTGATGGTGGGTTATGGTGGTGGTAGTGGTGGTGGCGGTGGGGGTGGTTTTGATGTGGCGGTGGCAGGGTTGGTGATGTTTGGTGTTTCTACTGGTGTTGCTGGTGGTGGGATGTTAATATCGTTGTTGGTGCTGATGGCGGTGGAGGTGGGCGTTGTGCTAGTGGCAAGTTTGTTGTTTGGTGTTGACATTGGTGTTGTTGGTGGGGTGTTGATATCGTTGATGGTGATGGTGGTGGCGGCGGCGGCAGGGGCTGTGTTGTGTCTTGCTTCTGGTTGGGCGCGCTGTTTTTCCCGGTCATCTGGCACGCACGGCAACCGCGATGATGTCCACGATTGCCCATGGCGCCGTGGGCGGCCTTGCTGTGCTTTTTGCCCATGTTGGGAAACTTCATTGCGTGTCTTTGGTTTCAGGAGTTCCTACGACGGCACCCGGCCTATCGTTCGCCAGGCTGTCTGTCAATAATATTCTACTTGACGGTGAGGTTGCTTCCAAACGAAAGCATCTCTCGGCCCGCCACCCATGTATGCCTTTCTGGGGATAACATTTGCCTACGAAATTTCTTCGCTCATGCTTTGGTGGGTCCCTTTTTTTCTTTTCTTTGTGTAGACTTGCCTTATGTGCCATCGTTCGGCGGTATATGCAGGCTAGGAATCTCTGGCCAGCTCTTTGGTGGATGCCTTTTTTACATTTATTTTCTTGTGCAGAGTTGTATTTGTTCATGCGTTTGGCGGTGTATAGATATGTAGCCGCTGTGCGCAGGGATAGCCGTTGGCCGGAGGGTTTGGATACGCAGTTCTGGCGGTGCTCGAGAAACGGGCAGACTTCCGTTTTCCGGCCATCCCCCTTTCTCAAGCTTTTTTGTTTGCGTGAGCATTAGCGGAATGTTGACGTCGGCGCTATCGTCAGCGTGAGTGTGAGCGTGAGCTTGGTTCTAAGTCTGATGCTTATCCTGACTGAATCTTGATGCTGCTTTGTTTGTGGTGATTTTTTCTGTTTTGCGCACACATCAGACAGATGACTACCTACAGCAGTAGATCATCTAAATGCTGTATGTGTCGTAATGGTATACGTATGTGTTGTGCCGGATCTGCAAAGATCCAACGCGGAAATATGTGATGGATTTGTTCAGATTCGGGCCGCACCCCTCAACATGATGATCTGCAGGTCATGCAGATCATGTTTACCACGGATCTGTTTGCCGCGAATGACGTAGATCATGAACGGGGATCTGTTATCTGTTTTGATGTGCCCTCACCCGGCAGCATGATCCATATATCGGCCATGCGATCATAAAAGATAATCTCATCTGTCCGATGTGTGGATTTTTTTTTTTCTTCTTTTCTTCAGGCGTCTGGGGCGAAGGCGTCGGTAGGAGACCGGCCTCACTTCCTGTACGGGGCGCATCAGCGACCGCACAATGGTCGCATCGATGTTGTGCCGCGTCAGTCTAGCAGGTACGGCGGTTCGAGATTAAATATTTTATAAAAATATTTGGACGTCAGCCGTGAGTATTTTGTACGGCCAGTGTTCTGTGTTTTGTACATATCATGTACGAGCACGAGTATTCGTATCAGATTTGTATGATACGTACAGATGCATGAGAAGCATATCGAAAGTGTGTACGTGGTGTTCGACAGATGGCATGATACCATGTACCTCGCTATAGGTCTATTAACCCCTCTACCGCCCCTGAACCCCTCCCTATACTAAATCCAAGTAATTTTGTCCCCAAAAACGGGTTTCCAGTTGTAAAGGGGTAAATGTGGTAGGAGATGGAAAAAAATTGTTCAGCTCCTGTTGTGCTGTTGTAAAACTTGTCAAGACACCGCTGCGTTAAGAACGAGGATTTCGTCGAAATAATATACCTGGTTTATAGAGCTTTCCACGGGTCAGATCGCTTCTCGGGGGCCGGTCGGATCGGATCGTGTCTGGGTGACCCGGCCCGACCCGTGGTATTTGAAAAAACCCTGGCCGACCCGGCCCGACCCATGAGATTTCCAACACTTCCTGACCCGGCCCGACCTGATTCGACCCATCGGGTCAGGTCATGACCCGTCGAAAGCCTTGGAAAATCGTACTTGCAAGCTGCGTGTGGTTCTTCGGTCGCGCTATGTTTTGGGACGGACGTTCGGCGTCCCTCTAACCATCGAAAGACACGAACGCCTCGTCGAATCAGTAATACAATAGTAATGAAGAAGAAAACGACGGTCAAGATTATGTTTCGAGCAAAACAACCATAACATCGTATCAGTACGTTGTTGTGCAGCATATTACGT
Source organism: Undaria pinnatifida (assembly GCA_012845835.1). Taxonomy (NCBI): domain Eukaryota; class Phaeophyceae; order Laminariales; family Alariaceae; genus Undaria; species Undaria pinnatifida. The sequence goes on along the minus strand of JABAKD010000012.1, from coordinate 5,322,700 downwards.
GTAGGATGTACCGAAACTTCGAATTTTTTTTTCGGATAGACATGTTTTGTACCGTTTCCTGACGCAGTGTGCAGTCATAAGTACGTTTTTGACAGAACAGAAGTTTGCATGCGCCTTGTAGAACGTTTCCTTGAACTTTACGCCGGTATGAACTGCGGCGACAACCCTTGTTCAAGCGAAACAAATTCCAGATTGCACCGAATTTCGTAAGTCCGTACCCGGTACTGGTACACTTTTGATACATTCCTGGTGTTTTATATGGTTCTGATAACTGAAAGTGATGCATCATGATATCATATTATGCTCTCAAGTACCCTACTGCTGCACGTTCAACACGACCGCAAGAACACGTTTCAAGTCAAAACCATGAATGCCAGCATATGGAGCATGTACGGAAATTTCGTAATTTATTAACATTTTTGTTTTACACACGTCGCACTATTGAGACAACTACAGAGTATGATGCAGCAGTATAATATACCAGCTACATTGTTTGCGTACATAACACCGACAAATTTCACGGAGTTTCTCTGTACATTACCTGTACAAGTCTCTACGCGGCTGATTCATAGCATCTGAACGACACGTACATTTTCCGCGGAAGTGATCTATCGCGTGATCTATCATACGAGTACAGCGTATGGTCATGGCACCGCGCGTGTGCCATGTTGTGCTCTGATCTGGTACGATCTGTGTGACTTGTACACGTTTCCATTCGATCTGTGTGACTTGTACACGCTTCCATACGATCTGGAGGACAGGCATTATCAATCCATACGCCATAACCCAGTGATGTGTAGGCGAAACAGATCATTACATGTCCGACGTGTGAATACTTGTGATATACCAGGTACGAAGTATTGCTGCCATGTATGATACTTGTCAGTAACATACACATCAGAACTGTGTCAGAAACGTGGTACATGTCATTACCAAGTGTCATCACTTACCTGGTATATAGCGGAAGCGGTTTTATTTGCACAAGGCAAGGCTTTTTGCGTTTCACCGTCTCTTTTGCAGTTCGCACTGTTTTTTCGTGTTATTAATATTAACAGTAATGTTATGGTCGATAAAAATATAGCCTTTTCGCCGTCGTTTTTTGTTTTCTTTCTTACTGCTCTTTCGACGACTCGTGCCAATCATCCGATTGGAACACGTTCGTATGGATTGTTGTTTTTGAGGTGAGCATCAGTGCTGATGATCAGAAACGTACATCTAGTCATGTATATAATATCAGAAATGTGTAAGAAGAAACTCCAATTTTTCCGATTTTAGGTGAGTATTCTGGAATTGGTTTCTTATGAAAGAGGCTTTTCGTCGTCGTTTTTGCTTCTCTTTTACGGTACTGGGGCCAACTAATCCTGATGACGTGCTTTGGTGTTGTTTTTTCCAGGTGGTTCGAGGAGCACCACCCAGAGCAGGGTAACTTCACGCACGAGAGCGATCGGGACGCTATACGGGCGGTGCTTGCAAAGCAGGTGAGGCGCCTTGTTTCTCGATGAAGCAAAGAGCGAGCTGGACTGTTTTTTTCGTATTTCTGCAAGGCAGGGCAAGGATCCTTGGGCCTTGCGCCCCCAATCGTGGAGCGCTTTCTGGTTATTTTTGCTTCTGCTTGCGACACTAGCTTCCTCCTTCGGGCATATGGGATGCGAGGGTCTATATTCATGCGATTACGGCTATGCGTGAAATGAGTACACCCCCCTCTCCCTTCCCCTCCCCCCTAAATATGGCCTAAAACACGCCCTCACGTTTTTGGGAAAACCTACTAGTACTTGCAAGTAAATTTAGGTTGGTTGTAGTACTACAGTGTTGTCTCTAACCCCTTCCGAACTGCAAGTACAGTTATGGGAATGCTACCTGGAATTGGAGTTGGGTCGTTAGGCTAACGCGTTTTCAAAGGGCCATCACTTTTTCATTAAAATAATTACAAGTTGACATAAATGGTGCGTGCAATCTAGTAAAAAGCTCAAGCAACATCACCTCTACATCGTTACTGCGTCATGATCATGGCGACGTTCTACATTTATATATATATATATCCGTCAGCTTTTTTCCGATGTTGGAATTTGTCGCGACCGTTTATTTTGTGTGTTCACCCCCTCCCCCCCCCCCCCCCCCGCCCCGCCCTCCTCCTTTCTCCTCTTGCGCTCGCTCCACTACCACCATCACACCACCTCCAACACCACCTCCAACACCACCTCCAACACCACCGCCAACATCCACCACCACCACCACCCACCACCACCACCACCACCACCACTACCACCACCACCACCACCACCACCACTACTCCACCACCACCACCACCACCACCACTCCACCACCACCACCACCACCACCACCACCATCACCACCACCACCACCACCACCACCACCACCACCACCATCACCGCCACCACCACGACCACCACCACCACTACCATCACCGCTACCACCACCACCACCATCACCACCACTACCACTACCACTACCACCAACACCAACACCACCATCGCCGCCACCACTGCCATCGCCACCACCTTAGACGACCACGATGGCAAAGAGGACAGCGGCTATCGCAGCCCGGTTCGGCACGGACCCTCGGAGAGGAACAGGGGGCGGGAGTGCCTCAGCCGCGGCCGCAGCAGCAGCAGCGGCGGCAGCGGCGGCTCGCCACGGCGCCCCCGAACAGCAACTCTACGACTCCGGAGAACACGGGAGGCCGCACTAGCTTACAGCTCAGGGGAGAGGGGCTGTCGATGCCTCGGGCGGGGATGGGGGGGAGGTGGGGGGGGTTGGGGGGGGGCGCGGGTGGGGAGGGGGGGCTGTTTGGAGGTGCCCCCTTCATAGCAAATGCCGCTGTTAGCGTTACGCTGGAGAGGGATGATCGGATCGTGTCCCCTTTACAGCGGATGCCGCTGTTGGTGTTACGATGAGGGGGGGCGTTCGCATGGCGTTCCCTCTACAGTGAACGCCGTTGTTGGCGTTACGCTGTCGGGGGAGGAGGGGTCGGATGGCGTGCCCTTTATAGCGAACGCCGCTGTTGACGTTACGCTGGAACGATCGGATGGTGTCCCCTCTATTGAACGTCCCCTTTGTGGTGAACGTCGCTATTGGCGTTACACGAAGGGAAGGGGGGGGGGGGGATCGGATGGTGTCCCCTTTATGGCGAACGTCGTCGCTGACGTTACGCTACGCTATAAGCTTCGCTTCACCTTCCGCCACTTTTTCTTTGTTCTACGCGCAATCAAGCGGCAGGAGAGAGGGAGGAAGGGGGGATTGTGGCAGTGAAGGGAGGCGGGTAGAGGGGAGCGGGGGGGTAATGGGGAGGATCAGAGTGGAAGGGAAAGGGGAGCGGTCGAGAGTGGAGCTTTTGGTTGGGAACAGCGATAGGACCCGAAGATGCTGTTACGCCAAGGGAGGAGGGACGGCGTGGCGCGTTATGTTGCCATGCTCGGCTTCTTTGTCGTGGTGTGCGGCGTAAGGCGTTGGTTCAAGGGTAGCGGGCCATCGTCGTGGTCGTTGTGATGGGGGGGGGGGGGGGGGGGGCTAAGGAGGGGGTTTGGCTACGGGCTAGCGACTGACGACGAGCAAGCGTCTTGCTACGGGTGGGGAGTGTCTCTCTGCCCACCAGCGAGGGCCTGTCGAGGCGCCAGAGAGCGTCTGCCTGGCCGCCAACGAACGTTTTGCTGGGCCACCAGTGACCGTCTGTGGGACCGCTCGCCATGGTCGGTCGGGCCGCCAGCGAACGTCTGTCTGGCCACCAGCGAGCATGCGAACGTGTGGCCTGCCTCGCTGCCTCTGCTTCGGCGGATGCGTGTATCAGACCGGAAGGTCTTGTTGAGAGTTGGGAAGGGTGGTGGACGGCAGAGCGCACGGGAAAGGGTGGGGGGGTGGCAGGGGAGGGGGGAAGGGGTTACGGCGTGGAGGCGGTGGCGGGGACCGAACTAGGAGATTGGTCGCCGCGTACAGTAACGCCAAGCTGCGCCGAGCTGCGTGTGGACACGAAATGACGCGTCAACTAGGACGCGACAAAACGCGTCAAGCCGCATCAGGCCTGTAAACGCCGCGTCAGGACTCGGAAGGCCGCGTCAGGCCGCGAAGGGACGCGTCGAGAAGCGCCGGGCGGCGAGAATACACATCAAGCTGCGTCGAGCCGCGAAAGACGCGTCATATATTGTCAAGCCGCGTCAAGACGCGTCAGGCCGCGAAAAGACGCGTCGAAGCTTGCATAAGAAAAAGCCGCCCGCTCCGCCTGTTTTTTTTTTTTTGCCTTTTTTTTCTCGGCACCAAGCTATAGGTGAGAAAAGCTGGTGAGGTGATGGTGAGAGGAAAGAGGAGGCAGCATCGATTTTAGGAGGCTCTTGTTTTTTTTTCTGATCTCAAGACACCGCGCGGCGGCGCGCGCTTTGCCAGCGGGGAGATAGGGTCACCAACACCACCCCACCTACGGCCTCCTTCCTCCCTACCTGGAGAGGGTCGGAGAGAGAAGAGAACGAGAGAGTGAGCGGGAGAGAGAGAGGAGCTAAGGGGGAATTGAAGGAGCTGGTTTGCCTGGGAGGGGGTGCGGTAGGTGGGGAGGGGCGGGGCGGGCGCCGCAGCGGATTGCAGCGGAGTGAAGGAGCAAACCGACCCTGGAGCGATGATAGCCGCAACACGGCGAGAGCCCAACGAATATTGCGCTCTGCTGCTGCTGTTGCTGCTGCGGCTGCTGGTGCCGCCAGGTGCTGCTGCTGCTGCTGCTACTCCTGCTAATAATAGGGAAATGCCGTCTGCAACGGCAGCGCTAAGGGTGGGTGCCTCCAGCCGCGGCGTTTGTTGTCGGATGGAGGCGGTGGAAGAAGTTAGTTTTCCAGGTTTCGTTCGGTTGGTTCGTCACATGAGCGAAACAGAAGTAACGTTTTTTTTGTTCTTGTTTTTGTGCTGGTTGCTTGGTTAGAACCCTAGGATTTTCCTACCCCCATCGAGCCCCCCCCCCCCCCCCGCCCCCCCCCCTACCCGACGGACCCCTTCTACGGCCTCTCCGATGGGGAGGGTAGAAGGCGTTTGAGCGGGGGGGGGGGGAGGGTTGGTAGGTGGGTGAAAGGTAGGTAGGAATCGTGGAGGCGATAGTTTAGGGCGGGGATCGGGGATGCGGGGCGGACTTTTGCCCCGGGAAAAGCGGCGGGAAGCAAGCGCGCGCCGTGCCCCGACCGAGTTCTCACCGCTTCCTGCAGGCTGCTCGAAAATTCAGAGTCAGCGAAGCGAGCCTCACGATAGGGAGTTCTTTGTAAGGAGGGCGGTTTGAAGGGGGGCGGGAGGGGGGACTCGAGGAGGTGGGCCGTTGACGAGTGAGGAAGAGGGATGCCACACGAGTACGGAGGGATTCGTGCGCTGGGGAATGGAGTTGGGTTGGTTTGGGATTCTTGGGGCGGGGGTAGGGTTGGCGATGGTAGGTTAGCTTGCGAACGTAGGCTTGGCGGGAAGGGGATAGGGGCGGGGTTTTTTGTATGTGTTTGGAAGGGAGGGAGGGAGGGAGGGGGGGGAGTTGGGGTACGGGAAGCGAGGGGGCATATTTTTTAAGGTCTCGCGTGACAAAAGATTGGACGCAATCGGGAGGTTGATGGGATTGTGGTGAGAGTTCTTCGATGGTTGTGTGTCAAAGAGAGATCGTTCCGGTGGTGGTGGTGGTGGTGGTGGTGGTGGTGGTGGTGGGGGTGCTAAGTGGTGGGTGAAGGGCGCGTGCTGCTATCAGAAGGCGGGTGGAAATGGGTAGTGGAACCGGGAGGGTACCCGAACGAGGACACAGCTACAAGAACGGACGGGCGAACGGATGGAGGAACGAACCGAATGTCGTCTATAATTTCCGCCGCCATGCTTAGCTTTTTTTTTGGCGCGGTTTCGCATGCTTCGCTTTTTAGGTCTTTTGGGTGTGGTCGATAGGACGCGACTTTTGTCGGCTTGGGTGAGGGTGGCTGTCTTAATTGCGATCGCTCCGCGACCTTCCGCGGTTACGCGACCGTAAGGGCGGCGGTTATTGTGTGTGTGCTTTGCTGTTTCGTTGGCAGCTAGAATGAAGTAAACAAAATGATGCGACGAGAGGGGGGGGGGGCAGAGGGCGCGCGGAGGCGGAGAGGGAGGGAACCGGAGAGAGTTGAGGGGAGGTCGGAGGGAGGGAAGGGCGGAGAGTGTCTGAAATGAGAGGGCGTGCGCGGTTTTTTTGTGGAATTCCGGCGGCAAGGTTTTTGATTCTTTCTTTTCTTTTCTTTTCTCTTTGTTGTTCCCTTTTTCTTCTTCTTTTAGTTGTGGGAGGCACATGCATGCCTGGTTTTGCTAGCTGAACGTAGGCATCACCGTGTACCGGAATTTGCACCCTTTGGTTGCCTCGCCCTCCAGCCCCCGCCCGGTGCTTCTTCTCTCCGAAACTCCACTATTCCACTAGGTCTGGGCCATGTAGTTTTTAGAAGACGGGCGGAGGTGGTAAAATTGCGGGCAGCATTCACCGGAGCTGGGGGACGTTGATGGATGTTTGCGCCCTGGCGAGGATGATCTGGACGTTCTTTTTTTTTCCCGGTGTTAGGTTTTATATTATCCTTCGCATCCCGTTTCCCCCCTGCCTCCCCCCCCCCCCCCCCCCCCCCCCCTCTCCGCGCCCGGCACCCGTAGTTATTCTCGGGTGCATGTCGAACGAGAGAACAAAAAAAATAAGAGCGCTTTTTTAAACTACTAAAGACAGAAGAAAAAAGAAAGAGTAAGGAGAAGAAGAAAAGTAGTAGTAGTAGTCGCTTTTTTTCGTTGCTTTTCTTGTTTCGTTTTGTTTTTCTTTCGTTTTTTTTTCGCGTTTTTTGTGTTTTTTGTTTTGTTTTTCTGCTTGTCTTTAGTACACTCTTCTCTTGTTTTTGTCTTCTTGTCTTCTTTTTTTTTACATTTCGCTCCTGTTGTTTTCTTCTTCTCCCTTTCTCTCCGTCCTCTTTTTTTTCGTGGAAAAAGATGAAGCGGAAGGAGAAGGGAAGGGCGCGAAATTATAACCAAAGGCGGGGCGCACCGTGGCAGCATGGTTCTTATATCGGCAGCTTGAGTGAAACGAACGATGCTGCTGGTTTTTGTTGTGCGCCCTCCCTTGCTGTGCGTAGGTATATTACGGGAGTGTGTGGGCTCCCATCTACCCTTCCCATCTAGTTTTATCGGTCTGTTTGTAACTGTAGAACATGGAATGGAATGGTTTGATAACAGAGGTCTGGTGGGTAACAACTGTGGTTTATTTCTTTTTGACATACCTAACCTGTGCGAGTTCGTTCGAGTTCGTTCGTTCTGTACAGTACCGTGTCGTCTATTTTAATTATGTTTTTGTTCTTTTCTGCATATGAACAAGTCTCCTTCAATTTCGCGGTCTGGGAGGTGTGTTTTGCGTGTGTGCGTGCGTGATTTTTGCGTGGTGCGTGCAGCCCCCCGCGCAAACACGCCGTATTATTATTTTTTTTGTTGTTGCTACTACCCCGGTCCAATCGTCGATCTTCTGTCTAATAATCTCTCTTTTCTTTGTTCTCTCGCCTTTTTTCTTTCTGGCTCGTTCGTGCTTTGACGCGGACGACGCAAAAGCTGCGGCAGCAGCAGTGTGCTTGTGTGGTATCTATTCTTCACGTCAAACTGTCCTTCCCACCCATCGATCGTCGAGAGGCTACGGCGTGGGGGGGGGGGAGGGCACCCCTTTTTTTCATTTGCCACTCGCATGATGGGATTACTCTGTATCTCACAGAAAAAAGACGTATGCTACGTTGATAGAGGTATACCTTTTTTTTGGCGAAAATGGTTTCTGAATGACGGGAGGCTCCTTAACCCTCAAAATCGTCGGAAAACAAATAAATAATAGGCCAATTTTTTCGCATTTATTCTTCTCGTGTTGTAGTGTTCCTTGTCTGGGGACATGGGATTTTTTCATGCGGTGTACGAGCAGTTCTGTTTTTCTCTTAACGAAATCAGTTTTTGGGTTAAGAAGGACATGTCTTAAGCTCCGAAATCAAGGAACCTCTCAGAAAAAAAAAAATGGTGCACCTCTTATCGTAGCACGCGTCGGAAACATTTTTTTTGAGGTGATTAATTCGGCGCAGCGTAGCTGACCATTCCATAGTAACTGTCGCGGATTCATACCGCCAGAATTGAAACAGTGCGAAAGATTGAGAAGGCCGCAACGGAGCAGGGGGCGCGGCACTCGCGCGAGTGATAACGAGACACCGCAAAATGAGGCTCCAAAAGGTGACCGACCCCCCCTGCGTAAACGTAGTCTTGGTCCGATATGCAGCATACACTTACGTAGTTGCCGTGTTGTTCTACCGTAGCCCCCTCAACTCATTCTTGAACGAAATCGCCGGTTTCGAAACCAGCTCCTGGTCGACCTCCTGAAATACGGCGGTGTCCCTCGACACCCTCCCCGACGTCATCCTCCGATAGACCTTTTTGCACACAAGAAAATATATCTGGATAGATAGTATGTTTTCAATGGTGGTATCCTTTGCTTGAGTATCGAGCAGGTGGCTCCAATGAAACGTTCGTTAAACAAAGAAAATCGCTGCACACAAGAAAATATATCTGGATAGATAGTATGTTTTCAATGGTGGTATCCTTTGCTTGAGTATCGAGCAGGTGGCTCCAATGAAACGTTCGTTAAACAAAGAAAATCGCTGCGTTTTGTGGGGGAGGCTATTATCGTAGAATCAACCTTCCGAGCCCATCCATGCCTCATGGATGACATCCGATCAATAATAATAGAGACAAGTTCTAGCTCTATTATTAATCATAGTTCCGTAGTCACAAACTACGGAAGGCACGATTTTATAGTGTAATTCGTCTATTATTGATATTGCTGTAATAATGTTAATGGTAATAATAATGGGGGTGTAGTTAGTTCCCACCCGCCCGTTTTTTTTCTTGTTTTTGTTTTTGTTTTTGTTTCTTTGTTTGCCGTGCACGTACACGTGTGGTCAGTCGTTCGTTGTCACCATCACCGACCGACCGTTTGTTTGATTACCGTAGTAATGATTACGGCGGTACTCTGGCGCGAGTGATTTTCTGTTTTTGTGTTGCACGCGCCTGCCTTTTTTTTGCTGCCGTGACAAACGGACAGTCAGCGTTTCTCTTTTATAATGAAGTGTGCTTTACGCTTCCGACCGACCGACCGACCGACCGACCGACCGACCGACCGACCGACCGACCGACCGACCGACCGACGCATACATGTTGTTGCTGCCATAGAGAAGTACTCATTTTATAACTAATTTTCAAGGACGTCAGCCGTGATTTTGACGAATTTCAGGTCAATACTCATCTTTGCAAGCTGGGTTATTACTCGTTTGTTTCTGACGCTTCTCCCAGTAGTAGTAGGAGCTCGATACCTCCGCCCAAACACTCACTGCGGTGTCATCATTTTGATGACAAAAACGAAAATAAACAATACACCCCGGCAACAAATAAATACCGCGTGGCCTGGGCAGTATTCAAATCTACACTATTAATAACAGTAACAACAGTAACAGTAACAGTAACAGTAGCAGTAGCAGTAGCAGTAGTAACAGCAGTATCGACAAAAATAATAATAGTAATAAAATGAAAAATACACGTCGTACGTACGAATGAAATGATATAAATAATAATAATACATATTATGTCATGTTATTACAACACGATGTCGTTGGGCAGTTCCTCACTTATGGAGTAAGAAAAGTTAGCCTTTTCTTGAGAACACCAGTCCGAAAGGTGTATTGTTCTCCCACTCCAGAGTGACTGGAGCCTGTCCTGTGACCACGGACTTGATTATTTATGCGAGTTAATGTGAGAACAACAACAACAACAATTAATTATGAGGTTGCCAGAAAAAGTGCCGCCCGCTTGTCGTAGCACTGATTTGTCCTTTTCCTTCCCTTTCTCCTTCCTTTGTTTCCTTCGTTCCTTTCGTTCCTTCCTGTCCTTTCCTCTTCCTTTCCTTCCTTCCTTTCCTTCCTTCCTTCCTTCCTTTCCTTTCCTTTCCTTTCCTTTCCTTTCCTTTCCTTTCCTTTCCTTTCCTTTCCTTTCCTTTCCTTTCCTTTCCTTTCGTTTCCTTTCCTTTCCTTTCCTTTCCTTTCCTTTCGTTTCCTTTCCTTTCCTTTCGTTTCCTTTCCTTTCCTTTCCTTTCCTTTCCTTTCCTTTCCTTTCCTTTCCTTTCCTTTCCTTTCCCTTCCTTTCCTTCCTTCCTGTCCCTCCTTCCTTTCCTTCGTTCCTTCCTCCATGTTTTCAAGTTTTCTGGCCTCGCCGATGAATATGACGGCAATTATTATTGTTATTGTTCCACCGGCCGGTCTGTTCGTCAATCCATCGGCCCGTCTTTCAATGATCTCTCTTCTTGGCTTGCTCGCTACTAAGCAGGTATCATCGTAAATCATGTGCCGTGTCCATATCGTCCTTTTTTGGGTGCTACTATTGTCATGTATGTACCTGGTGCACGTAACTACTACCTGGAGTACGATACAGGAACGTCGGGAGGTTATGATGGATGTACCTTGCACTTTTTTTTTTTTGCTCACATCATGTCCCATTCTATCATCTTCGCACTTTTTCCTTTCTTCTTCTCCCTCCCCACACCTAACTGAGAGCCGGGGCCACTACGCAGGCTCTTCCCCTCCCTCCGCACTGTACGTACGGTGTGGGCCTTCTTTTCTATCGCGAGAAGAATTCAGTTCTTTCTTGACCCTCGTCGACTCGCATCGAATTGCGCCCACCCACGCTGCCAGGCGCTCTCAGCAGTTACTGTAGTTGATTCCTTTGATTTTACTTCATTTTTGTGCCAAAAAAAGTCTATCCCACGTGGGATTTGAAGTCAAGAATCAATTATATCCTATCAAGGTAACATTCGGTCGACGGTAACCACACTGCTAGAAGGCCACTGGGCGACGTGCACATATTATTACAACAGCAAAAAACTATTAATGGATTGTATCATTATTAGAAGAGTCGTTTCGTTTCCTCTGTGCCTTGACATGTGGGGTGGTCATGTACTGTACCTGGTGTTTATTATTATTATTATTATTGCCCCCCGGCAATATGGCTTAGACTGATGTCGTTCCGATATAAATCGAATCCTTCGGTAAAATCTAAGTAAAGAGTCTTAGACGCGTTCTACGTTGGAGGTACGTAGCACTTTTCGTTTAAAAAGTTTTCTGAATGACGTGGCTTCTCAACCCAATATCGTCGGGTATACGACATTTTTTTTTTTGTGTGGTTCCCGTTGTATACCTAAGCGCCATGGAATTTTTTATCCGGTGTAGCAGGTTGTATTTTCTCGTAACCTTTTTTTTGGGTCAAGAAGGACATGTCTTAAGCTCCCAAATTGAGGAACCTCAGAAAAAAAAACTGGTGCGCTCTTCTATCGTAGCACGCGTCTAAAGCAGCAGCAGCAGTAGCAGTAGTAGTATCTCTCCTGCGATCCCCTGCCAACCATTTCCCCATCCCCTTTCTCCCCACATATTTCATTTCAACTACTGACGCTGCTGCCACTGATAAAGAGTCTATCCTAATCCTCATCAACGCTCCATCTCCAGGACATTGGCCGCAGTCCTTCGGCTTTTTCGTCCTTTCCCCTCGCGGCCTGGCGGTCTCTCAGGTCTGGCCTGTATCACTCGGCGCGAAATCGCGACCCGAGTGGTCCCATAGGTAATCTGGAAAAGATCCACGCCTTTCCGGGATGGAGAGACGATCTGTCCGTCCCTCCTACTATGATGCTGGCCACTACCTGATCGATCAGGTCGCTGTCTTCTTTCCCGAGGCGCCCAGAGTTTTCCACCGCGAGGGTGGCGAGTTTGTAGTTGCGCTCGCCGAAAGACAGCTAGCTGTCCCGGACGAGCGTACAGTGATTGATTGCGCTTGCGCGCCTCAGAAGAAGTGGAAGCAGCTGATTCGTCTAGGTCAGCGCCGCTGGTCCGCATGTGGACTCCCGCTTGTGGGTCCGCATACAAACGTGACATATATGTCCAGATGCAGTAGCATCTCGCGGAGTCCTCTCGCCTGGATGACAATGTCCATGCCGCAACCCTTGTTTGAGTGGAAGGGGGCTCCGCTTTCCACTTGATGACGAATTTACATGCCGAGCTTCTGAAAAGGCGCGGGAGAGCGCGTTCACCTGGGGCTGGTGGTGCTGATTCGTCTGCGCACCCGATCGATGACATAATAATCGTGCATGCCGCCAGGAATTCCTGAGCATTTTCCCCAGGAGGAAATGTTCATTTGATGTACGCACACCTGGCATGTATATGAAGGTAATACATTAAATGCATGCATACATGAATGACATGTATGTGCATTTACTTGCGAGCAAATAAATAATGACAGCTTCCTTTGTTACGTCGCACCCGAAAAGATGACAAAACGTCTAGAAACCATGTGTATGTGGCTCTCCTCTCCCCCATCAAACCCACACCTTCAACCTGCGAAGCTACTAAATAATGCTACTCAAGGGCACTACTAAGGTAGACGTCGAAAGGCCTTTAAGGTATCAATGTGGATGCAACCACCGGGTTGAAGCCAAAACGAGGTTGTTGCCTTAAAAGGACTCCCAGGGAGGCTGAAATGCGGAACAAAGTCAGTATCCATGCCGAGAAGTCAGTCAACCTAAACCCAAGGGGTCGATGATGATAAATACCCGAGAAAGAATGCCTCTACGAAGCAACCCTCGTGCGGAATGGAACGCGCATGGATGCCCACAAGTGCTTCCCGGGCCAAGAGCAGCCTTGCCTCGCACCCGCCTAGTCGAGTGACCGAGATGAGAGACGGGGCTAGCATGGCTCAGCAGTACTACAGCCAGAACATAGGCGTCAGCGAAGCCGCAAGTCAGACAGTATGGCAGAGGATCAGGTTGTGGCCAGGAGGGCTGAGCGAGCCAGGCCTTGAGCGCCACAGACTGTTAGGAGACATCGGTAAGGGGTGTAGGCACCCAGTTTCCAGTTCCACCGCAGCGAAGACAAGCATGAGCCCGAGCACATGGGAGCAAGTCCGTTTCATGGTGTCCAATCCGAGAATCGAACTCGGGCTTCCACGGCGCCACCAAGGTGGGGGGGGTGTTACGGCGGTTCGATCCATCATAACATTGCAAACGTCTTTGAGGTATCTATGCGGGTGCAGCCACCAGATTGAAGCCAAAATGAGGTTATAGCCTTAAAAGGACTGCCAGGGAGGCTGACATGCGGAACCAAGACAGCAGTATCCATGTCGAGGTTTCAGTCAACCTAAATACAAGGGGTCGATGACGAGAAATACCCGGAAAATAATGCCTCCACGAACAACCCTCATGCGGAATGGAACGCGTATGTCCACAAGTGCTTCCCGGGCCAAGAGCAGCCTTACCTCTGAGACCCACATCACGCCTGCAACACCTGCTGCCTAGTCGAATAACCGAGACGAGAGACGGAGCTAGCATGGCTCAGCAGTGCTACAGCCAGAACGTAGGCGTCAGCGGAGCCGCAAGTCGGACAGTATGGCAGAAGATCAGGTTGTGGTAGAGAGGGCTGGGCGTGCCAGGCCTTGAATGCCACATATTCGTAGGAGACATATCGGTAAGGAGTGTAGGCACCCAGCTCTACCCCAGCGAGATACAAGTATGAGCCCAAGCACAGGGAAGCAAGCCTGTTCATTTGCGCCTGCAGAAAAAACATGGGGAAAAGGTGCCGCTCAGCACCACTGCAGCCGGTCACAGGCATACAAACACACGACCGAATTTGTGTATATGGGCGGGGTTATCAGCGTAGATAGAGAGCTTGGCGTCGAGATAGCGCAGCGTCTTCAGAGAGCCTGGGCGTGCTTCCAGCGGTACAAGGTGAACATCTATGACCGCCCGGGTGTGTGATTCCGGCTGAAGCTGCGGATGTTGAAGCCGAGGGGTGATCGAGACGCTACTCCACGGGTGCGTGACGTGGAGCCCGAACAAGCCTGACAACGACAGGCTACGCCAGGTGCACCACTTGATGGTTGGAGGTAAGGGCTACTCAGGGGGGCAAGAGAAGGATTGGGTGGTGCGCCTGGAGGAAGATGTGACGTGTGACGGGATTCGGCTGGGGGGCAAGAGAAGGATTGGGTGGTGCGCCTGGAGGAAGATGTGACGTGTGACGGGATTCGGCACAAAGTTCGAAGGATGACGAAAGGCTGCACACAGAAGACCGGCAGATGGTTTCGACGGGTCGAGGAGGGGGCAGAGGTATTCATGCAGAAGGGGAATGATGCGGAGAGCTGTAAAGCTGCAGAGCGACACGCGAAGGCCGCGGCAGGGCCACCCACCGTCGGTATCTACACACGGTGGGGGTGAGAAGGAGAGGGGAGGGAGGGAGCCCGACTTAGGGAGGGGGCGTAAATAACGCGGCCCCTACTATAACGAAAACGCCTCTGCCATAGGAACTCTAGATTTCGTCACGGAACCGTAACACATCCTCGAAAATAAACCAGGGTATAAAAGTAAAATCGGAAGTCAGCGCACGTACGCAACGGGCACATACTGGTACATACGTTTCGAGACTCGTAGCTGAAATTTACTAAGCCGCATGCCACCCAGGACACAAAACCAATGTACAACTCCGAGGAAAGAAAACAAAAACTAATGGTAAGGAAGAACTAAAAGAAAATCAAGATACATTAAAAACGAGAAGCAGAGCAAACGACAACGACCTGGCACGCAGTAAGTTACGTAGTAGACTGGCCAACGGCGGGGGGGGGTAGCATTGTACACATAAGGCAAGCTAGCTCTAGTAAACATGTATACGAAAGGAACAAGAAAACTACGCTTCCCATCTGAGCAAACCAAGCCAAGCAAGACAACCACGTACAGTATGTGTTACACGTGCAGTAGCGAACACACACACTAGCTCGCCTGCACAGGGGGCGGTGGCAAAAAATACCAGCCAGCCAACCAGCCAGTGCTATCAACACGCATTGGTACAAAGGATCTAAAGCGATTGGAAAATAAAAACAATGAAACAAGGCTAGTTAGTTACGGCCATGGGAAGGCACACATACGTCAGGACAACAACGGCCAGACCCAGACCTCAGTCTCTTTGGCAGGATGCCCCCCGTCCCCCCCCCTCCCCCCTCCCCCCCTCCCCCCTCCCCCCCTCCCCCCCTCCCCCCCCTCCTCCTCCCCCGCTCCCCCCCTCCGCCCCTCCCCCCTCCCCCCTTCCCCCCTCCGCCCACACCCCCTCCCCCTCCCCCCACTCCCCCCCTCGCCCCTCCTCCCCTCCCCCCTCCCCCCCCACCCCCCACCCCCCCCACCCCCCACCCCCTTCCCCTCTCCCCCCACCCTCCAACCCCTCCCCCTTCCCCCCCTCCCCTTCCCCGCTTCCCTCCATCCCCCCTCCCGCCCCCCACCCTCCCCCCTCCCCCTTACCCCGTCTCCCCCTCCCCCTTCCCCCCTCTCCCCCTCCCTCCTCCCCTAACCCTTCCCCCTCTCCCCCCTCCCCCCTCTCCCTGCCCCCTTCCCCCCCTACCCCCTCCCCCCCTACCCCTACCCCCTGACCCCCTGCCCCCCTCCCCCCCTCCCCCCTACCCCCTACCCCCCTCCCCCCTTCCTCCCCTCCCCCCCTCCCCCCCTCCCCCCTCCCCCCCCTCCCCCCCTCCCCCTTCCCCCCCTCCCCCCTCCCCGCTTCCCTCCATCTCGCCCCCCGCCCTCCCCCCTCCCCCCTCCCCCCCTCCCCCCCTCCCCCCTACCCTCTTACCCCCTTCCCCCCTCTCCCCTCCCCCCCTCCCCCCTCCCCCCTTACCCCCTTCCCCCCTCCACCTTCCCTCCCTCCCCCTTCCCCCCCTCCCCTCTTCCCCTCTCCTCCCCTCCCCCCTTCCTCTCTTCCCCCCTCCCCCCTCCCCCCCTCCCCCCTCCCTCCCTCCCCCCTTCCCCCCTCCCCCCTCCCTCCCTCCCCTCTCCTTCTCACCCCCACCGTGTGTAGATACCGACGGTGGGTGGCCCTGCCGCGGCCTTCGCGTGTCGCTCTGCAGCTTTACAGCTCTCCGCATCATTCCCCTTCTGCATGAATACCTCTGCCCCCTCCTCGACCCGTCGAAACCATCTGCCGGTCTTCTGTGTGCAGCCTTTCGTCATCCTTCGAACTTTGTGCCGAATCCCGTCACACGTCACATCTTCCTCCAGGCGCACCACCCAATCCTTCTCTTGCCCCCCAGCCGAATCCCGTCACACGTCACATCTTCCTCCAGGCGCACCACCCAATCCTTCTCTTGCCCCCCTGAGTAGCCCTTACCTCCAACCATCAAGTGGTGCACCTGGCGTAGCCTGTCGTTGTCAGGCTTGTTCGGGCTCCACGTCACGCACCCGTGGAGTAGCGTCTCGATCACCCCTCGGCTTCAACATCCGCAGCTTCAGCCGGAATCGCACACCCGGGCGGTCATAGATGTTTACCTTGTACCGCTGGAAGCACGCCCAGGCTCTCTGAAGACGCTGCGCTATCTCGATGCCAAGCTCTCTATCTACGCTGATAACCCCGCCCCTATACACAAATTCGGTCGTGTGTTTGTATGCCTGTGACCGGCTGCAGTGGTGGTGAGCGGCACCTTTTCCCCATGTTTTTTCTGCAGGCGCAAATGAACAGGCTTGCTTCCCTGTGCTTGGGCTCATACTTGTATCTCGCTGGGGTGGAGCTGGGTGGCTGCCCCACCCATACACAACCAACCAACCAACCAATCAACCAGTCTATCAATTCCTTGGGTTCACGTTCATAAACCCTTCGAATGAGCAATCAAGTTACCATTTGCACACTACTTTCTTGGGAGGCCTCACATCTTGAGCACCTGCACAGGGGGTTTGCTCTCTTTCTCCGAGGAACGCACAAACAAGCGCCTTCTGAACTCGGTCGTATCGGTCCTTCGGAGGTCAGTCGTTATGAATACCTGAGACGTGCTGCAGACACAGACCCACATGCATGTGGACCTTGCGATGCTAGTAGGCTAGATATCCTCGTCTGCTTCGCCTTGATAGATATCCTCGTCTGTCTCACCCTGACTCCAGACCTCACTGCACTAGGTCACGATTCGTGACAGATGTACAACTTGCTTCAGCTATGATATATATCGAGTATGTGTACCACTTTTGGTTTGTTTTCTTGTTTCCCTTCGGTGTTCTTCCACTCCAGAGTGACTAGTCTATAGAGCCTGCTCTGTGACTACCTATATCCTTAACGAGGACACACACCCAGTAATACGCGCGATCGGAGTATCACACGCAGCTTGCAAAGATGAGTTTCGACGAAAGGTTAACCTTCGATCTCACAGCTGGAGTGTACTTTTGTTTTTTTTTTGTAACATGATACGGACTTGATTTTTCAAAAAATATTTTTAATTATTATGCGAGTGAAAGCGAGAAAAACAAAAAAATTCACGAGCAGGAGGGCTAAAGGGGAGGGAGGGGGAGGGGGGCTTCTGGTTGTTGAGGTGATCTGTCGGGTAGGGGGGCAGGTTAGCCGCGTACAATAGCTGGGAGAGGGAGCGGGGGAGGGAGAGGGGGGCAAGGAAAACCGGACGAGGGTGAGCCGTCAGTTTCCACCCCCCCCACCCTCCCCCGCGGGCGGGGGGGGAACGCCATGATATTAATGAACACGCATATTTTCGTGAAGAGGAGACCAAACGTATGTACCGGGTAAACCGGCAACAACAACAAGTAATACGTGCGTACCGCATGAAACTCGATACCAGGTATGATACTGTACAGCAGTCATACATACCAAATTCCATGCAAATCTAAACGAGCATGAAAAAAAGCTGAAAAAGCGGCAGTGTTGAACCCTATCTATGCGCGCGGTAAAAACGAAGGTACCCACCGAGGGCGGGGGGGGAAGGGAAGACACCTACCTGTGACCTGTTGTGTTGTCGAGGAGGTCGCTGAGGGTAATAACACCTACGACATATTAGCTGGAAAGTAAAAGCGATTTAAGAAAAAATAGAAGAAGTAAAACAGATACGACAGCCATCCTTCGTGTTATGCTCGGAATATTAAATCTTCTCTCGTCAAGTGACACACGAAGCTAGGCGAGCCACCCAGGAATTTGGAGCCTCTTGGACTTTTTTCGACCATATGAAAGTATGATGGTATCCCAGTCCTTCGCTTATTATATAATGGTACCCCAGTCATTCGCTTATTGAACCCATGAAAAAAATATCTTAACGATTACCATACAATGTAGTCTAATAATGTACTCGATCGCGGAATCTTCAACTAACTACTGCTGTGTGGTGTTACACCAACTGTAAATAGCAACTGCTTGCCTAGAGGAAACATACCATCTATACGGAGGGGGGGCAGCGAAGACACCTGTGACCGCGGCTTGTCCAGAAGGTCGCTGAGGGTAACTAACACCTCTTGCGAGTGAGCTGGAAAGTGAAAAGTGAGAACATTCACCAGACCAACTATGAACACCAAATCCTATAATCAGATTATAAACACCAAGTGAGTGGGTTTAACGTGGCAAAAGTGGCACAAGGGGGCTCCACCCTTGACCCGAGCATTGTGGACGAGCTTAAGCAGTGGCCCCCGTGCAGACCACTGGACGATGTCCCGTCTAGGTACGAAGTAGAGGAGGCGACCCGTGCGCTGGCGAACCGAAAGGCGGTAGGGCCACATGGTTTCCGATGGTCTCCCGGCCGAGCTCTAATTGAAGGTGTTGGCCGACGAAGGAGAATTGAACACTCTCGGAAAGTTCCACGATATCATCGTCGCTGTGTGGAGGGGAGGTGGCGTGCCGCAACAATGGAAATATGCAACGATTAAGGTGCTTCACAAAAAGAAAGATCGGACTGAGTGTGGCAATTATCGTGGCATCTCCCTCGTGGCTCACGCCGGCAAAGTACTCCTCAAAGTCATCGCGGGTCGTTGAGTGACTATTGCGAACGCGAGAACATTCTGCCAGAGGAACAGTGTGGGTTCAGACCCCAACGCTCGATGGTTGACATGATGTTCGTAGTACGACGACTGCAGGAACTGGCGCGGAAGGACACCCCCTTGTACTTGTGCTTTATCAACCTCACCAAAGCATATGACTCCGTCGACCGAACCCTTCTGTGGGATGTCCTAGCTCGTTTTGGCGTGCCGCCGAGAACGCTTGCCGTCATCCGCCAATTCCACGACGGCATGTAAGCATGCGTGCGGTTGGATGATGGAGAGTGCTCGGATAAGTTCGACGTGGGGCAAGGTCTCAGGCAAGGATGCGTGCTCGCGCCACTGAGCTGTTCAATATGTTTTTCACGGCGGTACTGCGTGTGGCGGAGAAACGCTTCCTCGCTGATGCAGCCATCACGGACAACATGGTGCAGCTCCAACGAAAGGAGAAAGGCGAGAAAAAGGGCACTTCACGAACAGGCAAAGTCGACGGACGGAGGGGGAAGGAGGGGGAGGAGGTGCAGAGATTGTGGGGTATGCTGTACGCGGACGATGCGGGCATCGTATCGCGATCATTAAAAGGGCTGGAGAGGATGATGACGGTGATCGTGATTGCGTGCTCGTCGTTCGAGCTCACGGTCTCCGAGGCGAAAACAGAGAAAATGTGCCTGCAAGCCAAAGGCGGGAGGAAGGCGTCGTTCACAATCAATGCAGCCGGCCAGGTATACAAACAAAAAATCCAGTTTGTACTTGAGCGGGGCTATCACCGTAGATAGAGACCTTACCATTGAAATAACGCGGCGTCTTCAGAGGGCCTGTGCGTGCTTCCAACGGTACAAGATGGAAATAAATCTATGATCGCCCGGGTGTGCGCTTGCGGTTTGGAGGTGCGGTTGCTGAAAACGGAGGTGGTCGAGACACTGCTTTCCGGTTGCATGGCGTGGAGCCCGAACAAGCCTGACTATGACAGGCTACGACGGGTTCACCACTCCATGCTCCTCCGATGCCTTGGATGGCGGAAGCGGAAGCGCGACGACCGCACCCTATCGTACGCCGACGCGCTTGCCAAGACAGCTTCCGAGAGCATAGAGGCGATAGTGCGCACACGGAGGATATTGTTTGCGGGATTCGTAGCACGTATGGGGGAGAAGCGTCGGCCACAGAGGGTGATGTTTGGGGAGCTTGTTTGGGGTAAGGGCTACTCAGGGGGGCAAGAGAAAGACTGAATGGCTCATCTGAAGGAGGATATGTCGGTCTTTGGAATGAAATTCGAAGGGTGTCGAAATGTTGCTCAGAAGGCCTGCAGATGGTTTCGACGAGTAGAGGAGGGAGCCGAGTTGTTCATGCGGAATTGGCATGAAACGGAGAGACGCAAAGCTGCAGATCGACGCGCAAAGGCTGCGGCAGCGCCATCCACCGTCGGCATCTCTAAGCGGCCGGGGGGAGGGGGAAGGGGGGGGGGGAGGGGGGGAGGGGGGAGGGGGGGAGGGGGGAGGGGGGAAGGGGGTAGGGGGGGAGGGGGTAGGGGGGGAGGGGGAAGGGGGGAGGGGGGGAAGGGGGAGGGGGGAAGGGGGCGAGGGAGGAAGGGGGGGCGTCATGCCCAAGAAACTGAAGTCTGGGTCTGGCCATCATCGTCTTGGAATTTGTGGGCCTTCCAATGGCCGTCACAAGATAGCGTAAGGCCGCCCTGACTTCTTCGCCATGTTGCGTTATCTCCCCAGTGCCATTGATGATGCACTTGATAGCCTCTATAAGCCCAATGCCGTCTTTAGTCAGTTCCTAGGGTCTGCTAGTATGACATTTTTTTTTTTCCTTTCCTTGCTTCCTCTTGTCTTTTCTTGCTTTTCTTGCCTTTTCTTGCCTTTTCTTTTCTTTCCTTTCCTTTTTCGTTTTTCACTTTCTTGTCTTTTCTTTCCTTTACCTTCTTTTCTTTTCTGTTTTTCTTTTTTTTCCAATTGATTTGGTCTGTCGTGCGTATGCGTAGTGATAGGTACTACGTGCAATATATACGTGGTAGTCTTTCTTGGGTGGCAAGCGGTATACTCGGTTTTTCCAGGCGCGAGTAGTGAGACGTATGCACCAGTATGGACCTGGTACATCATAGGCTGACTCCCAATTTCACTTTTATATGTTTCTGGTGGAGGCATGCATTGCGTCAGCTGTGACATATGCGTGTACCACCTTCGGTTTGTTTGTGTTTTTTTCCCTGGGGTATTCCTCAGCTCCAGAGTGACTGGAGCCTGTCCTGTGACCACGGACTTGATTATGCGAGTTAATGTGAGAACAACAACAACAACAACCATACGTACTGTGCCATAAAACATGGATACTTGGGACCCTCAATCATGTCAGCATGTCCAATCAACCATCTCAGTAGGTTCTACGCAGTCGCATGCCCCATCAAAAGCAATGCGCAAACAACTAGCAGCTGATCATGGATCTTCCACACAGACAAGTCAGTAGATCTATTTGTGGTCGATCACGTGCACGTTGCCGTGCATGCCTCAGCGCGGCAGGGCATACGAACTCACGGTCGAAACGTTGAGGCCCATGAGAAGCAAAAAAGCAATACGGGTTCACGTCATTGTTGTCGGGGCTGTTTTCGCCTCCATCATAGACTATATTGTTATCTTTATCGATCTTCGTATTTTTATTAGATAACGGCAATTACCGTTATCATACCGACATGTCTTGGTTTCGATATCCAACACTAATACCAGTAGAGGGGAAGGGAAAAATCAAGCCAACACGGCCCGCCTTCCCCTCCTCCCCTACCCCCTCGCCCCCACATTCTGGTGGTCCAAACCCCTCCCCTCCCCTCCCCCCCCTCCCAACCCAACCCCTCCGCTTCACCCCTTGTACGACAAAATCCCTGCGCAAAATGGCTGCGCTGAGGCAGAATTCCGATCGCTGGAGGCGGAAGTGGGGGGGGAGGGGGGGGGCTTGGAAGGGAATCCACAACAAGAAAAAAAAAACACCGGACTGAGCGGTTCGACGGAACCCAATCACCGAACCGAACCGAACCGAACCGAACCGAATCGAACACCGACCTCGCCATCGAACATACTACCTACGCTTACGATAGAGCACGCTCCTTAAGACAATCAACAAGACAATCAACCTCCCTCCTCTACGACAGTTTTCACGGCTGATTTTCTCGGTAACAGGGAAAAGCGCAAACGCCGAGCGGCTCGTCTGCTATCATCCTAATATGGGAAGATCTCGACCGGGTCTTTCCAAAGCGCCGCCGTTTTCGTTGCGTGTGCGCCCTCCCTTCCCTCTTGCTTTGGAGGAAATCGTTCGTCCGATGTGAAATTCGTCTCAAGGGGTAGGAGCGTTTTGTCTCGCGTGTTTTTACGGTATTTTCGTTCGTTTCAAGTAAGCAAGCAAGCAAGCACGCACGCACGCACGCACACCTCCACTACCGCCGCCCCCACCCCCTCTCAACCTATTGTCGTCTATGATAAATTAAACAGATCCCTACCGAGCGGCTGAATTCAATATCTAAACATTCAGCCCCGAACTTTGTAATCTAATCATTCATCTCCGGATTTATTTGTCGTAAACATCCATCCACTCTCCCCCTCGTCAAACTCCGAGCCCATTTGTTTTGTCTCCCTCCTATGATATGCCTCTTGCGGGATAAACATAAGTGGGTTGGGGCGAACAAACACAACGACAGAAAGGAGGGAAGTCTCAAAGCGGCAAAACAAAAAAAAGATGCTGCCACATTTTTTTTGTGATGCATTCGGTAAACACATACACATCACCCCACTAAGGCTTTTCGCGCCACGTACGCTCGAACGAGCGTCGTAAAAGACGACCTCAAATACCCCTCCCCCCCCCTCCCCCCGCCCAACAACGCCTTCCTACTTCGCCTTAATAGACGAGGTGTCCTCGCTCGATCGAAATTGTATGCTGAGTGTATCATACAGGCACACTGGAAGCGAGCTGCAAAAAATAAAGGAAACCTAGGAAATAAAAATGCATACCAGATACGAGTGTACGGACACTTTACGCATGGTACTCCCATACAATTACCATGCGCTCGTGTACGTAGGTACGACGGAGGAGCATCGGGGACAGCAGTATCACAGCCGCCAATGCTGCTGAAACTGCTGCTACTATCGCTGTTGCTGCTGGAAAGCGGCAGCGGCATAAAAAACAAGAACAAGAGCTGTTGCTGCTGCTGCTGCTGCTGGTGGTGTCATTGTAGCTGTTGGAAAAAGTCCAGCGGCGCCAGCAGCAGCAAAAAAAAAAAAAAACACGAGCTGCTTCTGCTGCTGGTGGTGGTGCTATTGCGGCTGCTGCAAAATGGCCAGCGGCGGCAGCAGCACAAAAAGACGAAAGAAAAGCAGCAGGTGCATCTCTTGCTGCCGATGCTGCCATGTCTGCTACTCCTGCCTTTACTGCTGCAAAACCACTACGCCGGGCCATACCACAACGCAATTCAACCACAGCCACAGCCGACGGAACGAGCTATAACCAACTGCCTAGGGGACTACAAGTAGCAGTACTAGCCAGGAGAACACACCTCTTTTTTTTCGCTTTTCGAGAAACAACGCAACGACACCAGGACATTCCTCCCTGAGTACTTACTTATGCACCGGCACCGCAAATTTAGTGCACGCAAGAAACCCGCAATGGTCCCTACTGCTGATAGGTTTTTATGTATGCACCCATAGTCGCAGCGGTAACACTATTTTTTGTCGATGTCGGCTGCACCAGGTTCGGGGGACTCGGCTGATGTGGGCGCCGCGCCGACTCTCTTCAACTGCAACATGGAGGAGCACGCGGGCGTGCACAGTGTGCACCGGGAGGAAGGGAACGAGGGAGGGAGGGAAGGGAGGAGAAGGAAGGGGGAGGGGTTGGGGGAAGGGGGGGAGGGGGGGGGGATTAAAGCGTCAACTTTCTTCTTGAAACCAAGTACGTGGCGTAGTTATTGCCGCCGAATGATGGGCGTGCTGCTGTAAAACAGGTGTGAAACAATTGCTTCCAAAAATTTCACTCGAAAGCATTTGTCCAGCTCTGAATCCTACCTATCCTGATAAAGTACGAGGAATCGGCATACACAGCGGGTAACCCGACCTAAGAGAGGTATGGTTCGCGCCGCAAGCACTTCTCTCGACGAGGATTCGTACTGTTCGTTCTCCACGCTAAGTAATTATTATGTTTTGGTTCACGCCGCATGTGTCCTACCTCTCTTCACTACCAATGTTGTCACTGTCCACACTGTTCCCAATAAGCTCTTATGTTTTGGTTCACGCCGCATTTTCCCTCCCTTTAACTGCACCATTCTCTCAACCTGGCCCTCTATGAACCCTTTTAGCGCCGCAGTCTCGGCATCGGGACACAACACTTGGAGTTAAAATAGGAAAACACTTTTCCTTCTTTTTAGGAGTTGGAAATGGGTTAATAAGTGGGGGCGTACATTTTTGTTTTTCAGGATCCTCCTGGAGATCCCATACCCACTGCTGTAAATCACTTCAAAGCAGCACAACCCTTGCCTCGAATGGTGCGTGACGGCAGCAGAGCGCGCAAGGACAGGATAGTCCCCGAACAACACGCAAGACAACACACACCCTCAGGCCAATCTTCAAGAGCTGATTTTCTCGACAAACAGGGAGAGTGCTTAACCCCTTTAGAGCCCCCAAACCCCTCCCTATACCAATTCCGAGCAATCTCGTCCCAAAAACAGGTTTTTCAACTGTAAAGGCGTTACGACGGGTTTCCAGCTGTAAATGCGTTTACAAACGCCGAGCGACGCGTCGTCCACGGATACATCTCGACCGTCATTTCTCTTCCCGCAGCCGCCACGCTCGTTTGTGTGTGCCACCCTTCAAAATGGAGAGAACAAGGGGAAAAAAACGAGTCGTCCCACGGCAACGGTCGCAGTTTTTGCCATGGGGCAAACGCTTCCGAACCTGGTTTTAGCTATTTAACCCCTTCACAACTGGAACCCCTTTTTGGGGACATTTTTACTTGGAGTTAGTATAGGGGGGGATTTGGGGCCTCTAAAGGGGTTAAACCCATTCAAAGAGCCCCGAAAACTCGCCCTATACTAACTCCAAGTTAGCTGTCCCCAAAAACTGGTTTCCGGTCGTACAAAGGCGTACCCGAGTCAATCCCATTTGTTGGGAGGCTAGCGTCGAGCGTTCGATGTTTTGCCAGTTGGGGTGGGAGTTGACTCGGGATTACGGATGCTGGCGTGGGTTGTAACGAAGACCACTGATAGGGACAGCTTACGCTATACCTACAATGGGACCCGAAGGGTGCGCCAGCTAGCGTTGGGCTGCGAAAGCAGCTGAGTTAAATCGACACACGACGCGTATGAAAATACGTGGAAGTGTGGTGAGCTACGTAAAGCTTTATTTTTCCCCATCCGCCGGAGGATGAAGAAAAAAAGAAAAAAAAAAAGCTGGCGTGGGGTTTGTTTGCTGTTGGAGCAATCTGAGGGGCTCGAACTTCTCTCCGCCCTTGTCTCGCTTTGTCTCTTTGTCTCAGATTAACTGTGAAACTATCGGCAGAGCGTGTGAGTCTTCCCAAAAGCCGCCACTTCCGTTGTGGGTGCCCCCCCCCCCCCCCCCCCCCCCCCCCTTCCCTCCGCGTTTTCGATAGTATCGACTACGAAATTCGTTTCGGGCTGTGTTTTATCTTGCGCGTTTCACAAAAATATTATGAAAAAGTCAGCTGTGAGTTCGACAAATTTGGGCCCGATGCTCATATTTTGCAAGCTGCGTGATACACCGGCCGCTCGTTCTATTACCGTATCCCGGTAACCTCTCTATGACTGGAGACCCCTTTAAGAAACAGAGTGCTTAAATTTAGGCCACATGACTAATAATAGTCTATATATAGTGCTTTGCGGGAAACGGTATCCCTGCAACCCTTCTACTAACTGCACGCCCGTTTCAGCGACAGAGTACTTCAATTAGACTAGACTACCAGGGTGTTCGCGGGATGCCAATTTTTGGTTGGGTGGAAAAGCATGGAATAATACTACTGATTTGAAGCCGGCGAATGCCATCTCAACCGAGACCGACCCAATCCACGACCAGTTATGGGCTAGAAAAAGAAAAACCAAGTACTCGTACGCATACATAGCATTTTTAAATTTTTAACCTCTCCATTTGGTGGGTTGCGTTGGCCTTGGTTAGTTACGTTCACTGGTTTCAATCCTACTACTATTACTATTACTATTACTATTACTATTACTATTACTATTACTATTACTATTACTATTACTATTACTATTACTATTACTATTACTTTTACTATTACTATTACTATTACTATTACTATTACTATTATTATTATTATTATTATTATTATTATTATTATTATTATTATTATTATTATTATTATTATTATTATTATTATTATTATTATTATTATTATTATTATTATTATTATTATTATTATTATTATTATTATTATTATTATTATAATACTAAGTATCAATTATTATTATCATATATCTTCCTACCAAACTATGTCAAGGTGTGAGCTTAAACTTTATTTTTCCCTACCCACCGCAGGAATTGAAAAAAAAAAAGCGGGGACAAGAAAAACATTTCCGGCCCAAGGATATTTTGATACGATCCGTACGTATATTCAAACATACCCTATTAATAGCGTAGAGTTAGCGGTAGCGTTAGCATTCGCGCTAGTACCCGTAGTACTTTCTCCCTGATGGTGTTCCACTTGCCGGTCTCCCGCCACGAAAAACGCGACGTGGCCTACGCCGCTACGCCTTGTCATGGAATTCCCAACATACAACAGCATGCCGTATCATGTCGTATCGTATCATACATCCTGCCGTGCGGTCGATATATTCTACTCTTTGGTTAGCTTCTGCGTATTCACGCACGGACGTGTGGGGTGTGCGCCGCGGGGGGGGGTACCGCTTTTTTTTACAACTAATTTTCAAGGACGTCTGCGCCAGCTAGCGTTGGGCTGCGAAAGCAACTGAGTTAAATCGACACACGACGCGTATGAAAATACGCGGAAGTGTGGTGAGCTAAAGCTTTATTTTTCCCCATCCGCCGGAGGATAAAAAAAAAAAAAAAAAAAAAGTCAGCCGTGAGTTTGACGAATTTCAGGTCAATACTCATCTTTGCAAGCTGCGTTGTTGGTACTTGTAATATACTATATGAGTGATTTTTGATTGGGAGGTGTCTTATTTTTTGTCCACTATAATGGTAAGTATTGGTATTTATACTTTAGGTGGGGAATTTCGAGCTAGGTAAAACATCACATCTATTTTATAAATTTATTACTGTAGTTTCCACTATACTGCTTCATCATATGTATGGTAGGCGGTTTATTTATTTATTTTCTTTAGTTTAGTTTTGCGGTTTTTTTTTCATGTGCACAGTTTTTGTGTGTGTTTTTGTGATGGGTCAAGTTCCTAACAGAAGCAACCTGAACACGTGTCTACAGAAACCCCACGATGCACACAGATGTAGCTCAACGCGCCCGAAGGACGGCCCAGGAGGGTTCCCATTACTCATTGTGTTCGTTGGCATTTGCGGCTACGGACGGGGAGTTTCCGTAGACACGTCTTCATGTTGCTTCTGTTAGGAATCTGACCCATTACATTTTCGTTGAATTGTTGGCGAAAAACAGATAGAATAGCTCAATGGCAAAAACAAGCGAATCGTACACGGTAGTGGTCCCTGCATAGTGCCGGCACGTGCCAGCCAGATATACCGGCATTATAAAGGCAACCGCCACTACTCCGCATACCGCCACTACTGCTTGTTTCCATCTGCGTCAGAACACTTGACAGGCACTGAAGCGGGCAACCGGCATTACTCAGCCGGCACTATAGAGGGACCAAATCTACTGAAACTGTACTCCCCAACTACCAAGTATGCGATACCTGTCACCAGAAAGAAAATACAATCTAAAGCGAAGGAGGAATGCGCCACTTACCAGCTTGACGTTGTCCTTGATGATTTCCCATTGGCCAGTCGCCCGGTACTCGATCCCGTTCTCCTCCGCGAACTTCCTTACCAGCGGCACCAGGTGTCGGTACTTGTAGCGGGGAATCGTGGGGAACAGGTGGTGCTCCAGCTGGTACTGCATGCCACCCCACACGTACCTGAAAAAAAAAAAACGCACACGAACGAAAAAGCGATTACTAACGGAGGTTTGTTTTTACCGACATATGCTACGGTATCACAAAAGAGGAGCACCAACCTTTTATCTGCCGACCCCTCAATCAACGAGCTCTATACCTCACCCACCCAAAAATGATTTTAAGAAGAAAAAAAAAAGCGCAAAAAAACCCTATGAACGATCAAATTCCCATGGCCTAATGTATACTTTCGTACAAAAGAAAAAAACATTGCCAAAAAACAACACACAAGACAGTTCGACGATTTTGAGGGCTGAGGAGCCCCCCGTCACTCAGAAAACAGTTTCGCCAAAAAAAAGGTACTATCTTGATACCCCCGTCATTCAGAAAACAGTTTCGCCAAACAAAGGTACTATCTTAATACCCCTGTCATTCAGAAAACAGTTTTGCCAAAAAAAGGTACTATCTTAATACCCCCGTCATTCAGAAAACAGTTTTGCCTAAAAAGGTACTATCTTAATACCCCCGTCATTCAGAAAACATTTTCGCCAAAAAAAGGTACCATATTAATACTCCCATCATTCAGAAAACAATCTCGCCACAAAGTGGTATACCTTAATACTCCCGTTATTCAGAAAACAGTATCGACAAAAAAAGGTACATTAATACTCCCGTTATTCAGAAAACAGTTTTGCCAAAAAGTGGCCCACCTTCATACCCCCGTCAACCAGAAAAAAGTTCCGCCAAAAAACGGTATACCATAAGACTCCCGTCATTCAGAAAACAGTTTTGCCAAAAAGTGGTACTACCTCAATACCCCCGTCATTACCACGCTTGTAATGCTCGTGTAGCAAATACCAGATAGATAGTCCCACCCCAACCCTCCGCCCCCAACTCTACTACTACTGTTGCCCACTCTCACGACGTATGTAAGCTGGCAACTCGCTCCACTCGAAAACACCTTTTCTCACTCCACTCGATACTCCAAGTCGATTGTTCCTGAACTGCTGTTACGAGTGAAGCACCCAACTCTTAGCGTTCCTCATTGATAAAATTGACCCCGCTCCTCCCCCCTCCCCGTCCCGCCTTTACGGGCGACGCTATGGATCACTCGGGACCCCAACACGATTGTTCCTGACTGCTGTTACGAGCAAAGTCCCCAGCTCTACAAGTAGCGTTCCGCATTGACACGATTGACCCCGCTCCCCCCCCCCCCCCCCGCCTCTCCCGCATTTACTGGTGACACCATGACTCACTCGGATACCGGGTCCGCCGTGATGGCATCCCTCGTGGTTTTGAACTGCGTCTCGACGTACGACGTGTCGTCCGCGACCGCGTACTCCTCCGCCGTGTGAGTCACCGTCACGATGGTAGCCGTAAGCCAGCCGCCCAAGAAGATGTGCGCGATGGCGACGGGCAGGGGTACCAGCGCAGTTAGAAGGCAGTAGTGGACGGCCAAAAGAGAGCCCTGTTTCGACGGACACAAAGAGGGAAGTAGACGCAGGCAGCAGAGCAGGCAGCATAGACATGAGCATAGCCGCAGACACGCACGGACATCGGAATAGACCGAGGGATTTGAGCGACGCAGGCACATGCACAGAAATAGACGCAGAGACACTAAGCGACACGGGAAACTGCGCAGAAAGAGACGCAGAGACACAGACAGAGACGGATAGAGGCTTAGAAGGAGGGGATAGAGGGTTAGGCCAAGAAGAACACAGGGATGAACCAAGTATGAAACGGAGTTGGTGCTGAAGAATAAAACAAGGTGTACAATCTTCCCCTTCGGATTGCGGTCGACTTGAAATCCCGGGGGGCGTAGCACACGGAAAAAGGAGACAAAAAAAACTGCAAAAAACTAAGGTAAAAAACTACTAGGTATTAGCCACCGCCCTCGCAACCGGACAAGTAGTAACACCGACCGGCCCACACGAGGTAGTAGTGGACGCCTTCAACGGGGTCCCCTCGGCTAGGAGGGGCTTTTTCGGCTCGCTTCGCTCGCCTGACTTTAGTCGGCAAGTCGGTTGGCGAAAGCGACGCAGCCGACTTGCCGTCTAAAGTTGGCTAGTCGGCGACCAGCGACCAGTTACTAGTCGTGAAATGAGACCGACTCACAGCCCTAGCGAGCTCAGTGTTGTATCACGCGCAGAGTGCAAAGACGAGCTTCGACGAACTCCTCCGCCGCACAGCTGAGGTATCCTTACTTTTGGCATTAAAAAAAAAAAAAACGTACATCAGTCGAAGCTAGGACCAAGCCGGGAACAAAGAGCTCTCCCCCAATCACGTGCCCGACTTACCTCAAGCTTGAGCTTCTTGGCGAAGGCGGTTCTGACGGAATCAATGCGCCAGAGCAAGAAAGTGAGGGAGAAGGGCAGCGGCCAGTACAGGTGCTGAAATTTCCTCCAGGGGCGGTCACGCTCGTCGTCCGGTGCCCAGAGCCACAGCGCCGGCTCCACCTTTATGAATTTCACAAGGTTTAAATTTCATAAAAGTTTAACTTGTTCACTTTTCCAGTATCCATTTAGTTCTTAAACTGAGTTTCAAAGCCAATATCAGCTTAGTAACATGTACTATCAATTGCGTTTTCAGTTTCAATTTCATGGGCATTCTCTCAATTTTTCATGAGGAGTAGAGCCTTCAAACAAGCAAGCAATCGTACATACATACACGCACTGCTGACTGCCGCAAAACAAATGCCGTCCACAATCCTTGAGAACCACGTTCGACGATATAATTTACTTTCACGACCTATATCGTACATTACTGCTGTTGCCGGCTTCAGCGGCACAACTCGGCCCCAACTCCCTCCCTCCCTGCCTCCCCGGAAGATGTCGGGAGATGGCACTTTGTCGGGAGATGGCACTTTCAGTCCTTGACCGACGGCAGTGACGGCAATTTTTCAATGATTTACCTTCCCTGACGCCAAACTACTAGGTTTTAGTGTGGAACAATCGGTGTCACACCCTTGACGTCTTCCCATGACCGACCGTTTCCTGACATATTCGCTTCCACCCGTAAAAACCGTTCCACTCCACGCTGCCAATGAGGCGTGCGCATCATCACAAAACATGGGTAATACATTCCGATCCCCCCCCCCCCCCCCCTCCGCCTCCTCACGATGATGTCTTTCACACAAGGCACCATGTAGCTCTTCCTGCAGAGTGTGTACCGACCCCCCACCCCCAGCGGTGGGCGCAAGGAATTTGTGCCTGGTGAGTAAAAATCCGACGTGCTCCATCCCGGCGATATAGGGATGCGAGGGTCCATGGCGACGCGTGCTACGATCGAGGCGCGCCACCTTTTTTTCTTTCAAGGTTCCTCAATTTGGGAGCTCACGACCTCTCTCTCCCAAAATGCCGATTCGAACAAAAACGAAAACTTCTACGAGTACGGGACGAAAAAATCCCATGGCCTATTTAGGTGCACAACGAGAATCGCGAAAAAAAAGGCCTATTATTTTGTTTTTCTTTTCCCCGACGATTTTGAGCCCCCCGTCATTAAGAAAAAAAAATCACCAAAAAAAGGTACACCTCTATCGAAGCATGCGTCTGGCTAAGCATGAAACAAGCGCGGTGAAGGTCGTAGTGATTCTGTGACCACCAATACCCCCCCCCCCCCCTCCCCCTCCTCCCCTCCCCCCCCTCCCTCCCCATGGCCCTGCACGCAAAAAAAAAAAAAAATCAACAAACGCTGCCGATGCGACATAAAACACGCACAATCACACACGGGTACATGTATTAGGGCCCAGATTAACGAAGAGCACGGAAAAACGTAATTCGATTTTTTCATCTTGATTTCATGAAAAAATACCCGAAAAGTTCAACTCTGATTCTTATCAAGGAACGGCGTAGTGCGTTCCAGAATAAAAAAAACGCAAGAGGGTCGACGAACACCCGTGGGCAACGACCAAGGCGAGAGCATCGCGTCCTCCCCGGAGCGCCGCGGCTAGCGGCAGATTGTGTTGGCCGGCAGCGGCTTGGAGGCTATGGCTCTAGGCGTCTCTTGGATGGGCTGGCGCCACCCCGTCGCCCGACACGGGCAGCAGCGACGGGGATATAGCGGTCAAACTTCTGAGCGAAGTCGTCATGTGGTAGTTGGTCGTGTAACTTTCGAGGTGCAGGGCGACGAAAAACTGGGTTCGATTGTTTTCGAAGCGTTGCAGGCGGTCTACACTGTGCTAAGGACTTTCGTAGGCCGCGCTGCGGCTGCTCCGGTGGTCCTACCTCTCGCAATGGTGGCTTCTCGCCTCTCAATCAGCCGACGACATGGCACCGATTCGCGTGGCCGGATTTTTACATAGAACATGCCATGTCTAGGTGGACAAACTCCCCAAATTGAATTTCGATTTTCGACTAAATTCGACCGAGAAAGTCTTTTTTTACTTCTTTGTCGAATTCGAGTTTTGGTAATAATTCTGAGAACGCCTGCTTGGCGATTCATTTTTTGACAAATCAGATACAAATTAAATTCAATTCCAAAAAAAATTGAAATTCGATTTGGCAAGTTCTTCGTTAATTCGGGCCCTTATGTACCGACCCCCCCCCCCCATCCCCACCGCCTCCTTACCATGATGTCCTCGTCGACGCCAACGACGTTAGTGAAGGCGTGGTGGAGGTTGTGCTTCTCCGACCACCACTTAGAGCTCAAGCCGCACGTGATGGCTCCGTAGTGCCGCATAGCGTTGCAGTATCTGTCACGTAGGCGTTATGGTGTTGGCGTTAGTGACTTTTGATAGTAGCGTTAGCGGACGTGTTAGCGAATGCAGAGCAAGGCAAGGCACCGGAAGACAAGAAATAATAAAAAAACAAGCAAAAAACATGGCCAGAATACAAGCAACAAAGCACGAAAAGGCCAGCAAAAGACACCGCAAAACAAAAAAGAAGGAACAGGGCATGACATCAAACAAGCAAAGAAAACAACACAAAAGACACTACAAACCCCTAGGAGACAAGACAAAACACACAGCACAAGACAACACGAGACAATGCAAGACACAAGACAAGACAAGACAAGACAAGACAAGGCAAGGCAAGGCAAGGCATGGCAAGGCAAGGCTTTTGAGGAGACCTCCGGCTCCGGCTACAAGATCGCGTACAGGACGTAAGCGACGAACAAGACGAGACAAGACAAGACAAAACAAGACAAGACAAGACAAGACAAGACAAGACAAGACAAGACAAGACAAGACAAGACAAGACAAGACAAGACAAGACAAGACAAGACAAGACAAGACAAGACAAGACAAGACAAGACAAGACAAGACAAGACAAGACAAGACAAGACAAGACAAGACAACGCAAGACAAGACTAGACAAGACAACGCAAGACGAGACAACACAATACAACACAAGAGACAATACGCATGACAACACACAAGACAACACACAAGACACAACAAGCTAAACACAAAAAACAGAAACAGGAACAAAGCAACAAACACGGCAAGGCAAGCGAAATAAACATCACTCACTTCCCGCGGCCGTGCACCATGTCGTGGGCAAGCCATCCCCCCGTGGTGTGCGCCACACCCAAAACCAAGGTTCCCAGCCAGGGGTTGGTGCGGGTGATCACGATGCCGGCGGCGAAGGTGCCGAGCTGCGAGGCCAGCAGAAAGGCGTCCTTGTACCACACCCGTTTGAACCATCCCGCCTCCACCTATTGTAGGTTTCAAGTTGAGTTTTCGGGTTCGGGTTCGGTGTTAGTTTTAGTTACGAGCGTGTTTTCGCTTTTCATTTTGTTTTTGCAATTGCTTTTGGTCTCGTTTTGGTTTCGTTTTTGCGTTTGTATTTGCTTTCGTTTCTAGCTTACGTTTTATATTTTCGTAGTCGTTTTCGTCGTCGTTTCTGTTTTGTTTCAATTTTGTTTTTGCTTTCGATTACGTTAATCATTTTCGTTTTCGATCGTTGTCGTGTTGCAATACTTGAAAAAACGGTTATCAAGTACCTGGTTGTTCTTAGGCTACAGGTTGTCGTTTACCTACTACTCATACGATATGATACGTACAGCAGCCGGCTGAAAGGTTGCGTCTACCAACCACAGCATCCACCGAAGGCACCACCACGCTACGTTCGAACGCGCCCACTCACACGCCACAAACACGAAACTACACAACCGCATGCATACAAAAACACAGTGCGGTTTGATTCGCCCCCCCCCATCCCCTCCCCTCCAGCTTCTTCATAGCACAACACCTCCGCCTCTCCCATACAAGCCCCCCACCTCTCTCTGTACACCCGCCCCTCGCCCTCTTCTCTCCTCTCTGCACCCCCCCCCCCGCGCCGTTCGCTCTACAAACCCATGCCCTCACCGCTCCCCCCCTTCCTCTCCTCACCACCCCATACCTCTAAGCACCCCTCCCCATTCCTTCTCTGCACCCCCTCCTCCCCGATCTCCCCCTCCCTCCCCCCTCAAGCGCGGCTCCTCTCTGCAAACCCGTCGCCAATACCTTGCCCTCTCACCAGCTCCTTCCGAAAGGCCCTGAAGTTCTTGGTGACAGTGTTCGGCTCTACGGCCTCCTTGCCCCTGACCTTGGGTAAGGTCTTCAAACGATCAAACGCATCGTCGGAGTGGAACGCCGTCATGACGTCCGTCGCGTCCCGTCCCTACCATCGCCGGAGTGGGTGGGGAGGGGGGAGTGGGATAAAGGGTGGGTTGCGGGCGAGGGTGATGGACGGTGGAGGGGTGAAGGGGTGGGGTGGGGGGTGGGGTGGGAACAAGGATCGTGGGACAAAAAAAGGGGGGGGAAGACAAAATAACGGAAGGAGCTGGAGCACACATCTGAGTTTTTAAACGCGGGGCAACCATGTTTTCTTCGCGTATAGTCTCCAGCAGAAACAACTGTTAAGATTGATTACTATCAATAGTCTCCAGGTGAATTAGAAAGGATCTTTTTACGCCCTGTGATTTTCTGAACAAGAAGTAAAAGCAGTGGTCACAGCGGGTGTCCACCGTCTCCCTTAATCCCTCACCTCAAAACGATCGATCCAGTGGTTTCCCGCGGGGTGCATCTTCCGCCATCCGGTCAGGTCGTAGAACGCGTCGCCCAACTGTCGGACCAATCAAAAGCAACGGATCGGTCAACCAACCAATTAACCAATGAGTCAATCAACCCATCAATCCATCATTAAACCAGCAATTGCACAAACAACGAATGAGTGAAGGATGAGTTGATGAGGAATGAACCTACGACGGAACGAACAAACGAACGAATTAGTGATTCAGTGAAACGTGGATGAGGGAACGGATGCATGAATGAATGATTGACTGACTGGTTAACCGACCGACCGACCGACCGACCGACCGACGGACCGACCGACGGACCGACCGACCGACGGACGGACTGACTGAGTGTCTGTTTGGCTGACTGTCTGGCGGATGGTTTGACTGACTGAATGAATCATTGAATGAATGCGTGAATAAATGAATGAATAATCGAACGAACGACTGAATAGAGCAATAAATGCATGCAGGCAGTGGTACCAACTGTCCAACCTGTTCGGCGTCTTCACTTGTACAAAGACTTTTCACTGCAGTATACCAGTCTGATTGTGGACGCAAAAAAAAGCAAGCATAGCGTAAAAAATCGTCTCCGGCGGCACCTCCAGCGGTATGTAGAGCTATCTATGACTAGGCACAGATTAACGCCTTTGCGATTGGAAACCTGTTTCGGAGACAGACTACTCGTGTTATAAGGCTTAGTTTGGATAAGCTATTGGTTGACCTTTGGCAAGTGGTCAAACGGACTAATACCCCACTAATTCCTTAACAAATGGCGTCGTCGACAGACCATGTTTTTTTCGGGGTCGTGGGTTCAAATCCCACCATCCACCACAATAAACTTTTTCAGACTTTCCCCACGTCCAACTTAAAAAACACCTCTCCCCGCTATCCCCAGGAAATGAAACCGCTTGGATATTGACAGGTTCGCCCGTATATCCGGCCAGCCTGCTATGCCGCCGTTTCAGCGGGGGGGGGAATGTTATCAGGCTTAGTTTGGGTAAGCTATTGGTTAACCTTTTGCAAAGTATCAAAACCGATTAATACCCCACTAATTGCTAAACAAATGGCGCAACAAATGGCTCCCTCCGTTAGGGTATATGACTTTCACTCATGAGACCCGGGTTCAATTTCTGGCGAGGGAGCCATTTGTTAAGGAATTAGTGGGGTATTAGTCTGTTCGATACCTTGCAAAAGGTTAACCAATAGCTTACCCAAACTAAGCCTTATAACACCCCCCCCCCCCTGAAACGGCGGGATAGTAGGTCGGCCGGATATACGGGCGGACGTATCAATATCCAAGCGGTTTCATTTCCTGGGGATACCGCGGAGAGTGGTGTTCAAGTTCGACATGAGGAAATTCTGAAGAAGTTTATTATTGTGGATGGTGGGATTCGAACCCACGGCCCCAAAAAAACATGGTCTGTCGATGACGCCATTTGTTAAGGAATTAGTGGGGTATTAGTCCGTTTGACCACTTGCCAAAGGTTAACAAGTCGCTTATCCGAACTAAGCCTTCTATAGCACTTGGAACTAGTATTTGTAGGGAGGGGTTTTGGGGCTCTAAAGGGGTCAAGTCAACTACTGGTTCTTAGGTGGCGTTTATAAGACATTCGCTTCCCGGAGGTATCACATATCCAACATGTTGGGCTTCCCCACGCGTCAGGAAGCTCAGGGCGAGATGCTTACAGTATTAGTAGTAGATTGTGCGAAAATTGATGACATTGTAGGGTCGAAACGAGTGGACGAGGGAAGAAATAGTTGGAGTCTTCCCGCGATAAAAAAGAAGGCGCGTATCACACCCTAGCGGGGAGGGGGAAGAAGAGCCTTTGGTTAGTATCTGACCCCGGAGGATCTGAGTTACGTCTAGAGAGGGAGAAGGAGAAAGGAAAACGTGTGTAGATAATAGATGGGACGAGCAAAAGAAAGGGAAAGAAAAATACTCGACATTGAAAATTCGCCTCCGGCGGGCGCCCCTCGGCCGGGAGGAGGGGAGCGGGGCTGATTTTCGCTCGCTTCGTTCGCCTGGGGCGATTACGAGGTATATACATAGCAATCAGAACCAAACATGTTTCGTGAAAAAAGGGGAATATACAATATGGAGGGTAACGTGTTTGTCGTGGGTTCGGATTACTTCGCTCCCCGATATAGCCGGGAAGTCGGCTGGCGTTAGCGGGCGAAGCCTAACGACGTGTATTTGTACTCGCAAAGTCCTGCCGACGTACGACCTCTTATGTAGCTGTTATACTCTGATGTTGTCGTATCAATAGTTGACTTCGCACTTCACATCAACGGCCCATGCTGCTTACCTGATATACCATTATAATAACAGCAGTTCTGCATGTGCAGTAGGCTACCTGTACTACTGTGCACCTTCAGTATTCCCCCCCCGAACGTATTATAATTTTCTCCACGCCTCTACTACTACGAGCATCATTTCAACACTGCATCGCAGAACGCACGATTATTTTACGTCTGGCATCCTAGGTCATCGGCACCATGAAACCTCCCCAGCACTATACACGGCCAACTTGTAGCTGATCGTCGATCAGCAACAAAAACTTCCCGGTGGATGCCGCAATCGAGTAACCCTCCCCACTGATTGCTCCTCATGGAATGACAGCATTAATAGTAGGCGAAGATGACCTGAAGCCTGGAGAACATTTGCAGACGAGCTACGATCTTCTACTGCCAGGTATAGCTCAAGCTTTACTCTTGAAAACGAGTGCAGATGAACTATCGTACGTGTCTGGGTCTAGCTAAAAAAACACGTGCAGCTCATGTTGTAGCTTGTACGATATAGCTCAGCGGTGAGCTACCCTCGAAAAGCTATTAACAATAGTGCGATGTTGAGATACGGCCTCGAAAGGCCTGTAAATATTTGAATTGAGATCATTTGGATGGGTTTCGTATGATAAGGTTGGCGTCTTATATTCGGGATAGTCAGGAAATAGATCGGAGGCACGAGCCTCCGATCTCAGAAGCCATCCGGGGCTCTGGTGGAATCGAATAAAGCTACGTCTCTACGAAGGCAAAGAAGTGAGTACTCTCCGAGGACCTGCTCAATTGGCAGACCTGCAGGGGACACTCTGTGTCCCTCCCCGCCAATACCCTTACATTATGGCGGCGTCTTAGGCTAGACTTGCTATTGTAGAGCGTTCCTCCAATCTCTCCGATAGCTGCTTTTCGTAGCGATTTTGCTTTGCTTTTCATCGAGCCCACAACCCCTGTCCCTTCACCGGTGGCTTTTCAATGGAGGGAGTGCCCTTCCTCCTCCAACGGCGACCACAACAGCAGTGAGATGGCAGGGGCCCCTCCTGTTGGTCGCCGGGTACGTACCACACGGACGTCACCTTCCAACTACGTGCGGACGACACTGCTCTTCGGAGCACACTCCTTGTCTCGGCTTTTGGTCGCATCAGTTCCCCGCCAGTTGGTCACATGGACCACTCCGCAGCGGAACTGCCCAAGCCCCCACCCATCAGACTTGTTCGCTCCACACTCAGCCAGCATTTTGGACTGCACATCTCCGCGAGCGCCATAGTACCTTTTCTGTGGTTAGTTTGCCGTAGAGCCTTTTCTGTCCCGCCCCGCCACACCGGCGGTATGCGTCAGGTTCTAGAACTTTTTCTGCCCCCCCCCGCCACACCGGCGGTACGCGGCAGGGTTTTGATTGAGTGGCTTTTGCCTTTTTGTAGGGTCTGCCTTTCTTTCAACTGCTTTTCTTCGCGTGTTCCTGGCTCCATAGCCAGACCGTTAGAGGTATGGGGGATTGGGTTTTGAGGAGCCGCATCTTCGAATCATGGCCTAGTTTGTATAACCGGAGCTTACCCAAATCTCCCATATTTCAGCACATGCGGCTCATCGGGGTGGGCTAGTGTTAATATACGGCTTCGAAAGGCCTGTAATTACAGTAGCGGCTACGGTTTAAGAGAGGTCCGTGCCAGCCCAGTTTCCCTCTCTTAAATCCGGCTCTCTGTTATACTGTGTTGGCTACGGTATAAGAGAATATTCTCTTAAATCATATCTCACTCTCGCGGGAGGTCGCACAGGTGTGGCAAATGCGGTGCATCTCGCTGGTCCCGAGCGGGTCCACCACACCACAAGTGCCATGGAGGTACTGCCCGCAGACGCCTCTGCATTGGTGATTTGTGAACTTCGGTGGGCCTGGCGTGTGGTCGGGGACAGCTGTGCAGCGACTGCCCGCTGCGCAGGGCATGGTGTCTGCAGCTGCTGTGTGTGATGCGTGTGATGGCTATGTGGTGTGATTTCCAGCAGCTCGATTTAACGGCCCGAATTAACGAGGAACTTGCAAAATCGAACTTCGATTTTTTTTTTTTAATTTCATGAAAAATACACGAAAAATTCTACTTTGGTTCTTATCAAGGAACGGCGCAGTGCGTTCTAGGAAATAAAAAAATTAAAAAAACGCAAAAGGGTCAACGAACACCCGTGGGCAACGACCGAGGCGAGCGATGGCTCGCGTCCTCCCCGGAGCGCCGCGGCTAGCCGCAGATTCTTTTGGCCGGCAGCGGCTTGGAGGCTATGGCTCTAGGTGTCTCTTGGATGGGCTGGCGCCACGCCGCCGCCCGACACGGGCAGCAGCGACGGGGATATAGCGGTCGAACTTCTGAGCGAAGTCATCATGTGGTAGTTGGTCGTGTAACTTCCGAGGTGCAGGGCGACGAAAAACTGGGTTTGCGGCGGTCTCGGTTGCTTTCGAAGCGTCGCAGGCGGTCTACGCTGTGCTAAGGACCTTCGGAGGCCGCGCTGCGGCTGCTCCGGTGGTCCTACCTCTCGCAATGTTGGCTTCTCGCCTCTCAATCAGCCGACGACATGGCACCAATTCGCGTGGCCGGCTTCGGTTACACAGAACAAGCAATGTCTAGGTGGACAAACTCCCTAAATTCAATTTCGATTTTCGACTAAGTTCGACCGAGAAAGTCTTTTTTTACTTCTTTGTTGAATTTGATTTTTCGTAATAATTCTGAGAATGCCTGCTTGGTGATTCATTTCTTGACCAATCAGATGCAAATTAAATTAACTTCAATAAAAAAAAAACGAAATTCGATTTTGCAAGTTCCTCGTTAATTCGGGCCCTAAGAGAAAATCCTAGACATCAGACCAGTTCTCTCTAAAATCGATTTTGGTCGTGCCAGCCAATCCCCCTCTCTTAAACCCGTACTTTCTCTTAAACATTTTCTCTTAAACCGTAGCCGATACTGTATCCGAATTGAGATCAATTGGAAGGGTTTCGTATGATAAGGTTGGCGTTTTATATTCGGGGTAGTCAGGAAATAGATCGGAGGCACGAGCCTCCGATCTCAGAAGCCACCCGGGGCTTTGGTGGAATCGAAAAAACTACGTCTTTACGAAGGCAAAGAAAGTGATTACTCTCCGAGGACCTGCTCAATTGGCAGACCTGCAGGGGACACTCTTGTGTCCCCGCCCAATACCCTTACAGCGAGCTACGGTGAGCTGATCTGTTCAACCTTATCGATCAGCATAAAAAAATCTCAATAAAACACGCGTCTTGACGTTGATATCCTCAGGCTCCGACCCACTGCCTAATTTATACCTGGTACAATTAGTCTACCTGAAAGCTACCCAGGTACCATTTGGGTCCCAGGTATTTCGTACCTACCACACAAATGCTTGTATTAATAGCATCCTCTTACGAAAAGCAGAAGAAGCAGAACCCGGGACTGCTTGATCTTGCATCTTGCAATCCACGTCAATTCAAATGCGTAAAGAAGCAGAACCCGGTACTGCTTGATCTTGCATCTTGAAACCACGTCAATTCAAATGCGTACTCGTACGTACTCTCTGCACCTGGTGTTTCACAAAACGGGGCCCGTGGCATGGCAAGACATACAAACGGGACACCGGCCGAGAGCACAACGAGTACTCAAAGTGTCGAGGACTTCTTCCGGCCAAGGCCCGCTAAAAGCCGTAGGCAGGCTCTGAGCACACGGAGAGCTTTCAAGTCGCTCCTCTGTGGGGGCACGCGTACATGACAAATCACCACGGCAGCGCGTGCGTCAGATGCACCTTCCAATCTTCGTTTGTCGCGTGAGAGTATCATACGAGAAATGTTCCACAAATAGCGCGTGCCGCTCTGAGCCACCACCACACACACACCTCGACCCGGACTCACGGCACAAACAAAGCCAGACACCCGCGAGGGATGGGAAACCGCCCCCTTCCCTCCTGACTACAGACGCTACTGTAGCACCCACCTGGACGTGTAGTCGCTTGCGGGGCGCTCCCTCAGTGCCAGCCTGGGAAGAAGAGCTGTCAGCCACTCTCGGGACGGACGCAACCATGCTCGGCCGCAAGGTAGAGTCAACGCGGCTCCTTCTAGAGCCGCGGCTCGACGACACAATGGTGGACGAAGGTAGTGCGCTGAAGGTAAACGCGGAGGATGTGGCGAGCAGGGTCGCGCCAGCGACGACGGCCGTCGCCATCGCCTTGCGGCTGTTACGGCACTTCGTCATGATCAAGGCAAAATACCACCACCGCGGCGGCAGCAGGAGCAGTCGCACACGCCAAGCAGTACAGACGAGTCTTCGGATCTCCAGCAATGGAAAAGAAGGCTTCTGGACCCAGACGCCTTTAAAATCACTCGGGCACAACGCCTTCCCTGTGCTTTGCTACTTGGCGACCCGGCTTGGAGGGCACCTCGAGAGCTACGGCGCTAGGAATAGCTCGGAATACAGGAAACAGCGAGCTCTAGTTTTGATCACTATGCACGTGCGTGCGGCGGCAATACGAAAACGATTTTACTCGTCGCTGATTGGTCATGGTGATATTGGGTGGCAATCCCATTTTAAAAAAAAATCATAAAAAGGACCAAATACTTGAAGATTCCGTAACAATTGTGAAGGTGGTTTAATTCACAAACACCATACGTACAACATCATACACCCAGATCATAAATGAAAATGAAATGAAACACCCAGATCTAATGTACCACGCAGCTTGCAAAGTTGAGTTTCAACCATTCAATCAGTCGTACTCACATCTGACGTTTTTTTCACTATTTTTTTAAAACACGCTCGAACGACCTTCCGTAAAAATTGTGAAGCTGTGTATTAACAACCAGGCTTAATTCACAAACACCATACCTGGTACGTATATCATAAATGAAACACAAATATATATCTAAGATCTAATCTACCACGCAGCTTTCAACCATTTAATCGGTCGTACTCACAGCTGTCGTTCTAATTAAAAAAATTAAAACGTCCGCTGTGAGTGCAAATTACATCAGATGTGAGTACGACCGATTGAATGGTTAAAACTCAACTTTGCAAAACGCCAGATGTGAGTACGACCGATTGAATAGTTGAATCAACTTTGCAAGCTGCGTTATACATTAGATTTGTGTTTCATTTGTGATATAGTTTTTGTGAAATAAACCTGGTTGCAGCTTCACATGGACTTGCATTATTATTAGTATCGCACACTCGCACACGCTCTTCTTTTTTACTAAATTTAAATTTCTACCACCCCTATTGTGAGGAAGCGGACTAAAAATGTTGAACAACAAATGCTACTCGAGTTATTTCCTTCAAAGCTCGTTTTTCCACCTTCCACCACATTTGCCAAAGTGGAGTTTATTGAAATATATTGAGGATGCATTGGCAGGGTGTAGTTAGTCGCCGAAACAGCCACAAACGCACAAGAGCGAGCCAGACGCAAGGGTGGTGCCGTACGCAGGCTCGGACGATAACCCATGGCTGGGAGCAGGGTGAGATTCGCAACGGTAACATGCGGTCGCTGCGCTTCCTTGAGTCGGATTTCGTTGCGCCTGTGCCGAGTTGCGGCACCCTTTTCAATCGTTCGATTATTCAGAATTTTAATGTCGCCAGCACGAGTGCGAATACGATTTGATAATAAGGAAGAAGAGTTGATGTCTCTGTCTGTGTGGTGTCTGGTGCCTTGTGCGCACTCTGGTGTCTGGTGCGTGCTCGCACAGCATTTGTCGATCCTTTGCGCTTGCTCAGTTGCCCAAGTGCGATAGCTCAGCTCTCCTCGGCCGAAGCCGGCATATGATCGGTGCACGGTTCCTCCAGAGCTCTGCCGCATCTTCTCCAGCGCGTGCTTAAAAATTCACGCACTGAGATGACTGCAACTAACTTACAGCGCATCTGTTTATCGTCTGTTGCACCGACGCCCACGCCTACGCCCACGCGCTCGAACAAACAACGAATGTGGCGGCAGCAGCAGCAGCAGCAGCAGCTGTGCGCCGTAGTGATGCAGGCGCAGTCATCGTCCCTACTGTTTTGGAGGCCGCGCGGCGACAGCGGCACCCCCCCCTCCGCCATGTTGCCTCCTCGCCAGAAGCACCAGCAGCAGAAGCAGAGGCTGTCCTTGTTCCGAGCCCTGACTGCCGTGCTCATCTCCGTCGCGACGGCCACCGGAGCCGGGGCGTCCCCCCAGCTACGGTTCTCTGCATCCGGCCAGCA
This sequence comes from Undaria pinnatifida, assembly GCA_012845835.1. Lineage (NCBI taxonomy): Eukaryota > Phaeophyceae > Laminariales > Alariaceae > Undaria > Undaria pinnatifida. The sequence goes on along the minus strand of JABAKD010000012.1, from coordinate 5,279,313 downwards.
CCACCAGCACCAGCAGGGGCTGCGAGCGCGCCAGCAATCCCAAGGAGACCAGCAACAGCAACAGCAACCGCAACCGCAACATGAGCAATCGTCGCAGTCGCGACAGTTTGGCAGGGGTAGGTGGGTGGCCCCTTCGTGCGCCACACCCACCACCACCGGCAGCAACAGCAAGGGCAGCAACACGGGCCGTACCACCACCATCCGCAGCAGCAGCAAGAGTACCACCACCGCCGATAGGGAACAACAACAGAGGGGTGCGACAACGGCGGCAGCGGCCCCGACCTCAGGTTTTTTGTCGCTTGCGCCGCCTACTTGTACCGCCTCGGCCTCCGCCGCCTCCGCACTCGCATGCCCCGGAAGGGGGCTGACTGCCGCCACCACCAGGGTCGGAGCCAGGGCGCAAGGCCAACAGCACCATCGCCCCCATCTCGTCTGTTCCGCGTTCGGCTCCTGCCTTGCGTCGAGAAGGAGAAGAACCCCCGGCTGGCGAGGATGGGGACCCCCTTCCCAGCAGCAGCAGCAGCAGCAGCAGCAGCAGCGGCAGCACTGGGCGCGATCGAGGGCGACTGCGGCGGCAACGGCAGCGACGGCGTCTTTGTTGATCGCGCGAGCTTTGCCGAAGGACACGGAGGCGTCATCGTCGGCGGCTGGGGGAGGCAAGGGGGCGGGGGCGCTGCCGGGGAGGGTGCTGCCAAGGAGACGCCAGAGGGGAAGCGGCAAGGATGTCGGGGAGTGGAGGCGGTCGCTGTACATGAGGGTGCGTTCGTATTGTGTGCCGTTGGATGGATACCCCCCCCCCCCAATGTTGTTTAGAAATAGCTACTACTGCTGTGCCTGATGGGCTACTTCAGTGACTCCTTCTATTCTTCTGTCAGTAGTGAACAAGATGCATGTTTTGGGGGTCGATGGTAATGTCAGCAATCTTCGGGCGACCCCTTCACCACGCACTAGAATCTACTACCTGGTACTATAATTTGGACCTGGTAACTCTAGTAGCACGACCTCGACCTATTACCAGCGTACGAAATTAACTGTTAATAGGATGGGAGGCACTTGGACGTGGATCGGGCGTGGATACAGCAGTTGGAGATGGATACCAAGACTCTTGGTATCTATCTCTAATCTCCAACTGCTGTATACAGGCCTTATCAACTTCCAAGCCTTGGCATCCAAACTGTGGCTGTAAAAAGGCCTGATCAACGTCCAAGTGCCTCGAATTCCACTCAAGTTTACATGCCGTTGCTGCTACTATCCTGCTTTGTGTCCGGTTGGGCTACTTCCAACGAACACAGCACCCTCTTCCACACCTTCACCCCCCCCCCTATCCCCACCTCCACCTCCACCCCCTACCCCCACCCTGCCCCCACCCCTACTCCCACCCCCACCCCCACCCCTACTCCCACCCCCACCCCCACCCCCACCCCCACCCCCACCCGCACCACTACCACCTTACCGAACGCACTCGCGCTCGCACGTTGGTATTTTACAGCAGTAGAACCCTCCCTATTACTCCACGCGCCCGTGCGCTTGTTGGGTTGACGACGTGGAAAATGGTTGAAGTCATGTAAAATCGGTTGTCGAGGAGGAACTTTTTTTTTTCAACTCTGCGCATGTTCTTGGGAACGATCTGTATGGAAATAAAATTTAGTCATGTTTGCGGTACAGTTTGTAGCATTTACTGTATGGTGCCGGTAGTGCCAGCCGGGAGTATCGGCACTATGGCGGAAGCCGGAAACGGGCACGACCCCCTGCATACTACCACTGCTGGTTTTGCCCATGCGTACCAAGCGGTTTCGCCTGCACACTAGTGGGCAACCGGCACTGCTCAACCCGCACTATGGAGGTGCCACTACTGTTGTACAAAGGTTAGCAGCGTTGGATTGTCGATGGTTCGGTGTAAGGTGCAGGAAGGAGGCGCGAAGGTGGTGTCTTGTCTCGTTGAGGTAGGCAAGAGGGTACCGTACGGCATGATCACACATTGTAACATCATCACACACCCATCGGACGAACTTCCATGGTGATTTTCTGGACAATGTGCTTCGTTCGTTCGCCGCGAGCAACGCGTGCTTCACGCGCGACGAATCTTCGTCTAAGCGGGTTGGTGGCGTTGAGCTTAGCCGAAAGCTGCCAACGCTACGTTCGTGGCGATGCACTCAGCCGAGAGCCGCCAAAGCTACAGCAGGCGTAGCCGTTGTTGGCAAAGTGTCATCGATAACGCGCGCTACTGCTGTCGTGATACTGCTGCTGGCGAGCGGAGCAAGGAGTGCGCTACGCTGGCTTGCGGCGAGAAGCAACAGCAGTGATAGCCAAGGCAGCGTCGGCGCTGTTGTATGATACTGCTGTGTAGTACCTGGTATGGGTGTGTGGGCGTGTGGGTGTGTGTTTTGTGGGGAATGAGCGATGCGATGGGTTAAAAAAACAGGTGTAAAACTTTTTCGACTGAGTTTTCGACTGACAGATCCAGTCGAAAAAGTCGAGTTTTCGACTGGATCCCCCAGTCGGAAAACTCAGTCGAAAAAAGTTGAGTCGAAAAAGCCCTATTTCGACTGTGTAAGAAAGCCCGATTTGGGCTTCAGTCGAAAACGGCCGTTTTCGACTGACAAATCCGACTGTATAAGAAATGGCCTAAAAGTCCTTTTTTGGAGGAAGTTGAAATTTTTGCTTCCCCTATGTTTAAAATTCCTTTTTTTTGGAATACCACATACCAGCTGACACATGCTACCTGGACACCGCCTCCTTTCGTTACTTGGGGAATGCTCCAGCTTTTCTTTGGACGAAACTTTCATCATACCAGAGGTCCCAGCCTGATGATATCAGCTTGGCTATCACGTCATCAGCTCAGCTCCGCACAGCAGCGCATAACAGCGCTAGCTCAGCAGCGCAGCGCCGTGCAGTGCCGTTCCCTGGCGTGCCCTGCCGTGCGTTGCGGTACTGCTGTGCGGTGTTGTGCGGTGTTGTGCGGTGTTGTGCCGTGCTGTGCCGTTGTGAGTGCTCTGCTCTACTTACTCTCATTTTGTTGAATTACAACAAAAATGCACCCCCAGCTCAGCTCAGCCCACACCTATACATAGCTCACAGCAGCGCAGCGCCGTGCGGTGCCGTGCGATGCTGTGCCTTGCCCTGCGGTGCGGTGTTGTTTCATGCTGCGCTGTGATTTCTTTCAAACATACAGCAGTACCAGGTATATGATGTGAAGTAGCAGGTAACAAGTATAATACCGGTATGTACGTTTTTTGTACTATTCTTTTAGCTTCTTCAAAGTTGATTGTCCTCTCTCGGTCCCTACGTTTTCTCCTCTCTCAAATTGAACCCGCACTGCTGGTCAGAATGTGACATCGCCAATAAGCACACAGCACAGGCAGTGCACAGCACAGGGCAACTAGTAGTAGCTCTGCACAAACAGCTCTTGGCATTACCAATTCGCTAGTCGCACCATATCATGAGCCTCTTTTTTCTGCCCCCTCTGCGTATATGTTTTAGTTGCATTCTTGCTTGCACGAGTGAAGCGGGCGGCGTCAGCCGCCCGTGTAGCGGAGCACTTGTAGCATATATATGTATATTATAAAAATAAAAATACGCTCCGGCTGTGAGATCGAAGATTTTATCGAAACTCATCTTTGCAAGCTGTGTGTGATACTCCGATCGCGCGTATTACAGGGTGTGTGTCCTCATTAAGGATATAGGTAGGCGACTCCCCTTGGAACTACAGTGTACCAGGTAGCTTATCAGGGTCAACAGGGTGATGTTAGTCAGTCTGTGCGCGGAAACTATTAAAACCCGTTTTTAAGGGGGACAAAATCTGACAGCTGTGGAAGGAAATGCATCAGTTTATCAAGTGTATCGTGTAAGTCGTATAACGGGTGAGGGGAGGGCGGAGTTTTTCAAGGGCGTGGGAGCCTGGGTTTAAAAAGAGGGAGCGGGGGGCGGGGGGGGGAAGGGCGGGGCAACTCAATCTGTGCGCGGAAACTATAAATCCTTCAAGGGGACAAATCTTTCGGTTGTGAAAGAAATGCACCAGTTTATCATGTATGTCCTGTAAGTCGTACAACCAGTGAGGTGACGGCGGAGAGTTTTTGAGGGGTGGGGGGGGGTTGGGGGGGGGGGGGGGGGGGGGGAGGGGTTTTGAACAGCTTTAGGTCGCATAGTATTATCATGGCATGTGATATATACGTATGTATCGGGGATCTGCTGGACCAAACATTATTTGTGCAGAGCTGGCTATAGTGGTCTAAAGATTGTATATCGGTAATTCTGCGAATTGATCTCAAGCTACGTAGTGACAGTTATTGTTTAGCTATGTAGTTATTGATGTGTCAGTGGCAACCTTTAGTTCAGTAGTATTTGAGAACTTGATCCATCAGATCTACGAATTGGTTCAAGCTACTGACGGTTATTTTTAGCTTGGTTGTACCTCTACCATTGGCAATATCTAGTTCAGTAGCTTTTGATGACTTGATATATTCTGTCAATAGCTACTCCAGTAGCTATTTCATGAAAAACATTTCAAGGACGTCAGCCGTGAGTTCAACGAATTTCAGGTCAATACTCGTCTTTGCAAGCTGCGTTGTTGGTACTTGTAATATATTATATGGGCGAGTTTTTATTATTATTCGCGATTGACCTATTTGATTGTTATAGCCACATATTGGTATGGAGTATGGACATCGGGCCCGTATATTTTTTCTTTGTTTTTTTTTTGTCCCGAGGGGTACTGTCTCGGTATTGAAGGATATATAGATGCATGCTCCAAGTACCAGTTATTGTATATGAGTCCGTGAGAAAAAAACCTACGCTGAATATCCTCGGTCTGGCGTTCACTTCAAATGCGTTATTTGTGACGGGTGCGTCAAACCTACGCTTGAAAACATCAACGAAACGAAAAGCCCGACATGTGTCAACAGCTCTGTCAACAGGCGGAGGTGTACTTCAGTGAGCTGTCAATATTCATCAACACATTCTGTCGTACGTCATGGGTGATGGCGCAATGGCATATGCCATGTTGATGGTGCCGCTGATGCTTGCTAAACGTGTTTTGCTGTGCTGCTATTTGTGCTACTGCTGCTGCTGCTGCTGCTTCTGCTGCTGCTGCTGCTTGGCGTGTTGTTACCTGTGTTGCCATTGATTGTTATTGCTACCTTTTTCTGGTACTGCGTGCTGCTGCTGTGGCAGTGCTGCTGTTGGTGCTGCTACAAGCACTAGCCATTACTTACTGCCGCCATTGCGTTGTTACCCTCTCCTGCGTATCCCTATTTTGTTGGTGTTGAGCACTGGCATATGTACTGGCAGGAGCTATCTCCTGATTGAGCCCTCAAGTAGATGTCGCCAGTATACATGGTATCACGTACGTCAACGAAACACGCCATAATATACGACGGAAACCCATCAAATATGTTTGTTGGTGACAGCCTACTACCCTGCTGGACATTCCCCAAGGATAGGAGCGATGGGGTAATAATGAACATGACAGTTTTTATTGATGCGCCTGCGCGAACACAGCTAAAATGAAGGTCGTCACGTTATCACACGCTACGTGTTGTTTGTTGATGTTAACTTTTCTCTATCGGTGGACGAAATAATTGCTTTCTTGTGTTTTTCTGTGTCGATCGCCGCAACCACCGGTATCTTATTGAGCCCCGACCACCATGCTGACGCAATCCAGTCACTGATGTATTTCATGCTGATGCAATCCAGTCTCCTGATGCAATCCAGTCTACTGATGCAATCCAGTCTACTGATTCAATCCAGTTTACTGATGCAATCCAGTCTACTGATTCAATCCAGTCTACTGGTGCAATCCAGTCTGCTGACGCAATCCAGTCTGCTGACGCAATCCAGTCTGCTGACGCAATCCAGTCTGCTGACGCAATCATGTACACTGATCAATCCAGTACACTGATCAATCCAGTAAACTGATTCAATCCAGTATACTGATTCAATCCGTATGCTGGTGCAATCGAGTATACTGATTGCTCACGCAGTCGGTATCAATCCAGTATACTGATCGAGGCTGCCAGTGGCCAACCCTTACTATGGGTGTTCTTCCTGTCCGGCACCGCAACATATTTCAATGTGTACAGCAGCAGAGTCCACGGAGACGCGGAAGAAGCACGGCGGATATGACACTCTGTCTATCTAGATATAAACTAAGCTATACCAGGTTGTGTTAACTCGTTTGGGCTGGTCGTTTGATACTTGCGGGGTTGCTTGCGCGGTGCATCGTTAGTTTTTCAAGAGGTGTTCCCCCTTTTTCAAGTGCGACACCCCCGGTATTTTAAGCCAACCGCGTGTACTTAATTAAGTACATGTCTTCATTTTCTTGAAAGCACTTTGTTTATGCCGTACCTTAGCCCCCTTAGAGCCCCCAAACCCCCTCCTATACTAATTCCAAGTAATTTGTACCCAACCCCGGGTTTCCACTTGTAAATGCGTTAAACCGCCTCAGGCGTACCGATGGAGAACATTAAGGCCTTGAGATAACCTGTTGAAGTTTGGAACCCGGCAAAATGACCCCAGAAGGGGAAGCTTGGATACTCATATAATGTGTATGTGGTTCGAGTTTTTTTCGAGACAAACGTCGTACGCGCGTACGTAGTTGATGCAAGTGTGACGCCCCGCTTCATTGCACCACGAAGAGCAGCATCAGTATACGTCAACGACCCCCCCCCCCTCCCCCCCCCCCTCCCCTCCCCCCACCTCCCCTTCCTCGACTCGAACTCCCACTCTCCCCCTCCCCCCCCCCCCTCCCCTCCCCCCACCTCCCCTTCCTCGACTCGAACTCCCACTCTCGCACTCCCAGCTCCCCATCCACCCACATTCTCGAGCTACTGTAATATTTTACTTTTCAAAAATTGACAAAATCTTGTTGAGAAAAAAAAATGAATTTGATGGGTCTGAAATTCATAAACCGCAACCATTTTGAATTCAAATCAATTTGTTGAAAATAAAAAGTTCCAAAACTAAAGAAAAAGAAAAATAATGATAAAAATTGGAGGGTGTTTGCGATGTGTCAGGCACCAACTTTGGTTCGGTAGGAATTGGAACTCGTCCTGCAATAGAGGTATTAAGGTATACCATTTTTTGGCTGAAATTTTTTCTGAATGATGGGGGGGCTCCTTAGCCCTCAATCGTCGGAAATAGAGGTATTAAGGTATACCTTTTTTTTGGCTATTTTGTTTTCTGAATGACGGGGGGGCTCCTCAACCCTTAAAATCGTCGGAAATAGAGGTATTAAGGTATACCTTTTTTTGGCTATTTTGTTTTCTGAATGACGGGGGGGCTCCTTGACCCTGAAAATCGTCGGAAATAGAGGTATCGAGGTATACCTTTTTTTGGCTGAAATGGTTTCTAAAACACGGGGGCTCCTTAACCCTCAAAATCGTCGGAAATAGAGGTATTAAGGTATACCTTTTTTTGGCTGAAATGGTTTCTGAATGACGAAGGCTCCCTAAATCTCAATCGTCGGAAATAGAGGTATTAAGGTATACATTTTTTTTGGCTGCAATAGTTTCTGAATGACGGGACTTCTTGACCATCAAAATCGTCGGAAATGGGCAACATTTTTTTTCTTTACTTCACGATGCTCTTCGTTGTGTACCTACGTACTGCAGGCTATGGGATTTTTTCAGCCGGTAGCAGTTTTGTTCTTTCTCCAAAACACGGTTTGGGAGGATCATGTCTTAAGCTGTGAGATTTTTCATCCGGTATATTAGCAGTTTTATTTTTCTCCAGAATAGTTTTTGGGAGGATCTATGTCTTAAGCTCCCGAACTGAAGGACCTCCAAAAAAAGTGGAGCGCCTCTATCGTGGAAAACAGGTAGTAACATTTTTAGTATTGAAGCCGTCGAGCGTGACAATCCGAGGCCAAACCCAACCCACGAAAAAATGTAAGAAAAAATTACGTTGTAAATGCGTTTTCCTATACCTTTTACACCTTTTTTTTGGTTTATTTCTGACCTGATTTCCTGGTGAGTTGGTTGGCCTTGAGGGTTACCGTCTTTGTCGGTTGCAATACCATTTTAACATGTTTTTCCATCCAACAGGGATTGGAAATCGCAAACACCCTAGTAGCTGGCAGATCAGGGGAGCGCGCGGATTGGATTGGAATCCCAGACGCTGCGCACTTGGAAAGGCCGAAATGGGGAAAAAATAGGAGCGGTTGGATTTCTGTACCAATCTAGAAACTTTTTTTTTTTTTTTTTCAAGTTTTGTTTTTCTATTTGGGCTCTCGAAAAGATTAGTGTGGCGTTCGTTCGTTTTTTTCATTGTTGTTCGTGCTCCCGTGGCCAGATGCGAGTTCAACACCACACCCCCGCTCCCCATCTCCCTCCTCCACTCGAACTCCCCCTCTCTCGCTCTTAACCCTAAATTCACGCACGCACGCTCTCGTTCTTTTGCGTTTCTTTTTATGGTTCAGGAAGGTTTGTTCCAGGCGTTGCCGTTTCCTGTCCGAATTACCGTCATGGGAGGCGGAAACTTCGGCCTTGCCCTTAGCCTCGTGCTAGCCAGAAATCAGGTAGCGACTGTGTAGGGAGTTGGCGTTTTGTTTTTTTTGGGGGGGCGGGGGTGTACCAATTTTGTGCATTGTCGTAGTTTTATGACCAGAGTTGGCGTGTTTGGGGGGGGTGTACTCATTGCATGCATAGCCGTAGTCTTGAGACCATAGACCCGCGCATCCCTGCAAAAGCCGAGACGGACCACGTCGGGTTTCCACTGACCAGAGAGGCATCTTGTTTTGGGGGCCGGGGGGGTTAGGGCGCGGGGAACGTTAATGCGGGAGTTGTGCATTGTCTTCAATGCTGCAGTGGGCAGTGCTAGCGTGTGTCGCGTTTTTTGTCCTGGTTCTTTCGAAGGTTCTTTCGAAGGCTGTTTCGAAGACTGTTTCGAAGGAAGTCTTCGAGGGAGGGGTTCGCAGGGGCGTCGATTTATTTGTTGTTCGTCGTTGTGCTCCTTTTGACGACGCTGTGGTGGTTGTTTTCGCGTTGCTGCTGTTGCTGCATCTTTATCGATTGCGTGATGTAGCTGCAGCTGTGTTGATGGCGGCGGTGCTAGGCGGTGGCGGTTACTGCTGTAGACCTACGCTTCGTTTTGAGGGAATGTGTCCTTATTCGTTTCGTCACGCCAGGTAGACTTGTGATGGCGAACTCTGCCTTAGGCACTCGGCGATGTCGCCCGCCCACATGCTGGGTTTTACGACTGCGCACGTCTCCCTCCCTCCCTTCCCTCCCCTCCTCCTTCCCTCCCCCCCTCCCTCCCTCCTTCCCTCTCTCCCTCCTCCCCCCCGCTCGCTCGCCCCTGCTTCCCCCCGCTGTGCCTCTCGTAACGTCTCTATCCGAACCCCGGTGGCGATGTATGTCGCGAATCATGCAATGCAACGCGCACGAAACAGCCAAGCAAGCAATCAATCAATCAATCAATCAATCAAGCAATCAAGCAATCAAGCAATCAAGCAATCAAGCAATCAAGCAATCAAGCAATCAAACCCCACTCAGTGAGGTTGCTTGCTTGCTAACGTTGGTCACGGTGCCCGCCTCCCTCCCTCCCTACCCAGATCCCAACGACGCTCTTGGTGCGCACAACCAGCGTGGCGGACCACGTGAACAAGCACAACGAACACCCCAACTATCTCAAGGGTGAGCATTAACTTTTACAGCAGCGTACATACAGAGATATCTGGGTACAGCTTTAGCACAGCATCGACCGTACTGCTGCCACAAGGATCATCACACACTATTAATAGTTCCGAGTAGAGTTGCCCCCCCCCCAAAAAAAAAAAAAAAAAAAAAACGTGGGCGCTGTGCTAAAGGCGTTGTTGTTTTGTATGTACGAGCGCTGACAGTGTCCACGCTGTTGGCCATCCGGCATAGTCGACGCCTCCGAGAGCGAAAAGTAGGTATTGTTTCAACACCACTTTAAGAGTGCATCAAACAGCAAGGGGTAAGTTTTTTCGATGCCCTGAAGCCACCCCCCCACCCCTCCCGACCCCTCCTCCCGTCGTCCCCCCCGCCCCCCACTACTCTCCTCCCCTTCTTCCCTCCCTACCTTCACCCCAATCCCACTCCCCCCCCCCCCCCCCCCCGCTCCCCCCCCGCCCAACGACGCCCGACCTCCCTTCGCCTCCCCACTCCATCCGGGGACCGGCTCGACTCGATTCGGGGTGAACAGGCATCAAACTGCCGCGACATATCGTTGCCACTGCGAATCCCGAGGAGGCGTTGCACGATGCCACGTACATTATACACGCGGTGCCGGTGCAGTACACCAGAAAATTCTTGGAAAATGTGAGGCTCTTGACGTTTTGTATACACACCAGAAAAAAAGTTGGAAAAGTATGGAGGATCTCAACATCGCACACCAGAACGTTCTTGAAAGATTAGAAGCTCTCGGCTTTCGTACGAGTACACCGCACTTGTTTTTTTGGGAAGTATTCGTAAAAGGCTCTCGACTTTCGCACATGATAAAAATCTTGGAAGCTGTGAGGCTCTGGACTTTCTTTGGAGAGTATGAGGCTTTAGACTTTCGTACACCTGAAATCTGTTGGAAAAAATTGAAAATTTGAGGCTCTCGACGTTTGCACACCAAAACGTCAGTGGAAAATGTGAGGCTCTCGACTTTCGTACGCCAGAAAATGTCGTGGAAAATGTGAGGCTATTTGCTTTCGTACACAGAATATTATTGGAAGTGCGGGTCTCGAAGTTGCTACCTCAGATGATTCTTGGAAAGTGTGAGACTCAGCTTTCGTGCGCCAAAAAATATTGGAAAATGTGAAGCTTTCAACTTTCGCAGACAATAAATTTCGTGGAAAATGCGAGGCTGTCGACTTTCAATGGCTGATTCTCGCTCTAAACCGAGTGACGAAAGGGGCATGTTCTTGGTCGTAGGGTCGTAGGGTTCTTGTTGCTTATACGGTGGCTTTTTTTTTGAGGATGATAAGAGAATGTGGAGAGGGGGGAGCAGGGGAGGGGGGGGGGGAGGTTGCGCCATATGGCGCCATTTGGCTAGACCACACAGGCGCGTGTTGATCGACCGCCGTCGGGGTTGATAATGCTTCCCCCCCCCCTCCCCCCCCCCCCCCATAGCCAAAGCCACCCCCACCCCCATCCCCGCCTTGCTTAAAAACTTGATAATCTCCGTCCCGGCATCGTAGGGATATGCGAGGAGCTATGGTCATACGACTACGGTCATGCATTGAATTAGTACACCCCCCCCGCCGCTTTCCCTCCCCCCCCCTTAGTCCAACCCACCTCTACCCTCACCCCTTCCGGTTATTTACCTCTGCAGGTGGTGCAGCACATGACGACTACGATCATGCAATAAAATGAGCCCCCCCCCCCCCAATCCAACCCACGCCCACCCTCACCTCTTCCGTTTTTTGGGGAAACCTCTCACCAGGTGGTGCAGCACATGCCGCCGGGGGCTCCTATCCTGTCTGTGTCGAAGGGCATCGAGACATCCTCTCTGATGCTGATGAACGACATCCTCAAGGACGTCTGTGGGGAAGATCGATCGTACGCGTTCCTCAGGTGAAGACACGCCCGCCACCCTCCCTCCCTCCCCCGGTCCCCGTCACGCGCCCCGCTCGTGCTCGAGCGCGTGGGCGCCCGTGGGCGCTGCGTGGGTGTACGCTTTCTTTTTACTGTAGTTTTTTTTGCTGCGCGGAGGCGCTTCTTACAATTAGTGTTGTCTCGGGCGTGCTGCTGCTTGGTTGCTTGCCCCCCCCCCCCCCCCCCCTGCCCCCCTCTCCCTTCCCTCCCGCCCTTCTGCTCCCCCCTCCCCTCCTCTCCCCTCCTATCTCTGCGCTCGATGCAGTGGCAGCTCCCGCGTGAGTTTCCTTTTGATGGCTCTCAGCCTTTTTTTAGTGTTTAGTTATTTTTCTTGCGTGTCCTTGCCTTGCCTTGCCTTGTCTCGCCCTGTCTTGCCTTGCCTCGCCCTGTGTTGCCTTGTGTTGCCTTGTCGCGCCTTGCCTCGCCCTGTCTTGCCTTGTGTTGCCTTGTCGCGCCTTGCCTCGCCCTGTCTTGCCTTGTGTTGCCTTGTCGCGCCTTGCCTTGCCTTGCCTTGCTTTTGTCTTGCCTCGATTTGTCTTGCCTTGCGTTGCTTTCACTTTATCTCAACAGACCTGCGTTGCGTGTTCCTGCCTCGTCTCACCGCACGACTGCTTTCTATGTTTTTTTCTCTTGGTCCCGGCATTCACCGTCATTTCCTCTTCTCACCTGGGGGGGGTTTACTCCACCTTTCATGGCGTGTTTATGGTGTGGGGGGGGGGGGAACGGGGACACGGGGGCTGGCGCTAATTTGGACTTTCGTGACGTCCACAGTGGACCTTCTTTCGCGCGAGAGATAGCGATGAACCAAGCGACAGCCGTTGTTATCGCAAGCGACGACCCGTGCCTTGCAAACGACATGGCCAAGGTGCGGCAGGCAGGGAGAGCGAGGGGGGGGAAACGCAGGGGGCCGGAGGGGGAACGGGGGGGGGGGTTCTTGTTCTCCGGCTACGTTGTGTGCACGAGTGTTGCGTCGGCGTTGCTCCCAATCCTGTGTTTTGTTTTGTTTTTCGGGGGATTTCTCGGGCAGTAGTGCATGGCGCCTTATTTGTAGGCGGCGTGATTGTTTGATTGATGGATGGATTGATCGACTGAACGGCTGATCGATTGGTTAGTTATGGTTGACCGGTCGATCGACAGGTTGGTTGATTGGGCGACTGAGCGTCGTTTCGACCGCGCTCAATGGATTTGGCTGACGGACTGATGGGTTGATTGTACGCCGTCCGTCACCCGCAGGTTTTGTCGTCTCCGACGTTCCGGTGCTTCACGTCGAAGGACGTCATCGGCGTAGAGGTCGGCGGCGCGGTGAAAAACGTCATCGCGCTAGCCGCCGGCATGTGCGAGGGCCTGGGTTTAGGTAAGCAAGCTGTGTATGAGAGTGGCCGTGGTCAATACTATCGCGATATTCATATGTACATTGCGTGTACTCGGGCACCCAAAGAGGGGAATACAGCAAAGAAGCGGCCGCTCTACGCGCTAAACACGCAAAGGGGTTGCTGCCGCCCCCCCATCCCTCCCCGCCCCCTTCCCCTCCTTCTCCAATGACGTGTGGTTTTCGCCTCCTCACCCCCCCCCCCTACACATAAAAGGCAAGGAGAAGTAGTATTACGGAGATCCATTGTTAACAGGAGTAAATGCCTCATCATGTTGCAAAAAATTCACCGGAAATTTCTCATAATTTTCGCAATATCTCGGTGAGAACATCATATATATATATATATATTTTTTTTTTTTGCGCCGTGACCGTAAGGCCCATGCAAACAATCCAAGCTATCGTGTACCGTTATCGACGAGGAATTGACAGAGTTATGACCCCATAAGCATTAAATGACCCCTGTCAACAAAGGATCTCCGTAATAGTGGGAGATTTTAGTTTAGGAATGGGGAAGGCAAGTAGCCCGAATGGAAACAGTGGCCAATGTGGGGAAGTAACGAAGAATAAGAATGCACAAGGATGGGGCAGAGATGTTGGGATTCCTTAACCCCTTTAGAGCCCCTGAACCCCTCCCTACACTAAATCCAAGTCATTTTGTCCCCAAAAACGGGTTTTCAGTTGTAAAGGGGTCAAGAGCAGCTAACACGAGATGAAGGAGATGAAGGAGATGAAGAAATTGAACGATGGAGTGAAGAAGGCGGGGCCAGAATGGACAATGGTCTAGACAGTGCATACGAGAGGGAGAAAATATCCGTTCCTGACTTCATAGTGGTAGAAAGTGGAAATAGTACTAGTAAGGAAACGGTGATACATGTATCCGGAGCGGACGTAGGAAGTACTGACCACTGTCTAATAGGGGCGGAGAGTCAACAGTCGAGAGTGATCAAGAATAGACGAGGTAGGAAATTGTACAGATGGAGAATAGATAAACTAGAAGTCAAAGAAAAATAGCGAGAGTTCCAAGAAGAGATGACAAAGAGAATGCAGAGCGTTTTTCCGAACTATTGGAAAGCATTAAATACAGAGAACGATACGGGACGAGATAGTGCAGGAGACAGGATGAAAGAAGGGTGGGAGCTATTGGTCAGTAACACAGCAAGGAGGAACGGGATGCGTTAGAGGAGGGGATGAGGAAATTAGACGGATGTAACATGGAAGAGTTTGGTAGACTTGGAGAGTAGCGAGAAAACGATCGCTATCCTAGGAGATAGATGGTGGCCGCAGACGACGAAGCAGGACGACGATAGGATAGGCGAACAGTTTCTATGTAGTATATGGAAGAAGCGTAAAGAGCGCCCAAATGTTGGAGGTGTCTCTATTAGGGGTAGGAACGGTGCTCCGTCTCGAAAGGGATGCGTGGTCAATGGTCAAATGACTAAGGCAAGCAACAAATGAGTACGCCCGCCCCCCCACCCACCGCCTCTCCCTTATCCCCCCCCCCCCCCCCACTCCTACGTTCCATCCCCTCCCCCCCCCCCCCCCCCCCCCCTCCAGCTCCCCTAACCACCACCCTCCCACCAATCCCCTCTCCCCCGCCACCCTGTTGACCACCCCCTCCCACCCTCGCTTTGTGCAGGCACTAACGCGATGGCGGGGCTGGTGACCAGAGGCTGCGGGGAGATGCGGCGGATGGCGATAATCTTGGGGGGAAAATCTCGGACCCTTTCTGGTTTGAGCGGAGTGGGCGACACGTTTGGGACGTGCTTCGGACCCCTCAGCCGCAACCGTAATTTCGGCATCAGATTGGGGAAGGGGGAGAGCATGGAGGAGATTCTCTCCAGTAGTACGGAAGTGAGTTGCTAGATGGGGGGCGGAGGGCGGGAGGGGGAGGGGGGGAAACTTGGGGGGGGGGGGGGAGGGTCGGAAGCGGGGGAAGCCCAGCCTTTGCGTAGTACCTGTAGGGCTTATTGTTAGTGTAGCCTGACGTGGGGTACATAGTTTTTAATAGCTTGCTATAGCGATCTAGCCTGGCCTGGGATAGCTCACCGCCGCTACTTTTTCGCAACGTCTCCCCCCCCCCCCCCCCTCCCTGTACATCTCTCAACCGCCGCCACCGGCGCGTTTTTCGTCCAGGTGGCGGAGGGGGTAGACACCGCCCTTGCCCTCGCCGATCTGATCAGAAAGACGGACCGCTCCTACCGCATCGACCTCAAGTACGCGATAATCTTTGGAGGTGGGTGAAACTGGATGTAGAGTGCGGTTAACTGATTGACAGGCCGAAAGCGCGAAAAAGAGTGAGTTGGCAAAAATCGTGAAAATCGTGAAAATCGACGAGCATGGAAAAGCTTGTCAACCAGTGTGCATGCTGAACCCTATGCGCGATGAAAAGGAAGGCGCGTATCGGGGGGGGGGGGGGGGGGGGGAGAGAAAGGAAGACACCTGTGACCACGGCTTGTTCAGAAGGTAGCTGAGGGTAACTAACACCTCTTATTACGAGTTGAGCTGGACAGTAAAAAAGTGACGATAACATGCAAAAAAAAATACGAAGTACGGGCGTGTATGAAAATACGTGGAAGTGTGGTGAGCTTACGCTTTATTTTTGCGCATCCGCAGGAGAATATGTAAGTACGATAGACGTATGCGCTACTGGACACGTGTTGATAGGAAACAGGAAGGCTGGCTCGGGTTGGATTTCGTATTTAAGAAAGGGTGCTTTCTACACGAAATTCAGTATAATAACGGCTCCCGAATTTTTTGTTTTCCTGGAAATGTCAGAGCCTGGGTTTCTTGTTACCTTGTTTCTTGTCAGGTGTCCTGCACTCTTGTGTGTGGTACGGTTGAAAGCGCGCTTTTGCTTGCTTGGTGCAGCAGCCTGTGGCTTTTTATGATGATGATAATAATAATAATAATAATAATGATAATAATAATAATAATGATAATGATAATGATAATGATAATGATAATAATATAATAATAATAATAATAATAATAATAATAATAATAATAATAATAATAATAATAATAATAATAATAATAATAATAATAATAATAAATAATGATAATAATAATAATAATAATAATAATAATAATAATAATAATAATAATAATAATAATAATAATAATAACAATAACAATAACAATAACAATAACAATAATAATAATAATAATAATAATAATAATAATAATAATAATAATAATAATAATAATAATAATAATAATAATAATAATAATAATAATAATAATAATAATAATAATAATAATAATAATAATAATAATAACAATAACAATAACAATAATAATAATAATAATAATAATAATAATAATAATAATAATAATAATAATAATAATAATAATAATAATAATAATAATAATAATAATAATAATAATAATAATAATAATAATAATAATAATAATAATAATAATGATAATGATAATACACGTACTTGCCGCCATGATATGAGGGCTCGAGGATTTCGTCGAAACTCATCTTTGTAAGTTGTTGTGTGATATATACGCGCGATCGAAGTACCACCCGCAGCTTGCAAAATAAGACTTTAGGTTTTTACAAAAACGAGCTCAAAAAGCTGAAGTGCAATTTTCATTTGTTGTTATTAATAGTATACTTGTGATCACTGTTACTATATTTGCTCTCGTCCCTGAATTTTGTGTGTGTTTTTTCCGAGCAAGTTTGGCTTTCTAATTTTCGCCGTGCCGAAAATATCATGACTTTTCACGGGTCAGGTCAATTCTTTCGGGTCGGGTCGGGGTCACTGCGGAACAAGCTCCCCAAAAGTGATCCCCCTACCTTTTTTTTTTCTTTTTTTTCACACTTCTACTTTCCAGCTTCTGGACAAGCCGTGGTCACAGCTGTCGTCCCTTCTCTCCCCCGGTTCTTGCCTTCAATTTTTTTTTGCGCGCATAGGGTGTACAGCAAATTCCACTGCTCGTCGATTTTCCATCAAGTGTTGCTAACTCACGCTCTCCTCGCGCTTTCCGCAAGTCAATTTGTGCACAAGAAAAAGTGAATTTATACGCATTTGCACTCGGGGGGATTCGGATTCACGAAACTGAACTATACCGGGCTCAAGGATAACCTGATACGCCACCGAGGCGACCGGGACCATATAGTTCATGATGGTTATCGAGTAGATAATCTTGTGCGAGGGGGAGAACCCTAACTCCGCTAAAAGGGAATGATCGATCGCATCACGTACTGTGAAAATGGTAAGGCACCCACGAGGCAGTTACGTAGCTAATGCCCATTGCTGTCTCTGGAGTGGTCACACCCGAAAACGAAATATAACTTATTGGCGCTGTCATCCATAAGCAAGAAATTAGGCACGAGGTGCCGAAGTCCGTCTCAAGAGCGATTCTTGGAAGGATGGAGTTCTTCACCGTTCATGCGACTCGCCGAACGCCTCACGGCGCTTCGCGCTCGGTGCAATCAATTCCTGCCTGGTTGGTGAAAACCCGACGTGCTCCGTCCCGGCATAGAGGGATGCGAGGGTCTATGGTCATACGACCACGGCCATGCACAAACTGGGTACACACGCCCCTACCATATATACCCGCGGTCCGAACACAAGGTGTTGACGGTTACAATATCCTGCTGCGCGAGTTTGCTATCTGCGTTTTGTTTTCTGTTTTCGCGTTTCGTCTTTGCGTTTTGGCACGTTCTAATCGGCGTGTTGGTTGTTGGGCGCTTTGGCGTTTTCGTCCCCGTCCCCCCTTTCGTCTTTAGTGCCTCGGGGCCCTTCAGCCCCCTCCCTCCACTCCCTCCTCAACCTCCCCCCAACCCAACCCAACCCTCGACTTCCGTTCCCTTAATCTTGTTTGCCTGCCGTCCCGCCCTCGCAATGTACACTCTGCTGCTTTATGTTTTCGTGAATCGCCTATGCCGGCTGTTTGCATATAGTGGCGGACATCTTGAAAGGGGAGAGGTCGCCCAAGGAAGGACTGGAGGACTTGATGACCATGCCCCTCAAGGCAGAGATGTACGACTCGTGAACTGGCATGCGACGACACAGTGCTGCTGTGTCACGTCGCGACATGTCACGTGACGACGTGTCACGACATGTCACGTGACGACGTGTCACGACATGTCACATGACGACACATAGCATGATTTGTCACGACATGATTTGTCACGACATGCCACGCGCCATGTAACGGTATATGGCACGGGACGTCACGAGCTGCCACGATATGACATTACATGTCATGCCACGTGACGGCATGGTATGTCACGGCACGTCGCATGCCACGACAAGCCACGATAGGTCATATTATATGATATGTCACGGCACGTCACGACATGATATGTTACGACGTGATGTGTCATGACGCGTCACGACATGACGTGTCCTGACAGGACATGACATGCCACGACATGCCATGTCACGAGATACCACGTTATGCGACGACATGCTAGGACATGTCACGTCATTACCTGCCGACGTGACAGGGATGACGTCGCATGCCACGGTATGTCACGGCATATCATGGGATGACATGAGGTGACACCGTATGCCACGACCTATCACGGGATGACACGTTACTGCATAACATGACGTGTCGAGTCATGACATGTCAAGATATTATATGACGCGTCAGGACATAACTTGACGTGAAACGCCGGACAGCGATCGCAATGGGGAAGGCGAACACGCTTCGAAGAGGGAGTTGGGGTGTGGAGGCGTGTGTTAGGGGGGTGGGGCGGGGGGGGGGGGGGGGGCGTTTTTTCTTCCTAGATAGAGCTAGGTATCCGTTTTAAGTACACGGTCTATATGCTGTTAGGCATACATAGTGTATCCTTTTGTTTTTGGTATTCTAAAGGCGGGAAGGGCAGCGGCATGTGCTCGCACCGCAATACCGGTTTTGTTTCGTTCTTGATTAGTTTTTTGTTCGTGTTTCTATCGTCGGCGGCATTGGCCGAGGCGGAGAAACAGCGGCAACCGTGGTGGCGTAGCGCCTTTTTTTTGTGGGGGGGGGAGGGGCGGTGTTGTTTAACCCCTCTAGAATTGCCCCGTCCCCACTTTTTTAAACACAAACTCGTAGATTTTGTGTGACATGTTGAATTGTCGCGGGGGGAGGGGGGGAGTAATCGCTACCCGGCAGGAACGCTGGGCGATCGGCCGATTGATGGGCTTGCCTGGTTTGGAAGGTGCTGCTGCTGTCCGAATGACAGGGAGGATATGCGCAGTACCTGGCTGGCCCTATTCTACAAAAACTAAACCTTTTCTAGGTAGAAACCTTATAAGAAGTGCACCCACGTTTTTGGGTGTAAACTGCTTGGAAATATAGTGAGTTCATTTCCGCAGTTTAGTGCAACAGGGTTATAGCTAACCCTTTTTAGACGTGACAAGAGGAAAAAGAGAGGGGATGCTCTGGTTGATTCATTTGTTAGTTGATCGATTGATTGATTGATTGATTGATTGATTGATTGATTGATTGATTGATTGATTGATTAGTTAATTGTTTGAATAGCGTGTTTGCGATTTGCTACCTTGTTGGGTTGGAAAACATGTAGTTCATAGTATTGAAACCGACGAATGTCATGGTCCAAGGCTAACCAATCCACGAAAAAATAGGTTGGAAAATAACAGAATGGTAGGAAAACATAGTTCTTGGACCAATGTTTTCGCTGACTTTTTGTAGGTTGGGTTGGCGTTGGACTGTGTCGTTCGATGGTTTCAATACTAGCAGTAAGTGTTTTTTCCTACCCAACCCCTACCAAAGCAATGTTGGTAGGTCGCAAACGTCCGATTGATTGGTTGCTTGATGGGCTTATTGATTGATTGGTTGATTGATTGCTAGATTGATTGATTGCTATATCGATTTATTGCTAGATTGATTGATTGATTAATCATTAATTGATTGATTGATCATTGATTGATTTATTGATTGATTAATATATTGATTTATTGCTAGGTTGATTGATTGGTTGATTGATTATTGATTGATTGATTGATTGGTTATTGATTGATGAGTTGAACGATTGAAGGATTGAATGGTTCATTAATTGATTTATTGGTTGTTTGGATGGATGACTGGTTGATTGGCTGATTGATTAATTGGTTGATTTATCGATTGAGAGACTGATAGATAGATTGATTTAATTGGTTGAGGATTGATACAGCAGTCGGCCACACGAAAAAGCAGCGAGCATGCCCGGGCTGCCTGCCGGTGTATCCGCACCGAAATTTGGCAACACAATCCCCTAACTTCAACTTGGCCAGGAGAGCTTTGTGCCACACAATACTACCCGAATGCCAGGAGTCGTTGCGCGACGCGCGCACAGTCCAGTATGGTGCTACTCGCGTACTCATGCACTCGTTCTGCTGCGCGCTTACACCCAAAGGTCCATAATGCCGCTTCTTAGTTACGTTTTTGTCGGACAATGTAAGAACATCTTCGTCCGTCCTCACAGGGTTCATGCATGCCCCTCACCTTGCCTTGGGAGGCATCTACCTCCCCCTGGTGTTGCGGCCGCGTTGAGGCTCAAATATGTTTTATAGCGTGCGCGGAATTGTCACTAGCGGCTTTCGGGAGGCAGTGGCGCGATGTGTCTGATACCCGCTCTTCGATGTAGTGTCGGACGTTCCTATTTTTTCCGGTTTTAGTTTCATGCTTTTTTTTTTTTCTGTTCTTGTCTTTTTTATGCTTTTCTCTCTCAAGACTTGTCTTTTTCTCCCCCTCTTTTCCTTCTTGGAAGGAGAGGAACGCGGCCTTCCCATACCTATGCATTGTTTCTTCTTGCGTTTCTTTTTTCCCTTGTCTTTTTGTTTGTAATTATTTCTCTGTGCCTGGTAGTGGCTTGGGCCCGGGCGGCGTGTGTGATACAGCGTGCGTGCGTGCGTGCGTGACGTGCCACCTTCCAATTGTTCTTGGATTGCTCTGCGGCTTCCCGCATGCTGTTCACGACGACTAAACCAAGACAATCTTAAGGATATACCCTGGTACTCTGGTATGTGTATGTGCTGACTAGACCTGTTAACACTACTATTTGATGATGCTGTTGCTGCTGCTTTTGCTGGTGTTGTTGCTGCTGCTGATGCTTGCAGACGTTGTTGCTTCTGCTTACTGATGATGTTGCTGCGTGCTGCTGTTAGTTCAGCTGCATGCTGTTATTGCTGCTTCTTGCGATTGTAGCAGCTTTAGCTTTGTAACTTTTTGCTTTTGGTCGTTTTTTGTTGTCGTCCCCCCCCTTGATGTATGTGCTGCTCACCCAGCCTCCTCATTGCGTCGCCGTTTCGCGTCTGACGTTTTTTTGTGTGCGGGGTTTATTACTTACCCATGCGATGTTACGGCACTCATTTTACACCGCCCCCCCCCCCCCCAAGTAGCTTGTACCGCCACCTTGGCCCAGGCTTTTGCCCCTTTTTAGGTTGTCCCTCCCGCAAAAAGGCTGGCTCGTAGTTGTTTTTTGCGGTCGTGCTTGCGCCATCATACGTACTGACGTACACGTGCTTCAGAAACATTTTTTTTTTTCTGGTCAGACTTTTTTTTAGAATTGCAGTGTCTTATAGAGACGCCGTATCTAGCCTCTGCTGTTCGGGGCAGTGTGCTAGATGACTGCTTTTTCTAGTAGTCTGTTGGGCCAGTACCCATGTGTTCTTATAGTCTGTTGGACCACAGCCTGCTGGACCAGTCTGTTGGACCATCTATTATATGTCCTTATAGTTTGTTGGACCACAGCCCGCTGGACCAGTTTGTTAGACCAATATGTTGGACCAGCATCTATTTGTTTGACTACTATGGACTCGCTAGATCGGTATGGTTGTTGGACCAGTCTGATCGTCACACCGGCAGTTTATGGGACCGTTCTGGTCGCTAGATCGGTCTGTAGGACTATGATCTGGCCTTAGGGCCAGGCTGTGGAGCCAGTATCTATCTAATGTTAACTATTATTATTCTGGTCGTTGGACCGGTCTGTTGGACTAATCTGCTTGTTTGGCCGATCTGTGAACTAGGCTGGTCGTTAGACCGGTCTGTTTGCCTATTTTGGTCATGAGACCGGTCTTTTGGCCTATTTCGGTCATGAGACCGGTCTGTTTGCCTACTTTGGTCATGAGACCGGTAACCTGTTTGCCTATTTTGGTCATGAGACCAGTCTGTTGGACCCAGTGTATGCTGTGCTTTGTACGTTGTGCAGTTCGGTATCTATAGGAGCCTGGGCCAGTTCGTTGGCATACCGCTATCTGTTGGAAGGACGCTCGTCGTGTTCTTGGACAAGGAAATACAAATGGAAGAAAGAGAAGAATAAAATAAGAAGAAATAAACGATTCAGTTGTACGGGGGGTTTGCAATTTCCAATTCTTTTGATTTGAAAAAATATACCAGGTAGTGTTACAATCGGGTTCAAACCGATGAACGCCATACCAGTAAAACGCAAGTGGTCAACCAACCCCCACGTGGAAAAAAAAGGTTCGAAATTAGAAAAAATGTTACCTAGAACAACGGTTTTCTCAACACTAACTTTTCGCTGGTCTTTTGCGGATTGGGTTGGCCCTGGATTGTGCATACTACTACCCCCCCCTCCCCCCACCTTCCCCAGACGATACAAAATGTGGTAGTTTCACCTTAATTTCTCGCCGAGCTTCCTTTATTGGTTGCAAGGTCTAGCAGTTTGCTTTCTACCCACGAAGAATCACCAAAAATGATGCCCCCCCCTCTCCGCCCCAAAACCCAACAAATACCAAGCTCCAAATAGGACAACAGGGCTTTTACGTATTCTGCGACCCCCCACCTAAGAACAAAAACGAGTCAATTCGAAGCAGTCATCCGATATGCAAGAGAATACGCACATGGTGCGGAAGTCCGCCTCGCAAGTGGGTCTTGAGTGGGATGCAGCTCACCCTTCATGTGGCTCGAACACCTCACGGCGCCTCGCACTCGGCGTATGCGATGTGTGCCTGGTCGGTGAAAAACCGACGTGCTAACTCCGGGCATTGCAGGGGTTCGAGGATCTCAAGACTACGGCTATGCGTGATATGAGTACCCCCCGCCCGCCCCCACGCAAGTACCCCCTTGCTAGGCCACCAGGGTATTGTTTGTTTTTTTGGCGGTTATCACAGCTGGCGGCCGAGTTTGGTCATTTGTGCGGGGTGGAGAACTTTTAATCTGCACAAGGGGAATTGTCGTATCACGTCGCGTTCAAGGTAAGGCACCCACGAGGCAGTTACATGGTACTCCCATTGCTGCCTCTGGAAGTGGTCATAACCGGAAAATAAATCAACACATTGAAGCTGTCACCCATATGCAAGTCCGTCTTATGAGCGGTTCTTAGTAGGATGCAGCTCACCCTTCACGCGACTCGCCGAACACCTCACGGCGCTTCGCGCTTGGTGCAAGCAATGCCTGCCTGGTTGGTGAAAACCCGGCATTCTCCGTCTCGCATGCTCCGTCCCGGCATTTTGTAGGGATGCGAGGGTCTAATAGCTATGGTCATACGACTACGGCTATGCATGAATATCGAGCACACCCCCTCCCGTTCTACGACTTCTACGAATCCCACGGGTCATGGCCCTACTGATTGAACCCAATCATCACAGGACACCAAATAAACGGAAAATGCCGTTCGTAAAAACGACAAAAAAATCGAATAGGACACGAGAAAAAATATATTTATATATGTAACTACGAGAAAAAAAAAACGAAGTACAACAAAACGCACACAATCAAAAAAATTGCCGCGGCGCCTGAAGATATCGAACAAGAAAAATACGTCGTACTCGTTTAGTACAGCCGTACGGTTCAATCCGCCCAGTGTCAGCCTCAGAAGTCTTCGTCCATCGTGAAAGCGGACGCCTTCGGAGCAGCAGCGGCGGCAGCATGAGAAGCGGCAGCAGCAGCAGCAGCAGCAGCAGCAGTCGCCGCGTTGCTGTCTTCTGGAGGCGATAATCTCATCTTCTCGAGATTTACCGCCTTCGGCCCCCCGATCTATTGGGCGCGAAACATTAAAAATACGTGGAAAACAAACGTGGTGCATTGAGGGAGGAGAAAAAAAGAGGCGTTGTTAGAAACGAAGATGGTCAATTCGCTTCGGGGGCGCCGTGAGAGAAAAAAAGAAGACTGAGCACATTGATGTAAAACATGCATGAAGTATTGTTGTATAGGTACCTGGTACGTACAATAAAATGATTGTTCACGCATGAAACAGTGCGACTAAAACCGTAACGAAACCAGAAATACGGCAAGCAGCGGCGGCGGCGGCAGCAACAGCAAACAAACAACCATCGGACGCGATGCTGCCGAGGGGTTTGACTCGCCTGCTCGATGAGGCCCTTGCCCTTGCCCTCCCCCATCTCCCCTCCCCCTGCCACGACGACGTAAAAGGGCACGCTTTTTACTCCTGCGCGCGACTTGAACTTCTCAAGCGCCTCCGAATCTTCGTCGCGCCCGGCGTAAACGTGGGTAATGGAGGGCCAATTCCTGCCAAGCGAAGGGAGGTAGGGAGTTGTAGAGCGAGGGAGGGAGGGAGGGAGGGAGGGAGGGAGGGAGGGAGGGAGGGAGGGAGGGAGGGAGGGAGGGAGGGAGGGAGGGAGGGAGGGAGGGAGGGAGGGAGGGAGGGAGGGAGGGAGGGAGGGAGAGGGAGGGAGGGAGGGAGGGAGGGAGATAGGGAGGGAGGGAGAGAGGGAGGGAGGGTCAGCAATGTAGGGATACACATCTTACCCACACGACCTGCCTTGTTGCAAGGGTGGTTATTTCTCCACAGTGTTCATTCTCAGCAGGGTTTGGCCGCATTGCACGATTGCCTCACAGGTCTCTGCTGGAACGAAAAGTTTTGGAAGCCACTCCTCTGGTAGTCAGTGCCTCACGGCTTTCGCTATAAGTGAGCGATACGCCTCTTGCACAACTCCCCATGTCGGCAAATACTAAATATTACAGCAAACTTAGGATCAGTTGGGCTGTTCGGTGTTCTCTGCTGCCTAAGTCATTTGCCCGGTGATGAAAAAAAAAAAAAAATTCAACCGTGCAATCGGTCGTACTTACAGCTGACGCTTCTCAATTTTCATAAAAATCTAGCTTTCAACACGTTTTTTTTTCCGTTCTCACCCGGGTGGGGCTACGAGTACAGGTAAAAGAACGAACGCCTGCCTGTGCTCTTCCTTTTCAACTTCCAACCCCCCCCGGGGATTTCGACACCCCCCAGGATTTCAAGGGAACACCAAATTCGTAGGACCTTGTCATAGGATTTATAGGATCTGTTAGTAGTGTAGACTGTGATCTGCCCGATGTGGGAACTGCATCAGGCATTGAAGAGACACCATCGCAGGCGGCACCGCACACAAGAGCTACGGCTTGGGTGTGGTTCAGGCACTATTACGAGGGACCTTTGGTAATCCAATATGTCGGTTTTCCGGGTCTAGTTTTGGCCAGTCAAGGCCTTGTTAGACGTACTATACTGGTTTTAGTATGGAGCGGTCCATGACGGTTGTCCGTGACAAGTCAAGGGTGCCGTCAGCCGACGTCTTTGATAGTAATATGCTGGTTTTAGTATTAAACGGTCCTTGACGGTGGACCGTCACAAGTCAAGGGTGCCGTCAACCGACGTTTTTTGAAGTAATCAGTAAGATACTGGTTTTATTATCAAGCGGTCCTTGGCGGTTGTCCGTCACAAGTCAAGGGTGCCGTCAACCGACATTTTTAATAGCAATACGCTGGCTTTAGAATGTAGCGGTCTTGACGGCCGACCGTCACAAGTCACGGGTGGCCTCAACCGACATGTTTGATAATAATCAGAACCCACGGTATTCGGAAAAAAAAATACCATACGTACAAGTTCCTAAGTAATCTCTCCCCCGATCTGGCTGGTGCCAGGCATACATTACAGTTGGGGTCCCCCGATAAGGCGGTATCCCGATATAAGGCGGTCAAATCGCTTGGCGCGACTGGAAATTGCTCTAATAACCTGGAACGAATAAGGCGGCTTCCCTCTACAAGGCGGTCATATTGCTCTCGCACACCACCGCCTTATTGGGGGGACCCCTATATAGTGCTGTACCCTATTTTTACGAACCGTTTTTTTTCGTTCAAATCCTCCGGCGGATGATGGGGGGAAAAAATAGTTTAATGATGAGCTCCCCACGCTTCCACGTATTTTCATACATACATACACATATGTACATGTCGAGTGTCAATTTAACTCAAATCGTATTCGCAATCCAGCGCCATCATAGCTGGCGTTTCCTCCAGTTCCCGTGAGAGCGATAGCGCGAGCTGTCCCTGCCGGCGGTCACGATCACTACTCCAGCAGCGCGAGTTACGTATTTGCGCCCGATCACTATGTTCCGCCGTGTTAGTCCGTTGGGCTACTGGTAAAAAGTTAGACGAATCTATTACCCATCGGAACTAAAGCATTTCAATTCCGCTGGAAGGGCGGGATATTTTACGTAAGACGCACCGTCGTTTCTTAAGGTAGATAGTGAGGGGTACCTGATACAAGGGGCGCTTCTCGGAACAGGCAAAGTGTT
The DNA here is from genome assembly GCA_012845835.1 of Undaria pinnatifida. Lineage (NCBI taxonomy): Eukaryota > Phaeophyceae > Laminariales > Alariaceae > Undaria > Undaria pinnatifida. The sequence goes on along the minus strand of JABAKD010000012.1, from coordinate 5,252,926 downwards.
ACCGCCCCTATCGTACTGCTCGTAACTCAGATTGGGTATCATATAGGTTTCAGTATATATATGCGCGACAAGCCGATGTGGCCGTTCTTAAGTCATCATCGCTTATTATGGATGCCTTTCAACCGGATACTCCGCTACTGCAGCCCGTTAGGTCACTATTAATGGTACAAGCATGGTATATCTAGGCAAATATTCCATGCACAGATTGATTGACACCACCCTGTTGATCCTGGTACAGGCAAATTCTAAGGGGGGGCGCCGACCTATATCCTTGACGAGGACACACCCAGCAATACGCGCGATCGGAGTATCGCAAGCTTGCAAATGTAAGTTTCGATGAAATCTTTGATCTCACAGCTGGAATGTATTCTAAATTTTTATAAGGTATTGCCCACCCAAACTAGGCCTTAACTTTTTTTTTTTTCAACACTTTTCATTTTCCAGCCTCTGGACAAGCCGTCGTCACAGCTGTCGTTCCCTTCTCCCCCGCGATTCGTGGCTTCAACTTTTATCGCGCATGGGGTTCAGCACTCCCAATGCTCGTCAATTTTTCATCGAGTGTTGCTAACTAACGCTCTCGCGCTTTCCGCAAGTCAATTTGTGCACAAGAAAAAGTCCCCACGAATGTACGAGTATGCACTCGGCGGGGGGACTCGAACTCACGAAACTGGCCTATGCCAGGCTCGAGGACAACCTGATACGCCACCGGGGCTACTACAAGGTGCCAGGTACCGCGCGCACCGACGACCCCCGCTTACCCCTTCCCCACGATCTCCTTCGCCTTTTCTAACGAGTCCAGGTTGATCGAGATGTACGTGACGCGTGATCCTTCGGCGGTGGTGGCGGCGGCGGCGGCAAGCTCTTCGAGGGCATCGAGGGCCGCGGGGCAGCGGACACATCGAGTCGTCCAGAAATCTTTCGAGCCACGGACGGGCGGGCCGATGAGGGGAGGGATGGAGGAATGAGTACAAGAAAAGGCGTGTTGGAATGTGCAGTCCGTGTTGTGTGCTGACCACCCTGCCCTACAGTCAGCGCTGAGTGGCTATGGCAGTGTGATTGTGGTGCATATTCAACAAGGCGAAAGAAGGCAAGGTGCAAGATCAATGAGAAAGGCAAGAAGAGACACAATTGAAAAGAAAAATATCGCCTCCCAAAATCACCTTTCTTTTTCAAGTATATATTCCCATACTATTGGTTGTAGGCCATCGTTAATCGTTAATCGTTAATGGTATTCATATACCTGGAATACAAGAAAAACGCCACTACTAACGGGAAAGGGGAGCACTTTACATTGGCCGAGGACAAAAAAACAAAAAAAACAGAACAGCATCAACAACGGCCATTAACGGAACATGTATATAAACAACAGCACCAAAACGCACCCACACCACCAGCTACAACAACACCGGTACCAACACCATGACCACCAACACCAACTCCAACACCAACTCCAACACCACACCACCATCACCACCACAACAACCACAACCACCACCTACACCAATTTCGACGCGTGCTACGACAGAGGAGTTAAGGTATACCGATTTTTGGCGAAACTGATTTTTGAATCGCGGAGTTCCTTAACCCATTTAGCACCGCACTCCCGGCATGGGGGACAAAACAGTTGGAATTAGACTAGTTAGGAAAAATCTGGGTGTTGAAAATGGGTTAAAATCGTCGGGATGTTTTTTTCACAGCAGTGTGCTTCGTTGCGTGCCCAGGGCATGGGTCCGTTCATACGACAGGGTGGCTCTTAATGTTCTCCACCTCAAACGGCGTCAGCGTGTAATAAGGTACAGAGCTCCTCAAGCGATGGGCAATTCGTTTTAGAAAGCCTCATGAAAGCAACAATGGTTGGCGCACCTCTACCTCAACGCTTACGCCACTGCTACCACCACCGCCACCACCACCACAACCACAATCCCCACCAGCAACACCCACCACTACCACAACCACAATCCCCACCAGCAATACCACGACAACAACAACCAGCAGCAGCAGCGGCACTAACGGCGTACCTAGGACCGCGCGGGCGCCCGCCCTGATCTCGTCCAGCGTAGTAACCCTCCCATCATCAATGCGAACCACCTGTCACAACATAGGGCACGCCAAGGGTAGGGGTGTCCATTCCAGCAGAGGCGAACATAGAGGAGGGGGGGGGGGGAGAGTCAGACGAAACGCCAGTAGAGACGGGAGCTATGCTACGTTAAGAGAGGGTACTTTTTTTCAGACGTGAAGCCCTCCTAATAATATTAGAAAGCCGGGAAATTCAGATATGCCCCTTTCTATCGCAGCATGACTCGCTCGCCATATTCCGAAACACACGATTCCGTACTGCAAACGAAATTGCAAACAACAGGGGTGGGACGGTACAGAAGAACGCACCCTTATCTCTGTCAAAACCTAAAATCTTTTTAGAGCTGCAAAAATATTCACTTTTAAATCCACGTTGTGCATCCACCGCAAAACGCGGGGCCAGTTCTAGATGGATTAATAATTTTGGTACAAGTGCAAAGACGTGATGGTACTAATACGTAGTGCGGTAGAGGTGCGCTGGCTCTTTTCTGCCTTCTGAGGATGGTGGCTTAATAAGCTACTATATACCTCACCCAGGCACTGACTTATTGATAGTATAGAGCAAACCGAAAGTGCAATCCGATGAACGTATCAATGGCCTAGGTACACCAAAAAATTCGTAAACCGCAAAAAAAAAAAGCCTAATTTCGACGATTTTGGGTTAAGGAGCTCCGTCAATCCGGGAAAAAAAAAAAGTGGCCACAACGTGCTGTAATACAATTATCGTAGCACGCGTCCAAAGTACAATTATCGTAGCACGCGTAACTCAAAGTATTCTGTCCCCCAAAATCGCGTCTCCTGCTCAAAAACGTTAAACCTCACCCTGAGAGACGGCATCACGCCTCCGACGCCGAGCGGCTCTTCTGGCACCCCCCCCTCCGCCGATTGTGGGGCAGCAGCAGCAGCGGCAGCACCCGGAGCCGCCGGGGTCTTATTCTTGCGCACGAGCTTGCACACGCCCCCTTCACAGTCCATAGCGCGCGCTGGCGCAGGAGCCGAGGCAGGAGCAGCCGCCGCCTCTGCCGTCTTCGCCTCCTGAGTACCATCGCTAGTGGGTGCTTGCTCCGGGGTCGCCGAAGCCTTCTTCTTGCGTACAAGCTTGCATACGCCGCCCTCGCAGTCCATGCCGCGCGTCGGAGCAGCTGGTGGGGAGGGGGCTGCCGCTGCCGTTGCCGCTGCCACTGCCACCGCCACTGCTACCGCCGTCTCTCCCTCCCCCTCCCCCGCCTGCGTATTCGTACCACTCGTCGGGCATGCAGCAGCAGCATGGGCAGCAGCACCAGGGGGAGCGTTGGCGACCGCGGGGTCGTTCTCGTTCTGTTTGTCGGGAGCTTCCTGGAGCAGGATGGCGTCGAGGGACTCGGCGGACTTTAGCGGCAGGGCCTTGGCGTTTCCATGACGGAGCACGCGCCCCTCCTGATTCATCGACACGGTGGGAGCGAAGCGAAGCCAAGACTCAAGGGAAGCGCGGGAAGAAGCCGAGGCACAATGGGGCAACGACGACACGTACGTTGAAATACTCATGGGATACCTTCGGGGGTGCGCATCACGCGCCCCTCCTGATTCATCAACACGGTGGGAGCGAAGCGAAGCCAAGACACAAGGGAAGCGCGGGAACAAGCTGAGGCACAATGGGGCAACGACGACACGTACGTTGAAATACTAATTGATACCTTTGGGGATGCGTAACGGTGATCTAAGGATGGCAGTAGCAGCGGCGGCGGCGGCGGCAGAAACGCACTTTTGACAGGAACGCCCTCAATAAGAATCGCTTTCCCGAGGAGAAACACCTCCCAGAAGATAAACCCCTCTTCGCGATTAACGCTAATCCAAGAGAAGTCACCCTTGTCGAAAAATGCCTCTTTACGACAAACGTCTTTCGACGAGAAACTCCTCTATCCCGTTGCAAAAAAAACACGTGTTTGTCTTCTGCTTATAACGTTCACCTGGTCGACGACGACGTAGAAAGGCACCGTCCTCATGCCCAGAATGCCCTTGGCCTTTTCTTTGTCGTCCTCGCCGATGTGGGTGTGGGTTAGACTGGCGGAGCAAAGCGGGTTTTATACAGACAACGACGCCCAGAGGGGTGTGCGGTGAAGAGGCATGCTACGATGCAGGGGCAACACCAGCATATCCTTAGGCTCTCCTCCTCACCTGAGGAGCTCTACACTAAAAATTCCTGGTTCTACGATAGCCCCCTCCAAAACCAGCGACTTTCTTTAACGAACGTTTCATGGCTGCTCGACACGAGGAAGAAAGCTATGAAAAAAACATCTTCGTGAATTTTCTTGCTTGCAACGGCCTATCGAAAGATATCGAAATATATCGTCGAGGTGGCAAGGGAGAGTGTATTCCAGGAGATGCGACCGGGAGCTAGTTTCAAAACCAGCAATTTCGTTAAAGAAGAGTTGCGGGGGGGCTACCGTAGAACGACTCCTACCTCGCCCCAAAAACATAAAAATATCACGAGAGCCGACCTAATGCTGGGTCGCTGGCCGGCTACTAACACTTGCCTCTTCTCTGGTCGCACAGCCTACACGGTACCGTCCCTTGCCCTCCGACGTGCGGGCTTACCTAGCTGCGCGAGTCAACCGAAGAGTGATGGCCACCAACTACCGTGTGGTGGACCGTTACCAGAGCATGGAACAACAACCCTAAATTCTTTCGCGTCCAAACAAACCACGGGTTACGCCGCTTTCGGTTCCCGAAGGTCGTAACCCTCTTCTTGAGAATAAAAAAATAATTAACCCGATCGAATAATCCGAAAGCCTGTTGCCGGAAACAGGCGCACCTGATATGATACCATTAAAAAAACACAAAATGGTCCTTCACGAGGACATACCTGGTACACGTACTTCGAGGCACGATATTAATGCCTTTGAAAAACACAAAATGGTCCTTCGTGAGGACACACATGCACAGCCCACAGCAACACACGCGATCGGAGCTCTATATTATATCACACACACATCTTGCGGAGGTGAGTTTCGACGAAATCCTAGCTCCTCGATCTCACAGCCGTACGGTAGTTTCTTTTTTTCTTTTTCATTAAAAAAAAATGGTATTCCAGCAGTGTATTTTCATCGGCAGGCGCAATTCGATGCGAGTCGACGAGGGAAGAAAAGGGCTGAAGTCTTACTTGCGATAAAAATGAAGTTATCGTACCGTATTGGGGAGGGGGGGAGGGGAGAGAGAGAGAAGAGCCTGCTTATTAGTGACCCTACTGGATCTGAGTTATGTCTAGGGAGGGAGAAAGAGAAAGGAAAAAACGTGCGAAGACAACGTGCGAAGACAATACATAGGATGAACGACAAAAAGGCAACTACGAGGTACCTTTAGCTTCTTCAGTAAAGGAGCCCCGTCAGGCCAACACTTTTTTGGCTGAAGTACACGACTCCTACCGCCATAGTGCGCGTATCAATGGAACGCTGGACACGAACGCGGTATTATACGGGGCGACGCGCGTATGGAACCCATTGCTGTTGTTGTTGTTGTTGTTGTTGTTGTTGTTTTCTCACATTAGCTCGCATGATCAAGTCCGTGGTCAGAGGATAGGCTCCAGTCACTCTGAATAGGATGCTGCGAGGCGTCTCTTTCTTGAGATACGCCTCTTCCTTGAGTAACCTGAGAAACGCATTCTTGTGACGAACGCCTATTGTCATGAATATATGACCGTTCGAAAAAGCTTGAAAAAAACAACAACCAGCACGGTCGCGAACCGTCGCGCCCCCAACAATTATTAATTCAAAGCAATGCAAAACCGTGTCCTTCCTTTTTCCGCTCTCTGCCATACCCCCCCCTCCTCCCGCCTTATCCCGCTCCTCTTTATTCATCTCCAAAAGAGTCTCATTTTGGCACCCGTTGCGGACTGCCCCTTCCTTCCCCCCTACCCCCCCCCTTGTGCCCTCCCACCCTTCCCTTCCCTCCCCCGTCCCCTGCCCCCCCTACCACCCTCCCGCACTTCCCCCTCACCTAGTCCACCTGCCTTGCGAGGTAGCGTTGGAAACAATCTCCTTGGCTGCTGCAGCATCATCGATGTTGACCCCAACGAATGTCACCGACGGTCGCTGTTTTGCTATGGCGTCGAGGCTATCTAGCGCCGCGGGGCAGTTGGTGCATCGAGTTGTCCAGAAATCTTCGCTCCGGCGGATGGGCGGGGGCGGGGGTTGGGTGCGGATGTTGGTGGGGGTGGGGGGCTTGGGGCGGAGGGGGGAGGGGCTGCGGGTTCTACAGAGCAAGGATATTCCAGTAGGATCTTGTACTGATGTACCAGCAGGGTCTGCTGCTGTTCTGCTACAGTTGTTACCGTGTATTACTGTGCAAGTGCTCGTAGGCTCTACCAGTACAACTGGACTAGTACCCTGTCGTGTCTGCTTTGCCCTGCTGGGTGACCAAGACTGTTACGAATGACCTGACCTGTAGTCACTATCAATATTAACGTTTTTTTTTCACACTTTTACTTTCCAGCTTCTGGACACGCCATGATCACAGGTCTCGTTGCTTCTCCCCCCCGGTTCTTGGCTTCAATTTTTATCGCGCATAGGGTTCAGCAATCCAACTGCTCGTCGATTTTTCATCGAGTGTTGCTAACTCACGCTCTCGCGCTTTCCCCAAGTCAATTTGTGCACAAGAAAAAGTCCCTACGAATTCACACGAGTATGCACTCGGGGGCATTCAAACTCACGAAACTGACCTATACCAGGCTCGAGGACAACCTGATACGCCACCGGGGCGACGGTATGCAGCAGTGGCTAAGTTCAACAACACTACTCGTATGTACCGTTTTATACTCGCAGGCTAACAGATCATAAACCGCTAATAAGCAGGATAGCACCATCCGGTTTGTTTGTGTTTTTCCCTTGGGGTAGGTATTCTTCCACTCCCGACCGACTGGAGCCTATCCTGCGACCACTGGACTTGATTATGCGAGTTAATGTGAACAACAACAACTACAACTCAACATCCATGGTGCCTGTGATACGAAGTGTATGGTATTCCTACTCTGCTGTAATATCAGTCATGTGTTGATATGTGCTGGCCCACAGAGGCTCGCAACCCGATCATGACGATGGTGACTATCGTATCTGAGCATGCTGCTGCAACATCTACCCCCCCAACCGCCAATTCACCAAAATCGTAAAAAAATCGGTTGCAATTTAATTATTTGCAAAAAGAAAAAAGACAAAACTCAACTTCCCTCTCCTTCCGTTCACGAGAACGCCTAGAGTCTGTTACTCTGTGGTTATCGCCCTCGCTTACGATGCCTCTAGCGGGCGGCACAATGGATGGTGCGAGCTGTACACGTATAACCCGACCTGTTCTTGCTATTGCACTGTTAGCGCTTGGGCAAAGGCTCGAACAAAGCAACAAGTGTATTACTGGTGCCAGGTACGTGCCGCGACTTATGATCATCACAGGACGTTATCATACACTAATTCCAAGTAGCTCGTCCCATGAAGGTGGTGTGCATTTATCTACTGCCCCGAGGTCGGCGAGCGTCACGACGCCAACCGAAGACATCAAAACCATCCAGGGATTCAAGCCGCGTCATGCACCATACACAATATAGCTCCTAGCCCCCAGCCCTTTCCTGACTCCTTCTTACCGTACACAGTGACCTTGGAGGATCGAAGCTCCCCGAGAGTCTTCGCCTCCAGTTCGCTCTCAACAGCATTCTCGTTGAGAAGCAACGACGTTCGGGTTGACAAAAGCTCCTCAAGTCCTCTCATTTTGATCTCTCGTTCCGTTGCTGTCGCTGAAGAGAGATTGGCCTGGTGATGGGAAAAAATCGCTGAGCGTCGGAAGGCGCCTTCTCTGGTGATATTTGCGTACCCTACGAGTTTGTTCTCAGGGTGCAGTACAAGCAACAGCAGGCCGGGGACGCTGTGTCTGTGTCTCTCTACCCTGGGTACTGCGCCTGGCCGCAAAAATCAACTTTTGAATTTTTTGAAATTTTGAAATGACCCGAACGTGTTCGCCTTTCCAAGGTGTATGAAACCCACCATTAGGTGCTTCGACCAAAATGTTCCCACGAGTGCTCCGAACAACGACACGCTATTTTCCGGTCAGACCTCGTAGCATCGCCAGCTCTACTACGGGAGGTGGTTCTGTGCTTGAGAAAGGACTGTGCGCACTATTTGCCATCGCTGCGCAAGTCGGCAAGTTCTTCCCTTGGACAAATCCCGCAGGCGTTGTTGTAGTGTGTGTGATTTTTTTTTGCAATTTTGCAATTTTGACCTATCGCAGTGAGTGAGTCGGAAGGCCGACCCCGCCTCGGGTTATCCCTTGCTTGACGTCGACAAATGTGGAGGTGAAGCACATCGAGCGCTAGCAAGCACCACCTCGCCGATATTGGAGCGTGGTCGGAGTCGCGTGGCGTCCGAAACCAGGGCAGGCAAGTGCGTTGCAGCCTCGTATTTCATGTAGGTTAGTTCCTGGTTGGTGGCCTAAGAAATCAAGTTTTGTTCGTCGTGCCGTGATGAGGTCAGAGCGGGAGTCCGGCGCCTATTAATAGTATAATAGTCATAGTAGTGTCGTCTTGCACTTTCCTTGTCCAAATCAAACGGTTTCCATATTTTTACGTTCTTGCCGATCGTTTTGTCTCCTTGTTGGCACCCCATGCATAACTGCTGTAAGACAGAGTAGAGGGGCGTGTAGAGAGAGAGAGATGGGGAGCGGGAGACGGTAGTCTCTGCCAGGCGGGACCCAAACCGTTCTGCACTGGCACCGACTACAGCGGGAGCTTTGCCGCTGCCGGGAAGAAGAGGTAGTACTTGCGGTAGGGGTTCCCGTATCGTGCGACGTAGCGCGGTGCTGCGATGCGGTGACGGTACGATCATGCAGTACGGTACGGTGCGATAGTGCGGTTCTGTACGATGTTGTGAGGTGCGATACGGTGCGGTGTGGCGCTGTCTGGCGCGATGGAGTGCAGTACGGTACGCTAATGCGGTCGGTACTGCTGCACGGTATGGTGCGGTACAGTCGTGCGGTACGGTACGGTGCGATAGTGCGGTGCGGTATAGTGTGGTGCGGTATGGGTGCAATGGCGCAGCACGGTATGGTGCGGTGCAGTGTGGTACGGTCATGCGGTGCCGTGCAGTGCGGCGCCGTGCACGATCATGCAGTGCGGCGCGGTGCGGTGCGGTGCGGTGCGGTGCGGTGCGGTGCGGTGCGGTGCGGTGCGGTGCGGTGCGGTGCGGTGCGGTGCGGTGCGGTGCGGTGCGGTGCGGTGCGGTGCGGTGCGGTGCGGTGCGGTGCGGTGCGGTGCGGTGCGGTGCGGTGCGGTGCGGTGCGGTGCGGTGCGGTGCGGTGCGGTGCGGTGCGGTGCGGTGCGGTGCGGTGCGGTGCGGTGCGGTGCGGTGCGGTGCGGTGCGGTGCGGTGCGGTGCGGTGCGGTGCGGTGCGGTGCGGTGCGGTGCGGTGCGGTGCGGTGCGGTGCGGTGCGGTGCGGTGCGGTGCGATGCGGTGCGGTGCGGTGCGGTGCGGTGCGGTGCGCGGGGCGGTGCGACGCTGCGCGGTGCGGCGCGGTGCGGTGCGGTGGGCTTCGCTGCGCTGCGCTATGGTGCGGTGGGTGCGATAGTGCGGTGCGATAGTGTGGCGCGGTGCAGCGCTGTGCATTGCGGTGCGGCAACGCAGAACAGTTCAGTGTGTTGCGGGATGCGGTGGGATAGTGCGGTTCGGTACCGTGCGGTTCCATGCGGCACGGCGCGATGCACAGCTGTGTGTTTCGGCGCGCTACGGTGCAGTGCGATGGGTGTAGTACGGTACAATACGGTACGGTACGGTACGGTACAGCACAATATAATACGGTGCGGTGCGGCGCGGTACGATACAGGATGATGCGGTGGTGTGCGATGACGGTGCTATTCGGTGACGGTGCGGTGCGTGTTTGTTGGTGCCTTGTCACTCCGCTGATCGCCGCTTTTGCTATTACCTGGTATACCGCAATATTGATGGCCCTGTGATTCCGAACGCTCGCAATTTGCCCCCGGAACATGCATGCAGTCATTGCTAGTTCTGAAGGGCGTGGTAACGGTACTCCTTTCCTGTCCCAGCCATCTTCCACGTCTATAATATTGAATTCCGTGTGTTTGTGCGCGTCTGTGTTTTCTTGTCTACACTTGTGCGTGCTTCTGCCGGGGGCGGTGGGGGGGGCGGACTGAAGCAGGCAGCGAAAGCGGCGCAATACATACCCTTTCGACACCCGGCGCATACGTACCAAGTACCTAGTAGGCCATGGCTAGGTTTCATGACAGCAGCAGCAACAACATCAACGGTGGAAGACACGGTGATGGAGCAGGAGGAGGAGGGGGAGTGGGGGGGGGGGCACTGGTGGGACGTACCGTGCGCAAAGAGTTCTCCTTCGGCATCCTGGAGGGAAAGGTGGCGTACGCGCATCGGCCGAACGGGGAGGCTCTCCTGCTCCGCGTGGTGAGAAATTTTCTGAGCGGAGAGAATGGGAAATTGGGAAACCGAAACACGTCGCTGGAGATCGAGAGCTTCGTTTTGGCTTGTTTGTTTGGTGTCGTTCTGATATCGTTGGGTATCGCAATTTTTCGTGTCGCTCTTCGGTCAGCTGTGTTTTGTCTTTTTTTGTTTCGCTACGTGTCGGCGTTTCGTTACGTTAGTTGTCGTTTCGCTACGTTTCGTTTTCGTTTCGATTGTTTAGATTTTCGAACGGTTTCGAACGATTGGACCATGGGCCGAGAATGCTGTTGGATTTCGACCGCGCTGCGAGTGCCGTTCCTTCGCCTTACAATATTTGATTTTGTCGCTTAACATGTTCCCGTTCCGGCCGTCCGCCTCGCCCCCCCCCCCCCATCTCCGTAAGGAATATACGGACGGTGACTCGGAAGACATCCCAGAAGAAGAGGTGCGGGACCTCGTCCTTCCCCTCCATGCCCCCTCCGCCTCCGCCCCTTTCTCGTCACCCCCACACCCCCCGCCCGAAGCATTACGATACCCGCCGTCGTCGATGCCGATGACTGCGGTTACTGCGATGGCGGCGATGCCACCGTCTGGATCTGTGCTGGCGGCCCAAGTGGTAACACCGCCTACCCCTCCCCCTGCCCTGAGAGTTGGTGGTGGTGGCAGTAGTGGTAGTGGTGAGGGAGGTGGGGGGTCTTCTTCTGAGGCGACGGCGGCAGCGGCGGCGGTCGTAGCGGCGGCGGCGGTAACGCGGACGACCTCCTCTGGAAGCGGCAGCATTAGCGGCAGCAGCAGCAGCCGCAGCAGCGGCGTCATTAGCAGCAGCGGCAGCAAACGCTCTACCCTTGCTGCCTCGTCAGCGTCAACGTCCGCGTCCGCGTCGACGTCAGTAGGTCGAAAGTCTTCGGATGGCGGACAGAAGAAGCGGCAGAATCCTGCAGGCAGCAAGGACTTAGCGGCGGCGCCGGCGGGCACTGCGGCGGCGGCGGCGGCAGCGGCGGCGGCAGCGGCCGCGACTGCCAATGGAGTGGTCGATGTGGACGCGCGTGGTGGTGGCGATGGTGGTGGGGATGGTGAAGAGGTTGAGGGGGGGGAGGAAGTGGACCGCGTGGAAGACGCTCGCGGCGTGGTGAGGAAAGAGTTGTTTTGGTTTTGGCTTGGATTTTCATTTATTCATTTATTGTTGATCTTAGCCCTTTTGCAACCCAGAGGCACAGACGACCGAAAATATATGACGTGCTTGGTCTTCCATCGATCAATGGTCTACGAGAAGTGTAGGGGCGTAGTAGTACGAGTAGGATCATACTGCCCCCGTGTCGTACAAGTCGTTGTGTTGCAGTTCGCACTCCAATTTTTCATATCCCCCAAGGAGGCAGTGGGCGGTACTCCAATATATTCATATACTGGTATACCTGGTATCAGGTATAAATTATCTCCACTTGGATGTTTTTATCTGAAGTCCCAACAGGGAGTAACCCCTTAGTAGTGCACAAAAGTACTTTTTTTGTGTAGTACTGACGTCGCAGTTATTAAGCCAATGGCTCTTGTCGCAAAACGAAAATCCGGAAGTATACATCATGGACCTGCCCCGTCTGCCTTAAAGTATTATACGCATGACATCGTAGCACAAAATCGTTCTGTTTTTGTCGCTTTGTAATGTAGTTGTAGCAGTAGAAGCAGCAGTAATAGCAGCAGAAGCACCAGTAGCAGTAGTAACGGTAGCGGCAGTAGCAACGGCAGTAGAAGCGGCAGGAGCAGCAGCGGCAGCAGTAGTAGCGGTGTAGCAGGACGGTAGCAGCAGTAGTATCAGAAGCGGCATTAGAAGCAGCAGTAACGGTAGCGGCCAGCAGTAACGGTAGCGGCAGCAGCAATGGCACCAGCGGCGGCGGTAGAACTGGTAGCAACAGCCGTGTCCCGCTGTATGAAAACAGCAGCAGCAGCAGTAGTGGTGACTTTCCATGCCACCACCTGAACCCGATCAATTTTTGTTTACACCCTTCTGGGCTCTCGCCCGATGGTATCGGCCCGACATCAGCACCTAGCACGCACCTGTCCCGCTCCAGATGACGCCCTCGGTCGGCGTTAGATCCCCCTGTCTGCTTTCCTGCGTACTTTGTTGCAAGATTCCGTGAGAGCCCCCCCCCCCCCCCCCCCCAACTGCCTAACCCCCCCATACCCCCCACCTCACCCCACCCCACATCCCCCACTCCCCCCGCGCCTCCACAACACGCAGGTTGGGCAGGAAATTCGGAAGCGGTTTGGAGACGAGTTTTACCGCGGCGTGGTAGCCTTCGCGCACGTCCTCCAAAACGGCGGCGAGGTGCTGTACCGCGTGGTGAGAATAGAAGGAGAGCGGGGGGGAAACCCTACGGGGAGGGGGGTGGGAGGGGGGGAGGGGGGTGTAATCGTATCATGGATGGCCGTAGTCCGTAGGACCGTAGACCCTCGCCTCCCTACAACGGGACGGCACTTGTCGGAGGGTTTTCGGGGAGGGGGAGTTTGGTATGTTTGACGTCCGTTCGGTAGTCTGGTAATCTGTCTGTCTACGTTGGCTCAGCACGGCTCTTTTGATACACCGGTAGTCTGTATACCCGGTTGTTTTACGTTTTTTTTGTTTCTGTGTTTTTGTATTTTTGTATTTGTGTGTTTGGTGGTTGTTGTACTTCCCCCGATAACCCTAATTCCCCGTAACCTAAGATGTACTCTGCCTGGGTTAACCCCTTTAGAGCCCCCGAACCTCTCCCTATATTAAATCCAAGTAATTTTGTCCCCAAAAACGGGTTTCCAGTTGTAAAGGGGTTAACCCCTTTTACTGTTCTAAAAATGTCCACGGAATCAAAGTGGTTTGTCCCCAAAAGGTGGTTGTAGTTCTGGAGGGGTTGGATCCTTAACCGATGTAGAGCCCCAAAACCCCTCCCTCTACTATTCTTAAGTAAAAGTTTCCCCAAGAGGTTTTCCACTTATAAAGGCGTTAACTATACTTGACATCCGTCAAAGAGATACATCGCCTATGCTGTTGATAATCACACATTCCATGCACTTCGTACCTTCAATGATATCATTCGATTTAAAAAAAAAGCACGAATGTTTATTGTATGTTCGTTTCTTTGACTTGTCCGTGCCTTGGACCCCCTCGCCCCCCGATGTAATGCCTCTGTTGTTAGGAATACGATGACGGCGACGAAGAAGACCTGGAGTATAGCGGAGTCTGGCCGCTGCTCTCTAAGCAGTTCCAGCAGCAACATCAACAGCGACAGCAACAGCTACAGCTACAGCGAATGCAACAGCAGCAGAATCAACGCTACCAGCAGTCACCGCAGCAACAGCAACAACAACAACGGCAACAGAAACTCCAGCAAAACCATTCGCAGTCACCCCTCCCCCCTCCCGCGTTCAAAACGCCTTCTGCAAAGAAACCCTATCCTTCTTCGTCCAGACAGCGACCCTCCTCTACGGGTAGCAGCAAGAACAAGAAAACCCACCTCAGCGGAGGAGCGCGGAAAACCGCAGTGGCAGTATCCGGGGGTGGGAAAGGGGGAGGCACGGACCGTGGAGGGGGCGGGAGCCCGGACGCTGCGTCGTCTAAGTTCGACGATTTCATGGACGGGCTGATCATGGTGAGTGTGTGTCCATTCGTATGTAACGCGATTTTTTAGTTCAAATTAAAGATACACTACAGCTGTGAGATCAAGCATTCCGTCGATACCCATCTTTGCAAGCTGTGTGTGTCGATCTCGCATTGTATGGGATGTGTATGTCTTCATGAAGGATATAGGTCGGGGACTCCCCTTCGTGTTATCTAGTACCAGGGCCAACCGGGTGATGCAAATATTTTCGGGCTTTAGTCAATCTGGACACGGAAACTTTGAAACCCGTTTAGGGGGGACTAAATCTGACGGCTGTGGAACGCACTGGCATGTTATATTAGACCACGATGTTCGAAAACATAGAGTGCGTTTCGGTATTCACCGTAAGGGGTGGATTTCTGTCCCAATGCCCGAACGATTTTTTTATAGTTTTCCAAACAGAGTGCTATATGTTATACCAACAAAACCATGACCAAGTTATAGCCTAGTTGCACAGTAGTAATATGTAGCAAATGACGCCCGCCTGTTTTTTTGCTCGTGCTCTATGCGAGCACCGCTCTCAACGTACAAGTTATATGTACCACATTTCGCAAGTTGCCTGGCCGATTACCTAACCTATTAACTCACCGATTATCTAACCTATTGACTAACCGATTCCCTGACCGGTTAGCTGACCGGTTTCTTCACCGATTCCTTAACCGATTAGCTGACCGATTGACGACCCGAGTATCTAACCGATTTACTGACCGATTCACTACCCAATTGACTAACCGATTACTTGAACCGATTGCTTGACCGCTTACTTGATTGCGTACCTGGCCGCTTACCTGACCGACTATCTCACCGAATCCCTGTTCGATCAACTATTAATAACCAATTGTATGACTGCTTAACGACCCGATACCCTGATCGATTTACTAATCGATTTCCTTACCGATTAAGGGTTAATAACCGATTAACCAACCGACCAATTTATTGACCGATCATCCGATCGATTCATTGACCTCAAGGCGTACGAAGAGCGCGGCATGCAGCGGCGCAAGTCCACGAGTAAGCAGTTTGACGGTACGGACGTCGCCGGCGAGGTGCCCGGCAGCGTGGGCGGGGCTCGCGGGCTTCTCCGGCGTGAGGTGTCGCGCGCTTACTCGGCGGTGGCCGCGGCCGGTGTTGCCGTAGCCACGGCTAAGGTGGATTCGGTGTCAGTGCTCCTGGGGCTCATGGAAGAGCAGGTGAGGTGGGGGTCGAGATGGAGCGATAGGGGTGGAGTGGCAGTGTGGGTTGGGGTGGGGTTGATGGGGGCCGGGGTGGGTTGGTCTCGGAGCAGGTGAGGTGGTCGTCGTGGTTGAAGAGGTAGGGGTGGCATCGGGGTGGGGGTGTTGGTGGCGTTGTTCTTGTTGGGGTGAGGATGGGGACGGGGGTACTGTTGTTACTGGCGCTGGTGTAGGCGGTGTTGGTGTTGTTGGTGATAATGTTGGTGATGGTGTGTTGACAATGCTAGTGGGTGTTGCTGGGGGACCGTGTTCTGTAGCGGTAGGCAGGCGCGCTTTGTCGGTCACGTCGTTTAAGGAGGCGCGACGTTGGTTCGCGCTTTCGTTTTTTCTCGCTGAACAGGCCACAATCCTTCGCCGATCGCGCGAGTTCGCTGCCGCTGCCCATCATGTGGTTCGTCCACTCTTTTTTTCTCCCATCGCGCTCTTCAACCATTTTGGATGAGTAGGCGTTTCCACTCTGTTCCTAAGAAGCCAAGCCTCAACGACTCGTTCAGACGTGGTAGACCATAAAACCGGGTAGGTAACACGGACCCCCCTCCACCCACCCCACCCCGTTGAGCCCCCTCGCTCATCGCAACACTCGTCATCCCCTTATCCCGGCCTCTGCCTCCGTACTTTCCCTTTGTCCGCTAATTTTGTTGAAAACTGACTATTCATACGTGGTGTCTCTCTTTTCTGTATTTTTTGGTTGTTGTCGGTTCAGGTACGGCAAGGCGTAACTGTGGATGTCTTCCCAATGGCGAGCACTTGCCGCGACGGCAACGGGATGGCGCGCTGGGGACAGGTGCGTCTAACACGAGCTTTTCGTGTTTGTTTTCAGGCCTAGCTTACTAAACATTCCAGATAAACAAGTACGGGAAAGGTTATCTGGCACCTGGTACCTCGTAGCTGGTATACTGAATATACCTGTTATCTGGTATTTTTTTCTGGGTACGATTTGTTTAGCGTTTTCGTGCTGTTGGCTTTTGGGGATGCTTTATTTTTTTCAAATGACGGGTCATATTCCTCGAAAACGGGTACGGCGTGTTTTTGGCTAATCGCCGGACTCGTCGGGAGTGTTTTTGGTTCGATTCCAGGTTGTTCCCTTTTTTGCCTCCACACTGAGAGATTATACATATGTAGGTGTTTCATCTTTCGGTTTTAGCCCTTTTTGATCCCCCCTATTCCCCCCCCCCCCCCTGCTGTTTATGTTTCGTTTTCGTTCTGCGGTATACCAGGAGGGTCCGGAGGCCATCGCTGCCGTGGAAACATCTTTGGAGGCGTCTCTTGTTTGTCTGATGATCGCCACGTGTCCGGGGCTGGATCGCAGGCTGTGCTCCGATGAGCTCATCGAGTCCTGCCTCGGCCTGTTCAAGTGCGTGGGATGGGATGGGATGGGATGGGATGGGATGGGATGGGATGATGAACACTAGTGTGGGATGGGGTGGGATGAAGACTAGGATGGGATGAGATGGGATAGGATGATGTAGGATAGGGTGGGGAGGTTTGGGTGGGGTGGGATGAGATGGGATGGACTGCTTTGGGATGGGATGGGATTGGGTGGGATGGGATGGGATGTGGTGGGATACGACCGGATAGGATCGGATCGGATGAAATCTGCAAGGGTCGGATCGAGACGGAACGGTGGTGGTGGTTGCTAGTATTGTTGGTGTTGGATTCATGGTTGTCGGCGGTGGCGTTGGTGGTGCTGTTGTTGGTTGTGTTCGTGTTGGTGTTTGATGGTGGCTTTGGCGGTAACGTTGATATGGTGTAGACGATGTTATTGATAGTGATTTTAGTGGTGTGGATGATGTTGATGATGTTATCATAGCGGTGTCGGTGGTGGATGCGTTGCTTCACCTCTCCCCCCGCGCCCTCGCAGCCCCGTCTCGCTAAACAGCGATATTTGTTTTTTGACGGTTTTTCTCTACTCTTCTGGCGCTGTCCGTGGCGGCCAAGCGTTCCAGGTTAATTTATGACCCCCACCCCCCCTCCTTCTCGAACACATCCTTTCCAAATGTTTTTGGTAGGTATCATCTCGCCAGACACATTGCTCCGGCGCTTGACCCGGCCCTAGCCAACTCCATCGCGACGGGAGGTGAGCTGGAGGCACCAACCTCGGTAGCGAGGCAGACCTATAATACGTAACAATTATGTATAATACGAAACCGTTATTTTTTTTTCCTTGTGTTGGACACGGGGCGGAGGAGGGAGGGGGGTCCGGCGCTTGGTACTGCTCTAGGCAACTTCGTCACACGGTAGGCGAGCTAGAGGCGCCGCCCTCGGTAGGGAGACATGTCTATCTATCAGCCATTCCGTCTTTTTTTGTTTGAAAAGAGGGAGCGGGGGGGGGGACCTGCCTAGCCACTCCGTTTTTTTTCTTTCAAACCATGAAAAATACCAGGTATAAAAAAAGATCAAACAAATCTACGCAATCAGATAGTGAAATCACGACCCAGGAAGGCATTTCTGATTTTTTGTTTTTGCTTCGATTCTCGCCCCCGCCCCCCCGCCCCAATCACGCTTCGTGCCACTTCGCAGAAACTTCCAAGCCAACGGGATCGAAGGCTAAGACTAAGAACAAGGAAGTTGATACTAGGGTAGGGGGGGACGAGGGCGGTGGCGGCGGTGGCGGCGCTGGGGGGGGAGGGAAGAGCGGTGGAGGCAAGAAGGGAGGCGGTGGCGACGCCCGCTTGGAGGCGCGTCTGAAAGACATTTCCAAGAAAATTGTATCAGGCGGAACTCTCGGAAAGGCGTACGAGGCGTTGGGGCTTCTGGACCGCCTCGTTTCTAGGGTGGGTTTGGTAGTGTATTTTTCAGGGAGGGGGCGGTAGGAAACTAACGAAGATGGCGGTTTGTTTTACCCCTGGTATGTTTTTTTTTATAAGTTGGCTAGTGTGTTTGCGTTTTTCCCTCTATTGGAGAGGCACTTGAGCTATGCGGTCAGCGCTGACTACTAGCCAGTGACTATGGTGCATCTGGCGATCAAGCCTAGACCTCGGCTTTTCCCTGGGCCAATGTTGGCGATTAAGCCTAGACCTCGGACTTGTACCTTGGATTCATACCAGCTTATACTGCTGTATTTTTTTAATTTATTTTTCACCCATTTACTTTCCAGCTTCTGGATTCTGGACAAGCCGTGGTCATAGATGTTGTCCCTTCTCCCCCCCGGTTGTTGCGTTCACTTTTTATCGCGCATCGGGTTTAGCAATCCCACTGCTCGTCGATTTTTCATCGAGTGTTGCTGACTCACGCTCTCGCGCTTTCCACAAGTCAATTTGTGCACAAGAAAAAGTTCCCGCGAATTTATACGAGTATGCACTCGGGGGGGAATCGAACTCACGAAACTGACCTATACCAGGCTTGAGGATAACCTTATCCGCCACCGGGGCGACCGGCTGCTGTATACCTGGTACCAGGCATCATATAGTATATACCAGGTACGTCATAGCCAACCAGCAACGTATATCGGTAGTCGTATGTGTACGACTAAGGAGCCGCCACCGCAACGTCCACGTTCATCTCGTCATGAACAGCGCACAGAATCAGCTAAAAATACGCACAGCAGGTTTTACACTTCCATGTCAATTCGTCAAATGGATAGATATTTCAACTTTGAGGGAATCCGAGGTCCAGGCTTCATCGTCGGATGGATCCGGTCCAGGCTTCATCGTCGGATGGATCCCGGATTGTGCTTTTGTGGTAAACACACCTTCACCGCTGAGCCACACAGTCAGCGCTGACTGCTAGCCAGTGGGTTTGGGGTTATAGTGTACGTGTAATATCCGTCTTCTACTCTTGAATGCTGTATTACTATTAACATGTTGGATAACTAGTAATACTCTGTGTTCGTACTCCTCCCGACATGAAAGCGGGGGGGAAAAACAAAATAAACCACCTTCCATACCAGGTACATATGATAAAGCAGTATAGTGGAAACTACAGTAGTAATAAATTTATAAAATATATATATGATGTCAGATCTAGCTCAAAATTCCCCACCCAAGGTAAAAATACCAACACTAACCATTATATACGAGTCGTAGCGAAGAAAAACAAAACATGTATATTAGTATATATATTTAAAATAGGACCCTTCCCAATAAAAAACTCGCCCATTTAGTATACGTGTATTACGAGTACCAACAACGCAGCTTGCACAGATGAGTATTGACCCGAAATACGTCGAACTCACAGCTGACGTCCTTATAGAGTATTTTTTGTAAATTACATATATGTGGGACGGTAGTCCCTTCGCAGGTTTTCTTTCTCTGAGGGAGGTGTGGAGACACCGAGGTGGGTTATGTGCGCAACCGCACGCTCGAGGGTCAACAAAGAGGAAACACCTCAGAGTCTGCCTCGAGGAGCCAGGATGATCTTGAAGTATTATAGTGATAAGGAGGCGGTACAATCTAGGGAATAGGGACTGGTATCCACATCACCCCCCCCTTTTTTCAGACGTGCAAACGTGCGCGTCTTATAAGAGGTGTCGGCTTGGGATGACAGGATCTCACGCTCAGTAGAGCAGATTGTCACTCTGACTCAGGGTCCAAATGAGTCAGTAACGTCACATGTAAACCGTCTTAGAGACAGTTTTAACAGTTTGAACCGTCAAGTTCAAAAACAAGATGTACAGCCTGTAGAAGCTTTGCAGATCGGAATTTTTGAGCGTGGGTTACGCCCAGAAATTTTGGAACTACAACGCATTGGCCAGTACTGTAAGTCAATGCAGCAGGCAGTCGATAGGGCCCAGCGTAGTGCTGCGTCCCTAGCAGCAGTCGATGGCACAGTCAGTGCCATGTCATGGTCGACTGTTGCGCGCGGCAATACTCGTAAACAATTCCCGATCACTCTCGACTAGACAAAGTTCATTAAAATTATTAGAATGTACTTCATACGCACGTGGAGTTGGTGGGCGATAGGGTAGATCTTGTGGTACATTGCGACAGATAGAGGCTAACCTGGGTTTCGGCGGTAACACATCAGAAAGACTCGTCTTTCCTTGGGTTGTGTCCTCTGGTATGTCGCCAAACAATCGGGATAATGTGTCCGGTACTACGTGTAATTTTCCCGGCTTATGTTCGACTGTAAAATCAAATCCTGCCGACGACGCCAATTGTGGGACGGTAGTCCATTCGCAGGTTTTCTTTCTCTGAGGGAGGTGTGGAGACACACCGAGGTGGGTTATGTGCGCAACCGCACGCTCGAGGGTCAACAAAGAGGAAACACCTCAGAGTCTGCCTCGAGGAGCCAGGATGATCTTGAAGTATTATAGTGATAAGGAGGCGGTACAATCTAGGGAATAGGGACTGGTATCCACATATATATATATATATATTTTAAACAAAATAATAGGACCCCTCCCACTAAGAAAAAACTCACCCACATAGTATACTACAAGTACCAACAACGCAGCTTGCAAAGATCAATATTGACCCGAAATTCGTCGAACTCACGGCTGACGTCCTTACAATATTTTTATCAAATATCCTCATTTTATTTTGTTTTGGTCTGCTCTTGCCAGGTATTTTTTAGTTTCCTATTCAACCTATTTAGTCTATATAAATATTTTTGTTTTTTAGTTTCTTTCACAGCTCCTTGCGTGCACTTCTCGCGCATCCCCTATTTCCCCAGTAGCCCGGGCTGTTTCTTGTGGCTGATGCTGTATTCGTCATGTAGTTTCGACGTGCTTTCCCTCTCATGTCGCAAGGAGATTGAGTTTGATTTTGGAGCCCGGGTATGGCGACCAAAGGCACCAAAGACATGGCAAGTGCGGTGTTATCCACCGCCTCCGTCAGTGCGCAGCAATACGAATGGGATCATATTGTGCATCTTGTTGTATTACTGCAGTACAGACACGAAAAGTATCAACAATATCCAAGCAGCCCGCGTTGCTTCGGATGGTCGATGCTGTACACGTCGGTTAGGTTGGTCAATTTTTCCCCGTGTAGTCGCCTGGAGGTTGTTTCACGTCGATTTTTGGAAACTCTTGTTAACGCTGACCATCTTGGGCAGGTGAGGCTTCAAGACAACGTGCTGCTGCAGCTGTGCAACGCGTGCAAGTCCTGCCTCCTGTTGGAGGCGTCGTCCGACAAACGGGGGGAGGGGACGTCCCGGCTACAGCCCCTGCATCATGGTGCACTGGGGGTTTTCCAGACGGTGTCGCGCAAGTGAGTTTTATGTGGTGGTGGTGGGGAAAGCGGGGGGGGCGCGGGGGGGGGCGACGTGACGGCGTTGTGGTGCATTTTCCGGTCGATGGTTCGCCAAGGCTTTTGTTTCGTGTGGTTTTCATTTCTGCGAGTTGTAAGGCGTCACTGGATAGAGGCCGTTTTTTGTATTCTCTTGTCTTGCCTTTCCCCCGCTAGTATCCCCATTGCTTTCTCTGGAAGTGGCATCACCAAAAAACAAATACGTCTATTCGATGCTGTCAGTCATTTACAAGAAGGCACGCACGAGGCGCCCAAGTCCGCCTCGCAAGTGGTTCTTGATGAGATACGGCTCGCCCTTCATGCGACTCGCCAAACACCTCAAGGCGCTTCGCGCTTGGTGCACGCAATGTTTGCCTGATCGGTGAAACCCCACGTGCTCCGTCCTGACATTGTAGGGATGCGAGGGTCTATGGTCTTAACAATACGAATACGACTATGCATGAAATGAGTGCCCCCCGCCTCCCCGCCCCCCCCCCCATCTCTCCCTTCGAAGGAAGCAGGTATGCGTAGGGAAATATCGTGGTAAGAGTTTCTCCTTCCGTCTTGTGTTTAACCCTAAAAAAATGAACCCCCACCCCCTCCCTCCACGCCTCCACTCTTGCCCCCCTCCCCTCCCGTTTCCCCCGTCCTCCTCTACCCCCACCTTTTTGAAGGTACCCGAGCTTTCGCACCCTGATAATCGAGGACGTGTTTGGCATGCTACTCAAGATGCCAACAGGGAGGAGGCAGCTCAGGACCTTCCGCCTCCGGCACGTCGCTGAGGGCATCGGAGGATCTAACGGTAAAAACCGGAGGTTCAACCAAGAATGAGGGTTTCACAGAAAAGGAGATTAATTCCTACTGCTATAGCATACTCGAAAAAGCAAGCAGTAGTATTTATCACCAGTACAACGCTGTAGCACCGCTTTTTTCCACGTGAAGATGCCGGTAGGATTCCGAGGGCGCCGTGGGTATACACATTCAAAGCCGCGCCAGCCAATCAATCAGCCCCCCCAATCCCAACCCCACCCCCACTCTTGCCCCCCAACCCCACCCCCCCACGCCCCTTCATCCCTCCTCTCCGTGCCGCCCCCTTCCCAACCCCATCCCTACCCCACCCTTACCACCACGCCGACGCCACCCTTGCCACCCCCCCCACCCCCCCTGCCAACCCCCCCACCCCCAACTCCTTCGCCCTTCACCCCCTCCCAACCCCAGCGTCCACTCCCTCCCCCACCCGTACCCCCACCCTCAATCCCACCCCCGTATTATACCACCCCCACCCCCTACCACCCCCGCCCCGACCTCCACCCCCACCTTAATCCTTACTTTCACCCCTATCCCCACCTTTAAGCCCACCTCCCAACCATCTCTGCACCCCACTCCACCCTCGCCTCCACCCGTATCCCCACCCTAATCCCCATCTCTAACCTCCCCCGCCCCTACCCCTGCCCCGTCGCCCGACCCCGACCCCACCAACACTCCCGACCCCAACCCCAACCCCGGCCCCATACCCCAACCTTATCCCCCACCTTCAATCCCAACTCCAACTCCTTAAATCCCCCCCACCCCATGCCAACGGTTGTTCTTTCTAGGTGGCACGGACGGCTACATCCAGAACTTGACTGCCCTGGTGATGCTGATGGTGCAGTCCTGCGTCATGTCGCCTCCTTTGATCGGCGGCGGCGGCGTTCTCCTACCCTGCGAGACGTCAGGGGGCGGGGGTGGGGGGCAGAGCGCGTTGGCGCACGTGCCGTCCAACGGCGACAAGGATAAGGTTAAGAAGAAGAAGCAGCAGCAAGCGCAGCAGAAACAGAAGCAGGCGCAGAGTGGGCTGAACCCTGCGCGGAACGCGTGCACGTACTTCGTCACGCGATTTCTTGCTAGGTGCGATTCATTGTTTCTTCCTTTCGTCTGTTGTGTAAAAATGTTTCGTTTTTCTTGTTGTGTTTTTGTTTGTTTATTTTTCGCTGTGACAGTTTCTTCTCCCCATCGTCTCCTCGTTTTTCCTTCTCCTTGCGCCCCCCCCCCCCCGCACGTGTGTCATGGTGTACCGATCTAAATACGCTGTGTTGAACTAATGTGTTAATCGAAAGGTGCTGCGCCAAGGACGACAGCGCCAACTTCCAGCCTTTCCTGACCAACTTGGTGGATGATCTCCTGGCGTCGATCCTTCTGCCGGAGTGGCCGGCGGCTGAGCTTCTCCTGCACGCACTGTAAGCACTCTGCCCGTATATACAACAGTCGAAGGGGAGTGTTTACGACTGCAAATGTTAACTATTCTCCCGACTCGCGCGTGAGTTGACCTAGCTGTCCTCGCGTCGCCTCCCTGTAAGCCAGTTGTTTCACCTTCATAAGGTGTTAATTTAGCCTCGAAAATCAGTTGACGAGGCTCGAAAATATTTAGTTTCACTGGGGAATTTTTTACATCCCCTATAAAACCAAGTGCTTTACCTTCTGCATACTTCGAAGTATATAGCTTCAATGGGTATTTTTTTGCCAACTAAATGAATCTGACGAGTGTTTAAATATACAGCTTCAAAGCATAGTTTATCCCTAACTAAGAGAATCCTCCTCTGGCTGCTGGCTGCTGGCTGCTCGCTTCTGGCGACTGGGCTTGGGGGACTAGGTGTGGCGCGCTCGTCAAGGACTTGAGAGGGCAGAAGGGCACGGGGGGAGGGGCGAGGGACCAGCAGTACTGCCTGATGGCCATGGACGTGCTCGGCCGGGTTGCCGGAGGACTGACGGACATCACCAGGTGAAGGGAGGGATGGTGTGGTTGTGGTTGGGGGTTGGGGGTGGGGGGTGTATTCATTTCATGCATGGCCGTTGTCGTATAAACGTTAACCTGCGCAGCCACCGGTACGGAGAACATCGGGCTTTCATCGACCACGCAGACTTTACGTGGGGGGGGGGTTGGGGAGGGTATGCTGTTGTTGTTGGCGAGTGGTAGTGGTGGTAGTGGTGGGGCTGTGGTTGTGGTTGCTCTGGACATTGTCTACCAGGGGCCGTAGCTCAACCTTTTTTGAGACCGGTAAACTTGCACTTCCCCCTCTACCAACAAACCCAACATTACATCGTCATCATGTGTAACCTCTCACGTTTTTTTGCTCTTATGTGCAACCGTTAAGGCGAGAGCGGGAGTGCCCTATGGTTCTCCCAAAGGCTGCGGATGCGAGAGAAGACGGGGAGCCCGGGGACAAGGTGCGAGCCAATAAAAATGACAATAAAACTTCCATTGGGTCTTTCTCGAGAGCTCCTGCCTCTACTGCTGTAGGTATTTATTAACCTCTTTGGGGAACCATACCGGGAAAGACACATGCTAGGTTTTTTTCTGAGCCCCCTTAACTGCGAGCTTTTTCAATTTTCTACACCCAAACACTGACTTTGAGGAAACGGCCGACGCTACGGGAGAGGCCCACCTCGTTTTTTCTAACGCGCCTGGCTTGAGGACTGCTCCATAGCTCACCCGAAACTCGAATTTGATAAGCATGGCTTGCTCCGCCCGATGAACAATCCCTTGGGCTAGGTGTGCGGCTATTTGATTAGGACACACATAGCGGCTTCCGAGTATTTTGGGAACTTCGTTTCCTCGATTGAGTAGCCGCCCACGCAGAAAAAAAAAAATGACCCAAATTGCCAGCTCTATCACATACAGTAGCACGCGTCGAAACAGGATGATGCAGTCCGGTAAGCAACCTCCTTGGCGTAGTTATGGATGTTCTATTTATGAAGGGTGTACTGCATGATGGCCTCCTTGAATTGTTACTGATAACCTGTGAAGGATGCAGTGCTTGATGGCCTTGCGCTGACTGTCGGCTTTTGTACTCTTGTTTTTTGTCGTTGTCGTCTTCTTCTCCCTCTCCTTATTTTCTTGCGACCGGCCCGACCGCGTGGTTTATGTCACCCCTCGCCCCCGCCCCCGCCCCCCCTTGACCTTTCTGCCTGAAGGAGGAGGACATCCGCTGCATTTGCGGCGGAAAAGGCGGCGGTAAGGGAGATGGGGAAGATCAGGAGGAGGATGAGGAGGAAAGATTGATGCTAGACTGCGATAGGTGCCACCGGTGGTTTCATGGGCCCTGTGTGGGCATTCTGACTCAAGAGGTAGGTTTTGACCGACCCCGATATTCGTTTGTTGTTGTATTGGCTGCGAGTCTTGTCTTTGCGGAGTTTCGTATAAATGTGCACCAAAAGAGCCCATTTTTATGCAAGTCTGCTTCAAATTCGCAGATCGGGGATGGAGGGAATTCAGGAGGGGTTGGTCCTTTACTGCGACCGGTGTCACCTGGTGGTTCGACGAATCACGGACCGTGTGCGGAAATGTTGACTCAAGAGGTTGAGGTGGTGTTGGTGTGTGGTAAGTGGTTGCGCTTGGTGTGTGGTGTGAACTCCCGCGTTTATATCCCCCCTCTTGACCGTTTTACTACTTGAAACAACATTTTACACTAATTTCGAGTTGTTTGCACCCCAAAATGTTTATGCAGTTCTAACCAGATTAAGTCCCCAAAAGATTGTCGAGCAATGTTTTGTTAACCCTGCCGTCAATCGTCCTCTGTGTCGCTTGCCCTGGTTGTGGCCTTGCAGGAATGTCCAGCGGAGTGGTTCTGCGTGGACTGCACAATTCTAAGACAGATCAAGGAGCAGAAACGGGCTTACGGGAAGAGAACGTGAGGGGAAGGGGGGCGGGGGGCGAGAACAGATGAAGAAGGGGGGGGGGGGGAGGGGGGGGCGTACTCATTTGTTGCTTGCCTTAGTCATTTGGCCACTGACCACGCCTCCCTTTCGAGACGGAGCACCGTTCCTTTTCCTAATAGAGACTCCTCCAACATTTGGGCGCGCGTTAAGGTTTTTCCACATATTACTTAGAAAACGGTTTGCTAATCTAATCCCCTTCCTTTTTCGCCGTCTGTGGCCACCATCTATCTTCTAGGAGAGAAGGGGAGGGGGGGCAGGGAAAGAGAGATACGGGGTTAGACCAAGAGGTATAGAGAGGTAGCAAAAGGCAGAAGAGGGTGCGAGAAAGAGAGACAGGCAAACAAGAGGGGAGACAGAGAAAGAGAGATCACGGAGTAGAGTTGAGAGGGGCAGCCAGAGAGGGGGGCAGACAGACTGACGAACTTGAATAGGGTCGGAGAATACTGCCATAGATATCGGGTCGAGAAGTTTGATCGATCGCCGTTACCCACCCACTTCGACCCAATACTGCAGGAAACCTCTCGATCGGTCCCGGTCTCTGAACGGCACCGAAAGCTCTTGTCTACCGGAGCACCTTCCAGATCGCCAAACCGCCACCCCCACTCCCTATCCTGCCCATACTTCACCCCATCCCATTCCACCCCACCCCACCCCACCCCACCCTACCCTCCCCAAATCCCCCCCATCTCCCTCATTCACCCCACTCTCCCATGTTAGGCGGGGCGTGGTATCTGCCACGCAGAACTTGTCTAAGGATTTGGGCGTTGAGGCGGAGCTAGACAAGAAAGGCGCGGAGGGAATCAAGGTCGGCGATGCGGAAGGAGTTGTACACGATGGAGGCGTGGAGGAAGCTGAGGACTCGGAGGTATGGGGCTGTAATACATATACCGTGATAATGCTAGTGAACGCCCCCCGGGGCGTTGTGATTGTGCAAGCTTGAAAAATCACTCCGGGGCGTTTACTACGTGGCCGGGGCGTTTTGTGGAAAAAAATTCGGGTCTGTTCGCCCCCCGCGGCGATACAAAATACAGGAACACAAGCACACCCCTCGTACACTCAGCAACAGCACAGCAGCAGGTGCTGGTCATGTCGCAGTCCAGGCGCCGACAAGGCGCCCAGCACCTATAAATCCGCCGAAGGCCACTCAAAGTCTTGCGGAAGCTTGCGCCGTTCTGGTGCAGCCGTGCCCACGAGGAAGGGCACACCAGGCACTCGCTCCCGCGCTTGCTCCCGCGCCTGCTGCGCAGGTGGTGCAGCACGGACCACTCCGTCGCATTGTACCCTCCGAGCTTTGAGGTCGAGGTGGCGGCACTCCTACTCGACAGCGACGACGCTGATTGTGATCGAGTACACCCGCCTCCCGCCACCCCGACAACGGCGTAGTGGGAAATCGTGGAGCGGTCGGGCTTGGACAGAGGTTGTATCCGAAGCGGGTATGACCGTTGTACTCGTTCGAGTGGCTGGGTGATAACTATTTTTAATCAGAAACCCCTGAAAGTTTTGGTTATCTGTAGCTAGTTATCTGTCCTCGGCTGGTTATGTCTGTTTTGCTGCTGCGCAACCCATGTACCCGCCCATATGTCACCACTTCTATGTAAACTACCGCCTTGCCTGCTTCGAAAACAGCCCCTTTCCCCTCGTTCAAACGTCTTGCCGTCTCCGCCCCGGAGCGTTTATCCCAACTACTTGCAGCGGGGAGGCGTTTTGCTACGTTCCCGGGGCGTTTTTTTCAGGGTAGTCCTCGGTACCGTTTTTTTTTACGGTACCAGATCGGACGGTATTGCGAAATGACGGTACTTTTCAAACGGTTGACGGTATTTCGATTTCTCACGGTACCACTTTTGGCGGTACACGGTATCGCCGAATTTGACGGTACTTTTTCGGCGGTATCGAAAAGTGACGGTATTTTCTAGACGGTAGACGGTTTTTCGATATTTGACGGTACTTTTTTTGGCGGTACTGCAAAACGACGGTACCGGTCCCGGTACTGCCAAATTTGACGGTACTTTTTTGAGGGTACTGAAATATGACGGTTCCGCCACTGAGAAATACAGAATTACGAATGACGAAATACTTGACAGTACCTGCCGGGCGGCGATCAAGCATGCCGGCGCCACCCCGCTGATGTTCCTGCATACCTATATAGAACGGACGAATAGAGGCTAGACTAATCGTCGAACCGTCAAGCTGACAAACTCACCAGCCTCACGCGAAACAACATTTAGACATTTAGCACCAAAATAAGACAATAAAACAATACTACTACTGTAAACAATAAAACCTTAAACATGAAAACATTCAATGAAAACCATCACCCTACAATCTTTGACGGTTCTGAATATGACGGTTTTTCTAAACGGGAAACGGTACTTCGCTTATTTGACGGTACTTTTATGGCGGTGCTGCAAAATGACGGTACTTTTAAACGGTTGACGGTTTTTCAATTTTTGACGGTACCGCCTTCGGCGGTACACGGTTTGCCCAAATATGACGGTATTCCGCCGAGTACCGGGACCGACGTACAGCACGGGAAAATTACCTGGGGAATTTTCCCAAGGACTACCCTGGTTTGTTTGCGTTTTTGTTTGAATGGAGGGCGTTTACTCCGGATTATGCTTGTTTTCGCTGAAAAGAAGGTCCTGGGGCGTTTGCTAGTATTTTTACGGTAGCTGGGTGTTGTGTGTCTGTTTGTCTACCCGTCTGTCTGTCTGTCTTTCTGCCTTTGTCTGTCTGTCTGTCTTTGTCAGTCAGTCAGTCTGTCTGTCTGTCTGTCTGCTCGTCTGTTTTTGGTCTGTCTGTCCGTATGTATGTATGTATGTATGTATGTATGTATGTATGTATGTATGTATGCATGTATGTATGTATGTATGTATGTATACGTAAATGTATTGTACCAGGTATATATTTTGCTGTTGTGGTGTTCTAGTCCCCATGGTGGTGTTTCGTCTGGTTTAAACAATCTACAGAAGCTCAGACTGATCCATGGCAGTGGAGACCTTGTCCGACAGTTGGAGACTGTGATACAGCTTTTTTATTAGTGTGGTTTCATGCTTAAATACAGAGCCCAGTGGGCGGGAAAGCCGGATGATAATAATAATAATAATAATAATAATAATAATAATAATAATAATAATAATAATAGTAATAATAATAATAATAATAATAATAATAATAATAATAATAATAATAATAATAATAATAATAATAATAATAATAATAATAATAATAATAATAATAATGATGATGATGATAATGATAATGATAATGATAATGTTGCGCAAGTCCCACACTACCCGGAAAGATGACATTCTGGGTGGCTATCTCCACCGAAACTGACCCTCAGGGGACAGGCCGGGTCGACATACACACGCATCCGTATACAACGGCAGCTTGCGCTGCCGGGGTTGTAACGAAGGCCACTGATATGGACAGCTTACGCTATACCTACAATGGGACCCGAAGGGTGCGCCAGCTAGCGTTGGGCTGCTAAAGCAACTGAGTTAAATCGACACACGACGCGTATGAAAATACGTTGAAGTGTGGTGAGCTAAAGCTTTACTTTTCCCCATCCGCCGGAGGATAAAAAAAAAAAAAAAGAAAGATAATGATAATGATAATGATAATGATAATGATAATGATAATGATAATGATCATAATAATAATGATAATAATAATAATAATAATAATAATAATAATAATAATAATAATAATAATAATAATAATAATAATAATAATAATAATAATGTGAATTTGCAACTGTAATCGATCATTTTTTCACTCTTATTTTTTTGCCCGTTCGGGCTGTACCTCAGTTAGGCTCAGTTAGACGTGATGTGGGTCAGTTCGGCTCGGTTCGGGGTTCGGTTCGGGGTTCGGTTCGTTTCGGTTCGGGGTTCGGTTCGGGGTTCGGTTCGTTTCGTTTCGGTTCGGGTCGGTTCGGTTCGGTTCGGTCTGGTTCGGTTCGGTTCGGCTCGGCTCGGCTCGGCTCGGTTCGTTGCGATCATTTTCAATTTAGTTCGGGTAAGGTTGCTTCAGTGCCGTCCGGTTGTTTTGTTGCACTGCTGTGCTCCCCTCTGAAGTTTTTTTGTATTTTTTTGTTAGGAGCTTGTTCTTGTTCTTTTGTTCATGTTTTTTGTTCGTGTTCGTTTGTTCATGTTTTCGTTCCTGCTTTCGTTCTTTGTTTTTGTCTTACTTCTGTGTTTCTTATTTCGTTTTTTGTTCCTGTTTCTCGTTTTCCTCTTCTTGCTATATATATATTCTCCCCCTAACATCTGCGTCCCCCCCCCCCCCGCCTTCCCCCCGCGCCTCCCCCAGGTGACCGATCTCGACGTCTTCCGCCAGCTGGTGCTCAATCGACTCACCGCCGACAACGGCGGTCGCCGCGGAGCCCAGTCGGCTTCCTCCTCCTCCAACTCCAAGTCCCCCTCATCGTCGTCAGCTACCGCATCCACTCCCACATCTGGCAGAACCCCACCTCCCCCCTCCCCCTCCTCCGCTATTCGAAGAAGTGGCATCGATAGTAGTGGGGTTCCTATCGGGGTGGAAGGCGGTGTGAGGGAGGGAGAGCGGGGATGGGGGTGGCAGGCGAGGCAGGCCCAGCTTGCGCTGTGGATTGAAGAGACCGCCAGAGGGTGAGATTGATACGCCATACGGCCGCGCTTAAAATGTATACCATGGTAGGGCGGGATGGGGGGGGGTGGGGGGTAAGAAGAGGAGAGAAGGGGGGTCGGGGCACCGTCTGCGTCGTTTTCGTTTCGACCGGACGGCTGTTGTGGGGAGCACTGTTGTGCGTCGATTATGGCCCTAATTTGCTGTTGTATTATGAATGAACGGCATGAAGACAAGGTAGGAAAAAAACGTAGGCAATTATCAGGTATATGTTATCTGGTACCTGGTATAGAGTATGTCAGGCATTTACAGCGTTCTCACTAAGAAACGTCAAACGCCATACATACACATGTTTTCGTTTTAATCGTTTTCGTTGCCTTTTTTTTGTCTCTTCGTAATTTTTTTTTTTTGTTAATATGTTTGTTTTTATCTTATTCTTTCCTTCGTGGTTTCGTCCGTCATTGTCTTTTCGCCACGTCATTCATGACGGGTTTCAATCGATGGATCGTGCGTGTTTTGATTTTTTTTTGTTTTGTGTTGTTTTTTCGTGCTTGAGCAGCGGAGACTGCGGGAGAGGAGCCGCTGCGTATTTGGTGGGGCAGTGGAGCCCTTCGGCCAGCGATAGCAATAGGTGAGTTTTTTTTCCCCGTCGCATCTATTGTCTTTGCAACGTTTTTGGAGCCCCGTTCCGTTTCGTAACTCAGATCCGGGGTCATATAGCATGCACTCCTCCCGTCCCCCCTTCTATGGTATGCTTTTTATCGCGAGAAGGGTTCAGCGTTTTCCTCCCTCGCCGACTCGCGTCGACTTGTGCTTACACATGCTTGGCGCCTTCTGCGTGTCTATTCTTGCACAGAAGGAAGTCCCTCGGGGGTGCTCGAACTCGCTATGTCGACCTTAGTAGTTACGACGTTTACCGCTGGACCACCGGGGATGCCGGTATTCATGTGTGACAGATACGTACCAGGTAGCTCGGTGGGATAATTGTCGCCTCTGCTAATTATGAGGGTCGGAGCTCGATTCTCGGCGGGCTCTTGAACCAAAATATATCTATCGCTCCCTCTCTCTTCTCTTCCTCTTGGTTTTGGTTTGTCTGTCTTCGCGTCTGTTTGTTTGTCTGTCTCCTTTTCATCTGCCTGTCTCTTCGTTTGTCTGCGTGTCTGTCTCTTTGTTTGCCGGCCTTTCTCTATATGTCTCTCTATCTGTCTGTCCCTCTCCCTGTCAGCTGGGACGCCGCTCTTACCCTTGCGAACGATGGTACTCTTCGCCTTTGTCGCCGCCTTGTGGTGGAGAGGGAGCTGTGCAGCCTCGGCTTAGACGCGATTCTTGGACGGTTGCTGGCGCTGCTCCGGGATCCTTCGACGAGGTGGGTGGCGGAGAGTGGGGCTAGACGACACCCGCCATGTCAGGGCAGGTAGTGGTGTAGGTATGGGTGTTATTGGTGCTGTTGGTGGGTGGCGGAGAGTGGGGCTAGACGACACCCGCAATGTCAGGGCAGGTAGTGATGTAGGTGTGGGTGTTATTGGTGCTGTTGGTGTTGTTGGTCATGAAGGGTGTTGGTGAGAAAAGAAGCCTACGCGCAGGTGAAGGTGATGGTTGTGCGAGATGGTTATTTGTAGTAGCGGGGGGGCGGTGCGGTATTTCTCAAACATATCCTGCCCTACCCTACCGTATGTTCATCTCTCCCCCTGTCTCCTGGCCCTCCACCCCTTCCCTTCCCCCCCCAACCCCTCCCTCTCCCCCTTGATTTTCTCGTTACATCCTCCTCTTGTGACGTGTTTCCGTGGGCCAATCGAAGCTCGGCTTTAGGCTACCCTACCCTACCCTACCCTACCCTACCCTACCCTACCCTACCCCACCCTACCCCGCCCAATGTTACCCTAACGTACTCCACCCTACCATACCCTATGCGTACCTATTATTTTTCTTCTCGGGCGCCCCACTCTCCCTTCCTCCTCCTTGATTTTCCTGTCACATCCCCTACCTGTGTTTGTTTTCCTTGGGCCAATCGGAGCGCAGCTTGAGGGCTCGTGCTTTGAAGCGGTTGGCTGGCATCGTTGACGCCGACGGGTCCCTCATGGCCAGGGACCTCGTGCGACAATCCGTTACCTCTAGCTTCCTCGACGAAGCCGTCTCTGTCAGACAGGCGAGTGTGAAGTGGAGGGAGGGGAGGAGGGCAGGGGGGGGGGGTTAGACGGGTTGGAATGGAGGATGTTGGGGGGGTTGTGTTGGGGGGGTGGGGGATTGGGGGGGGGTGGGGCTCTTTCCTCCTAGTGCTATTGATTATTTTACCAAAGAAGCGCGCCATCACAGCCGCCGACGTAAAGGGAACTATCAGCCGTTTTTCTCCCGGATCGCCCTCTAAAATAATGCCACCACGTTCGGCAATAGTAGGCAACTAATCACCGATAATTTATGCAGAGTCACCAAGATAATAGAAGAAGACTGATAGCTATTTTTACCGTTTTTCTTCTGCTTCTGCTGCTGTTGCTGCTGCTGCGGTCGATCGGCGATTTGTTTTCACAACTTCCGTCATTGCTCCGTCTTTTTTTATTTTGTTTTGCACAGGCCGCGGTGGATCTTGTGGGCAAATACATCCTTGCCGACTCCTCAGGAGGAGGAGGAGGAGGCGGTGTTGAAAGCGGGGGTGGAGCTACCCTCTTGGACACGTACTACGGGGCGCTGATGGACAGGCTGGTGAGGGGGGGGGGCGTACTCATTTTGTTGCTTGCCTTAGTCGTTTGACCATTGACCACGCATCCCTTTCGAGGCGGAGCACCGTTCCTACCCCTAATAGAGACACCTCCTACATTTGGGCGCTCATTTCGCTTCTTCCATATATTACGTAGAAACTGTTTGCTTATCCTATCTCCGTCCTGTTTCGCCGTCTGCGGCCACCATCTATCTCCTAGGATAGCGATCGTTTTCTCGCTACTCTCTAGTCTACCAAACTCTTCCATGTCGCATACGTCTAATTTCCTCATCTCTAACGCGTCCCGTTCCTCCTTGTATATTTCACACTCTCCTACATTGTGAGTCCTACTCTCTATTGTTATGCCACACGTGCACATGTGTGTAGCCACGTCCTCCTCCTCCCGACTACTGGTATATCTCTCTCTTTTGTCTGGTAGGTCCAGGTCCCCTACACGAAATCGCGGATTCAGCTTTTTCGCGTATCATAGTCCATTGGGCCGTGCAAATACGTTGTTATGCCAATATCTTCCCTCAACCCCCCGTATTTCCAAGTGTTTTTCCTGTTTCACCTTATTTCTCAGCGCTAGCCTTTCTCTTTCTTCTATTTTTTCTTTTACTTCTGTCTTGTACCCGGCAAACTTCTCCGTAGACAATACCTCTTCTTGGTCTCCCCCTAAATCCTTCCATATTTTATCGACTACGTTATCCCATCTTATTCCAGCTCGCCCTTTTGTTCTTTTCTCCCATATAGCCCTATCAACTATGGCTGGCAACCTCTTTTCTGGCATATTCCTTACTTTATATTGCCATTCAACTTTCTCACGTCTACTTGTGTTGAGTGGGTACATTCCTAGTTCTGGTCTTAATACTGTACCACTCGTCGTACTTGAGCATCCTCGTATCTCTTTAGCTGCTTTCATCTGCACTATGTCCAGTTGTTCTACGAACCTTGCGTTCCCTTCCCATACTTCTCCTGCATACTCTAGCTTTGATAGTCACATTTATCAGAATGCATTTTTAAGTCCTAGTGTCTAAGTGCGAGTCTGTTGGGATCGTATCCATCTTGCCTACTTGTGATTTACCCTTCCTATTACTTTCGTTGTGTGTGCATCCCAAGAGCAGTCCTTCGAGATCTCTACGCCAAGGTACGCCTACTGGTCTACGATCGGTAGTTAGTCTTCTCCCCGCTTCTATTTGAAAGTTATCGGATTCACCTGGTGAAGGGGGATGGGGGAGCAGGAGAGGGGGGGGCTGTGATGTTTTTTGGTTTTGGTGGAAAGGAGGACGGGAAGGAAGTGTTTTTGTTTTGTGGTACCCCAGTCATGGATGTCTAAGTCAATCATGGATACACATGCTTTCGGTCCTGAGGTCCGTCTTACGAGCGGTTCTTGGAAGGATACACTTCGCCCTTCATGCGACTCGCCGAACAGCTCACGGCGCTTCGCGCTTGGTGCAAGCAGTGTCTGTCTGGTTGGTGAAAACCCGACGTGCTCCGTCCCGGCATGGTAGGGATGCGAGGGTCTATCGTCATACGACTACGGCATGCACAAACTGGCTACACCCTCCCCTCCCCTTCACGGCGCCGCATACAATCGCTCCCCCTACCCCACGCCCTTACCCCCCCCCCCCCCCCCCCCCCCAATTTCCTCGCCCAACCCACTCCTCCCCATCTTGCGCCTCTTACAATCGCTCACCCTCCCTCTGTCCCTCCCACACCACCCTTCCCCCCCTCGCCACGCCGCTTACGATTACCCCTTCCACCCGCCCCCCTCCCTCCTCTCGCCTCTTTCCCGTCCAAAGCTGGACAAGGGCGTTAGCGTTAGGAAGA
This sequence comes from Undaria pinnatifida, assembly GCA_012845835.1. Lineage (NCBI taxonomy): Eukaryota > Phaeophyceae > Laminariales > Alariaceae > Undaria > Undaria pinnatifida. Next base: position 5,217,574 of record JABAKD010000012.1, on the reverse strand, counting down.
GTGTGGTGCGAATCCTCCGGGGGGTGCTGCTGTGGCGAAACTCGCATTCGAAGCACAATGTCATCTGTCGCGCCCTTGTCGAGAGGGCCGTGGTGGTGAGGGAGGAGGACACGATTCGGGACCTCATCCGGGACACCTTTCAGGTGATGCTTCGGTTCGACTTTGGTCCGGTATTCGGTGCGGGTTGGGTTGGATTGGTTTCGATACGGTCAAGTTTGGTTTGATTTGTATTTTCTTTGTTTGGTTTTGTTTGGCTCGGTTACCCAGTCACCCAGTCACCCACCTACCCACCCACCCACTCACCCACCCACCCACCCACCCACCCAGTCACCCAGTCACCCACTTACCCACCCACCCTCCCACCCACCAACGACCCACGCTCGGTCGCTCTCTCGCTCGTGCAGGAAATCTGGTTCAGCGAAGACGACCAGGACGCGAATACCTTCCAGGGTGGTGTTGGTACTGCAACCCCATCTTCAAAACAGGCCGTCATGTCTAGGGCGTTTAGTTCCCCCCCTGCCAGGCCTAAGGACGGAGGCCGGGCTGACGAGGGGGTGGTGGTGATAGCGGCGGGGGCGGGGGTCGAGGAGGAGGGAGTCGCTGGCGGCAGGGAGGAAATGGTGTTGGAGGAGGCGGCGATAGTGGCGGTGCCAGCGCAGGTTGAAGCAGTTTCGGAGGCGGTGAGTATAGGGAGGGGGGAGGGGGTGAGGGGGCGGGGGTGTACCCATTTCATGTATAGCCGTAGGGGGTGTGCTTCCCCGTGGGGGGGAGGGCATAGCAGTTCGTGTTGGTGGTAGGGGTTGTTGTTGTTGTTGACGTTGTTGTCGTCGTCGTTGTCACTGTGAGCTAGTGGTGTTGTCGATGGAGTCGTTCCTCTCCACATTAGCTCGTCGCTTGATGTATGAGTACGTATCATGGCCCACGGTGTGTATAGTTTATACATGTGCATGGATATAATTTCATTACTCCTACCCCGTAGTTTAATCGTTTTTGGTGGTTCGTTTGTTGTGCTCGTCAGTTCGCCTGTCTGTTTGCTTATGTATGTTGTTTTATGTATGTATTTACCAGGTGAGAGCGGTAGCGGTTCAGCTGATGGAGGTGGTCTACGGGGTGAAGGATAACGAGTGGCTAGTCAAGCTTCTCAGGGGCATGATCTTCGGCCCTGCCGGTGGCGACAAGCAGAAAAAGGTACATACGTCTTCCATTTTTACTGACAACCGTGAAAAGGAGTAAGGTACGGACGCAGTGGAAAAGGTACGCAGTCGGAAAAGCGGAAAAGGTACGCATACTGTACCAGGACGACAGCCAGTTCCACCACCTGTTGCACGCACGCACCGAAAAAAAATGCCACTTGCGACAAAGTATACCGGACATGCCACTCGCTGTCTACCTGCCTACTCGCCCCCGTGTTATTGTTTATATTAAAATGACAACTCAGCTTTGAGGTTGAGGAGCTTGCGTCCAAATGTATCTTTGCAAGCTGCGTATGATACGTACGAATAATCCAACTACATGTCAGCGGTGGGATCGAGCATTTCATCGAAACCATATCTTCATATTTGCAACCAGCTTGTTATTCTCCGACGTTTTTGCGCCACCCCCGGATCGTTCTCAGGATCGGTCCAAGAAGCGAGAAGCTTCAGTGAGACGATGCAAGGACCTGGTGGAGGCGCTCGTCGGGGTCCAGCTGGGGCTTGATGACGGCATCAGCGCGCTGCCGCCGGGCGTCCAAAGGTGGGCGCTAAAAAGCCCGAGCGAGCGGACCGTACATAGGTTTGACCCTCTTCGTACTAGACCTCTATAAGGCCCTCTTCGTACTAGACCTCTATAGGGCCCGTACAAAAGACTCACACAAGTTCGGGGAGCCTTGATTGTAGGAAACAGAGGAATGCTGTGTTGGACGACTGTGAACCCCTCGTAGCACAACATTATTAATAGTAAAACGCTATAGGACCCATAAAACTAGACCCCAACGAGTTGGGATTGCTTGTTTTTTGAGCTTTAGAGGCATGTGCTCTATTTATGGACTTTGAATGCCTCGTTTAATGCTCCGTTTACCGCGGAGAGCTTTGTACGGCAGTAAAACGGTTTTTCTGTATTGACCCGTGCGTAGATTTAACCCTGTTAGCGCTATAAAGCCATAGGGTCCATAAAAAAAGCCCAATCGATTTTGGGATTACTTGGTTTTAGGCTTTGGGGGCTTGTGTTTTATCCCGTTTGGAACCCAGGTATGACCACCTAAAACACGAGAAGTACGACATTTTCAACTGTCTCCCCCCTTCCCACCCACGGTCAAGCATGATAATGAGTACCCCCCCCCCCCCTTCCCCTCCTTCTCTCTCCCTCCTCATCTGTTCGTTTTGTTTCGTGCAGCCCCTTGTCGGAGCTTCCGAAGCAGCTGCTTGCGTGTGTGGACACGCTCGGGGTGTTGTGCCGCGCCAGCCCCTCTCTGCTAGCACCACACGTAGAAACCCTCCTGCCGTACCTCAAAGGCGAAAACGGCTTGTGCGATGCCGATGAATCGGCGGTCTGTCGACAGGTACGAGCGGGTTCGAATTTTTCTGATTCCTGTTTTGGGCTACGTGTGTTCGCTTTTTGTTGTAGTCGGTTTCGATTTTTGGATTTTAGGCTTTGGGCTACACGCGCGTGCTTTTTTTTATATAGTTGGTACCCACGTGACCAGTATCGACTACCGCTGCTGACGTATCTTTATTTGTATCTTTTATATGTAAGTTGTTCGTCAGCAGTGCACCCCCCCCCACCCCCCCACCCCCCCCCGTGCGCTCCTCCGTCCCGTGGCATTCAGGTGTCGGACATGGTGTACGAAACGCTCCCGCTGCTGAAGAGGCCCGACATGCACCAGATGGCGGAACTGGCCGAGGACCTCGTCAGCTTGGCCTACCGCTTTGGCTCCGTCGTGGTGCACGCCTCGTTAAGGTGTCTCGCTAGGTATGGTAAGGTTGTCAGGGATTTTCGTTGTTTAGAAGTACACCGCGACTGGTTCGGTTATTTTTCTTTGCACACTCCTACGAATCGGTTCGGGCCGGCTTGGTTCGAGTGTCGTCGTTTCAAAATTTTACTAGTGGATCCGGTTCGGGCCCCGCAAGTCCGAAGTCGTCCGGTTCGGTTCGGTTCGGTTCGGTTCGGTTCGGTTCGGTTCGGTTCGGTTCGGTTCGGTTCGGTTCGGTTCGGTTCGGTTCGATTTGGTCCAGCTCAGTCCGGTTCGGTTCGGTTCGGTCCGAAACTTGAACCGCCCGCCGAGTAATCCCAATCGACCGAACCGAACCGAGGTTGTTACGCGCGAAGCGATTCGCCCCTCTATGTGTGTTTGTGTCTCGTGGCTCACGGCTGTGTTGTACGCTGTTGGCATCGGTTTCACTTTTGTATATGCGTCGGGGTTATTACCTGTTCCATGACCCCTCGCTGTCATGGAACCAATCAACCGACCAACCCACCAACAAGCCTACCAACCAACAAGCCAACAAACAAACCAACAAGCCAACAGACCAACCAACCTAACGACTAATTTAACGAATCCACCACCCAACCAACGATTCAACGGTTTCGCAGGCTGGTGCAGCTGGTGACGCACGACGCGACGCCTCTTCTGGAACTCCTCCAGTCCTTCTACTCTTGGCTCTACCGGCACAGGAACGACATCCGAGAGGTACCGACCGTTACCGCCGTTACCGACCATCGCTGGCCGGTATTTACTCAACCGTTACCGTTTACCGACGGTCCCTGTGTGTTATTTATCCCACTGTTAACGGTTTGCCGACCGTCGCTGCCCGTTGTTTGTTCCACCGTTACCGACCGTCGCTGGCCGTTATTTATTCCACCGATACAGACTTCGCTGGCCGTTGTTTAGTACACCGTTACAGATCGCCGCTAGCCGTTGTTTGTTGTACTGATACCGACCGCCGCTTAATCGCGATTGTCGAAGTGCTAGCGGTTGCCACTGTGTCGATCGTCACCACCGTTGGTTGTTGCTACAGACCGTTAGCACCGCTACCAACCGTTTCGGGCCCTATCACGGTTACTGACTGCTGCCGACCATTACGGCCAGTTACTGTACACCAAACAACACCTACACACACGTACACCAATACCTACACCAATACCTATTCTAGCCCTGACCCTACCCTGGCCTACCCTGACCTAACGTACCCTACCCTACCCTACCTTGCCCTATCCTACATTATTTACCGTGCAGTACCCTACTCTTACCCTTTTCCGCGCTAGTCTACGTCACCTTACCCTAGGCTACCTTACCCTAGCCTACTCTACCCTACTGTACTCTACCCTACATTGCCCTACTCTACACTGCCCTGCCTTATCCTACCCTACCCTACCATAACCTAACCTAATTTACCCTGCCTACCCTGCCTACCCTACCCTACCCTACCCTACCCTACCCTACCCTACCCTACCCTACCCTTCCCTACCCTATTCTACCCTATCCTACCTTACCTTACCTTACCTTACCCTACCCTACCCTACCCTACCCTACCCTACCCTACCCTACCCTGCCCTACCCTACCCTACCCTACCCTACCCTACCCTACCTCACCCCACCCTACCCTACCCCACCCCACCCCACCCCACCGCACCCCACCCCACCCCACCCCACCCCACCGTACCCTACCCCGCTCGGCCTTAGCCTACCGCCGATCTTGGGCCACAGGTGAGGCACCACCTCCTTCGCGGCCTGGTGGTATCCGGCAGTATCTGTAGGTTTTATGCTTTCGGAGGCGGAGCAGGAGAGGGAGGAGGAGGAGAAGATAATAAGGAAGGAGAAGGGGAAGAAGGGGCGGGGGCGGCTTTTGAAGAGGAGGAAGGCGGTCCTCTGTCGGAGAAGGAGGGGAGGGAGTGGAACTCAGCGGAGCTGCCGAAGCGTGTGACGGAGAAGGTGCGCGCGATTCTTTTTTTTTTCAATTCTAGTCTTGGGGGAGGGGGGGTGGGCAAGTTTTTTTTTTCTTTTGCAGCAAGTTTGACGGCTAAATAAGCGAACGCGCTGGCCCAGTGCACCCCGGCGCCAAAGAAAAATGGAAGTTACGTTTTTTATTTAGCCTAATGCGGACTACATAGCAGTACATAGTTTTGTGGTGCCGTTTTTCTTGATATTTGTTGGGGAGAACGATGACGGCGTCGTTCATATCAACAAAAAAACTTGCGAAAAATTGCACCAGGTAAGTTCTCACAAACTTAGGTTGGGCCAGGAGTAGCCAAGGGGTCGGGATAGCATGGAAATATTAGTGCGTAAGATTTAAAACTGTGGATATTAAACGTTCTTGGGCTTGGTCGATGCTCCGCTCGGCAAGCTGCATGGTGAATAGGGTGCGCGTCGTGTGCTTCTCCTTCGTTTCACCCGTTGTTGTGGTGTTGGCTCACACGTTTGTTGTGTCTTCCATCCGTTGTTAGTAACAGTTGCTTTCTTCAACCATGGTTGTTTTTTCATTCTGCCATGGTTGTTTGTCATCACCCATTGCTGTTTTTTTTCCCGTCCGTTGTCCGGTTATTTATTTCCCTCGTTGATGTTATTTGGTTCCTCGGTTGTTGGCATCTGTTGATCTATCCCACCCGTGGTTATCCTTTCTTTCACTCATGGTTATTATGTGTCTCAACCATTGTCATAGTTTAATTGCCCCGTTGATATTTTGGCTGCCTTCGTTGATGGCATCTGATATTTTATCCCACCCCGTGATTGTTTTCTCCCTTGTTTATTAGCTCATCATGTTACGTGGCATGTTTGTTTTCACTCATTAATATGGTTCGTTTCCCTGGTTGTTGAAGCTTGTTTGTTGGCATCTGTTCGTTTGTCCAACCCGTGGTTGTTCTTTCTTGCGCTTGGCGTGCCTTGTTTCGTACTTTTTTTTATTTTTTTTTATTTCACACTTTGATATTATTTTGTCCCCTCGTTGTTGGTATCTTTCAATGTATTCCACTTGTTGCCGTTCGTTCCGTCACCCATTGCTTTCCTTGGTTCACCATTTACTGTTCTTTCGTTCACCCACCATTGTGCTTTTTCTTTCACCCAGTGGTTGTTATTTTTTTCCCAAGTTCTCTTCTCTTTTTATATTTCTTTCATCCGTCTGATTACCCCCCCCGCGCGCGCGCGCGCTCTCTCTCTTCCATCTATGCGTTGTTCTTGGTTTCACCTTTCAATTTTATCTATTCTCTATTTTCCTTTTTTGCCATCTGACTGAATCCCCCAACCCCCCCCCCCTCTCGCATGAAATGAGTACACCCTCCCATCCCTCCTTTATCCCGGTATTGTAGGGATGGTCTATGGTCCTTCTGGCTACGGCGCTGCATGACAAGATGATTTTGCCCCCCTCCCGTTCTCTCTTCCAGCCGTGCGCGCCGCGGATGCGTCATGACTTTCCACCATTTCAAGCGAAACTTTACGTAACAAACGCTCCTGTTTTTTGCATTTATTTTCTAAGAACCCCGCCCCGTTCCCCTCCCCCCCCCCATGCCATAGTGGGTCGGTGGTAGGGTATGATGTGGGCCCGTGCGTAAAACACATAAGCTTAAACCTTGTGTTGCTTTTCTTGCGTTTTTTTTTCTTATATCAATCCGCGGAGTTGTTTGTTTTTGTTGTCTTCTTGCTTTCACGTCAAAATCTGTACAATAACGAAATTGCAGTATCGTACGTCCCCGTCTCCCCCCCCCATGTTTTGGTGTTGTATGCTTTGCTGTCGTCGCTTTCGTTGTTTTTATTGTGCTATTTTTTTTTTGACGACGACGATGTAATGTCGCGCGTCCCCTTCCCCCGCCCCATGCTCGTGATTATGTTGTTTGGTTCTGTGTGTGGCGTGATTTTCTTGTCCGGCACTTGATTTTATAACAGGGCGCTCGATTGGAGGTTTTCGAGATGCTTCGGCTTTATCTCACCACGTCCAAGAGGATAGACATTCGATCCAAGGCGCTTCAGGTGAGCTGCAAATTAAGCATCTCTCTGTTTTGTTTATACGTCGCTGTGATTTTTGTAGCTCAATTCGTTGGAGGTTTTGCCCATATTAGAGGCCTTTCTGGACAAGCCGTGGCCACATGTGTCTTGCCTTCTCCTCCTCTGGCATTTATCCAACTATCTGGTTGGTGTGAAGGTGTTACCTAGTGTTGAGGTCGTTGCTCTACTGAGCCATAGGAGGGTCGCGCGAAAAGGAGCGCACCCGGTACGCCTAAAATAGCACGCACACAAGAACACAAAGCTTGCGCACTTGTCGCACCCACTACCAGACCGCTGGATGAGGACTTGACGGTCGGTGCAGTACGTAATGTGACGTTCAGGCAAAGAACGGCTAGCATTAGTACCATATCTGGTACCAGGTACCAGGTTTACATTTTAGAAAACGTGTCGCCACCGCGAGTTGGGTGTAACCCTCCCTACCCACTACGAGCAAGAGACATGATGGCGTTTTTATCGCGGGCGATATGAATAAAAATCCCCGCTTGGAATCAAGGCGACGGTAGTGGGTTCAGTGTCGGGATTTGCTTTTCGCTTACGATAGAAGTAGCACGGTGTGGGGGCTAGTATCACTTTCTGCACGACGAGACTCCTCCTTGTCGCCTTTGCAACTGGATTCCCATTTTCGGGATTAAAATTACTTGGATTTAGTATGTGGAGGGGTTTTGGGGCTCTGAAGGGGTTGGGGTTGATTACCCGAAATCGCCGTTTTTTGTTTTTTTTTCGTCCCTCTTGTTTTGGTATGTGAGTAACTAGCCCATGGGTTTTCTCATCGGTTTGCGTTTTCAGTTCCCTCAAAACGCGTTTTCGGGTGTGTTACAGAGCTCCCTTGGTGAGCAGCCTCAGAAAAGAAAACATGGTACGCCTCGGACATAGCGTGCGTCGGTACCACGATGTAATCGACGGCGTTTTTTTTTGCGGGGGACCCGAAAATAACAAATTCACCCCTTGGGTCATTGACTTACGCGTCGACCGCTTGTGTTGTACCCTGTTCATAATAAGCTACTGCTGTACCAGGTAGTTGACTAAGTCGGTACCACGATGTAATCGACGGCGTTTTTTATTGCGGGGGACCCGAAAATAACAAATTCACCCCTTGGGTCATTGACTTATGCGTCGACCGCTTGTGTTGTACCCTGTTCATAATAAGCTACTGCTATACCAGGTAGTTGACTATGCGTCGACGCCTCATTGTTATACCGTTTTCGTAGCGATGGTATTTTTCGGTCCAAGACCGGGGTTCAACGGACGCCAGTCTGAGTCCGAGGTGAAACACTTGAAATTAAGGATTTCCGAGTTGCTCTTGGCCTTCACGAAGGATCCCATGTATGTCTATATATGTCTACGAGCTGGTCCAGCCTTGAAACAGACATTCATTCGATCGGGCATTTTTGGACTTATTTGACCATATTATGGCTTCAAATGTGGCACCATGGTTCCTGAACCCGCAGCGCGTTCGCACGCGTTAGAATTTTTGGAATCCGAGATGATTTCGTTAATATTTTGCCATGCCGAATAAAATCCCGTCACCTACGGAGATATCTCGACGCCATGGTTTATACAGAACTCCAAAAACTCTGTACAGCGGGTGACGCTGATTCTTGGTGTGAACATTCCTTGAGGCAAGGTAACACGATCGATATCGCCGCCTTCGCCTAAGTAATTGTCTATCAAGAGATAGAATGTGCATATGATCCGCGATACAAAGTCAAGATATAATGATAAGCCACGCAAAATGTTGATTCCACAGCCCAAACCATCGTGTTTTGCCTTTTGTTTTACACGTAGTTCGCATCGCTTTCCTCTAAAGCTTCAAAGGGACACCATTTCGTTTTTTTCATACTTTTTCGCAAAAACGTCAGCCGGATTTTTCTTGAAACGACCATATATGCCCGAAAAAACGAAACAAAAATGGAGCCCCTATGAATCGTTCGGTTATACCCTAAGGAAGCTTCACACGAATTTTCAGATCGAAACTCGCAAAATTGAGCTGCGTAAGTGCTGGCTAATACAGCGTGGTCCACTCAGCCGGACCAGCTTGTATAGGGTCACCAGTGGAGGGCACGTTACCACATGTCGACACTATGGTTGGGGGTGACTGCTGTGTTCGATATAAATAGGGCTAACCCTAAACCCCAACGCCAACCCGGTCAACCACTTTAAGAGTGTCAAGTCTTCTCTTTGCCCCGTTCACGGTGTGCGCCTACCATGGCGTCGTACAATTCGACGCGAGTCAACGAGGGAAGAAAATGCTTAATTCTTCTCGCGATAAAAATGAAGGCACGTACTGAAGTGGAGCGGGGGGAGGAGGGCCCGCTGTGTGACCCCGGGTCGGAGTTCTACTGGAAGGAAGGGCGAGAGTAGTGCCAGGATAATGAATGGTGCCGAATAAGTGGTAAACATCTAAAGTCTGCTGCTCCAGTGGCAGTAGCGACCATACCACGGCAGCACACAAGGAAAACTCGGCTGCTCGGCAATCAATAGCCCCCAAGCATAGACTGTTCCAAATGTCGCCCTCATGGGAATTAACTGTGGAAACTTGAGTGTCGTGTTGCGGCAAGTGCTCTCTGCAATACTAGCTCTGCTTGGGAACCGTTTTTAAGTTTCCCCACATTTAGATTCCCCAACAAGTCCGGCATCCGGCATACGATTCTTCTGTCCCATACGCCCAGGGTGCGAACAGTTCAGTTCCGGGAAAAGGATTTTTTTTGTTAGAAATTGGTCAAGCAGTTTATCCGAATGTGCGTGATTTTGGCCATTTTGACCGATTTTTGCCATTCTTTGAATTTTGTGTTTTGTTCTTGGTGGTTCTCCCCTTACTGTTGATGCTTGAATTTCGTGTTAAAATTGTTTTTCCTTGCCTCGCTCTCGGCATCGATTTTTGTTGTCTGTGCAGTCGCAATTGTGGTGGTAACATCTAAATATACATTTTTCCCCCAGCATTTTGCGACTGTAAACGCTATTAGAAAAATCTCGTGGGTGGACCATAAATGCCAGCGTGTTAGGTTTTTGTTTTCGTACCGGCAAGCTTCTCGCCTTTTTTTGGTTTCTATGGTTGATAGTTCATGTGCTTGTGTGTTTTTGTTTGTCTGTTTTATTTGTTTCTGTCGTCAGTTTCTCACGTTGTTTGCTATGGTTGATCATTGGTTTGCTTCGTGTTGTTTGTCTTTTTTTACCAAATATTTGTTTTGTCTCGTCAACTTCTCACGTTATCCTACCTCGCATTTGGCGACGTTGCTTCCGCTCGCTTTGCTTTCGCGCCGACTTCGTGTTTGCGCCGTCCTCGCCTTCGCCCCCGCTTTGGTTTTGGTGGCGTACTCGCTTTGGTGACGGCGGGGGTCGAGGCGAGCAGGGTCTGGGACAGCTCCTGATGGGAGCTCCACGCCTGATGCTTCGGGCCGACAAGCAGGGGGTGGTGGGCGGAGCTCTGCGGCAAGGATCAGGGGACGCGGTGCTCGGACAAGCCCTCAGGCGAGACCTGGAACTGAGACTTGAAAAATTATGTATATTTCGAGCGAATTCGAGGGTCTATTTCACACGGGGACACATACTGAGGGCCCTTTTCTAGAGTGCTGTACGTGGAGGTGTGGTGAGCTTGAGATTTTTTTTTCAAATACCGGAAAAAAATTGACCGAAGTTGCCCTCGACAAAATCCAGCGGATTCGTGTACCTTCAAAGAGTAACAACGCGCGACCGGAGTATCACGCAACTTTGCAAGGATGCGTATCGACCCTTGAAATTGATCGAACTCGCAGCTGACGTATTTGAAACATGAACGAGAAAAAACTGAATTCGGATTGCTTTATACGCCAGCCGCCGCTAACCGAAAGTAACGTACGCGAGTTGACCACAATTACAAGTATGGTCCTGCACGGGTTTCCAGCGATAGCTATCATATACTCCGGAGTACTAGGTTTTATTTGTCATCATCTTTTGCTTACTCAAGCTCAACTCGTGGGAGGTTTTACGCTCAGCGGCCTTCTGGACATGGCGTGGTCACAGGCGTCGTCCCGTCTCTCTCCCCCTGCGGTACTTGCCGCCGTGTTTTATCGCACGGAGGGTTTAGCGTTATCGCTGCTCGTCGATTTGCATCGAATTTTTACCAACTCGCGCTCGTCGCACGTTCGGCGACTGAAGAGGTACACGTAGGCTGTCACCAGGATTAAACGAGGAAGTCATGATGAATGTGACTGGATCAAAAGAAGCGCACGTAGGCAAGATGGACGCGATCCTATCAGACTCGCACCTGAACACTTCAGTAGGGGTTCATGAGGAACTCATGATGAATGTAGTTGGACCAAAGCTTGAATGTGCAGGCAAGGGCGTGCTTCTCTCAAATGTTCTGTCAAATGTTTCGATTGTGCCCGTCAGGTGTGCCCGTCTATGGTGCCTGTCAGTGTAGTGTATTTCATGCCAACTGTGCCTGGCACGCGTGTCTGTGTGTCTTGCGTTTATCTCGTTGTGTCTAGGTGCTTCAAAGACATTCTCGAGGCGGAAGAGGAGCGCGTGGAGACTGGCCTCGCCATCGAGGACATGGAAGCTACAGGTTGGTATTGTAGCGTCCCGTGGACGTGGCGTTGCACCACACCGTTTTTCGGCAACCGAATTCGTTTGACGCACGGCACATACGTATTACGTGGAAGCGTAATGAAGCCCTGACTATTTTTTAGCACTAGAAACAAGAATCCCACACTCTTTCCAGGTAGATTGTCCTAAAAAATGTGAGGGCCGTTCGAGAAGGGCCGGAGCCATAAGTGTCCGAACGTACCACCCTGCGAGGTGTCACTTTTGTGTTATTGCGTTGTCGAGGTCCCAGGTATTGCTGCTTTTAGCGTCTTAGTATCGCTTGTTTTTGGATTAAAGGTCCGAGTCAAGTCGCTTTTTACCCATCCTACGGATCATGAAAAACAAAACGAAAAGGGGGGTGTTTTTGTTTGTTTGTTTTTCCTTGATCATGACTTTTACTTTTCAGCTCAACTCGCATGAGGTGTTACCCTCAGCTACCTTCTGAACAAGCCGTGGCCACAGGCGTCTTCCTTTCTCTCCCCGGGTGCGTGCCTTCGTTTTTATCGCGCATTAAATAGGGTTCAACATTCCCAGTTTTCACATTTTTATGCTCACCGATCTATATCGAATTCCGCCAACTCGCCCTCTTGCACTTTCGGCCTGTCAACTAAGAAAGATCCCCTTGCGGGACTCGAACCTGCGACATCGACCTCAATGGTTACGCGGCATACGACTGAACCACCGCGGACGCCGAGTGTGTGCCTCTTAAACTACCCATTTGTAGTATACTAGCGTGTGGCTTGCGTATGAGTCCTGAATAGCAAGGTGCAACTCGAGAGGCAAACGCCGCAAGCCGCCGTTGAGAAGGCTATAACCGGTATGCTGCGCGGCTGTGTATTTCCGGCTACGTATCTGGTATACACCAGATGTCTAGTGTGTTCCCTACTGCTGTAGCAGCGACTAGATGGCTAAAGACTGCCTGTTGCTGTAGTAGGTATCGATCTCCTGCATTTTTCTACACTACTGCAGAAATGATTAAGCAGTGTGCCCCTGCGCTCCAAACTCCCCAACACCCTCTGACAGTGCTAAACTCCCCCCCCCCCCTCTTTGTTGTACCAGGCGTTACGGTTGCCCAGCGCGTGCAAGGCGACCAGGATGGCGAGAGCTCTGTTGTCGGCGGCGTCCTGCAGATGCACCTCACGGCGGTGCTCGCCTGCCTCTTCCACAGGTGCCGTTCCATTACCGTTAGCGTCCCGTACAGTTGGCATCCCGCACCTGTTTTGGTATCGTACCGCAACGCCCCATACCGCCAGCGTTCCGTAATGTTAGCGTCCCGTCCCGTCGGTCTCCCGTGTAGTTTAACGTCCGGTGCTGTTAGCGTTTCGTGCTGTTACCGTCCCCTACCGTCAATTTCCTTTCCTGCACAGCTACCGTGGCGTACCACATGCGTTTCGTACCGTCAGTGTCCCATAATGTTAGCGTACCGTACCGTTATGCCGTTCTGTGCGGTTGGGTTTGTGTACCATCAGCATCCCGTACAGCTTGCGTCCTATTCCGTCAGCGTCCGGTATCATTAGCGTACCGCACCTTTATACGTAGAGTCCGGTACTGTTAAGAGTCCCGTACCGTCAGTGCCCCGTACCGTGCGCGTACCGTACCTATATAACGCCTCGCGCTGTTAGCGCCCCGCACGTTTGTAGCGTCCCATGTCGTTGCCGTCCCGTACCCGTAGCGTCCCTTGACAGTTTGCGTCCCGTACTGCTAGCAAGCTGGTACCGTTACCATACCGTAACATTCTCATGGCATACCGTTGTCGTCTTGTGCCGTCAGCGTCCCGGGCCGTTAGCGTCCCGTGCCGTTGCCATACCGTGGTATTAGCGTGTCAGGCCCGTTAATGTCTGCCGTCGCTACCTCGTGCAGTTAACGTTCCGTACCGATACCGTCCCGCAACCTTTCGCGTCCCGTGCAGTTTAGTGCCCCATACCGATGTCGCCCGCAACGATTAGAGTCCCGGACTCTTAGCATAAACCGTGCCGTTACCATACCGTAACACGAAGTATTAGCGCGCCATACAGTTAGCGTGCCGTACCACTGCCGTTCCATACCTTTTGTTCAACCTGAACACCCACAGCTCCGATATGCGTACCGCCTCCCGTGCGGTAAGCTCGCTGCTCGTGTGGCGCATTTTTAAGTCGTTTATTTTGGTTCGTTTTTCTGCTTCCGCCAGGAACCGGTTAGTGCGAGCGGCGGCCATTTCTCTCCTGGGCGTGATGTTGAGGCAGGGACTGGTGAGGACACACTATTATCTATGAGGACTAGCAGAGTAGTGGCTAGTAGGTTATAGTATAGTAGTGTTGCTACGACTACGTATTGCCGTATTTATTTTTGCGCTGCTGCTCCTGCTCTCCAACTGTTGTACTAGTGCTGCTACTAGTTCTGCTGCTACTGTTGCTACCACTGTTTCGACTGTCATTAGTTTTGCTGTGGCAAAATACGGTAAGACGTTGTGCGAGACCAAAGCTGTGTGTGTCACACGATGTCTAGTCCTACTATTACTAGCCCTTTCGGGGTCACCGGCACGGAACTTCTGGGCGCAAGGACGCTACGCATAAATTTCGCGGCGTTTTTTGCGTCTCAAAGATCAACTTGACTCCCCCACCCCCACCCCCGTAGAGATGCGAGGGTCAATGGTTTTAAGACTACGGCTATGAACGAAATGTGCACACATACCCACCCACACCCACCCCTAACCCCACCCCACGTCACCCCCTCCCCCACCCGCACCCCCTTCCCCTTCACCCCCCCCACGACTCCCTCACCTCCACGCCAACCCCCCCCGCCCCCCCCCCCCCCCTTCCAACCCCCTCTCCCGCCACCGCCCTTACCCCACCTCTCCCCCTACCTTATCAGGTAAATCCGGTGGATGTGGTCCCTCAGCTGCTAGCTCTGGGAGGGGACAGCTCGGCGTTCGTAAGGGGGGAGGCTTTCCGACTGTTGACGGTCGAGGATAGCAAGAACGGGGAGTTTATTCGAACCAGGCTGTTGGACGGGCTTTTTATGGCCTATACGTGAGTCCTGCTCGTGTTGTTGATATTCAATGCTACGATACGAGTACCTGGTGGTACTTTAATGAGTTGCTGTTTTCGTTGTGTTAGACACTATTTTAATTTCAGGTTTTGTATGATGTGGTAGAACGTAATTTGGCGTGGAGTATACCTCGTCATCAGCGACCATGGTAACGCCTTCCCTTGCCGAAGGTATAGCCTCCGGTCTCACAAGACGTGCTGTTGGATACTCTTGACCGGTGTCCTGGGCGGCTGGAGGCCGCTGCTGTCCATTCCATTTTTTGTATCACATATTACATTCCACATACCATTCCTAAAACCATGCCACATATTATACCATCCCACATGCCACTCCACGTATCAGCCCGTGTACTATTCCGTTGGGCGAATTGCTTCCCTTGCCCACCTCACACCCACCCCACCCCACCCCACCCCACCCCACCATAGACACAGCCACCCCATCCTCCGACCCTACTCCCCACCCCACCCACCTTCCCCACGCCCCCCGTGACGATTTTAAAAGCTTTCAACAGCACGTCCTGTGCGACTGGAGGCCACTGCTGCCCGGCACCGACCCGGCAGCGGGAGGGGTGGGGGGATGCTCCATCGTTGGCCCCGCGTACACCCTGTGCGTACGGCCTCAGAGACAGAACCGCTACTCCTGCCTCAGGTGAGTCTGTCAATTCAGTCAGTCACGTCAGTCGGACAGTCGGGCAGTCAGTCAGTCAGTCAATCGGCCAGTCTAGCTGTTAATCCCGATCAAGTCAAGTCAGTCAGAACTCACGCCCTTTTTTGGGGTAAAACGACTTGAAGTCAGTATTGGGTCGTTTTTGCTACTCCCAGGTTAATCGGTCAAGTTAGGCGGTTATTGTAAAAACCCCATTGGAGCTGCACGCCCGTTTTTGTGGTCAAACTACTTGAATCATTGTAGGTGTATTTTTTGCAGTAGAGGGGTTACGCGAGGCAGTCAAGGAAGTCAGTCTGTCAGTCAAGGCAGTGAGTCAAGGCAGTCGGTCAAGGAAGCCAGTAAGGAAGTCAGTCAAGTCAGGGAGTCGAGTCAGGCAGTCAAGTCAGGGGGTCAAGTCAGGCGGTCAAGTCAGGCAGTAAAAGTACGAGCATATCATTTGTGTGTGTATGCTTCTTCTCGTTCGGTGGATGAGTAAGAATGAAGCTTAGCCCTTTTCCAACTCCGAACACTTCCCTATTATAATTCCAAATGAGTTAGGCGGTTATTGTAAAAAACCCGTTGGAGCTGCACGCCCGTGTTTGTGGTCAAACTACTGGAAATCAGTGTGAATTTTTTTTTGCAATAGTAAAAGGGTTACGCGAGGCAGTCAAGGCAGTCAGTCAAGGCAATCAGTCTAGGGAGCCAGTCAAGGAAGCCAGTCAAGGAAGCCAGTCAAGTCAGGGAGTCGCGCCAGGCAGTCAAGTAAGGGGATCAAGTCAGGCGGTCAGGTCAGGCGGTCAGGTCAGGCGGTCAAGTCAGGCATCTGGTCAGGAAGTCAAGTCAGGCAGTCAAGTCAGGCGGTCAAGTCAGGCAGTAAAAAGTACGAGTATGTCATTTTTGTTTGCACGTTTCTTCTCGTTCGGCAGATGAGTAAGAATGAAGCTTAGCCCTTTTCCAACTCCGAACACTGCCCTATTATTATTCCAAGTGTGTTTTTTGGCCCCAAAAACGTGAGTGCATTTTTCCTGGGGTTTTCGGTCGTTCTTGTTGTTCCTGAACTATTTTTCTCCTTTTTTCGCTTCTTACTGGCAAAAAAATAGTCACATCAGGTTGCTGACGTCCCTGCTTCGTTTTTGTTGTCTTGGCTTTTGCTCTTTTTCGCCTTTGCCGCGCTGTCCGTTAAAAAAAACAAAAAAAAGGTTGCTGATGTCCCTGTTCTCCGAAGCGAAAGCCTGGGAGCTGGGGTCTCTCCTGTCGTCGGCCACGGAAAAAGTAGGCGTTTGGGGCACGGAGGCAGGGGGAGGCGGGGGAGACTTCTCAACGATGGGGACCCATTCTTCGACAAAGAGGCCTAGGAATTCTCTCAGCAGGTATTTCCGGGTTGTATTTTTCATTTTGGTCGTGCGTTCATTCATGGCTGGTGGTTTCCGTTGATGTGGCATGTTTTTGTATGTGAGGGGGCGGGGGGGCGGGGGATTCGACGAAACCGATTCATCGAGGAAAAAAGTAGGCCGTTCATATTTACAACGGTGGCCGACCGATTCGTTTGTTTCACTACTGTGTTTTACCGGTTTTGGACGAGTTTATTTTTGTTGCGGTGGTCGAATGATGCCGTAATGTTACCGGTGGTCGACCGTCGAACCGTGTCGTTTGTGTGACGGTTCGACGGTTTCAGATTTGTGATATTGGCCATCGGTGGTCGAACGAACCGTTTTTTTGTTACGGTTCGGGACGGTTTCATGCTTAGAGGTTGCTCGAACGTTTCACGTATTTTTGCGGTGGTCGACTGGGCGACCGTTTCCTTTTTTGTCGTAGCTGTTATGGTCAACCGTTATTGATTTTTTGTAACTCTTTTGTGTGGTCAACCGTTTCACTCACTGTAAATCTTTTGGTCGACCGTTTCAATTTTGAAGGTCTAGCAGCACGGGATCGCCAGCGGACTCTGTTCGAGAGGGGAAGCCATTGGACTTGAGGGCCCTGTCCTTCGTATGCTGCACACTCGCGGGATTGCCCTATCAGGTGCAAGAGGAGCCCATGTTTGTCGTGGACTACGTCAATCGACAGGTGGGTTGGGATTGGGCGGGCGGGTGGGAACCTACTACTGTGGTACGAGCACGCAGAAGTATGAGTAGTCGTGAGTGTATTCACATTGAACTGTCATTTCCACCCATCGGCATCCGATACACCCGAAGTCCGTTCGGGTTCACTATCCTACAGAGATACAAGCTCTATGCATGGTCACAATGTACGAAACAAAGGTATACCTTGTGCAGTATCAAGAGTTGATCATGCAGTGCCAAGCGTACTGACTACGAGCAGAAATTAATACAAAATATCGCCTTTTTTTTCAATTGCCGTCGACGCAGCTATCTTGTACAACAGTATGTACGTGATGAAAAACATGTCGGCGCGTCCCACACGGGGGGCTGAATTGGGGGCTGGCCTGGATGCGCGCCGCGCCGCGTAACACCGGTTTTGTTTTATTTCATCTCGTTTATTTTATTTTTGATATTCTGTCCGTGTGTCTGTCTGTTTGTCTGTCTGTCTGTCTGTCTGTCTGTCTGTCTGTCTGTCTGTCTGTCTGTCTGCCTGCCTGCCTGCCTGTCTGTCTGTCTGTCTGTCTGTCTGTCTGTCTGTCTGTCTGTCTGTCTGTCTGTCTTTCTGTCTGTCTGTCTGTCTGTCATTATGTCGGTCTGTCTGTCATTATGTCGGTCTGTCTGTCCGTCTGGCCGTCGGTCGGTCGGTCGGTCGATCGGTCGGTCGGTCGCACTTGATGCAGATGTCTCTTCAAGGTAGCCAGTGCCTGGAACTGCTGCACACGCTCCTCGCCAGAAAGGGTTAGTGAGGCCTTCCCCCCTACGAGTGCCTTTTTGCAGTGTTTCCCATTTCGCGGGATTCTTTTCTCAAAATATATGTATATACTAAAATAGCGTGCAAAGATGAGTTTCCTAAGACCAATCTTACAGCTGACTTGTGTCCTGTTTTTTTTTTAAACGGCTTCGGCGCGATATCCTTAACCCTCGTCCGCTGCCAACACGCCTCCCCCCGCATCGTTTAGTATTAGGGGTCATTTCTAAATATGTCAACCTCCGCTTGTCCCCCCGCTTCTAGCACGCGTTCCCCCGCCCCATCGTTTAGGGAACGTTTGATGGTGCCTTTCCTCAGGAGTTCCAACGTCGGCTCCGGAGAGCGACAAGATGCTTTTAAGATTATCGTCGGCTTTAATCTTTACAGTTTTTCCTTTAAAGTCCGGAAAGGCTCACCCCCGGCCCCCTTTCATCACACCCCCACCCGCCTGGTTCATTGTTATTTCACTTCTAACGAGGTTAACCCCCCATCCCTTTTCAACACCACCTCCCTCCACCCCTTCTAATGTTTTACATTTGATGGCGGTTTTCACCTGGAGTTCCAACCTCGCTCCAGATAGCGACTCAATTATGTCACCTACTCGTCGTATTTCCCCTCTGAAGTCCCTAAAGGTCACCCCGCCCCACCCCACCCCCCCACCCCATTTCCAACACGCCTTAATCTTATTCGTTTTATTATGGGTTTCCTTAGGAGTGCCAACGCCAGCCCCGGATAGCGACGACGCGGAAGAAACGGAGACAGATCAGGATAGAGCCGCCGCCGCTGCCTCCGCTGCTGCTGCTGCCAGCGTAAGCGGCAATGATGGCGCTGCTCCAGCATTATCGGGCGTAGCTTCGTGGCAACAGCTGGCGGCGGGGTCGGAGGCCTCAGTTAACTTGCAAAGGGTCAACTCGGACCCGGTAGGTTTTTTTTTCTGGCGCGCACCCTTGCCCCCCCCCCCCCCCCTCCAACTCCTGCTACTATGTCTATTACTGGAATTCCTACTATTTCTACCACTGAAAATTCTGCTAGTAGTTCTCATGTTGCTTCTGCTTCTGCTGCTTCTGCTGTTGCTAATACTACTATTTTTACTGAATCTAAAACCAGAGTAGCGAGTCGATCGCTTAATTATTTACAACGAATGGTACACGAGCGGCATTCCAATGGCATTGGACAGTACCGTGGTCGAGGATTCCCGTGAATCAGACGTATACTTGGATGTATTGACCAAGAAGTGCTATAACCCGATCGTAGCACACGTCTACTCTGCGGTGGCATGGCTCCCGAGGCAGCTTTACTTTTTTTCCACTTGTTATCGAAAGAGAGAGAGTGGTGCACAGCTGCGCATTATATCCGGCGATGACGCCCCCCAGATAGGATAAGCAAAGAGTTTCTATGTAGTATATGGAAGAAGCGTAATTAGCGCCCAAATGTTGGCGGTGTCTCTATTAGGAGTAGGAACGGTGCTCCGTCTCGAAAGGGATGCGTGGTCAATGGGCAAATGACCAAGGCAAGCAATAAATGAGTACGCCCCCCCCCCTCCCTGGATGTAGTCTAAGGACTACGGCCATGCATGCTAATTAGTACCCCGCGTCCCCCCCTCCTTGCTCCTTCCTGTTCCTGAAACCCTCTGGAAAATATGTGGAGAGAGCGCTGTCCAACATGGTGCGCAGCTGCACGTTTATTTCTGTCGATGACCCCCCACCCCCCCCCCCGCGCGCGCCCCTCTATTTCCGGCGATGATCTTACCCCCCCCCGCCGCGCTCCCATCTCCCTCAACCTCTCTGGGATTATCATTGGGACCCGCGTTTATTGTTTATGGCAGAATGATCTGTCGCACCTTCGACGAACGTGCTCGGCGTCGGCGGCGTTCAGCATGCTCCTGAGGCTCAAGCGGTATCTCAAGTCCGCTTACGGTCTCACCGCTGCCAGACTTCAGGCGTATAAACCCAACGAGTCAACGAAGGTGAAGCTGTTTGATACGAAAAAACGCGAGCCCTGTTTTTTTCTTCAAGATTGCCTCATGAATGCTTCCACCAACCACTGGTAATGTTGGTAACATTATGCCTTCGGTGAACGCGTGTCTCCTAATCAGTTTTATTAAATTCGCGAGGAATCCGTACTTGTACATACTTGTAGAACACGTGCGGCTAAGGTCTCACGCAGCCTGTACAAGCATTGTCATGTTCATATGATATTGATACTTGAACTCGCAGCTCTCGTAGTTTCTATATTCATTACCTGGTACAGTAGGAATCCCTCAGCGGTGCCGGTATGTGCTAGCCTAAGAAAAAATATTATTGTCATATTATCATCATTATTATTATTATTATTATTATTATTATTATTATTATTATTATTATTATTATTATTATTATTATTATTATTATTATTATTATTATTATTATTGTTGTTGTTGTTGTTGTTGTTGTTGTTGCTAGTATTTGTGTTTGTGTTTGTGTTTGTGTTTGTATTTGTGTTTGTGTTTGTATTTGTATTTGTATTCGCATTTGTATTTGTATTTGTATTGGTATTCGTACTAGCATTATAATTGGTATTGGTATTGGTATTGGTATTGGTGTTAGTAGTATTTATAGTAGTAGTAGTAGTAGTAGTAGTAGTAGTTTTGCCCTCCGAAAACATAGCGTAGATGCTGCTCCGATGTAAATCGAATATCCCTTTATATAGCAGTAATATGTCTCGTATGGCCCTCTGCCAACCATTTCCTCATTTTCTTTCCCCACATCCTTTTCATTTTAGCTACGAGTACGTACTTTCTTTCCCACTATTCCCATGTTCAGCTCCCCATATTTGCCAAGCGATTTCACCGGCACTCTACTGCGGCATCCAGAACTCTTGTGGGACCCCTGACGCCTTTTTAAAAACAAACCCTTTTATTAATAGCACCGCACTCCCAACCTGGCGAAAAAACACTTGGAGTTAGACTAGGATAATTGTAGGTGTTGGAAATGGGTTAAATCGGGGCAGGCGCACCATTTTTTTTTTCTTAGGCGCATCCGAAAGCTTTCGATAAGGCTGTTTCCTATGTATGCAGTCCGATTTCGAGCTTCAAAATTTCACATATTTTAACCCTTTTATTAATAGCACCGCACTCCCAACCTGGCGAAAAAACACTTGGAGTTAGACTAGGATAATTGTAGGTGTTGGAAATGGGTTAAATCGGGGCAGGCGCACCATTTTTTTTTTCTTAGGCGCATCCGAAAGCTTTCGATAAGGCTGTTTCCTATGTATGCAGTCCGATTTCGAGCTTCAAAATTTCACATATTTTTTTATTGTAAAAATGAAAGCACCGGCTTGTGCAGTCCGAACGTGCCAAAAATAATGAACCGGAAAACGAAAAAAAAATGAGTTGAGAATCCGATGTCCGTAGTCGTCAGTTTTTTGGCCGAAAATCCGACGACTCTGGTCATCAGATTTTCAAATCGAATAATGGCGTGGTCGCTACAGTTCAGGATGTTTTCCACGTAGCACGCAGCAGCAGAACGATCGATGAGTTGGATGGGGCCACAGCGACGTTGCCTCGTGCCTAACGCGCAGTTGGCGGTCGTCGCGTCTCTCCGCGGCCAGACCGCAGTCGTCTAGTGCGGGCTCGGGCGTAGAGTCCAAGAGAAGCGCACTCGGCGCCCGCCTCTCCATGGATACATACTCGTATCATGGACTATAGCAGCTGAGCAGCAGTCAGTCAGGTTGCTAGGCTCCGATGCGTTACAGTCCAAATACAATATACGCCGAACATTTTGGGCGCACTCGGCACGTCGCCTCGTCGCTACACTGAAGTCAGTCAGCGTGGGCTCGGACGGTTGAGTCCGACGCCAAGCGCAACACACTCGGCGGCGCCTTTCTTCGTGGCGCCAAACCGCAACAGTGGGTTGCTGTTTGCTCGAACCTCGGGGCGCACGCTCTCACCCAATTTCAAATATATCCGATTGCTCCGCACAAGAAGACCCGTTCGATTTCCGGTCCACACGGGCTGAAAAAACCGATTTTGGCTTAAAGATCTGAAGCTCGACATCTGGACCGCATAGGAGCCAACCTAGGAGAATTTTGGGGTAAAGTTGTGATGAGGTTATTTTTTTTCGGGGCGCACAAGGTATTTGAAAAGATCAAAATTTAAACAAGTCAGCTGTGAGTTCCATAAATTAGGGTCGATGTTGTTCCGGCCCCACACATCTTCCTTGTAGCTGGAACCACCTTTTTACTACTCCGGTGGAAATGGCTACATGGGCGCACTCGGCACGTTTCATGGAAAAGTGGACCCATACGCAGGAACGTTTGGCGCCTACGGTAACGTTAACAATTAATAGCAATGCCCATGGTGCACACGTACTATAATTCGTTACCGCCGACCGAAAAAAATATCGCAAGCAACACCCACACGTTAACACCCGTCTTCCCCCCCCCCCTCCCCCCTTTCCCGCCTCCCTCCCCTCCATCTCTTGTCAAAGGCTACCGAAAAACAAGCCCAAATTCCGAATCCGCCGCCGGAAACGTTTAATCCGTTCGCCAATCGGAAGGGAAAAGGGGCGGCGGCGAAAGGTTTGGTCGATCCGGCGGCGATAGCGGCTGAGGCGGCGGCGGCGATGAAAACGCTCCACACAGGATCGCCGAAAGAGGTGGGAGAGGGAGGAGAGCGGGGTGGGGGAGGGGGGGGAGGGGGGCAGAGTATGCCCGTTGTCGTGCATGGCCGTAATCGTGTTATCCATAGACCCTCGCAAATATTTTTACGGGCGAATGCGAGGGATTATCGTGTACTAAAGTTAACATGTACCTGGTACACGTCGCCGAAAATTGGGACCTAACATTTTTACAGATGGGCGAAAGCCTTTTTGTACTTGGTTGCCCCCGTATAACACGCATCGTATCTGTCACACACACCCTCGGGGCGAATTTCGAAGGTGATTTTCTCGACAAACGGGGAGAGTGCATTTTCAACCCCCAAAAAATATCTCTATTCCAAAATCCAAGTGTTTTGTACCCGTGTCGGTAGTGCGGCGCTAAAAGGGTTATAATAAACGCCAAGCGACGCGTCTACGGACAGATGGTTGGACGAGATCTTTTCCAGGGCCTTTCCCGGGTCGGGACACCACTCTCGGGTCGGGATGACCCGGCCCGACCCGTGAGCTGCTGTGAAAAACTGTTGACCCGACTGCTTCTGACCCGTGTGATTTCGAAATATCTCCCAACACTACCTCCTGACCCGATCCGCGGATCGGACCATGACCCGTAAAAAACCCTGATTTTTTTGAGGCGACCCGTTTTCGGTAAGCGTCGTGCCCCCCCCCCCCGCCGCCCCGCCCTCGTTTTCGGTTTTTGGAGAAAATTGGGTCAGAAAAATCATCCTACGGGGGGGGTGTTGTTATCGTGCGTGCGATACGGTGGACGGCGTGGTGTCGGGAGAGATGTCGACGATACTTTTTCGAAGCGACCGGTTTTCGTTGCGCGTTGCCCCCCTTCCATTCCCCCCCGTTTTGGGAGTCCCCCCCCCCCGCCCTCTTTTTGTTTTTTGGAGAGCATAAAGTCAGAAAAATATCCTAGGGCGGTGCTGTTGTATACATTGCGTGCTGTACCGTGGATAGGATGGGGGTGTCGACCGAGGAGCAAGCAGCACCGCGCATCCACACAAGGCGCGCACGTGTTGGGGGCAGTTATGAATTGCCTGCTGTGAGTGTCGCTGGCAATAGCTATGCGATAGATTCTATTAATAGAAGCTTTCCTTTCGGGATGCGCTTCGCTTCAATCCGGGGGGGGTGTCTCAAGCTGAAAGAAAAATGAGGGAAAAACGATAAACGCTGGAAAACGGGAGGCGGGGGGGGGGGGAGGCGAAAAAACTCATCAAAAACATGAGAAAGCAACCCGGCCTGTAACACCGTCGAGACCAGTCGAGGCGATTCTATATGTAGCTTAGTGTGCTGTGAAAGGCGTGGATGCTAGGCGATGAAATATGCGCAGCATTTTCAGGTGGACGGAGTTCCATGTATACCGCGTAGCATTGTTGTTGAGAGAGTTTGCTCTGCATCCCGCAGGTCCCAGTGATATTTTGTCTTCGTGTTTGCATGGGCTTTGTTGTTTTGCCGCGCGCGACAGCTGAGCGTTTGGGGAGGGGGGGAGGGGTTGGGGGGGGGGGCTGATTTCGTTCGTGTTTTTCGTGTGTGCGTGCATTTATCGCGGGGGATGTTTTGTACATTTTTTTGAGTACTCCTCTCTTCGTGTGATTGTTATTGGGAAACGGGTGCAGTTGATTGACACCGGGGGTTGGAGCAGGTAACCCCCCCCCCCCTCTCCCTCCGCGCTCCTCTCCTCTCCCTCCCCCCCCCCCTCCCCCCCCCCCCCTCCCCCCCCGCCCTAGTCTCACCAGCACGCGCGCGCTATTTCTTTCACCCCTTATCCCCGCCCCCCACACTAAACGCGAACCTTCATTGGCCACAACTCTGCCCCTCTCGTGAAAACAAACAACACAAACAAAAAAATGTCAAACCTTCTGCCTCAGCTGGCGAGCTTTTACCTGGAGCTGAGAGGTTTGGCACACGACGACCCCGAGGACTATTCAGCCTGGGAAGGCGTTGCCGAGCCGGATCCGGTGGGAGACGGTGATGGCGGGGGCGGTGAACCTGGTGCCGGTTCGACGGAGGGCGGGCTGCAGGTGGCGGACGAGAAGAAGCGAGGGAAGAAGAGAAGGTGACGCGCCGCCATTTTTACGATGTGTATGCCAGATACTGCAACCCTTTTGGAACTTAATGAGGGGAGAAAAGAGTGAAACTTGTTGAGGAAAAAGTTGAAACAAAAAATGGATTTTTTCATCGGGAAGACATGAAGAAATATTGCGCCAATTTGTTTTTCAGCCGGAGCTGCTACGAGTACTGCTAATTATACCTGAAATTAAAAACATCTGGCTGGGTTTTAGGCGGGGATACGTTTTGTTCCCGAATCACAGCAGCAGCAACGAATTGCTCGACTACTGCGCGGCGTGGCTCTTGAAGCTCGCCGTGTTATTGCGCGGTTGTGCACACTTAGGCGGTCGGTTGATAATACCGTGCTGGAGTTGAATAATTTCTGCAGCATGTGTACGGTGCGCGGCACCCGAAAACAAAACCTCT
This sequence comes from Undaria pinnatifida, assembly GCA_012845835.1. Classification (NCBI taxonomy): domain Eukaryota; class Phaeophyceae; order Laminariales; family Alariaceae; genus Undaria; species Undaria pinnatifida. Next base: position 5,192,404 of record JABAKD010000012.1, on the reverse strand, counting down.
TGTTTTTTGGGCCTTGTCTAACTTCTTGCTCGGGGCAAGAGCTGTCATGAGTTTTAGTTTTGAATTTTTGTTTCTTGTGTTTCGTGCAAAGCCTTGAGCTACATTTTGTTAGCTCCCAATTTATTAGTTTCTGTCGCATTTCACTGTTTATAGTATAATACTACAGTATGAATCTAAGGACCTTACGGTGTCCTTTTTTCACTTCGTCCGTTTTCGTTTTTGAGTGTATCTTAACCTCGTGCCGTTCTCTTTTGGTGTCACGGCGTTTCTTGTCTCTTTGACTTCTTGCGTCTTGACCTGTCTCGCCGTGTCCTCTTTGTTTTCGTCTGTTATTTTTTTGTTCCTTCGTGTGTGTTGTGTCTTTAGCTTCGCCGTGTCGTCTTCATTGCCGTCCGTTCTTTTTGTGTCTTACACAGCGCTCGTCCTCTTTTTTGCCTGGCGTTTTTTCCCTTTTGTCTTAACCTCGGCTTATACTCTTTTGTTTATTATTATTTTCTTATTAATTATGTTCCTCTTTTTTTATCGTACATTTTTTGCCTTGATGAATGCTCCTCTTTTCTCACTCCTACGTTTTTCGTTTTCGTTTTCGTTTTCGTTTTTGTTTTCTTTTTAATTTGTATACTTATCGGTTTTTTTTTTTTTTTTTCAGGAGGGCCAGCGCAGGGGAAGCCCTACCGGGGGCGGCAAAGGCGAGGCGCGGACGCCCACCCGGAAGCGGGACGAAGGGCAAGGGCAAGAAAGGGTCCTCCAAGCGACGCAAGAGCACAGGATCGTTGGCGATGGCGAACCTTAGCGATAGCTCGCCAGACGAAGAAGTCTGGAGAGAGGGTGGTGGGGGTGGGGGTGGGGGTGGGGGCGGTGGTGGTGAGGGTGACGATGCGGAGGATTGGGCATGAGGAAGGGGGGGGTGAGCGTGCTGGCCTGTTCTGGTGGTGTTAGTGGTAGTGGCAGAGGGAGGTGTACTCATTTCATGCACGGCTGTACTCGTAACACCATAGACCCTCGCTTCAGGCTTGATTGAATCTATTCTGGCGGTGTTAGCGGCGGTGGTGGTGGCGGGAGGGGGGGGGGGGGAGGGGGGAGGGGGGGGTGGCCGGTACTACAGTATGCTTCCTTTGTTTTGTCCATGGGTTTCCTTGCGGGACGGGGTGTGGTAGAGGGGGAAGGGGGAGAACCTGTAATAGACCGGTACTACAAGAGACTTCCTTTTTTTGTTTCCATAGGCTTCCTTCTGGGGTAGGGGTGTGGTAGAGAGGGCGGGGCGGGGTGGCGATACCGGTATTACACTAGGCTTCCTCATCTGGTTGCCATGGGTTTCCTTGAAGGAGGAGAGATAGCCGTAGTGTGTGGGGGGGGTGGTAGCGTTTGGGACGTGGTGAGTGGCGTTCTACAGTAGGCATGGGACGATTCTGCCACGCCGCGCCGTGTGATCAAAAGGGGGGCGGGGGGGGCGAAGGAGATGTATTATTTTTCGCCGTGATGACGTGCCCAAATGTTATTGGAGGGCGGGTGGACGGGTTAGCGGGTGGTTGGGTCCCTGTGCGTACGAGTCCATAGCAGCGATAGGGGTGCACAGGTTGGGGGGGGGGTGTTAGGTGCTGGGGCGGCGCGAACAAAAAGGTTTCCGCCCTGCTATCGCAATGTTGCACGTGCGTAGCGTACAAGTCTTACCCGAGAGTCCGGGGGAATTATTGCATGTCGCTGCTGCACATTGGGCGGAGGACGTGCAAGGGAGGGGGGGGGAGAGGGAGGGGAGATGTGCTGCTGCCTTCGACTACGGCCAGCTGGAAAAGTACTGCACTTGCACTGTTCGGCGGAGGCAAAGTGATGCTTCTTTCGAAGCAAGCATCTTTTGTTTATGTAAAAAAGACATCTTCGTTTCACGAGGATGGCGAGGAACGGGATGCAGGCCGGAGCTTTTAGATTCTGGCCAGCGCATAGGTTGGCTAACGCGCGAGGAGAGGCGAGAGGAGGGGGGGGGGGGGCTGGGAGGGATTGGGAAGGGGGGGGGGGGGGGGGGGGGGGGGAGGGGGTATGCTCGAGTAGGCGGGGTGATCCTCTTGGGAAAGATGCCGTGCTGTGGCCAGAATATGAATAGTTGGTGGGCTTCGTAGGGCCTGACAAAATGCGATTGGTCCGATTAATCGAGAGCTTTGCTCCAGATGTATCGGGAGTGGTGCAGCTACCGTGTGGTGATGTGTGGCGTCGTTGCAATGCCCACAAATATGTGCAATCAGAACGGTCGTCTGTGAAAGAGGGACAGAGGGAGAGCCTGAGGCAAGGAGAGAGAAGCCCCTGGTCTGGAGTCAGGGCTGTATCTTCATTTAGATAAATAAGAGATAAGCCCAGGTCTAAAGACAGGGCTGTCTCCCCGCCCCCTCCCCGAACTGTACCCGTAGCCCCAGATCATGATCAATCTGTTTGGAACTGTACCCATATTTTGGGAGCAATCTACCTGGGTAATTGGCGTGGGGTCATTCTCACAGCAGAAAAAGGGATAGACCAATACAGAATTACGAAAAGCCTTATTTACGCCAAAAAGGATTGTCGCCGAATGTTATGTAACCACGGTGTAGCAGCAGTGGGGACTATCTGGCGTACATAGGACCAGCGCGAAAGATGGTACGAGGATGGAGGCGAGAGTGGGGGACCGCTCGGAGTATATTTGTCTTGTGGACGTTACAGGTTTTATGAGGCTCGCGAAGCTCGCGATCACGCTCCGCACAATCGGACCAACATGATTTTAGGTCGACGGGGGGGGGAGGAGAGGGAGGGGTGGAGGGTGCCGGGGAATGGATCTGAATAGTCATTCATAGGAGCAGCAGTACTATCCAACGACAGTGACGGCGCTGCTTTCGTTGTTAATTGGGAGGGGGCCGGGGGGAGTGGGGGGGGGTGAGGGCGTTGGTGTTCGGTCGCGTTTTGGTTGGTGTGAGTTGGATGCACTGATGAGCGCGGTTGGTGATGCCACATGGCGCGGAGGAGGGGGGGGGGTGGTGTCTTGCTTTTTGCGGGGAGGGGGGGGGGTGCTTGATGTTTTTGCGGGTTCCGCAGCAGCAATCAACCAAGTAATCGTCGCCTGCACCGCCAGCATCGGTATCAGGCTCGTCGCTGCTACTGCTGCTCACAGAGTGTATGCCCCATTTTACAGCAGAACTGGTGAGCTGGTAAGTCACCCCCCCTTTGCAAGCTGCAGCTTCGCATCGAGTAGCTGCTGTTGTTGTTTTTTTAGCACGAGTTTCACTAGGAGTATAGCTGGTACTTTTTTTTGGTTTGTCATGGCTGAGACGGAGAGAAGCTGTGAAAACCGGGGGGTGGCGGGGGGGGGGGTGCCTGTAGTAGCCGTGCGTGGTGGTTTAATGTGTTTGTTTTACTCTCACGATACCGAGCTGCGGTCAATGTTTGCGTGTCGCAATGATCCAAGGTATTTATGTTCCGGTTTGCAGCATGCTTTTTTCTGTGTTTAGTCGCAGGGTGGGGCTAGATGGGGGAGGGCTTGATTATGTTGATGATTGTGGCCATCGATGATGAGGGGGGTGGACATGATGATGGTGATGATTGTGATGTGGGGCTATATATAGAGAGGTATATGAGATGCAATGTTTACGGGCGCTCGCGCAATATGTTCGACTTCCTCCCAGCAGACTACTTTTTTCACGTATGATACTACGGTACACTGCTTCTACTGCTGTAGTGCGATATTCTTGTGTGACTTGCGGTGAAGAAAGGAGGGGGGGGGCGGGGGGGGGGTTCTTTGGGCAAGCGTCGGGTGGAAGAGAGGGGGAGACAGTTATGTTTATTTTTTCATCCGAGAAACAATCCAGAACCGGCAGCAGCAGTCGTCCTTTACCCATTTTTCTTGTACATTGCCTGAAAGCGTTGTCGCTATTTTTTCAGGCTTCCCCCTGACGTAATTTAATTATCATACCGGTATCCCCATTAGGACTTGAGAGGGAGATGCCATTATCGTCTTATCAACCCCGTTAGGACTTGAACGGGAGAGAAGTGAGGCACGCTCTACGGTGGAGGTGCTGTGCTGTTTTTTTTTTCTGAGGCTTTCTGACTTAAGGAGCTCCATACCACACCAAAAAACAGTGATGCACATTGGTGTTTTTTTTTCCAACTATTTCACCCCAGTAACGTCATAATGACGTCGTTAGAGGGTGCTTCGACCGGCATTTCGAATGGGTTAGGGTTAGGGTTAGGGTTAGTTCCATGATTTCATGTAACGCTACCCGAACACTCGCCACTTTCCTCGTACCGTTCCGGACATCAAGTAAGAGCGTGGGGATATGGTCAGGCGTTGAGAGCGTTGAGAGAAACATTGTTTCTAAAATCGGGTTGTAAACCCCAAGAGTATGCTCTTGCTCGCTTCGGATAGGGAGCGCATCGACACTGGCGGCCGGAGGCGTAATCCCAATAATGTCAAGTCACTCCCCAAAAAGCATTCACAGGTATAAAATTGAAAGCAAGTGCAACGCCATGAACAAAGTCCCTGTACTAATTTCAAGTAATTTTGTCCCCGAAACGGGTTTCCAGTTGTAAAGGCGTTGATGAGCCCCCCCGTCATTCAGAAACTAAAATAATAGCCTTTTTTTTCTCATTTTCTTTGTCTCATTTTTATTGTCCTCGCACTGCTCTCGCCTTCCCTCCCAGTAGTAACTCAGATCCGGGGTCACATAGCGGGCTCTCCTCCCCCTCCCCACTACGGTACGTCCCTTCATTTTTATCGCGAGAAAAAAACAGCATTTCCTTCCCTCGTCGACTCGCTCGCGTCGAATTGTAGCCCAAAAGTGGTATATCTTAATACCTCTATCTATCGTAGCACACGCGTCGTTTGACCAACACGAATGACTTTGAAACAAGCGTCGGCCACCCACGTAGAAAATAATGCCGGCTGCTGGGCTGGGGGGCGGTGCGCACTGTCCGAGGTTTACACCTGGTGCACACAACAGTGCCAGGAATTGCACGATAAGCGAGCGGCATCGGATGCTACTCGCGCCTCTGCGCACTCGCACCACCCGCAGCCGGTCGATCACACCTCTTTTTTTTTTCAGCGATGCCTGGGTTCCCAAGATTCACCCACCTGGGACACATGGCAGAGAGGTAATAATGGGGTACTGATAGTTTCAATCAGAAGAATATATATATATGTGCCTTCAGCAGGGATCAAGATGGTGGATGGCAGCAGTATTTAATAGAAATATTCTAAGGACGTCAGCCTTTACTTTGGTACTTGTAGTATACTATGTGGGTGAGTTTTTTTCTTAATGGAAGGGGTCCTATTCTTTTGTTTCAAATATAGTCTATATATTATAAAAAATATTTCAAGGACGTCAGCCATGAGTTCGACGAATTTCGGGTCAATACTCATCTTTGCAAGCTGTGTTGTTTGTACTTGTAAATATACTTCAAGTATTTCTTCGTTATTTTTTTTGTTCACACTTCTACTTTCCAGCTTCTGGACAAGCCGTGGTCACAGGGGTCGTCGCTTCCTCCCCCCGGTTCTTACTTCATTTTTTATCGCGCATATGGGGTCAAGCAATCCCACTGCTCGTTGATTTTTAATCGAGTGTTGGATACTGGCCCTTCCTTGTACTGGAGAATGACCAAAGACGAGTCGACGAGACCTCCTTGAATTCCCAAACGTTGAGCATAAATTGCAAGCCACGCGCTATTATCAGGGTTTTAGTGTTTGAGGATAAAAGACGTTGTCGGACCAACCCCAATAGACCACACACCTACCTCGGTTTTGATTGGCCAACTTAGCTGCACCCTAGTGCTCTTGCTATGGCGTGATGTACAAGCGGGGTCATCCAGGGCTCTCACGTACGCCCACCCAAATATCTACCGATCCTAGGAGATAAAGATTCGGTGGCCACAAAAGGCGAAACCGGAAGAGGATAATAAGAGTAAGCAGAAAAGTGTTCATGCAACATAGGGAAATAACGTAATGAGCGCTTGAACTGTTGGAGGCGTCTCTGTCGTTAGGAGTAGCAACGGTGCTCCTTCTCGAAAGGGGCGAATGGTCAACGGTCAAATGACGAAGGCATGCAAAACATGACCACCTCCCCCCCCCCCCGCAGATAATAGCAGCTAAAAAGATACTGGGATGCTCAAGTACAACGAGTAATGTAGTAGTAAGATCAGAACTAGGAATGTACCCACTTAAAATAAAAAATAGCGAGACGTGAGAAAGTTGAATGGCAATAAAATGTAAAGAATATGCCAGAAAAGAGGTTGCCAGCCATAGGGTTTGATAGGACTGTATGGGAGAAAATAACAAAAGGGCGAGCTGGAATAAGATGGAATAACGTAGTCAAGAAACTATGGAAGGAGTTAAGGGGAGACCAAGAAGAGGTACTGCTGTCTACGGTGAGTTTGGCGGGCACAAGACAGCAGTAGAAGAAAGAATAGAAGAAAGGAAAAGGCTAGCGCTGAGAAATAAGGTGAAAGAGGAGAAGCACTTGGAGATATACGGGGGGTTGAAGGGAGATATTGGAATGAAAGCGTGTCTGCACGGCCCAAAGGACTACGCGAAAAAGCTGAAACTGCGATTTCATGTAGGGGACCTGGACCTATACCAGAAAGAAGAAATAAATAGTCTATACCAATAATCGGGAGGACGTGGGTACAAGTATGTGCCCGTGTGGCACAACAATAGAGAGTAGGACTCACATAGTAGGAGGATATGGAATATACAAGGAGGAACGGGATGCGTTAGAGGAGGGGATGAGGAAATTAGACGTATGTATGTGACATGGAAGAGTTTGGTAGACTAGAGAGTAGCGAGAAACGATCGCTATCCTAGGAGATAAATGGTGACCGCAGAAGGCGAAGCAGGACGGGGATAGGATAAGTAAACAGTTTCTATGTAGCAAATGGAAGAAGCGTAATAAGCGCCCAAACGTTGGAGGTGTATTTATTAGGAGTAGGAACGGTACTCCGTCTCGAAAGGGATGCGTGTTCAATGGTCAAAAGACGAAGGCAAGCAACAAAAATGAGTACGCCTCCCCTCCCCCCCCCCCTGCCTTTTTGGAAGCACCAGCAGTGAACGCAGTGCTCCATAAGAAAACACAACCAACCCCCCACCTTACCGCATTTTCCCTGCAATGCTACATTGTCCATATATACCGTCGGTAAGCACTACTCTATTATGAGGAGGAAGTAATATGTACAAGGACTCCACTCCGCGAGCGGCTGACCCCCCCCCCCTACGTTCGCGCGAGGAAAAATACCACTAAACGAGAAGGAGGTAGAAATCATGAAACATTACTAAAACGAGCGACCGGTGTAGAAACGCAGCTTGCAAAGATGAGTATCGACCATAAATTCGTCAAACTCACAGCTAGCTGACGTTGGTAAAAATATTTTATTACATAAAAGGCGCATGATTTGGTGGAACGATTAACAGCGGTTTAATCATGCCAAGAGCTACTCGTGGAAAGCTGATTGCCCTGTCTGTGCTGTGCTGTGTGCTTGCTGGCGATGCTACGCTTTGATCGGCAGCACGAGTGAATTTGCGAAAAAAAAGACGTGAACAGGACCGAGAGAGGGAGACAACCAATGAAGAAAGCAGAAACACGGGCACACACGTTTTTACCGGCACTTGGTACCTGGTATGATACTTCGGATCGTACCTATTCAACCCTTTTATGTATGAGATAGCATGTGGCGTGTATCAGCTCTTAGCTGGTGTACGCTCGTAGTCTCGCTTTCGGATAACCCGATGAAGACACAGCCTATATATGATTTTTGAGGCAAACGAAGGCCACGGTTAGGTGAGCCTGTCAGAGCAGAGGGATCTGGCAGAGAAGATGTTGTTCGGCGACCCCAAGCTGATACATTGATTGATGATTAATTTGCTCAGCAGATGAGAGCTGATGGTGATAAAAAAAGGCGTGATCACATGTGGGCGATGCGGCTGTGCGTCGCTCGAAGCTCAAAGACAAGGGCCCTTGAAATCCGTTGCAAAAAAAATGAAAAGGCCCCTTGAAATGGACCCTATTATCAACGGTACTAACCAATATAATTCCAGGGTATGGATGAAAAACAAAAAACAAGCTATGACCCCAAGACGCAAAGACCCCAATACGAGATCCTCCAGCCTTGTTGGTCAACAACTCGTATCGCAGGGTATGTGGTCATATGACCCTACGTAGCCTATCTTCTTACTTCAGCAACAACTCGTATCTTAAATATTTTGCTGCCGGTTACAAGAGAGATACCGAAGACTGTCCCTCTCGACGTGTACCAGTACTTACTACATGTACCAAGTATTTGGATATGATCAGCCTGTAAACTGCTGTGTATAATGTATCCAAGACATTGCTGCTGAAACTTGTGCTTGTTACGTACTGTATCGATAAACGACAACTACCAGACTGAAAACTGTCTGTCGTACTAGCAACTCGCAATGTATACCAGATGACTTTAAATGTTATCACGTAACGACATGATTGTTACTGATAAGTAGCATCCCTAACACCTCCCCCCGTTAGGTTAACACTTTTTTACTCTGCGTTACATGCTACAAACTCCATAACGGAAATACATGCAGCAACAATGATATATGCTGGGAAAAATGTTTTGGTAGAGCAAAGTCATGTTGCTAAAAAGTCCAAGGGGTGAATACAAAATAAGCCGACACTAATAAACCCTGCTCTGACACTATACGTGCTTCTGCATGTTTATGCAAGTTTAATTTACTATTAATAGCTCACAATACTAGAATCATCAGAAAGTGAACTATATTTCGGTCGGGTAATCAACCAAGGTATAGAAGATGTTTGTAGTAGTCTAAAACAGTGAATGTGTTCATCATTCCGCAATAATCATAGGAGTGAACAGCCTTCAAGTGTTTCTTCCGCCCTCAAACAAAGGAACAAAGGGGCACTGCCAGCGATTTACAGCTGAATAAAGACCACTTGTTCTAGAGAGACATCGCCTCTCGTGTACGAGTATCTTAATCTTCCGTTTGTACTTGTCCAGGTGGCGGGTTTTCCGGCCGTATATCCTGAAGTACCGGAGATGGCGTGGCTAAATTTAATATTTCAACTATCCTGTCGAAATTAACTATTCGACTTGTACCCTTACTTGGTACCAACTGCGATATTTCGTCATCTCCTAACCGTGCACAACACCGGTCGTTGTCTCTGCTCGCCCCGTACAAAGAGAACATGCGACACTTTACGTATGGCTTTGATAAAGCGATAACGCATTTCACACTTCCAGTGGCTTGACCTTGTCGGTGTAGACGTTGTCGATGTAGACGTCGTTGGTGTGCTTAGTCCGTTGTCCGTCGCTTGGCACTAGAGGCTTAACTTCATCTTGAAGTTGGAGAGGTAGGTAGTATCCTTTCCCCCCCAAAAAACTGATTACCGTCATCGGCTCCGCCTCGACTATGAATTTTGCAGCCAGTCTCTGCGTCTCGGCCTCGATGTTTATGGGCTCTTCGTTCAGGATGTAGAGGAAGCTTGAGGTTGGCTTGCAGATGTACACGAAGGCCGAAGATGTCACCAGTGGCTCTTGATCGTCCTGTGTTGATTCCGCAGATCCTGCCTCGGGGTTTGCCCGTGGCTGTCCTTTTGCTGTCATGAGTAGTGTGAACCCCCTCCTGACGGTCTGTTTCGTTGTTGAGCTTGGCTCGAAGGCTTGGCTCAAAAGTAGCTGGTGTGATCCCGGGTGTAGCGGACATGGTCGATCCGTCGACCCTTGGCTCAGCTGATGGTCCGGTAGTCCCAGATGGCGATGATCCAGCGACTCCAATGGTCGCATGTGATGCTGTTGGTCCAGCTGATACTCCGGTGATCTAATACAAAGTTAATCCTGTGATCCCGGATGCAGCTGCTCCGATGTGCGATGGTGATCCAGATGATGTTGCTCCAAAGATATGTTAAAGATTCCATGCGAAGATGCCTTTGAGATCCCAGCTCCGGTAATTCCGGTTCCAGTAAATCCAGGTGATGCTGATCCGTGAAGTGGATGGCATCTTGCTATGTCGTTGGGGATTTTAGTCACCAAGTTTTCCTCCTCCGAGATTCGAAACGGGTTTCTTTCGGTGTTAGTGAACTCCACACAAGCGGTCGATGGGTTTGTCCCCGATGCTCCTGTTGCGTGCGTGTTGTCGAAGGTATCCTCGACTCTTGAATTGGGTCTTGTACTGGCGGTCTCGTGATGCGGTACATCCGGTGCGGCTCCCGTTGTAGTAGAATGTGCGTCACCGGGCGTAATAGCAGGTGCAATTCCTGTCAAGGACACCCCAACTTCTTGCGGTAGTGCTCCAGCCCTTGATGACGATTCTTCATTGTCTAGTGATGATGACTCTTCTGCTGATGCGGATGCTCCAGCTCCCGTCGATGACGCTCCGGCTGTTGTCGACGACTTTTCCTCTTCCAGAAGGTTGTTCTCGTAGTAGTGTAGCATAACCTGGACCAGCGCACAAAAGCGCTCCGTTTTAGTGACAATGGCTTTCTCGAGCGTGATGTCCGGAATTTGCGCATGTAGGCGCTCAGTCTCCGTGACAGTAGCCTCTTCAGGCGTGTTGTTTCCACCTGTTGGTGTGCACTCCTTTCGGGTCGCATGGTTCTGTCCATACCGCGCGGATACCCTCTTCAGTTGGGGCGTTACCATCGTGGTGTGCTCCATGACTATGGTGGAGTTGGTGCAGAATTATCTAGATCTCTTTGAAGGTGCAATCACCTTGATTGGCGTCGTTGCTTGCCTGTGCTGCAGGAACTACGGCAGGCGTTGATGACGTATCAGCCGCGCTACCCAGGGTGCGAAGAAATGCGTTGTAATAGCATACGCCCTTGTCCTCTGGGTGTTGGGTGAGCGGAAGCGAAGTGCTGCTGTCGAACTGCAAGTGGGGGTTTCCCGTCTGGAGGATAGTGCTTACCCCTGATTGCGTTGCTTTGATGGAGGAGAAGACTTTGCGTCCCAGTCCAGGTACGAACATGGCTGAAATGCGAAGAGGAGCACGCTTGCCAGCCTGGTCGATGATGTATCCCCAGATGGTGCCTGTTGCTGTTGTGAATACCTTCTTGTTCCTGTTGGTCATGATGGTCTTCCGCTTCATTAGCTTCTTGTAATCCCTCATGCTTTTCCGCAGTCTTGGAATCAGCTTCTCGTCTATCAAGTGGTCCGACGTGCCGCTGTCTACAATCATCGTGAACCTGTCGCTGTTGGGGTGAAAACCCCTGTCGCCGCTACCGTCGCTGATGGGGCGAAAACCCCTATTGCCGCTGCCATTGGGGTGAAAGGCCCTGCTGCCGTTATCAGCTAGCAGCCCTGTCAACGCGAATCCCTCTTCGAAACCATCGTCGAAGTTGAGGGACGGCTTTTTGTCGTCGTTGGGGCGTGTGCTCGCGCTTTTTACAACAGAGGAATTGCGAGCGCGTCCACTCTGCGGTGGGCGTGGCGCTCCTTGCTTGTAACATTCCGTGTCGTCGTGCGAGGTAGTCTTGTGTACAGAACACCACTTGTGTTCAGCTCCAACACTGGGTGCTGCCTTGCCTCTTGAAGATTCCTTGTTTTTCTGCTTGTTGTGGGCGCCAGTAGACCTGTTATCGTTGTCGTCCTTCCTTTTTCAGCAGTTGCGGGCGTAGTGCCCTTGCTTTCCTCAATGACTGCAAGTCGATGCCGCAGTCATGGCTACGCCACGACCAGCGATCTTGGTGCCGCTGTTGCGCGAAAGATCATCCAAGTAAATATGGCGCATCCTGCTTAGCATCTGATCAATGTTCAAAGTTGGGTCTCGGTACATCACCATCATCTTGATGTCCTTGTACTTCGCCGTGAATCCTTGAACGCAGATGTCCTTGAATCTGCGGTCGGAAATTATCTCGGTCATCTTCTCGAGCTCAGAGCGCGCGAGCGTCTTTTCCATAAAGTATGACTCCGGATCTTCTCCTTGGTCCATGTTGGAGTTGACGAGCTTGTCCATTTTCGCCCGGATCACTTCGCCAGTGACCTTGTTGTACTTCGAGACAAGCTCTTGTAGGGCCTTTTGTCCGTCACCGGTCGTCCCAGTCTCGTCCTCGTGCTTGTGTACAAGTAGAGATGCTGGTCTCTCCATCAGTAGAAAAAGCATGGCGTACAGATCTTGATTTGCCCTTTCATAAGCTGCGACTTCTTGTGCGAGTGCTGGTGGAGGTCCGTACCGGCCGTCGCTTTGGTCGGTGGAGGAGGCCCTTTTATGAGGTTAGCGATATCGCGTCTGGATACACCAATTACAACCGCCAATCGTTTATACCAATCTCAAAAATCGGCTGGGCTGCGCCCATCGAACGTTCTTAGTCCTTTAATGGCGTTGGCGAGTGAAGTGCTGCTGTTGGATTCCCCATGATGATGATGAGTAGGTACCAGGTAGCAATCCATTCAGATGTCTTCTATGATGTCGGCACTTGTACAGCAGTGTAGTAGTACCAGTAATCCCGCCTTGCTGTATTAAACAGCCGTTTCAAGTGCAATAGTGGTGCTTGTGTAGGAATCGAAGGCGTGATGTAGATTTCCGAAAATTTTCGAATTTCCAAAAAATACAGCGGTACGGTATGTACGGATCTGGATGATACTGGGGGCGGGTTGCTCGCTTGCACTAGCCGCCTTGATGATAAGAGTCTCCTTCGACAGACAGCTACTCTGCTGCCGGGAGTGCTCTTAATATAGCTTGTCGCTTGGAGTTTGGCGAGTCCTTTCTGGGAAGTCATGCGTTTGGCCCACACTCTCAACGAGGTGCGTTGGGCAATTTTGGTCGGTTCACGATTATCACACGTGAAGCCTTTGGCCCGCACTCAACGAGAGGTGCGTTGGGCTCGAATTTTGTAAGGCCTTTAATGGCGTTTGCCAGGTTTCCGCTGTTGTTGTTGGTGGTGAAGTCCTCCTTGGCGGTGTTAAGAAATAGGTGACATCTGATATCAGCCTATTGTCATTATCAATGTTCAGTAGCGAATGTGCAATTCCATGTTAGCACTTGCTGCAGTGTCACAGCAGTAGCACGTAGCCTACAGAGTGCTCGTCAGTGTGTAGTAGCACGTAGCCTACAGAGTTGCTCGTTGGTGTGGCAATCAATGCCATCTAATACTCGTAGCGTACTCGCAGTTTGCGTTCTAGAATGAGGGTTCTCGGTAGATCGTGTTTTGGGACCATTCGAGGGTTTTCTGACAGTCCCGTAACTGTCTTGACTACAGGCTTCTGGAGCATGGCTGACATCTAGACGTCGGTCGAATAGGGTTTTGGAACCTAGCGGCTCTTTCAACGTCGAGGAAGCAGGTAGAGCACCCCCTATCCTGCTCACTCTTCTCAACCGCACCTGAGCGTCTTCCCGTTCATCGGTCACAGTAAGCTTTAGTTGGGCCATCGAGCGCCCCTGTTCAACCGGAAATATGTATCTTTTACACCATATGTGATGCTCGATTTCGTCTCTCAACGACTCTGTGAGCGATCCCTGAAGACCGTCATGGGTCGGCCGCTTGAGAGTGTCCTAGTTTCTCATTAGGCGGTAAGATGTACTGGTAGACAAGAGATCTTGTATGACACTTCAAAGTGCTGCTGTTGTTGTACCGAGTGAATGCAGCAAATGTGCTGCTGTGACTGTTCGAGTTTGTTCTCGCGCCAAGGAAAATATTCGAATTTGTTCTCCATGGAACAGTCTTTCGGGATCCTCAGATCTACGATGAGCCTGGTGACCAAAAATAACTTTCCGTGGGTGACAGCTCTGTCCCTCTTGAAAAATAAGAAGTACTACAATGCTCCTTTGACAGAAAGCGATCAGGCGTATCGGGAGTGTTTGACTTCCATGCTGCTGTAGCTCAGTATAGTTGAGGCTGATTATCCACGGGTATGGATTACGCTTCAGCAGAGCCCCTAACCTACAGCAGTGCTGGGGCTGTGAGATGGAGTTGCTGAGTTGTGACGTACAACAGTTTCGCTCGATTTATCGAGATATCGCCTGTAAACTACACGAAGGTGAGATGGCACGGTCGTTACGGTGCTCGGTGGGTGTCACTAGTCGTATTAAAGCAGTTAGAGCACAGTAGCAGTAGTTTTTTATCGCAGGACCCTCTTCGATGCACGCGGTGCCCAAACGAACCGTATATCACTCACGTTTCAACGGAGCACTTCTTCGTTGCTGGATTCTCGTCGTACTCGTAGAGTTGATTAAGCTCCCCAATAAGCAGCAATAAGAGCAGATTTCTTGACCCTCTCCTCCTCCAGTAGTAGTGATCGTGAATCCGTGCTGCCGCTCTCCTCGTTTACGCCTGCGAGGCTCATAACCTATTAAACCCTCTAATATATGAGATAGTATGTGGCGTGTATCTGCTCTTAGCTGGTGTACGCTCGTAGGCTCGCTTTCGGATGACCCGATGAAGACACAGTCTGTATATATATGGTTTTTGAGGAAAATGAAGGCCGCGGTTAGGTGAGCCTGTCAGAGTAGAGAGCTCCAGCAGAAAAGATGTTGTTCGGTGACCCCAAGCCGATATGTTGACTGATGATTAATTTGCTCAGCAGATGAGAGCTGATGGTGATAAAAAAAGGAGTGAGCACATGTCGGCGATGCGCCTGTGCGTCGCTCGAAGCTCAAACACAAGGGCCCTTGAAATGGACCCTATTATCAACGGTACTAACCAATATAATTCCAGGGTACGGATGAAAAACAAAAACAAGCTATGACCCCAAGACGCAAAGACCCCAATACGAGATCCTACGGCCTTGTTGTTTAACAACTCGTATCGCAGGGTATGTGATCATATGGCCCTACGTAGCCTATCTTCTTACTTCAGCAACAACTCGTATCTTAAATATCTTGCTGCCGGTTACAAGAAAGATACCGAAGACTGTCCCTCTCGACGTGTACCAGTACTTACTACGTGTACCAGGTATTTGGATACGATTAGCCTGTGATCAAGGTTACGGTAGGGGGGTACCCCCAATTTTCACTCCCGGGTCAAAGATACCCTTTTTTGGCTTTGGCCCAGGGAGTGAAAATAGGGGGTACCCCCCTACCGTAGCCTTGATCCTGTAAACTGCTATGTATAATGTATCCAAGACATTGCTGCTGAAACTTGTGCTTGTTACGTACTGTATCGATAAACGACAACTACCAGACTGAAAACTGTCTTTCGTACTAGCAACTCGCAACGTACACCAGATGACTTCAAGTGTTATCAAGTAACGGCATGATGGTTACTGACAACAAGTAGCATCTCTAACAGTACCTGGTACTGTTGTCCGTACGAAAGAAAGCACAGCGCAGCACATCGTAGCACGGCGAAACACGGCCCAGGACCGCACCGCAGGGCACGGCACGGCACCACACGGCACCGCACGGCGCTGAACTGGGCTGATGGGCCAAGCTGAGCTCAGCTGGGACCTGGTACTCGTACTCGTACTCGTTGATGATAGTTCGTACGGAAAGCAAGGCGAAACAATGAATCAAAGAAAAGCTGGATCGTTCGGCAAGGAATGGAAGGAGGCGTTGTCCAAGTGGGAGGTCTTGAGAGACCAGGGATGTACCAACCGAGCCCGCTCAGGAAAAATACAAGGATAAGTAATTCTGCACCAGCATAGCGGGTTTGATGGTGCTGGTTAATGGTATGATGCCATGCCCCCATCGCGCGACACTGGACACTACAAGAGAGTTTAGACGACGGGGGGATCGCGTTAAGATATTTTGTTTTGCTAGCAGAAGCAGCACTTAATTGTTTAGTACCAGGTAGAAAAAAAGTAGTAGAGTGTTGCGCCGTGAATACATAGCACGGACGGGGAGCAGGAGGGAGGGCAGGGGGGGGCGATGAGGAGGTAAGGGGGAGGGGGGGGGGGGTTCATTTACTGCGTAGCCGTAGTCTTAGCGGGGGGGGGGGCGGGGGGGGCGCAGAAAGAAGGGCAAGGACCATTAACAGATCGAAACAAAGGCCGAAGAGGGGCGCGTGAAGAACATGTTGGAAAAAGAAAAAAGAAAAATGCCCAGCGTGTGATTCGAACGAGGCTCGTTCGCATTGGTAAGAAGCTTCTTGGACCGGGGGTGAGTCGTTTGCTTAACACAAGAGGTGTTCTATGGTACGGTATGCATGTTGTCGGTGTTTGTTCCAGACCGCCGGGTTCCTCTTTTTGTCTAGTTTTTTGTTTTGTTTTCTACTTTTTTGTGGCGCGGGTGGTGGGTGGGGTCATCTCCAGCGCCCAGGAAATATGTGGTATCCAGTTTTTTTGTATGGACTTCTGCTGCCATACACAGCCACAGCAGTTGCGACAATAGCGCTAACATCGTTCATCGTGTTATTCTCTTCTTCTCTTCTTCTCTTCCCCTTCTTCCTCCTCTACTTTCTTTTCTTTTTCGTTCTTTTGCTCACCTTTTCTTGTTCCTAATATTCCCTCACCCTTCATTGCCCGAAGTTACCATGCACCAGGTTGTTATATTCAGTACGAGGTATAGTATAGATACAGCCCATCATATGGTACCAGAAGTATTTCTCTATAAGGAACTTTTTGGTAGCGCGTTCGTTCGTGTTTCTTCTTTGTTTCTTACCGTCGGAACGGGGGGTACCCGGCGTTCGTGTACCTGGTATGCATACAGTAGAATCTCGTAATTACGAAATGTCGCGTTGCCGGTGTGACCTTGTCTACCAGGTAATCAGAATCATCATGGTGTCAAGTAGTACATCAGCAGCAGCAGCAAGAAGCCGTGACAGCAGTGCCAGCAGTGGCTGTGAAACATGTTTTTATTTTCAAGCGGGGCGCGAATATAATCCAGGGGGGATGGGGGGGGGGGGGGGGGATGGGGCGTACTCGTTTGTTGCTTGCCTTCTTCGTCATTGGACCATTGACCACGCATTCTTTTCGAGACGGAGCACCGTCCCTATACTCCTAATATGAATAGAGACACCACCGACATTTTTGGGCGCTCATTACGCTTCTTCCATATACTACATATAGAAACTGATTACTTATTATCCTCGTATCCCCGTCGTGCTTCGCCGTCTGCGGCCACTGTCTATCTGCTAGGATAGCGATCGTCTTCTCTCGCTGTACTCTCTACTCTATCTACCAAACTCTTCCACGTCG